>JAZDUA010000066.1:2265000-2865000 GCA_038098605.1 Gryllus longicercus | reverse complement strand
GGATGCCTGCCACAGTTGCAGGCGAAACGTATGGACAAGTTTCCATTGGACCACGGCCTTCAAGCCCGGAAACAACTGATTTTCAATTCTCATTGTTTATTTGATACTTTCATAACGATAACATATTTTTTCATGTCAATAAATATGAAGTGAAAACATATTTTTCTTGTAAATAACTATTTCTTAATAAGAAAGCTCGTGTCTGTGTTCGCTGTGAGTATCCATGACGTCACAAGGTACTCGAAAATGCAATAATGTGAACACATTGCCACTGAAGTAAATATTAACGACGTGGTCCAAAAAGTTTCATTTTTATAATTTTTGGAAACAACAAATAATAGAGCAATGTAGCCTTTACGTTAACTTATAGAAAGCATTTAGCACTATCCTTACCAAAAGTGTTGCAGAAAAAAATTGCAGCTGTTTTTAAGAAAATTGTTTTTTTTTTAATTTTTTGATATTGCAAATATCGCTCGTAATATTTCACGAAAACTACTAAAAGTTCAAAAACCTGTACGTAAGTTTAATGAAAGAATTAATTATGGTCAACAAATTTCATTTGAAGGAAAAATATCCATCTTCACTTTTGAATTTGTAGGAAAACGCCGAAAAAATTTCATATTTTTGAAATTTTCGAGAATTCAGAATTAACCCGGAAAATCTAACTTAAACCACCTTTATAAGTGTAAGTTACTCCATTCTTACAAGAAATTTAAAGAAAAAATTTGGAGCCATTTCTGAGAACCTCTACACTACTTAAAGAATTTTCCCCCTTAATTGAGCAACTGAATTTATCGTTTATATTTTTTCGTTTACAGGGCCCGGAACTGAATTTTTTCTTCCGAAAGTCCGTCGTTTTTCGACGTTTAGTTTTGTATTTCCTTTGGTCATTGCAAGCTATTCCAACTTGCGGCATACTCTTGCATGCTGCAATCTATCGTCGCCTTACGTTTTTTGAAATTTTATTAATTTTTATTTTTTCTAATAGTAGGATGGAAGTATAATTTTAAGTATATTAAAGAACAGTAAAACCTAGTCCTAAATGACAAATATCTTTGAAAAATTTGAAGCGTTTTTTAAGGAAAATGCGTTTACGCGCTAATACAGTAGATTCGAAATTTGAAGCACTTTTTCAAAGAAAATTTTTGAGTTTTCGAAAAACTTCAATTGAAGTCATTTTAAGCACATTAACTCATAAATACAATAGTTTACAAATTGCTGGAAATGTGCATATTAATGGTGAAAAAGATCTTTCAAAAAAATTACATTTGAGTAATTTTTGTAAAAACACAAACAAAAAGATACTCCGACATGAACTTAATGTAATATTAATGGGTACAATTAGCACTATCCGATCGAAAAGTTTGATGAAAAAATTATGAGCCGTTTTTGAGTAAATGGCGTTTGAGCGTTTTGAAATTGCGAAATTTTCAGATAGTTTTGACAGAAAACCGTTGAGTTTTCGAGCTTTATATGACAATATTTAAAACACATGTACTCATTAATATAATAAGGTGAACAAACTGCTAATGTAAATATAAACGACGCGAGAGACAAGTCAAAAAATTATTGTAATTTTTAAAAATACTAAACAATAGCGCAGTATATTTTATGTCATCTTATAGAATACATTTAGTATAATACCTACTATTTTTTTAAAAATTGGAATTGTTTTTGAGAAAATCTTGGTTTTGTAATTTTTTAAAATTGCACAATTTGCACGTAATATTGCGGAAAAACTTCTAAAATTTAAAAAAAATGTATATGACTTTAATGAAAGAACAAATGATGGACAAAAAAATTATTTGAAGGAAAAATTTCAATCTTTAATTCTGTACATAATTTTTAATCATTAAATCTGTAAAAAACATCGAAAAAAATTGACATTTTCGGAAATTGAGAGTTAACTGTGAAAATGGACCTTTGTTACCTATATAAATGTATTTTACTCTATTACAAGAAATTTAAAGAAAAAATTTGGAGCCATTTTTGAGAAAAGTTTGAAAATGTTGGGGCTGAATGTAAAGTACCCCGAAAAACTAATGAATGATTTTCAAAATCGCAGAGCATCGACTCAGGCCAAATGCACAGAGGTTTCTTTAAGTTGAAAAAAAAATACTACGCTTGGTTTAGGCGTTAGTGATGTTGACATACACCACATGGACGGACAGACTGATGGGTGGACGTTTTGAAAAAAAAAATTCGGTATTAGGTGACCCCAAAACCTATATTTCTGTTGAAATCTCGAAATTGATTTTCCGCGGCATTACAAAACTTTCCCTATATTACGCTTATTACTTATATATGTTCGTATACGGGAAAATAAAAAAGGATTAGTTGCGCTAATGTATATGTACGTTCAGAAGTGAGATTCAGGGAGGGGAATCGAAGGCAAAGCCCAGCCCCCCTCCCCTGCCAATGTTGGAACAATTTTTTAAAATATATATTTAGACATTTCATTTCGGGGATCATTAAATTTGTATTAAAAAATATTTACTTTTTCTGTATTTTGAGAAAAGAGTATTAGAGTATCTGTGAGTGTGCGTGAGCGCGTGTGTGCGGATCCGTCACTTATGGTTAGACCACTTTCCGTGCATGAGGTGTCATTCGATGCGCCTCGGTCTCCTGGTGGGGAACTGATAATTTGTTTGAGGATACGGCCAGGAGATTCTAAGAAATTTTCAAACACGTGGTTTGTTGTGGCAACCTTATTAAATATGAAGAACTTCAAAGTGAATACGGAGAAAGCCAAACTGTAGTAATGCTACAAAATGAAAGTTAACTTACTACGTTCGACTTCTCACAGTTACGTTCTTAAACGTGTAAATACCGACTTTCAACTGGCTGTCACTAATAACTTATTCTTATCAAACCTAACACCTTATTCACATAAACATACAAAAAAAGTCGTATTTTACTGTTTATATACATTGTGAACAAAAGCATCCGGACACGTGGCTGAAAATGGTTTACCAGTTCGTGGTGCCCTCCATCGGTAATGTTGGCCCATCCTTAGACTTGATGACAGATTCCACTCTCGCAGGCATACTTTCAATCAGGTACTGGATGGTTTCTTGGGGCATGGCAGCCCATTCTTCACGGAGTGCTGCACTGAGGAGACGTATAGCGGTAGGTTGCTGAGGCCTGGCACCAAGTCGGCGTTCCAACGTTCCAAAACGCGTTCCAAATCGCCAAAGGTGTTCGATAGGATTCAAGTCAGGACTTTGTGTAGGTCAATCCATTATAGGGATGTTATTGCCGTGTAACCACTCCGCCACATGACGTGCAGTATGAACAGGTGCTCGATCGTGTTGAAAGATGCAATCGCCATCAGCGAATTGCTCTTCAACAGCAAGGTGTTTAAAACATCAACGTAGGCATGTGCTGTGATAGTGCCACACAAAGAAGGGGAGCAAGCCTCCTCCATGAAAAACACGACCACACCATAACACCATTTTGGAAGCGTCCGGACACTTTCTCTAGTCTTACGTCCTATCATACGTTTGAATTTGACACTGAGAAAATATCAAAAAAAAAAAAAATTCTTTTGATAGTATACATATTTTGTTATTTTCCAATCATATAAAATAGTGTTAAGTTGACGATAAAATTAAAATAAAAACCATGTTTCTGGCTGTAGAAGGGGTGAGTGTTGGAACAGGGGCTAAGAAATCTTTCAAAAATATTGTACATGTTAGAATTATTGTGTAACTACTCATAAGCCATTTGGTTTAGGGAAACTTTTTACAATCTTATGCGGAGGGCCCTTTGCCCCCCCCTCCAAAAAAAGATCCTAAATCCCGCGTTTGCGTACATTATTATGAGAATAGTTTGATACTGTGAGAATAGTCTTGTTCCATTCGAGAAGTATAACTCCATAAAGCCATTTCCATTGTCCTGCCGTTATTGCAAGGAATATTGCCTGAGACAACAGTGGCGCTAGAAGTGGTGACCAACAAACAACACGGTTGACTTCAACAGCAAAAGCGCGAAGTAAGTCCGACATAGTCAATGACATTACTATTGATTCTCTTCTGTTGATTGAACGTCGTTGCACCAATGAGAGAGGTTTGGCGATTACAAATGGCTGCGTCCATATAACATGCTTTGTGTGTAATAGTTGTTTAATATAGTAAAGACGCCAATAGCGTTTGAGAAGAATAGTGAATCATTGTTTATATCACAGTTAAATTTTGTTTTTTGATATTTGTGAGAAATGGGAAATGTAATGGCTGCGAGCAATGTTAACATTCCACCACCTCCGAATATTGCCGCGCCGCCACCACCTCCTCTCACTGTTAATTTTCCATCAGCTTCAAAATCTGAAGGATCTGGAGGAAAATCTCAGGCCAGCGATTCAACCGCACTTGCACAAGATGCTCGAAGCAGTAAGGATAATTTGGAGAATCCAGGTACAATGGAAGACTTGCATAAAAAGTGCAAAGGTGAGTATTCAAGGTGTTATTTGATCCCCTCTATGACAAGTCCTACTAATTACCAGGTTATAAATTGAAGTACATATTTTATTCTTGCAGATGTGTTCCCAGTCATTTTTGAAGGTGCAAAACTTATGGTAAATAAGGGACTCAGCAATCATTTTCAAGTATCACATACTGTAAACATGAGCAGTGTGGCTCCCTCGGGATATCGATTTGGTGCAACATATGTTGGCACTAAACAATATTCTCCAAATGAGGCATTTCCTGTGCTTTTGGGAGATATTGACCCAAGTGGAAATTTGAATGCAAATATTATTCATCAGTTTGGCCCATGTGTAAGGACAAAGTTTGCTACTCAAATTAATAACAATAAGTTTACTGCAGCTCAACTTACAACAGATTATCGGGGGTCTGATTTTACAGCCTCTCTAACATTTGGAAACATAGACATCATAAGTGAATCAGGTATGGAAATTTCTGTTCTGTAGAGGATTTGTTTCTACTGATTATGTACATTTATAATAGTATTATGTTTTAATTTTAGGTGTCATAGTTGCTCATTATCTCCAGTCTGTAAGTAAGAGCATTGCTCTGGGTGCTGAACTAGCTTATCAGTATGGACCCAATGTACCTGGTGGAGAAATTGCAGTTTTATCAGCAGCTGCACGATATTCTGGTACATAAAAAATTATTTCTTCTCAAACACTTTCTATTGTATCAAATTTCTTTCATGCTTGATGGAATGAAGGTTTGGTAGAGATTTTTAATGAGATCGTGTATTGGAATGTATCAAGTTATTTGTGTGTCCAACACTGCTACAATCTGAAAATTATACAAACCTCTGATACAGGGAAAGTGTCGGACACTACAACCATACTACAAAAGTAAGATTTATCTAGCTGTTAATTACCATTATAAACTACCTCAATTTTCTCGAATTTCCTTGTCTGTTCATTGATTTTGTAAATTAAATTATATTTATTTTGTCAATGAAAATTGTTTCTGACAATATAAGATAGGTCAATATCCTCTGGCAATTGTATTATTGTAAAATTATTTTACAGTAATTCTGAAGTAGATATATTATTTTGAACATTCAAGTACTTAATTACATATATTCATACACTTGCATTTTGTGCTTGTTCTGATTACTAATGGTCTTGTATTACATTTAAGTGAACATAATATACTAACAAAATATATGTATATATATTATTAATGTAAAACACATAATTTCAAAAGAAGGCAATTCACGGATCGAAATATACATATATGCGCTATTGGGAAATGTTCTCTATTATATATCTCCAAACCTCTCTGTCCTGTGTTGCAGGAGGCAACACATCAAACCCTTTATTGAATGAGTCTGACCATCTCGTTTTGATTTTTTTTCCCTTCTCTGGCACCACCATCCAATTCTTGGGTCCTAGTGTGTCATTGTAGCTGCCCATCTTAGTTCTTACCAGGCCATGTGTCCTGCTTATATCTGCTGTACTAACTCTTTATACCCATTTTATTTCTAATTTTGTCACTTTTTCTGTCTCTCCAAGTTATTTGTTGCCTTGGCGTCTTAACTTGTGTGCCTCTTTCTGTATTTGGCAGGCACGTGGTCGCACAGACCCTTCTGCTTTCAGTTCCCTTAATTCAGTTTCTCCATAAAATTTCAATCGAGGGAGTGTACCAGAAAAATTATGGATATTATTTTCAGTAATGAGATATATTTTTAAATAATTTATTACTGCATTTAGTGGTTTGTATGCAAATGAACAAAACAAAAAATGAAATAGGCTGAATTATTATTTTAATTGTATTTGGTATGGTTTTCCTATCTGACAACTTTCCTTCATAGCATGCTGTACTAACTGTTAGGGAATGCTCCAGACAAACTTTATTAACTTCCATAACATACTAAATTATGGCCATGGCAAAAGTGCACACAGGTCATCTCTGTAGCCTGTGCAATGTTTGGAATGTCTCACTGTTACAAGGGATGACAATACTCACTTTCTTAAGAGGTGTGACTCGTATCTGTGGAAGGAAAACGTACCTAGAAGCAGTGGTCAGAGGCAGCCAAACGGCCATCCCAATATTAAAGAAAAGGCTTCCCTGGTCTCTCAGACCACCTGCATGCACTGCAGAGTTAAGAGTGACATTTTATGATTGTTAAAGTCCATAGTTATGCATGGTATAACAGTGTTGAAAGTATACAGGTATCCATTATGACTATTTTTAATCATTAAGCTCACTTAAAAAAAATAATAGGCTCCAAAATTTTCAACTTACTAATGATTGTCTTTTGTGTATTTCTTTCATTATTCTGTTGTTGAAAGTAAATAATTGTCCCTAGTATACATTCTCTTGTACACATTCAATGTTTTCAGAATTTATGTTAATTATGTTTTATACAGCATTTGTTATAAATTTTGTTTTAAAATAATTTATGTAGTTAGAATATTGATGTTTGTTGATATTAAAATTTGGTGGAATGTGTAGTTTATGTACTTTTTTTTCTGAAACACACTAGAAAATCTAAAAAAATACAGAAGGTATCTTCCAAACACATCAAATGCATGTTTGTAATGACAGAAACACTTTTTCAATGCAGGCAATAGACAATTTATAGATTAGTGATTAATTGTATTCTTGCATGCCAAAGACTAAATGACAAAGGCCATGTTACATTACAGAATTTCCTTCTGAACACTATATGTGGTCACTTTTTTGCATTGGTAAAATGCATTTGGGTTCTTGTGCACATTCTTTTTTTTTTGTCACTAGTTCAATTACACTAAATTTAATATTAAACTTAATATTTTAATTGTTTATTTCACATTGATTTTGTTTAGTTTCCCTCCATAGTGCCTAAAAAATCTGATTGTGACTTTCTTTGGGTATAGGTGAAAACTCTGTATTCAGTGGCACTCTCGGCGGAGCAGGATTACACTTATGCTATTATCAGAAGGCAAGTGAACAACTACAACTTGGGGTAGAATTAGAGACAAATTTTAGAATGCAAGAATCAATTGCATCAATTGGCTACCAAGTTGACCTTCCCAAGGCAGATCTACTCTTCCGAGGTAGGTTTTTCATTATGACTTTATTTTTCTTTAATCTCTTTTTGTGCTAAAAATATTAGCAAACAGTTGTCATTGAATGCCAGTTTGTTGTGCAATTTTTATGTTATTTTTTTTCCATACAAATCAGTTGAAGCGCTTTTGCTATAATTTTTCTGTTTTGTTATTAAGTTTCTGGATTATCTTATTCTCATATCAGAGCTGACCTATTTTAGGTACTCCAATTTTTAGAATTAAGATGGTATGTTCGTGCCAGTCATTAGGCAAATTAGGCACTTGACCATTAATTCCAGCTACAGATTAATGTAGCTGCATTTTAATGTAGTATTTAAATAATTTTTTGTAAATAGTTAAAAGAGAAGTATTGGATAGTTGATCTAGAAAAACAATCAATTTAGTCTCACATGATTTTTCATTTTGTCAATTCAGTTGGCAATGCCTAAAAGAAGTTAGGTTGACTTCGGCACCCATACTTTTTTCTTTCTGCATTGAATATTAGTCCACATTGTTTACAATGAAAGTGAATTACCAAGTATAACACTTGCAGTTGCAATGAATTTCACGGCAGTTTTTTTACAATGAAAGTGAATTACCAAGTATAACACTTGCAGTTGCAATGAATTTCACGGCAGTTTTTATCAATGACTCCTCAGAATACCGGGTGAGGTGTGTTACATTTAGTACCATCTGATTCCTAAAGAAAATTACTACTTATTGAATAATAGAAAAAAGTATTTTCACACTTCAAAAAATAAAAAAACCTATGCACGCATGTTTTTTCCCCAAAACCCTGTACTAATTTCAACTTATTTAATTGAAAAATTGGGTCGGTAAGTGCCATTTTTTTCTTACCATCTTGAAGGACAGATTTTGCTTTCATTCAAAGAATTTTTTGGGGATATTTTTGACTGTAGTCTATCAAACGAATATACTGCCTTAATGTTATGATTTTGTGTTTCTTAATTAACTATCAAGATAAAAGAAACTAAAATATGATTTTACATGAATTCGTTACATGAGACAGTATTTTAGGACAAATTGAAAAGATAACAATATCCAATTACCATTTCTTGAAATCTGGAAAAAGAAATCAAATTAATGAACCTTGAACATAAAAAAGGGAAATTTTTAAATATTTTTTTTGCTACAAAATACCCAGGAATATGGCCTAAAATATATGCAGATATGTATTAGTTCGTACTAATTTTCTTGGGTGCAGGAAAATGACTTTCTTTCCATCCATTACTTGTTTCCTTCCGAATTATTTCTAATCTGTCTTAATTCTCTTTTTGTTATTTTATTCATTTTAATTATTAGAGAACTGCATTTTCTAACATTTTTATACTACCTTAGAAATATTTCTGGAGTACATATACCTATAGATTTACATGAACAGAAAATTTTGTAACATTCAACTGAATCTTCATGACTAAAAGACAACAATAATTATCTTATTTTTTTCTTTCTTTCAGGTATGGTAGATTCAAATTGGACAGTTGGAGCTGTATTGGAGAAAAAACTACAGCCACTACCATTTTCGTTTGCGCTTAGTGGAACTATGAACCACTCAAAGAACCAATTTCGATTAGGTTGTGGCTTAATAATTGGTTGATCTCTGGTGTACATTGAATATAAATGTAAGAATACTGAGAACACGTGCATTACATGGAGCATATTAAGAATCTTTTGTGATTCTAAAGCTAACCACTTCTATACATGATTGCAATTTGAGTAATTACTAGACAGTGAGTGTTTGATAAGTTCATAAAAACATTATACCCAGTTGTAATATATAGGTCTGGAAATTAGGGAAGATATGTGGCTTCACTTCCAATGTTTATCTTCATTTTCTTGAAAAAAATACTGTTTTTCACCCTCTGGATTACGTTTACTAGTGTTAATAATTGGTATCCATTAAAACAAATACTGTAAACCGGATGCAATAATTTGCTCTGAAAAACACACTTAGTTCATATTAAACAGTTAATGGTATTTCAAAGAAATCATAAGTCCTTTTTAAGATTAATTTGTGAAATTCTTATTGAAACTTATTGATGTTTCAGAGTATCTGTATCTATCTTTGCGTAATAAATTATTATAATGATATTTGGATTCTTTGAAATAAATTATGTTATTTTATTGAGATATAAGAATTTCAGTTCATATTATGTTCAAGGCGCAGTTATTTGTTCAGTATTCTTAGTGCTGCAACCATGTGTTCAATTCTAATGTAGTTTTGATATGTAGTTTTTTTTTATATATTGACCATTTTATGTACATTCAGAATTTGGGAGTTTGATGCCTACATAATTGTTATTGAATTGAAATTATAGTTTAGTAATGAGACCATAAATAAAATCATACTGTGTGTGATTTTATGAAAATAAATAAATGTTTTTTGTTAAATTTCATAGTATATGATGTAGTTAATGAATTGATTAAAATATTTTATTGCAGACGCATCTGGTTCCTTGATGTGATGCAAATATTGGGAAAC
Source organism: Gryllus longicercus (assembly GCA_038098605.1). NCBI lineage: Eukaryota > Metazoa > Arthropoda > Insecta > Orthoptera > Gryllidae > Gryllus > Gryllus longicercus. The sequence continues at coordinate 2,854,990 of JAZDUA010000066.1, read as the reverse complement.
TAATGATGCTACAACACATACTTTCTCGTGCTAGGAACGGTTACGTGCTGCAATTTCTGTCCTACTTTGACATTTTAGCCATTACTTAGAGTCCAAACCAATATAAATAAAGCACATGTAGTGTCAATCTGCAGTTATTTTGACATTGAAACTCGGTCATTTCTTACTTCTGTAAAAGAAACGACGAGAATAAATCACAACTGTTACAGTATTTGCAGCACACTGTAATTTAACCCCTCACGCTGATTGCTGCTTGTGATTGACCAATCTGTGTGGGTGATTCGATACTTCCCGACTTTCCTCATTACTGCAGTTGCCGAGCTGCTCTGAAAAAATGTATTTGTGGTAAGAGAGGCATGTTGCAAAGAAAAGCTTGAATTAGATTAATAGACTAATAAATGAGATGTGGTGGTGATTTTAGGATGCACTAGTGATGGAGGGTTAAACATGATCGCCAGCACTATTAAAAACAAATGATGTATAATGTGTGATGTCCCTTTCATCAAACACTAGCCCCTCCATCATCTATTGTTCTCATCTGCAAGGGGGGGTTACTTCCAACGGTCTGGAGAATCTCTGGGCTGGGGCACCCGTACCGCTTGCAAGATTCCCTCTTGAGTGGTAAACGCAGCAGCTGACGGGCAGTTAGTGATGCAGGGCGTTAAAGCAGCAACGCCCCTGGGCACTGTCATCTTTTACTCGAGGTCCTGACACTCATTTTGGCAACACAGTGAACCCTCAGGGAAATGGTCGTACTCCGGTCATGAATTTTAAATGATTTCCTTGTCTTTTCCATATTATGTATGATTTTTCCTATTTGCACATGATGTAATATTAACAATTTAATAATTGTGAACCATTAACCATTAGAAAACATTATATGTTATGTAAATGATTTCTTGAATTGCACTTGAAAATAATGATGGGAGATTAATAAATAGAAGAGGGAAGGAAATAACAAGGGAGATCATTATTACAGATCTTGATATTTTTGTTTATAAAAAGAAATGTTTTCTTCTCTCTATGTAGTCAAATGTTAACTCTTTCAGTCCTGATACTTTCACACAATGTTAATTCCACAATCCAGCGTGTTTTGATGCATTTGGGGAACATTTTTATCAAGTAATAAATTGGAGATTTATAGCAAATACTATTTTAATACATACTTAACCATGGGCAAAAATATTGATTTGGATTGTTTTATTAAACTTTCACTTCCATAATTTGACTGCAACCCTTTTTTTAATGTCTGAAACATTCATTGGACAAAATCTCCTGATAGTTAATGAATAATAATGTAAAAAAATATTCAACCGTATCTATTTATACACTTTGACACTTCTCTTGGAGGAAAATCTTGAAGTACTTGGTAAAGAATGCCCATGTCTCAGACCCTTTTTTTTGTCCAAGTGACTGAAAAACATTACACACTATTATTCTTGATTCACATACCAATCTTTTATTGTATTTATATATTCGGCACTGATACCAGCCATTTCCAGAATCGAGAAGAGTTAACCTAATGGGACCATGGCTTTACCCTTTGCACTCGTGGCATATTTGAGATGACATCTGGAAATAATTTCTCAGCACATATGCCTGCAGGCAGTGTGCTGTCCTACACGTTGGCAGCAGACATGTTACATTTTATTCAACTGGCATTGTATTTTAAAAATAATTCCTTTATTATTTTTTCCATAATTTCACAATGAACTAAACATTTGAATAACAAATGCAAAAAATTACAATTATTGTCATTTTGAAAATCACATTTCAAATTGACTTACTTTAGTACTTAAATATATTAATTGTACAATTTTGGAAATAAACTAAATAGAATGGAGGAAAACAATTATTTTATTTTTAATACAAAATATTTTGGGGTGTAAAAACAGCTTAAAACATTCACCTGGGTGGAGGGCTGGATTGCCAGGACAAGTTCGAATGGAGTGACAGTGGCGAAACACTTTTGATCAGATAATGCTCGTATGTAATTTGAAGATCATCTATTTTTGATTTACAATATTATTTCATTGTTGATGTTATCAAGAAATATGAAGAAAAGCAGACTTCTTCTCTGAGAAGTCCTTAAACTGGAACAGACTAAACATTGTCATATGGGAAATGCCTCCAACCAGAGCGATCCCGATAGCTCCGAGTTCACGGTCCTCGTTGCCATGTCATCTTGCAGATTCTTCTGACGTGTAGGACATTTGTTACCACTCCTATTCGATCACAAAAGGTGATCAACATTCGATCACACTTTTTCTAAGTCCATGAGTACAAGGTAAGTCTATTTTCTTCTTGCTAATCTCTTTCCTAGCATCTGCTCTTTATGTTGATATAACTTGGACCAGCTGGTTGTTTTTCAGTATTAAACTCTTTTTCAATTTTTCGTGTAGATGAAGTTCTTCCCCTAAAATTTGTAGACTGATTTTTATCGTTTTTATGAATTGATGTCACATGAACTTGCTTCCATGTCTTGGCAAATTTCCTCCCCTCAAACACACATTAAGAATTGTCTGTACTGCTAATACATTGCTTGGAGCATTTTTCCTTTTTCGTATACGTACGTAAATGCAGAGTAATATAGATAGTATAAAGAAAGTTACGTAATGCTGCGGAAAATTGATTTCGAGATTTCAACAGAAATACGCGGTCCCGATACCGAAAAAGTGCAACGGTCCATGAGGACGCGTCACAATGATTACTAAAAAATGCTGTAAGATAACTAAAAACTGACTTATTTAATAAAATTGAACAGTCGAAAGTGCAAGGGTGGAAGTTCAAAGTTTATTTCTAAAAAAAAAAAAAATCCAAGGAACTGTGCAGGTAGCAGACTTGAGAAGAATAACTACAGAACCGTTTAGGAAGGATACACAGTCACTCGTACTCTGGGTTATTATATAATAATGAAAATCTTCTATTAAATGAATGACATCTAAAATTAGAATATAAAAATGAACAGCGAGTGTGTCAGAAGAGAAGAGCTGTCCTTTGTTTTAATAAACTGCGAGATGAGGAAGGTGTACAAAAATGCATATTGTCAGACGGGTTTGCGATCTGGTAGTGCTGACATCGTGGCTAAAGTGAAATTGGTAAATGTAAAAGTTGTATGTAATTTCATGTAAAAGTTGGTTGCAAGGTGTTAGGATGTCGTAGAATGGTGTTCCATAGTAAGGGATATTGTCTGCGAGTGTTTCGATTTGGAGTTTGAAAACGAAAGGATGGTAATATACGCGCGCGTTTTCTTGAGCTCCGGGATAATATTCGCGCAACTTTTCTTGACCGATGGATTGACGATTTTGGGAGGAGTGGGGATATTAGTTACGAAGTCGGCCACTAGAGTATTTTAAGTAATGCCAACGTCTGTGAAATGAAAGTCAAACCTGCATCTTGTGCGGCGAGGTCATCGCCCTGGGAAAGCAACAGCAGGGACACTAGATGAATGAAAATGTATTTAAGCAGTCAGATAGTGTAGATCTTCGCTAATTTTGACAAGTATTTTTGTCGAAATTACCCAGAACTCACCACGTGGAGGTGTCTACACATCGAGTTCCCCACTTGCCCTCCCAACCACCCTACCTTTTGAGAGCAAGTTAGTCATAATCGAGGTTTTTAATGTCAAGTCCGGGTTTGGTGTCGTAATCGGGTAATGGTCAAATTAATCAGAATCAGAGTTTTCTGATGAATGCAAATCTTCACTCTCATCACTGGACCGTGAGGAGGTGTTAATAATAATGTCATCAATCGACATTTCTAAAATGCCATCATTGGTCCAATATTCCACCTCAAGGTTTTGCACATGTCTACAATAACCTTCCCAGTCTGATGGTGATACTTGTGCAAAAGCTGATTTAGTTAGCTTAAGCAAATTTTCTGCCGACATATCTCCTGAAATGTTCTGCTCTCTGACATATCTTTTGATTTTAGCCCATGCAAGTTCTATGGGGTTCAAATCACAATGATATGGGGGCAGACGAATTACTGTGTGGCCTTTTTTTGCTGCAATTTCATCTACAACATATGTCTTATGAGCAGGCTTATTTTCCTTAATTTTTTTAAATAGTGCTTCTTTTCTCATGGACATATCACATGAAATGCCCTTATTTTCTAACCATTGAACCATGGTTATTTTGGTGTCATATCTGCATGGGGTTTTGTCTACCTGTCTGCTGTGATACGATGCATTGTCCAGCACTATTACTGATTCAGGAGGCAGATTGTCAAGTATTTTTGTACAAAACCATCTTTCAAAATTTTCTGAGTTCATCTGACCATGATAATCCCCTGTTGTTGATTTGGCTTTAAATATTAATTGAGCCTCCTCAATGAATCCATTTTTGGAACCTATACTGGCAACAATAAATCTTTTAGATGTACTTCCCCAATCAGTGACACCAATAACGTCTTTCCTTTGCCAGCATTTTCTCACAGTAAGATTGCTGTCGATCCATGATTCATCTAGGTAAAAAATTTCTCTCCAATTCTCTCGGAAATGTTTCATTTGTACAATGAAACGAGTTCGCCAATCCACAATATCAGCTCTCTCCAGAAGCAAAGTTCTCTTATTTTGAACTCTTCTCCAAAAAAAACCCATGCTGTGCAATGTTTTTCTAAGAGAGCTTTTCCCCCATTTCCAATTAATCTTTTCTCGCAGAACAGGTAGAAGTTTGTCTATTGATGGAACAACTTTTTCTACTGAATAAAAATGCTGGATTGTATCTCGAATAACTCTCTTGTCAAAATCATCAACAGCAACCTTACCTCTTGTTCTTGTTCTAATATAAAAAAGAAAAGAATAAGCCCTTAAATAATATGTAAATATTATGGAATATTTCAAATTAGCAAAAAATGATGACGCAATTACATCAAAATTCCATTTTATATATTTTAAGATAGGATGCCTTAGTTTAATAATTACAGAGGTGTCCAATTTATTATAATTGAAGTATATCTATATTTTCCTTTTACATCTTTTCACAATTGTTTCCAAATTTTTAGAATGAATGGTTGATTTATAATATCATAAGTAATTAGATTTTTAAAAACAATATTAGTGTTGACAGAATTAAGAAGAAGGAATTCATTTTTATGTCATAATGCAACCAAGTTTAATGCCCAGCAAAATGCAGATGTTTGTATTTTGCTGATCAGAAAAAAACTAAAATCATTTTGAAGTCAATAAGGCAAAGTGGATTAAAAATAAAGAAATGTTAAAACATTAGATTATATCATAATTAAATGTTATTTAATTAAACCATCATTGTTTTTAATGAGTGGATACCAAATAGCAATACTGATTATGGAGGAAGGAAATTCAATTCAATTTAAAGAGATTCAATTCAAATTAAAAATTAATAAACATTAATATTTTTGTTTTTTAATATTATATTATGCCATAATTATAAAAATAATACTCAATAACAATTATTCATTGACTGATTGTAGTAAAGTAATATTCAGTTCCAGAAAATAATAGATTATTAAGATTTGTACTTTAAGCATTCGCAACTTTTTCATTTTAGCTTAATTGATTTTTGCTCTCAGTACATCTTTAATAGAAATGTTCTGTGTCAGATTTGTATTTAAAATTGCTCCTCACATTTTTTAATACATGACTGGTTAATTTCTTGACTTTTGTTTGCCTCTAGTGAGAAATACTTTTATTGTAATACATTCATTGTAATACTTTCTTCTTATAAATTGTGACTGTCTAAAGAGGAAGTAACAAGGCGAACATTTTTAATGTCTTAAAGTACTATAAATCAGCCTTTCATTTGAAGATCTGTGTAAAGTATATGGAAATAGTATGTAAGAAATATAATTACAGAGAGTATGATAAATTGATTTCCTTGAATGTTACCTTTTTTTACCGGGCGTTTCGGGGGATTGTGAAGGGTCATTGGCTCTTTTTGACTTTATTCTACGTATAGTGGAAATACTGGCTCCAGTATACGCAGAAGCCCGATCTAGAGCATGACTTAGAGGATGCAACAAAACATTGTTCCCCTTTTCCATTTCACATGCATGAACCACTTTTTCAATCATTTTGCGTTCGCCGCTACGATATGTCCTCTTAACTTTTTCAGGAGTTTTAGGTGACTCCCTTGAAGGACCTGGACCTGACTCAGCCATTTCTTTTGATTTAGACAAAAAGCCTGAACAGAGGTTCTGCACTGTAATAGCAACTGGCTTTGACTAGCTTCTGTTTCGCGCCAACGAAGTTTTAACGCTTGGAAGGTTGTCATCAGTGCCCGCTGCGAGCTTTTGCCTTCAACTGTTTCTTGCACAAGGGTGGGGGTTCAAGGTCATCGGTCAAGAAAAGTTGCGCGAATATTACCTATCCCGGAGCTCACATTAGTGCTCATATTTGTGCTAACATTAGTTGAATTAAGAATAAATTATAGTAACGAGCGTTGTAGACAAACCAGAAATGATTGTTCCCATGTAATAGAAACTACTTTGTATCGAAAAACAAACTTCAAATTTGATATATAATTATTTTTGTGAAAATAAATGTACTCCCCATCAGTATTGCCAGGTCCGATGAACATTCGGCCGCTAGATGGCACGCGAAATTCCGCCAATTCCGCTAAATTTAAAACTTCTTGCCGCTAATTTTTCCGCTAAATCAAGATATTTAATTTTACATATAATAACAGTTGTTTTTAATAAATAATATTTATAATATCGAGTAATTGTTTATATAAATAATTTATAAATATTAAATGAATATGTGATACAAAAGTATTAAAAATGAAAATATTTGAAATTTATGAATCAGAACTAGGGTGATAAATATGCCATGTAAGAAATAATATTAATTACGCGTGTAGAATAAATAATTTATAATTTTTTATTTTATTACATGATAATAAAAATACAAATTCGATATTTACAACTTATTTTAAATATATGTGTATATAAAATATACAAATATAAGCAATGATTAAATATTGCACATGTTTGTGTAATTATATTTATAATTTATAACTTAAATCTAACTATATAATAGTTTACACAGACGAATCGAAGTAATAATTGAATAATAATATTGATTTATTATTACTATAATTTTACATTATTATTCACTACTATTAAGTTCTGAAACAAGCTCGTCTATTATTTGGACTTCATTATCGTTCTCATTTATTTGCTTATTATATTTCGCATTTGAACCTATAAGCCTAAGAACTTTATCTGGAAATCGAAAATTATTACATTTTCCATGCCGTTTTAAACTAAATCAAATGTTTAAAACAGCATTCACCATTTCGGTTTCCATACGATATCTTAGCTTACTTTTCACGATATTCTTATGTCTACTAAAATAATACTTTTTAAATATTAGTTTCATAATTTAATATGATAGAATATTAACGCGGATTTAGAAAAAATATTAAAGTATATTACTGCAATGTTATTAAAATATTGTTCTTATAGACTTGAATTTGCAGGCTGAATATTTATTTATTTATTCACAAACTATTACGCTTAGCATTTCAAAAACTGTACAAAGAGATATTGCATATTTAAAGAGAACGCGGATAATATTTTCTCCACGTTTGATTGGATATTTGGAGAATCTCCGGCCGCTAGCCAATGAGAAAGGCACCACGCGCCTAGTTGAGGGTTAAGGTAATATGACTCAGATATCAGATTTATGGTTCCAGCGGTATTTGTTTACTTTGGATAATAAGGGACGGAATACTTAACATGTCCCATTAGTTTTTGGTCATCGAAACAAAAGTTTATAAATGGAAACATGTTTCAACCTTGTCGCTAGAAATTCCGCCAATTTGCTTTCATTCCGCTAGATTTTCCGCTAGCCGCTAAATCATTATTTCTCGCCGCTAGAACGGTTGAAATTCCGCTAGATCTAGCGGCCAATCCGCTAAACTGGCAACACTGCTCCCCATGCCTCTCGCAACTAGCGAAGCGGAAGGTCAAAAAAAAGTGTACTTTTTATACCGGCGACGAGAAGGCGCAAATAATCGCAGCAGCGGAGACGGCGCCATTTTACCGGGTCCAGCAACAATGGAGGTGACGCAATTTTGCAACAATCATATAACAAGGCCAAGATTGTAACCAACTAATTATTAGTAATGGCCATTAGAGTTTTTCCCTTCAAAACGAGCGTGTATGATTGCAATTTAAATATGTATGAATGAGTGAGTGTTATTGAATTTGTTTTCTTCAAGATTGAAGAAAGCATTTTGAAAGCTCTGTTTTCAAACTTGACAAACTTCAAAATTGTCAAACAGCATTTTGAAATATGCTGTTTGTCAATAAATAGTTGCTGCTCGTGTTGATGGCATTGTTAAAATTTGTATGTATATATTAGCAGGTAATAAAATCCCAATGATAGGAGAAAGAACAAAGAGAGCCAGGTTCCCTAATCAATATAATAATTCGGTTTCCTGTACAATGGCGACTTCGCGAATTAACACAAAATTTATAAATTTGTACTGAAGGAATGTAACTCGGCGTGACGTAATAAATTGTTATTAGTTTACAGATTTTGACTCGCTCAAATGTGGGGTGAAACAGGAAAGAAGTAAATTATTAGAAATTTTAAATCACAAGTTTATGATCCATTACAAAAGTGATAGTTGTTGGGTTTTGTTTTTCTTTTTTTCAAAACCCCGTCCGCCTGTCTGTGAAGAAGACTAGCGCCTAAACTAAACGTACAACGTTTTCCATACTGAATAATAATTCCTTGTTAATCTGGCCTCACATGAAGCTCTGCGATTTTGAAAGAAATCTTTAATTTGTGGGGATACTGAACATGTAGCCCCTGGGACATTTCCAAAATTTTCTCAAAAATGAAGACAGAGATTTTTTCGTCTTATGTTCCGCGATTTGTTCTCCATAATCATGTACATTTTTGTCATGTACATTTTTTGTCATGTACATTTTTCATGTACAAGTCATGTACATTTTTTGAAAATTTTATTTGTTTTCGCGCAATATTGAGTGGAATAAGTGCAATATTAAAAATTAAAGAAGAAAAATCCTAAAAACTTATCCAATTTTTTTCTTTTAACTTTTGGCACGGATAGTGCTAAATGTTCCGTATAAGATGACATGCCATTTTCTTCTATTCTTTTTTTTTAATTACACAAGTGTAATTTTTTTACATCTCTCACGTCATTAATAATTACATTAACAGTAATTGTTTTACATGACTAAATCTGTCACAAGTGCTTCAAATGATATGAAGGTTCTCGAAACCCCAAAAGATTTCTGTGAAAAAGAGCTTCAAATTTCGCCAAAACAAGATTTTCTCAAAAACAGGTCCAATTTTTTTCTTTAAAGGAGGTATTGTAGTAATTGTGCATAATGTTATAAAATGACAAACGCCATATTGATCTATTCTTTTTTTTTCTTTTAAAAATTGCAAAGAAAGTAAATTACTCTCTCACGTCGGTAATATTTACATTTGCGATGTTATGTTCACATTATTGCATTTATGAGTACATAATTTCAAAGTTTCTCGGAAACTCAAAAGTTTTCCGTGAGAATGAGCTAAAATTTCTGCATTTTCGGAAACGATATTTTCTTAAAAAGGCTTCAAACTTTTTGTACGGAACATTCTAAAAATGTATGTTAGAAATGACAGTTGTATTCTTTTGTTTTATCAAAAATTACACAAATGTATTTTTTTAAATATCTCTCACGCTTTTAATATACATACTTCCAGCAATTTGTATACATTATTGCATTTGTGAGTGAATGACTTTCAATGAAGTTTTTCGAAAAATTAAAAGATTTTTGTGAAAAAAATTTCGCATTTACTTAAACGATTTCTTCTTTAAAACGGTCGTAGATTTTTGATCGAAAATGTCCATTTAAAACAAGGTTCTGCTCTTCTTAAAGGCTCGTGCTTAGGTTGCACAGCCCTCGAAAAAGAGATAACAAGAAATATTTGAGGAATATACATTTGCCTTCTAATGGCATTCAATGTTCAAGATATTGCAGTAATATCGACGTATATGTTATCATTTTGAACCAAAGAGCGTGTAACTGGCGCTCTCTCCAGTTTCTGGTGACACCCAGGTATTGCACCACGCTCTTGGCTTTATTACTAAGTTGTCTGCATTTACTCTTTGGCCCTTCGCTTTAACACTGGGGAGCATACGGCCTTACTTGTCGCAACCAAATGGGCGGGGAGTCTTGTCGCCGGGCGCTGTGGAGCGTTAAGTGGCGACCGAGGCATTCCGAGTGGAATGCCAATAATCTGTCTTCGTCTGATTAGCTGCAACTTAATTTTATGAATTTCGCGTGGTTCTTGAAAGTTCAGATCATTATTGTCGGTATTTAATATATTGTTTATTATATTTGGAGAATTTGTTTTCATTTGATATTATGTTTGCTGATTAAAAACGTACATTTCACGAGCTCTTTGTGTAAAGTTGGTCGTGGTGGACGGAAGCCCCTTTGTGTAGGGCAGAAGTCAGTCTGCCAGCAGCTGGCCTGGTCAGGAGTTTGCGAGCGTTCTTGTGAATACAAATCTGTGTAGAAGAATTTTCATTATTGCAATATATATCAGAGTAGCGAAGTTTTCGAAATAAAATATTTTTATTTGCATAAAACGTGTCCAAACAATAGTGCGTGTGCAGCACCCGGGTGTCGCTAGCCGAATTCGTTTACTACGCTCCGTGAAGTTACGGAGGTTAAGCGAATTCGAGACACGAGGGTTCCTAGACGGGTGACCGGATCTAACGGCGTCGAGCCCCTGGCCGAAGGGATAAAAGGCGCTGACTGACTGCAACACGTCGAGGCTTGACAAAAATAGTAAAGGAGGATTACTCCATGTAAGCGCTCTACGCCCAACAAGGGCTCAAGAGACGCATTGCGTTAACGTCGACGCAACTAAATTTTTAAAAAAAGTGTAAATCAAAGCCAGAACTACGTGCGGGGGAGGTAAATATATCCGTCACGGACACTATTCATGATAATAATTGTTTTTTGTTAAACTTCAATGTTAATTTACGTGAATTGTTTACATTTTATTACATACTATACTAGTGTTCCGAATTTTGGAAATTACATTTCCGACTTCGGTGGAGTTCCAACCGGCTCCAGCCGCCACTAACCATTATAAATAAAGTGAGTAACTACGTGCTGTTTATAACCGCTAGTTTTTATAAGATGTGTGGAGTTGGAGGAAACTCATTTCTCATTTACGAGGTTGCCTTTTATGTTTTTGGATTTGGCTACCCTGGTGTTGCAATCTGGCAACTGACAGCTCTATCGTAAAGTTGGATGTTTTGAGGTTATACGTACTCAGAAGGTTTTGACATACGAGCGCTAGTTGTGTTGTTTACAGTAACGTAAAAGATTCATCTTGGCCCAAAAATGGAATTAAATCGTGAACATTTTCGTGCGATTATTTTTTACAACTTTCGATGTGGATTAACTCAGCAACAATGCATGGATGAACTTAATTCAATTTTTGTCGATGAAGCTCCATCAAGGACCAGTGTTTATCGATGGTATGGTGAATTCAATCGTGGTCGTAGTTCACTCCAAGACGAATTTCGCGAAGGTCGTCCAAAATTAGTTGTTCCGAAAATCATTGATGCTGTGCGTGAACTGATATTGCAAGATCGTCATGTGACCTATCGTCAGATTGAGACAAACTTAGGCATTAGTGGTACCAGCATACATTCAATATTGCATGAACATTTGACTGTCAAAAAAATGTGTTCGCGTTGGATCCCACACAATTTGTCAATCGCTCAAAAAAAGGCTCGTGTCGATTGGTTGACAAATGCTCAAAAAATACGATCGCGGTGCTACCAAACACGTCTATGACATCGTGACAGGTGATAATTCGTGGATTTACGCGTATGATCCCGAAAGTAAACAGCAGTCGACTGTATGGGTGTTTCAAGATGAGCAAAATCCAACAAAAGTTGTTCGCGCACGAAGCACTTCCAAACAGATGGTCGCCTGTTTTTTCGAAAAAACTGGACATGTCGCACCCATACCACTAGAACAAAGCAGAACAGTCAATTCTGAGCGGTACACAACGATTTGTTTGCCAGCTGTCTTCCAAGAAATCAGGAAAACCAACCGCCGAAGAGGGATCACTCTTCACCACGACAATGCGAGCTCTCACACATCGGCTCAAACAACTGCATTTTTGAGCACCCAAACATCGATTTGATGAGTCATCAGTCCTGACTTGGCACCGAATGAGTTCTTTTTATTCCTGTACGTAAAAAACAAACTGAGAGGTCATCGCTTTTCAACACCTGAAGAAGCGGTTGCTGCATTCAGAATGCATGTTTTGGATATACTTCAATCAGAGTGGCAAACGTGCTTCGACAATTGGTTCAAACGCATGCAAAAGTGTATAGATCTTCATGGGGAATAGTTTGAAAAACAATAAAGTGATTTTCGATGATTAATATTTGTTTTTGTTCTCTAATCCTGAAATATAAAAGGCAACCCTCGTACAACATTTTTATTTTCCATGATTTCACTTACAGATTCCTACGCTTATGTTTGGGGATCACTAAATACTAAATAGTACACACACACACACACACACACACACACACACACACACACACACACACACACACATATATATATATATATATATATATATATATATATATATATATATATATATATACTGACGAAACCCCCCTACAGCAACCATGACTTCCATAGAATCGCCCGTTGGTGTGGTTCGCAGATATTGTGCTCTTGCGAGCTAATAATATCACAGGGCAGTGAGATCTTCTGGGGTGTTGAAAGCCAATCCAAGAACAAGAACACATAAATCAGTTAAACTGGGTTGAATGATTTCAAAAACCACTTCCTCTCTTACAAATCATACCAAATTTAAAAAAAGAGATTCTTTCAATAACTTAAATAATCACCCTAATAACTAATGGGAATTCCCATTGTAACTCTGCTTAACTAAATCTGTTACTATTCCTATTTACAATGAACATGAACAAAATTTACAATTTGTCATTTTTCCTCAAATAATACTGCATATAAAATGTGTGCAAATGCACCATTCTCTTTACACATTTTTCGCTATGGCAATGAATAACAAGGATGAATATGACCTATTTACAATTTCTTTGTAGGCAATAGCGCTTCAAAATGGTTAGAACTTTGAATTTAATTATTTTGCCTCCCGTGTCCATAATTCACTCGCACTTTCCTTCTAACTAGTTCTCCACGGCTGACGTGAACTTGACCTACATATTGCGGTGCTCACCGCACCGGTGTAACCTCCACTGGATTTCGACGTTTGTCCTTGGAGTGCACTGGCCTCGGCGACGACGCCGCTCGCTCCCAGGCTTCTGCGATGCCAATGGCGGGACTGCCTGATGCCTACTTGCGTCCTCTTCCGGTCTTGATCTCCCGGTTCCGTCCTCTTCTGCCTCCTATGCCAGGTTACGTCCTCGTCTTCTTCGACGCCTACGCCCCGCGCCTTTTACTACGCCCTCGTGAATGTTTCTTTCACACCTCACGGGATAACTCGTGCGAATTCCGTTCGTGCAGACCTCGCTCGCTGCTGATTGCACTTTACTAGATCTAAGCTCGTACTACTTTCCTAATAACGGGTAATTTCACTCCCCGCGTCGTGGTCCGAAGAATTACTTCCGTTGTCACACACACACACGCACACACCACACACATACACACACAGATGACTTATAAATCATAGATAACTTATAATATAGATGAATAAACTTTTTTTCGAAAATGGAGAATTAAAAAAAATATTTTAGAAAATATTTTATGAAATTATTTCTCACAAAAAAACAACAATCATGCATGAATAATGTGCATTCAAAATGCCTTTCTACAGTGGGTGTTTTGTTCCGAAATAGGAACGTTGCGGGAGCCGGCGTCTTCGATAGTGCCTTCGCCCCAGTCCACTATTCTGGCGGCTGCTGCGTTCCACTCAAATAACGAGCTGGGAAGCGATTCGAGGGGCGTTTGCTGAGTTCCACAAAACTAGCGGAAAGAGATAATGAACTGAAAATCCTGCAAACGAAATCAACAGGAAAAGCAGAATTTCTGCTGACTAGAAACATTAATCTTTTTGGGAACATTATCGATTAAAATAATTTTAGCGCACCGACCGGTGCGAAAACCTTTCGACTCTGAATTGTTTTATTAGGCCGATGTTAATGAGTGAGTCGCTTTTGAGTAGCAACAACCCCTGTATTTGTTAGCTTTCATTATATTAGCTAGGGACAGAGGATCCATTTTCTTTTCTTATGAAAAGAAAATGGATTAATAAAATTTAAATAACACGGGTTGTGATTTAGGCCAACACTGAATCGAAACGGACGTTTATTAACGAATACAGAATTCACTTTTTTTCTTAAGGCTAAATGTCCCGACACTATTTGTACCGCTACAATTTGTAGCCACCACGTGGCAGCACCAAAATAAGTAAAATTTACTTTACTGATAACGTCTGAACCAATGGTTCTATTTTCGATCTGTAAACGGCATTTGACGTCTATTTACAATAGAATTTACGCTACGAAGCCCTTTTTCCAAACATCTAGCAAAAACTCGAATTTGAAATTAGTTCTCGAACTTCCGAGAAAAAATTAAAAAAATGTGGGCTTATAGCGCGATGGCGACATGCTTCCTGAATCCAACGCCGTGACAATCATGCAAATCGGACGAATAGGAGCGTCGTAAAGTGAAATTTACGAAAACACCTCGCCCCCCCCTTCCCCCTCTGCGCCGTTGCGTCGTACACCCGATTGTTGTGGGCCCTCTGTCGGCGCGGCGGCACTGCCAGGCCACGCGGCGTGCGGCCAGCCCCGGCGGAGGAGGCGGGACTTGCGGGACAGGCAAGCAAGACACTCGGTTTATGCTTTCGTCACTTTGCATCTCAATCAATTTTTCCACAGATATTAAACTAGAGATGCTATACTATTATTACAGACCGAGACAAACGGTCTGTAATAGTAGTACATAACTATTTTTTTTTCACATATTTCCGTCTTCCTTCGATTACCATCTTAAAATTGTTTGAGGCATTACTCAAAATATCGATTCCGATTTGGAACTGGTTTTTAAAAAAAATGAACTAATTCTGTAAATATCACCATTATTCCATCTCCTCACATCTTATCTTAGATGTATTTTACTTCTAAGGCCTTCCGGGTTCAAATACCGGAAAGAATGAGCGGAGTATACGCACGAGCTCTTTTATCCTACAACTCGATTTTGGATCTCAAAACGACGTTTACCTGCTTTAAAGGGTTCATCTGGTGAATCTCTAAATAATATACAATATAATAACAAATACATTTATTATTTACAAAAATATATGCATACAAAAATACACCCCACCTCCCGAAAAATAATCGGCTGGATCCTGCTGTGACACCTCTCCTAACTCCGTACGCGGAAGGCGATAACACAGAGATCCTCGTATGTCATCGGAAGCGATCGCAGATCCTGCACAGATCTGGCGTCTCCCACGGCAACGCTTCAGGGAGAGAGGCGAAACGATGAGGGGGAGACTTGAATTTTCATGACGCGAGCTACAATTACTGGTAACATTGGGGAAAGTTTTATCTCGTAAACTAAAAGTGAATTATAATTTTGAATTTCTTGGTACTTTTTATGCATGTAACCACAGTTATCTACAGTGTTGTTGTTGTTGTTGTTGTTGTTGTTGTTGTTGTTGTTATTATTATTATTATTATTATTATTATTATTATTATTATTATTATTATTATTTCTATTCATATTTATTCAAAAGCACCGAAATCAAGGGTAGACATGTGAGATCGGAGTCGCTAGGTCTGCAATACTTTCACAATCTCTGATGTACAAACTAACAGGCAGATACAAGAGAGAGAACACAAAGCTTTTGTGACTGACCAACGAAATTCTAAAAGTTTGTACATCTTATTTTTGTAACATGAAAAAAGCAAATTATGAAAAATGAGTGATTGTCTCTGCGACTTATTGCACTGAAGTGTTCTGCAGTTTTCGAATTATGTTTTTGATGGATCACTCACCGTCTCTTGTTTTTCAGTTTCCAAGTCATGAGATTAGAAGGCAACAATCTCCTTTTCCTCTTTCGAGACGACGGTAGAGGTTTGTTTTTGTTGGTGGTGTTGTAAGCGATTCTGATGCAGAAGAAACGTTGGAATCCTAATTTTCGCAGTGATTGTTGGAGGATCTAAAATATTATTGAAAGAAATGTTTACAAAAACTCAATTCATTGGCCATTTTGTACTTGAATTACAGTCCAGTATACTCCTCTATAAATCGAAGTTTTTAGTACCTGAGATAGTAAAATCTAACAGCCACTTTCACACTTTGCGGTCTCAACAAATTACTTTTGACGTTGAAAACCTGAAAAGTGTTCATACTAGTGTAACGATTTTTGACGCCTCATCTTTCGCAAGGCGGCAATTTGACAATAATCTCTCTTGAATAGTGAGAGAAATTCAATTACATTGATAAATATATTTCCAAAACTTTAATAAACCACATATTTAAATATTACAGACATCTGTCGTACATACGGGTTGAACTTAAGAATTCGCCGGAGACCCACAGTGTAAGTATTCGGAATATTGACGCGTTTTGCAATTTACCGCATACGTGAGCAGTTGAGGAAATAGTATATCTGCATTGTATGAGGTTCAATATCACTTCATCTAATATAGAATGTTTCTTGTTCTGAGAAGACATGAACTCAATGAGTGAGTGACATGTTGTTTTATTCTTGTTCGTAACACAAGTGTATAGCGTATTCATTTTCATTTGGTTTGTGACTTTTGGTGGAACGGTATGGCTTCTGTTCGTAGTAAAGTCCAAACAATAAACAGTGAAGCTAGGGAAATTATATATATCTCGTTATTAAGAAATGTGACGAAGAAAGGAATTCGGGCGTTCTTCAACACACGCTGCATAACAGCAATTTTCGGGTAGTAAACTGTACTGAAGTATCGAACTGTGACATCAATTAAAAAAGAAGGATTTGAAGCCGGCGGGGCAGCATTTAGTACTCCTGGTAAGAAAAGTCCATATTGTGAAGATAAAAAAAGTCCACATTGATGGCATTCACTTATTGCTTATTTGTTTTCCTTATTCTCGTATGATGTTTTAATTTTTGTCTATGGATACTTGGCGTAATATATTTGGGACAGCTAGTAGTTGCAGATTAGGCGGGGGGGGGGGCAGCTTCCAAGAACACCGAGCGCATTCCTCAGCCTCGCACTCCTCAGCTCCCAACTATAAGAATGAGGTGTCTCGTGAATGAACAGACTCAGTAGACACGTGGACGTGGAGCAGGAAGCGTAGAAGCGGAGAAGGGCACCGAGTAAGCGAGCCGATCAGAGAACTTGGTGTGAGCATTCTCCACGTTGTCTATATGCGAACCACTGTCCCAGTGCCATATCGGACTTGGAAATCCCGGGCCACCTCCCCCACGGCCACTTTACCCGAGTCCAGGCTCGTTCGTGTTCTAGTCCCTGCCCTAGTCCTTTGCGGCAGGTGGCGATGAAAGAACGACTGCCCGATGCATTCGGAGCAACAACCTGCTCAATAGTTTTCACAATGGACAGACTGAATCAGACCCGCAGAAAAAATTCAAGATTTTCTCCGTGAAATATAAAGAAGTTTCACAAAATCTTGGAAACTCAGACATCGAAGTGAAGATTCGATGGATTATATAATACAATATAAGCAATACTATAGTATACATACTTTGGTTTTCCAAAGTATGTATTCCACTCCAAACGCGTGCTTATTATTATTATTATTATTATTATTATTATTATTATTATTATTATTATTATTATTATTATGTACAACGGAGTCCTTATATTTCTTTCTTTTCAAACATTATTGTTCTTTGCAAAGAAAGCAAATGACCAGACGAAAGTCAGAAAACTCTACAGGGTATCCCAGCCAAGACCAAGACATGATAAATAAAAGTTTATTCAAGAAAAAAAGCGAAGAAGTGGAAGAACATAACAACAAATGGAGATCTTAAGAAATTTTCCTGGTCATCCGAAATATGACCATGGAGTGTAAACCAACAATGGCGAATGTTAAAAACGAGAACGACAAAATAAATACACCAAAAGAAGAGATCACGAAACAATGGGAAGAATACTCGAAAAAGTTATATGAGAAGAACTTAAGAAAGTTATATGAGAAGAACGTCGTTTTGAGATTCAAAATCGAGTTGTAGGATAAAAGAGCTCGTGCGTATACTCCGCTCATTCTTTCCGGTATTTGAACCCGGAAGATCTTAGAGCAAGGTGGAATGATAACAGAAGACCTTAGTAGTAAAATATATCTAAAATAAGATGTGAGGAGATGGAATAATGGTGATATTTACAGAATTAGTTCATTTAAAAAAAACAGTTCCAAATCGGAATCGATATTTTGAGTAATGCCTCAAACAATTTTAAGATGGTAATCGAAGGAAGACGAAAATATGTGAAAAAAATAGTTATGTACTACTATTACAGACCGTTTGTCTCGGTCTGTAATAATAGTGTAGCATCTCTAGTTTGATATCTGTGGAAAAATAGATTGAGATGCAAAGTGACGAAAGCATAAACCGAGTGTCTTGCTTGCCTGTCCCGCAAGTCCCGCCTCCTCCGCCGGGGCTGGCCGCACGCTGCGTGGCCTGGCAGTGCCGCCGCGCCGACAGAGGGCCCACAACAATCGGGTGTTAAGACGCAACGGCGCAGAAGGGGAAGGGGGGGGGGCGAGGTGTTTTCGTAAATTTCACTTTACGACGCTCCTATTCGTCCGATTTGCATGATTGTCACGGCGTTGGATTCAGGAAGCATGTCGTCAGGAAGTGTGTCATAGACGTCAAATGCCGTTTACATATCGAAAATCGGACCATTGGTTCAGACGTTATCAGGAAAGTAAATTCCCCTGTGATAGTGCTGCTATCTATTGAATTTTCCTACAAGTATTTTTCGGTGCATTTAGCCTTAAGAATAAGGCAAGACCATCTGCAATACAGAGAAATTGGAGATGGTCTTGGCTATGGCAGCGCATCCTGTTGGCCGTCGTCGCGGCTCCTGTCTATAATGATTTTCAGGATGATTATATATATATATATATATATATATATATATATATATATATATATATATATATATATATATATATATATATATATATATATATATATATATATATATATATATATATATATATATATATATATATGCCGATCAGATGGCCGAGATCGCTAAGGCAGTAGTGCCGGAGTGGTTTCGGACCAGAAGATCGCGGGTTCGAGTCCCGCCTCGGGCATGGGTATATTTGTGTGTTTGTGTATGTCTGTATGTGCTGTCCTTTCACCCCCATTACCATCATATCATCATTTCATCCTCCATACCCCCAGGGCTAACAACCGTGGGGGTTAAAAAACCGGATCCAGCTGAAAATGCTGGTCCCCCCCAAAAATTGTCGCAAGCACCTGCCACCGTGAGAATAAATAAAAACTGGGCCACGGTAAAGGCAGGATGCTTGCAAGCGTGGTCCTAGTTGGCCGATTAACGAAATAATATATATATATATATATATATATATATATATATATATATATATATATATATTGAAAATTCAGACGGAAGTGGCCAAGGGGGGAGAAAAAAGAGATTGCCAATAAAGAAACCTATATTATTTTTGAATGATCGAATCAGATAATCCACATTTTGTTATTTGGACTGATAATTTTTTGACTTGCTAGGTAGATCTTAATTATTAATAAACAAGACCCCTTCCGTGAAATTCAATGGTCATACAGTTTTGAAAACATCGATTTTTAACAACATCCGTGGTTTGTGGTCAATATTTTAATATTGATCACAGATGTATAGAAACATTTGTTGGCGGTGACCTTGGGCGTGAGGCACATCATCAGGCGCCTCCACAAGGGACTACGTTACTCACAAAGACTTTTGAATGCACTGTATTTGCGTGTGTATACAGGATGTTTCAGGATGGATTGCGCAGACGCTTCTTTGGGGCGCAATTCGAGCAAGGCACCGGCGTCGAAACGCGCGGCTCCCGGTGCCGCTCCATCTCCGGATTCGTCCCGTCGTGCGAGAAGGTAATCCTGAGGGCCGCTCACAGACTTGCGTGTTGCTCGTCTCTCTCGGAGACTCAGACCGGCTTAGGTGGCCCAGGGCATCAACTGACGTAACTACAGTCTCTGACCGGGAGGTTCTAGGCTTCTCGTCCACACACTAGCCACAACTATGTAGAAACCAGTCGCTGTATGGAGGATTGTACCAGCCGGCTGTTCTGAGCGGTAGTTTACAGAGGTTTCTCCGATCAACACTGGGTGAATGCTGGAGCAGAACACTAACAAACGTACCACAGACCGAGCGCGAATTTTCATTTCTCTTCCTTGTCATATCCCCACCCCCTACTTACACACACACACACACACACACAGGCACTACTTTACCCCACAAGTCGGGAATTTAGAGCTTGTTCCGGTTTAAGCAATGCCAGTTGGAAGATACCTGGTTGGGGAAAACCTTGCCAGCCGAGTGTAGATCAGTGCCTGGTCCCACCATGCAAAGGGGGAAGATCGCCCCACTTCCAACGATAAAACATGCACTACACTTGCAGGACAAATTACCTTAGTTGTTGACGCGCCCGGAATTACAATCTTCTGGGCCCATTATCCAAAACTGTTTTATTTTAGCAAGAACATTATCATAAATGTTTGTGAAAAGATTTGTTTCTAACATGGAATTAATAGCATGTTAGAATAAAGACCTTGTTAAGAGTCAAATCTGTTTACAAACATTTATGACCATATTCTTTCTAAAATAAAATACCATAAAAATATAGTTTTTGAAGAAAAACATTTTCATGATTGTCACAAAGCAAAAAATACTTGAATAATAATAATAATAATAATAATAATAATAATAATAATAATAATAATAATTATTATTATTATTATTATTATTATTATTCAAGTGACAATCATATTTTTTTCTCACATTTTCATCTGTTTAAACTTTCCTAAACTTTGGATTTTTTGTACAATTTGTTTTGCTGTTGTTAATATTAAAAATAGATCACCCTCGTTTCATGGGGCTTCCCACACTCCTCTCAGTAGGATTTTAATCAGTGTGTTGGACTGGCAATGTTAGTTTGTTCTGCGCAGTGTTTCACACCACCATTCACATTAAAATGTAGCATGTATAAGTGAAAAAAGTTGATTCTGATTTATTTGCATTGTTATGCACTGCAATGTTTTGATGCATTTGTAGTTCATCAGATATGAATCTTCACTATAGTTCAACAACTTTTTAATTAAAGAAATCACACATTTTATTTTATAATTGAAGAGAATTGTGGAACTTCCAGCAATCTGATGTTCTTTCAGGAATATTAAATTCCATTGTCCCTTCTATGATTCCTTTAATAAATTAATGTAGTATTTCGAATATTCACAAAAGTTCCTTGTGCTTAAATTTATATCTGTCGAATAAAAAATTTATATCCCCCAGGATTCAATTACATGTAAGTAAAATCTAAACTAAGATTGTGACACATTTTCAAGCCTTTTTACTGTTGGTTACAAATAATATCTATGAATCTTGAAGATTAGGCAAAATGAAACTAGACTAAAAGACTCGGAGTAAGAGATGCAGCCACTAATGAATTGTTTTGTGTCTTAAAAAATTTCATTAATTTATATCATATCTTACGTCAAATTTAATAAATTCATTTACTGATTTTAATTCTATTTGTTTATTTTCATCTTTAAATATAAAATAATATCCTTTGTCAATCTCTTGTTTCAGTGTACAATAAGTTATGACAATTACTCAAGTCCTTTTTTTATAGCAAGGTATTCATTTCTAGTTTTCAAACGTTGCAGAATTTATTTTTGCTCTCTTCCTACTTGCATCAAATCTGTAATTTCAGATCTGTTGCTGTCAAACATCAAACCAGAAATTTCATATATTTGATAATAGCAACATTTCTCATTGAAAATCAATGAGGTGTACTATATTTTAAAATTTGGAGACAGGCAGTGACGCATCCAATTGTGACAATCTTCTAAAATTAGGTTTTGTTTTGATTTCATTTCTATTTTATTTATTTGAAAATAATATATTACTAGTTACAAATATTGTGCTTATGTATTTTTTTTAAGTCATTCTCTTTATTGTAATATTTCATGTTTTGCATATAATTATATCTAAAACTTGTTCTACCTAGCATGGCAAAAATTCAATTGCATGTAGTCACATCTCTTCCCTATCATTTTTAAATTACTATTAATTCAAGTATTTCAGGTGTATAACTTGACACCCACATTAATTCATTAACTTATTTTCAATTTCAGTATAAGAATTAATTTTAATAATTGTTGGAAGACATTGTATCATTGTGCTAATGATTGCAGCAAAATTGTTAAATAAAACCATGTTTAAAAAAACATCATTTTCCAAACCTTACATTGCTAGGCAAAATTAGTCAATACTTTAACATGGTGATAATGTTACAGACTAAGATATATTCATCTTTTCTCAAGTTTAGAAATGTGTATATACATACAATTATATTACATTATATTACACTTATAGAAATGTGTATATACAATACAATTATATACAATGTGTGTCATTTATAAAGCTGTGTTTATGTAACTGCCAATTTTTTGGAGCTGATATCTTTCACCAACTTGACATATGTCCCAGAGCAAAATATTAGTCTGAGACACAAAACATTTTACATACAATTTACATACACTGTATATATATTGTGTATTCTAGAAATTTGGAGCATTTAGTTCTATTTATTGCACATTTTTCAATTTCTTGGGGGCTCAAATAACATTTATTTTTGAGTACAAATTATTATTAAATGCATAGCGTAAGGTTTCATGGTTCAGGCTGGGATAGAGAACTCATGGCTATGAACAGGAATGTAAAATTTTTATGGAATAGTTTTTTTTATTTTTAGAATGAGTAAATTATAAAATGCGAAAATGTTTCAGAATACATTCACTATGTTCTCATCTTTAAGAAAATGTATTTAGAATAAACTTGTTAAAATACAAATGTGACACATGATGCCAAAAGATCTTTTTGAAACTATGAAGCAATACTGCATGATAGTGCTTCTTCAGAACAGAAAATTTTAACAAAATTTAGGACAAGAAATGTTTTGATTTGGTTGTCACTATTTAAACTATATTTTCTAATATTTTTCAGTCCTTTTTTAATGTGGGACAAACACTTAAGTATATCAAAATTTATTTCTTAATTTTGTTCAATGATGGTTTATAATATTTCAGTGATAGTTTCCCTATCAAGTGTAACTGAAAGTGTGTATACGAAATTAGTTGCCAAAGAAGAAGGCAAATTGGTATTTACAATATTGGATAAATTGAGGAGGAACATAAAAATTACTAAATTTCAAAAATAAATAATTAAGATTATACCCAATTTAATGTGAAAGCTCACCTGTTATTCTATACTTCAAAATATTAAAACCAATTCGATTGATAAAAATCGATTGATAAGAAAACGTTTTTCGTTGTTTGTTTTTTTGAGGCTGTAGTTTCAATTGTGGTGGGGTGCAAATTTCATGGACTTTAATTTGAGTTTTTATGGTAGGCGTGTGCAGACTAAAATGACTGGGAATGTGTGCACTACCTCTGGGCCTCGTTTCAATTAACAATTTTATTTATATATTTTTATTTATTTGCTAGTAGAGATCTCTCAGCGACCCACTTTTTAAAACTATTTTCATACTACCATCATGTTCCCTCATTACATGCCAAAACTCATTATTCTCACTTTTTTACAAATATTGAATTATTAATTTAATATTTTAAGATAACTTTTTTTGATGATTTGTTCCTACTTTAAATGTTTATTTGGATGAATATGTAAGTACACAATTGGCTTTACTTCAGAAAACCTCACTTAGTATTGCGTAGTTGAAATTAGAAATTTGGAGCTTATCTGAAAAAATATGAAATTTCCTTTCTTTGATAGTTTGAGTTTTAATTTATAGAACAATTTTGATTGTTCTTATTTTATATCTTTAAAATACTGTCACTTTCAGAATTTACAAGGGATTAACTATTTTAATTTTGGCAAACTTTGTAATGTGTATATAATTGGTATCCCACGGGATAACAATTGTGGGTCTTTGCCGGGGCAATAAATCACAGACGTGAACGGTTTGTAAATTATTAAGTATTTATTTGCAAAAATGCTCCAACACCTGAATACTATGTACAATATTTACAATAAACAATACCGACCCGTTACTAGAAGGAATGTTCCCTGGTTACCACCACCGCTGGCCTGATAATTGGATATCTTATTCGGCGTGATGCACCAGTAGCCTACGTGAGCATACAAGCGAGTATGACGCACCTCCCGTCTCGACGTAGCACGCCGGCTTCAGATTCCTGCCTCAGTAGCCTATGCATTAAAATGCAGCGCCGCGCACAACCCACACGACTTCCTACCGACGCGTCCAAGAATCAGAAGAAGGAGTTTAGGTCCGGGGTTCGTTTATATACCTTCTGGGCCGGCTGACGGAACTGCGTCATCTCGCTGTTTCCGCCAACGCGTTTCCGCCGCCGGCCTGCCTCCGGGGTTCCCAAGTTTGCCACCCACGACACTGCACCCCTTCCCTTCCGCTCCCTAGCCTTTGTGCAGCCCAGCGTCTCTTCCGCCAGCGCTGTCCATGAGCATGAAATGCACGTGGCTGATATTTGGTACGTTTGTACAAGGCGACTGTTATGACGCCACACAATGCAAACTTTATGCTGAGAGGGGAGAATTTTGTTTTCATCATAGGTATTATAGAAAATTAAAAACAATTTTTGAAGACTGCTGGCTTTGGTTTTGTCATCGATTTTTATTTTAAAAAAATCATAAATACCAGTTTATCCAGTTTCAGGAAACATGTAATACTGATATCCCAGTCCCAATATTCACATATAATACAATAACTTAATTTCAGAAAGAAGAAATGGGGATTGGATTTAGCCCTCTTGTGTTAAAATTTTATTATACTGAGCTGAATAAAACTTTATAATTTGGAAACGCTTATTATAGTTTGGTATTGATGTTAAGAAATGGTTACAATTAATGCATTTCTAAAAGCTATTTTCTTTTGTAATTATTATTTCTTCTTTAAAAATGCTTACATTGTTTCCTGACTCACTATTTATGGACAACAAACTTATTTGACTAGAGTAATTTGAACTTTGTAGAACATAGACCTACAAGTAATAATTAGAAGTTAAATAAAATAACTAATGTGCATAAATACAAAAGATTTTAATTTGACCTCTTGATCATATTCCAGATTCTAAAGGAGTAAGCACTGCATGCAATATTTGTATTACACGAGGCTCTGTGTTCCTTCCAAAATGTTCATGTGCACACACATCTTGTTTTTGCTATGTGAGCAATAAAGCATTCTCAGTTGCAAAACTGGTATCAGGATCTCTTAGAAATGAGATAACCTAATTAAATTTGGCTTCATTGTAATGTTTAGTTTTCTGTGGTCTAGGACACTTATGAGCACACTTGTTGCTGAGAAATGTTCATTATGAAAATGTATAAAAAGATAATGTAAATAATTAATTCAAATACCATGTAGCATTTGCAAATATATCTATCAAGTGTTTTTCTCATATCAATTTCCCAAATTCATGTATTTCAAATACTATCATATTTATTGATTTTCCTCTTTGTGGTTTTCATTCCTGCAAAACATTTATCAGATTAATGTGATCGAGTTGAATTGTATTAATTTATTCAGACCCTTGTTTCACTGGAGTTATTTGCAACTTGCAGCATTCAGCTATCAGTAAGTAAAGGTTAAAACTAATAAATAAGTTTCATGAAATGTAAAAAACTAAACTTTCATATATTTATGGTTGTATGCCACAAGTTGCAAATGACTTATGTGAAACAAGGAACCAAATAATACAAAGTAATGAGTTAACAATTTTTTTTCTAATTGAGTTTTGCTTAATTTTGTTTTGTTTTTCGTTGGGTAGGGAACTTAGATTTCACTACTTGCTATTAAATGTTAGTAGAGAAAATATTTGGCAAAATAATATGAAATTATTTCAGATTTTATCTTAATGTATCGCATTTATTCAGCAACTGCATTTAGTGTCAGGTTAAAAAATGGCAGTGCTTTCATATTTTGAATTTTTTTAAATTTAATGTAACAATTTGTGAATTCAAATTTACAATTTAAAGGTACGGATATAAAACAAGGCAAAATTCTCCAAGCATACATGTAGGTTGATGTAAATAATTCCTTTGTTAGTATAAATATTTTTTGTAGTAACTGAAGCGAAAAAATGTGGGCTGTGAAACCACTCACCGAAGTTCCAAGAGAATCTACCACGAACTGCAAACGTTTTATAGTTCAGAATTTCGCGGTAGACCAGGGTACCACCGGACACAGCGGTGGTTCAGGGCCGTCCACCCACGGCGCCTACGGTGCGTCAACCACAAAAATAGCTGGGACAAATTTTACAATTGATTCTGGTTAGGTGAATCGTATTTCAATGTGCGCCAATCATTAATTTTTTTCAGTGTATGTTAGTTATTCTGTCTGTCGTTCATTTTTACTTTCTCGCACTTACGTAAGAAGAGTATTGTAATCGTGCGCCGGTAAACGAGAATTTTCGACACAAAAACTCTTGCTGCCGAGCCTGGTAACGAAAAATTGGATAAATCCATGCCAACTGTAGAAAAAATTCCTTTAACGCGTGGTGTAGCCAGAATCCATGTTTTGTGGGTCCTTGATACCGAAAAATCAGTTGTCGGCAGCCCGAGAGGTGCCCGAGAGGTGGCGGTGCTCGAACTCTAAAGCTCCCGGTGATAATCGCTGCACTGACAGCAGCAATGCTGAGTCTGGGCTGAATAAGCTGGTCCTGCACAAATCAGTTCGAAGCTTCGGTGAGTGGCGTCCTTCAGCAAGCAAGAAGACAATCGCTCCAGATTTTATACACGGTACACGCCCGATCGGATTATTTTAGTGCAAGCAAACTTCATTCTTTCAAGTTTCAACCCTGCCCTGATGATCCTCGGAAACAGTTCGGTCATTGCTTTTTCCAGCAACAGACGTTCAATTCCGAATTCCGAAGCTTAATTTCGTTTTCTGTCCAGGCCACATTTACAGTTCGCACGAGAGATCTGTGCACATGGCGACCAGGACAAGCAACACACAATAATACAGTGCGAATGCGCAGAAAAAAGGCAACTGCGCATGCTATCGCTGTTCACAAAGCATCTGATAAGACTAATTCGAACCACGGATTGCAATCGCCCAGAAGTTTGGGCTTGGGTTAGCAATTAGTTTTCTTGTGAGCTTTCTTGCGTGAAATGTGAATATAATTTTTTATGGCGAGACTGCCTGGCGAAAAGCTAGTATATGTATGTATGCTGCCTTTATCTTGGAACCTTAATGTCGCACGGCATGAGCTGTGATGCATGAGCTGTGTTCGCACGTGCTAAGCAGTGATGCATTGAGTAAAAGAATTCACTCAGTATGCAGAGTACAAGATAGATGGAATAGCAATAAAATATTTGTACTTTTCGAAAGGGGGGGGGGGAAGGAAAAAGTTCATGGCTTTTGAATTTTTCCCGAGTTGCTACATAAGTAACGAAACTATAAACAAACCTGACATGACTGGGGGCTGCATAGTTTTCTTTCAATTTCAGTGTGCATTGTAAATTTGTAATACATTGACTTCCTGGCAAGTAGTTAGGAAAGGTAGAATCGAAAGTGCAGCCACGACGCTCACCAGATCTTACCTATTTTGATTTTTTTGTGTGGCCATATGGAAACACCTCTTTATGCAAGTGTGAACTATGAGGCAGATCTTCATCACTGGCTCACTTCCTCCAGCTGCAGTGCACAGCATATGTGGCACTCCCAGAATCTTTGGCAGGCTGTCCATCCATTATTGTGAAATTTGTTTGGAGGTATATGGAGATCACTTCACACAATTGCTCTAATAAAAAATATTTTGTAAATTTTTTTTTATTTTATCTTCTTAAGTACATGTGTTTTGCTGTTAGCAACGATGCTGGGAGGTATGCATTTTTAATTCACCCTCCTAGTTTTCTTGCTCAAATTGGGCAGTAATGAAACGTCTCCCAAACTCATAAAACAAGGCAAAAATGTTTGTATTGGCTCCCTTTGAGTTTGTGCACTCTGTCCTGATTCACCACATGTTTTTGTATATAGAGCTTAGCTCTAGATGCTTATGCCACATTTCCATGAGCTTTAAGATTATATTAATACGATTCTCAACATATCATTTATGATATTTTTTATAAATACTGTGGTAGTGTCACAAATGACACTTTACAACAAAAATAGTTCTTTACACTATGGTGAGACACAAGAGATTCACATACACAAACGTATATGTACATATATACACACAAATATGTAATAGGCACAAAGATAGAGACAACAAAAGGTACTGTTTATAATGCCAGCCTACACATTCAACAAATTGTACAAAAATAAATAGTACATTGCACAAATAACAATGATCACCTCACACATCAGTCAAGTGAATCTTAGAGCTGGTGTATCAAATATTTGGCACTGCATACAATATTAGTTGCACCAGATATTCCATGCAGAACAATTCCTTATAGGTAGAGGATAAAAATACATGCCTCCAATCTCACCAGCACCCAAGCACTCACTCAGGGCTCACACACTCAAAAACAATAAAAAAACAAAAATCTAAAATTAGTTTAAATATATTTTATTTTTCTTAGAACAACAATAACTGAGTGCTTGGCTGTATGATCTTTTTGGTGGCTACTTTCAACAGTCCTTAGGCCAGCAGACAGGCCTTGCTCAGCAAACCAACACAACTGGAGGTCAATGCCCCTGGCACTGACATGCACAAATACTTCATTACACTTCTATTCAAAATGTACCAAGCATGTCAACGACACACACACTACTCATTACAAGTAAAAACATTACTGTTTTTGCATCCATACACACAATTAGTTAAGTGCTTTGCAGTTCAATACAATGTATTTAAAAAGTGATTATGCCATAACTAGTTTTAAAAATTATGCAACCAAAATTGATCAAATAGCAACTTTATCATATAAATGTTTCTGAAGATTAAGTAGTGAGCTTATTCTGTACATCACAAAGATTAAAAAGCTCATTTTTCTGGTCAAAAGTACAAGCACTTGAAACGCAACTGCCAAGGCAAATTACTCAAGGAAGCCAGAATGGTGTGCATTGTGTGTTCTCAAAATACCTCTAATGCATATTTATTCCAACACCACTTCAAGAATTTCTCCTATAATGAAGTGATGGAATTTCATCTTCGTAAATCCACTACTTCAATGGGAGCCGAACTATCAAGTTTTGAGTGATCTGCATTCTGAAAACAGAGAGAATTGAGCTAGAAAAAAAGCTTACTTAAGACATTACAAAAAAGAAATAAAAATTTGGTATGTATACACGCATGCCCAAGCCCACACATCTGCCAATGCACAGCCCCCTTCCTCCACTCACCACCTCCAAACACACATAGACACACATTGATTTTAATTTAAGCAATATAAGTCCAGATCAAAATACAATTTTACAAAGATGGTTTCAAAATAAAAAAAATAACAAAAATAATAGTAATAAATTATTACAAGATTATTCAAAACTCAGATCAGAATGCAACGAACTTTCAATATTCATTACATCTACACCTAAAATTTCAAAATTTAACATAATTAAAATGTATTAACATAATTACAATGTTACAACCTAATTAACATAATTAGACATTCTATTTAAAGGATTATTCAGTGCAACTTAAGCTATCAGTGTGACTTTACATTCAACTAAAGTACAAATGGGTAATGTGATGTAGTAATCCTGTTACAAACATTGAAGTTCATATATTACAAAAAAGGTGCAATCAATTTTTTAATAAACTGCATTTAAAAAAATTTGAAGTCACTACAAATTCTTAAAGAATATAAGAAACGAATATTCAATAACAATGAAAAACTATAAATATGATTAATGAAAGGATCCAATACACCAAAACATGGTGGAACGATTCTGCAAAAATTTGTAATAAACAGTTTCTTGTTTACAAATTGTAATGGGACATTACATAATAGAATTCGAGATTTTGCAAACCAGAAAAAAGAAGAGCGTGTGAAAAAAAATTAAAACACAAAGAAAGGACTCTGAGGTGGTGGCAATCGGATGGCAGAACGTGTTACAACTCGGTGACGATCAATTGTTGAGCGAGTGTTTTCCAATCTCATAAACAAATCCATGGAGTAAATTATTAATTGGCAAAAATGTTATAAGTGGAATGGGACATAAAACTGTGTTTGGAAAGAAGGAGCTGCCACGACTGAAATTGGACTGGATTGAAATAAAAATTTAAATGGATGCATGAATGATGGTCAAGAATGCTGGGGACTAGAACGGGGAAGTTCTTACTAGGGACACAGAAATTTTTAATAATGTATGAAGACCCAGTTTTGGAATAAATTAGTAAATTTTAAGTTAAGATCAAAAAGGGGTAATGGGGAGGAATAATGGGAAAATATTACACAACAACAGAGTTCTTATTGTCTTTTTCAGATTGTGTTATTTATTTATGGTATCTGAAGAACAGGAATTACAATGTTCATTTGGTTTTTGAAACGAGTATTGTTATGATTAGTAATGGTAAACCAAATCCCCAAAACCTGAATATAAAGAAAAGAGTAAATATTATTATGTAAATTTCAGAACCGAGAATCTGTAGAGATGGTCTTGTCTAACTCACAACATAAAAACCAAAAATTATCATGACGGATTGACCTTGGTACGTAAATAGGACAAATTGCGTAGTAAATAAATAAATAAAAATATCGAAGAAAGTTAGTAGATCGATAATAAAGTAATTTTCAGGTAGTTCAAGGGGTGAAATCTGTCAGAGAACATCACACCAGAGTGACCATTAGGGACTGGAATTTATTGTAATAGAAAAAGCAAAATAAGTAAATACATTTTCAAATTATGTAAAAAAATTAAAAATATGTAAAATAAAAATCGTAGAGTTGTATTGTTTAATTATTAATAAAAATTGTAATCACTGTAGAGTTTAAAAGAGCTCTTCCTTGATTTCCAGGAGACAGGGGTGGGGGAGGGAGTTTGACAATTCACATCAAAGATCCCATGTTATACAAGCAAAGAATTACATTACTTTCTAAGAAACATGATTGCAGTAACAAAATATTAGCAAACTTTTATAAGAAATATTCTGTTTGTAATGTGTAAATATAACTTAACATGAACATAAGAAAAATGTAGCAATAAATAAACATGTAAAAGTTTACAAAACTATGTAAAATATGTAAAATGAAAATAGTTTTAATACATTTAGAATGTCTACACTCTACAAAATATTATTGAATGCAGACATCTTGTTCCTGTAAAAATATGTATTTAATTGAATATACATTCCCTGTAAGACTCTAAATACATCTTGACAAAGTCTATTGAATGACCATGGAGATTTTTAATTCAAAAGTTCTTTTCATGAAGTCTAGTTGTTGTGAACCCTTAATATCATATTAATGAGATCACTGAAACTCGCTCAACTAAGAATCGCTCCATGATCCTTAATTGTATACTGTACTACAATTGTATATTGTATCTAAGTCAAAACCATCAATAGTATACCTGTGAACAATATCATTTCTAAATTTAGAGTATGTTTTCATGTTATCTTTTTACATTATTTGCATTCAGTATCATGTTATTTTCCTTTGACTACTGAAAAGTACAAAAATTGCTTTCTGTAAAATTAAAACATCCAAATCATTCAGAAGAAATAAGTACTCTACATCCTTTATGACTGCATTCAAGGCATTAATAAATGTAATAAATAATAGATAACCTAGAGAAGACCCCTGAGGCACACCATATAAAACTATAATTTCTTTAGATGTACATTCTTTCTACTTTACCTTTTGAACTCTCTATTAAATAGCTGCACAACCAACTATACAAAGAACGTATTATACCAAAAACAAGATTTTTTTGCTCTAGTACATCATGATTCACATAATCAATAGTTTATTAAAATCTGCATAAATATTGTGCACTTGTATGTTATTTTCTATATACTTCAGAATATTCTGAGAATAACAGATCAAATTTATATTAATGCTATGATCACTAATAAAACCATATTGCTATACACACAGACAAGGAAAACGCAGATTCATTTTGTCAGTAATAATAGACTCAAATAACTTGGAAGTGGCACTCATTACAGAGAAGGTTCTATAAATAGATATTTCATTTTTTAGCCAAATTTAATGAAATAGTGTAACATAATTATGATGATTTCTATTGAGCTGATACAATTCCTTCCGTCAGTGATTTATCAAATAATATCTTTAGTATTGATGCAAAAATAAAGTCACAATTTTTCAAAAGTATGCGAGGTAGACCAATAGTTTTAGCTCTTTTATCAACATGAAGATCATTAATTTTATTTATTATATCTATTGTTTAAAAATCAATGCTACTAATTGAAAAAGTTGTTCTGAACACATAAGTTATAAGTCATTAGGTAGGCCTCATTTATAAAAAGATTGAAAATAATCAGCATAATGCATTAACAATGAAAAGTCCATCCCTATATGAATCAGAATTAAAATACTTAATGTTTGGTAATCTCATTTATGAACATTTGGAATTATTATAATTCTTCGTCTTCGTCTTCTTCTTCGTCGTCTTCGTCTTCTTCGTCGTCGTCTTCTTCGTCGTCGTCTTCTTCGTCGTCGTCTGCTTCGTCGTCGTCTTCTTCGTCTTCGTCTTCTTCGTCTTCGTCGTCTTCTTCTTCGTCGTCTTCTTCTTCTTCGTCGTCTTCTTCTTCTTCTTCGTCGTCTTCTTCTTCTTCGTCGTCGTCTTCTTCTTCTTCGTCGTCTTCTTCTTCTTCGTCGTCTTCTTCTTCTTCGTCGTCGTCTTCTTCTTCTTCTTCTTCTTCGTCGTCTTCTTCTTCTTCTTCGTCGTCTTCTTCTTCGTCGTCGTCTTCTTCTTCTTCGTCGTCTTCTTCTTCTTCTTCGTCGTCTTCTTCTTCTTCTTCGTCGTCTTCTTCTTCTTCGTCGTCTTCTTCTTCTTCTTCGTCGTCTTCTTCTTCTTCGTCGTCTTCTTCTTCTTCGTCGTCTTCTTCTTCTTCTTCGTCGTCTTCTTCTTCTTCTTCGTCGTCTTCTTCTTCTTCTTCTTCGTCGTCTTCTTCTTCTTCTTCTTCGTCGTCTTCTTCTTCTTCTTCGTCGTCTTCTTCTTCTTCGTCGTCTTCTTCTTCTTCTTCGTCGTCTTCTTCTTCTTCGTCGTCTTCTTCTTCTTCGTCTTCTTCTTCTTCTTCTTCGTCGTCTTCTTCTTCTTCGTCGTCTTCTTCTTCTTCTTCGTCGTCTTCTTCTTCTTCTTCGTCGTCTTCTTCTTCTTCGTCGTCTTCTTCTTCTTCGTCTTCTTCTTCTTCTTCTTCGTCGTCTTCTTCTTCTTCTTCTTCGTCGTCTTCTTCTTCTTCGTCGTCTTCTTCTTCTTCTTCTTCTTCGTCGTCTTCTTCTTCTTCTTCGTCTTCTTCTTCTTCTTCTTCGTCTTCTTCGTCGTCTTCTTCTTCGTCGTCGTCTTCTTCTTCTTCGTCGTCGTCTTCTTCTTCGTCGTCGTCTTCTTCTTCTTCGTCGTCGTCTTCTTCTTCTTCTTCGTCGTCTTCCTCTTCTTCGTCGTCTTCTTCTTCTTCGTCGTCTTCTTCTTCGTCGTCGTCTTCTTCTTCGTCGTCGTCTTCTTCTTCGTCGTCGTCTTCTTCTTCTTCGTCGTCTTCTTCTTCTTCGTCGTCTTCTTCTTCTTCGTCGTCTTCTTCTTCTTCGTCGTCTTCTTCTTCGTCGTCTTCTTCTTCTTCGTCGTCTTCTTCTTCTTCGTCGTCTTCTTCTTCTTCGTCGTCTTCTTCTTCTTCGTCGTCTTCTTCTTCGTCGTCTTCTTCTTCTTCGTCGTCTTCTTCTTCTTCGTCGTCTTCTTCTTCTTCGTCGTCTTCTTCTTCTTCGTCGTCTTCTTCTTCTTCGTCGTCTTCTTCTTCTTCGTCGTCTTCTTCTTCTTCGTCGTCTTCTTCTTCTTCTTCGTCGTCTTCTTCTTCTTCGTCGTCTTCTTCTTCTTCGTCGTCTTCTTCTTCTTCTTCGTCGTCTTCTTCTTCTTCTTCGTCGTCTTCTTCTTCTTCGTCGTCGTCTTCTTCTTCTTCGTCGTCTTCTTCTTCTTCTTCGTCGTCTTCTTCTTCTTCTTCGTCGTCTTCTTCTTCGTCGTCTTCTTCTTCTTCGTCGTCTTCTTCTTCTTCGTCGTCTTCTTCTTCTTCGTCGTCTTCTTCTTCGTCGTCGTCTTCTTCTTCGTCGTCGTCTTCTTCTTCGTCGTCGCCTTCTTCTTCGTCGTCGTCTTCTTCTTCTTCGTCGTCTTCTTCTTCGTCGTCTTCTTCTTCTTCTTCTTCGTCTTCTTCTTCTTCTTCTTCGTCTTCTTCTTCTTCGTCGTCTTCTTCTTCGTCGTCTTCTTCTGCTTCTTCTTCTTACTTTTATTTTAGGCTAGAGCCTGTTTCTTTACAAAGGATACATAATTAAAATTTTAAAAAACCTGATACATTACATTTATGTAGTCATATTTATAAATTGGCACTATATTCATGATGTCTTGTTTCACAAAATGTCTTTCCACCAAGTTCTTGGACGTCCTACTCTTCTCCTTCCTTCCGGTCTTCTATCTCTAATCACTTTCACCATTCTGTCTTCTTCCAATCTGTCTATATGTTCGTTCCATTTCTTTCTTCTTTCTCAAACCCAGTCTGAACCCAGTCTTTTATATCTATTTGGCAAACCTGTCTTATATTAATATTAGGTTCTTTATCCCTTATTGTTTTATTTGTAATTTTTCTCAGCACCCGCATTTCCGACACTTCCATCATTTGGCATATTTTTTTTGAGTCTGCTCTCGTTTCAGCTGCGTATGACAATACTGGTCTAATTACTGCCTTATATACTAATTTTAGTGTCTTTTCTTAGATATTGATTTTGCCATATCGAGTAGTTGTGACAGCCTGCTATTATATTCACTTTAATGCTTTGTTCCTTAGCCTCTTTTATAGATCTGCCATCGCTAGTTATTGTTATGCCTAGATATTGTTTTTCCATCACTTGCTCTATTAGGTATTCGTTTATAGCTAATTTGCATCTCAATGGCTCTTTCGAGATTGTTATGCATTTAGTTTTTTGTATGGATATCCTCATGTTGAATGACTGGCATCTCTTGTAGAAATGAAACAGGGAGCCTTGTAAATCATCTTCGTTTTTGGCAATTAAGACTGTATCGTCTGCATAACAGATTGAGTTTATGTTATAAGAGCCGAAGTAATATCCTTTTTTGTTCGAAAGATTGTTTAGGATGTGTTTCATTACCAGGTTGAAGAGTATTGGGCTGAGGGAGTCTCCTTGTCTTATTCCTTGACCTGTTGTTATGGCTTGGGATATTTGTTCGTTATGTTTTATTTTCATTCTGGTGTTCATATATATATTTGCTATGAGTTTAATAAGGTTGCAGGGGATATTTTCTTTCTTTAATAATTATGCTATATCTACAAGGCGTACGCTGTCAAATGCTTTCTGTATGTCTACGAAACACATATATGCAGGTTTGTCGAATTCCAGAGATTTCTCAACAATTTGTCATATAATAAAGATCGCATCATTACATGATCTTCCTCTTCTGAATCCTTGCTGTTCTTCTTTCCATTCTATTAAGTTTTCTATTACTTGTTTGATAGTTTTTGTTGTTAGTTTAAGCGTTGTGTTCAGAAGGTTAATTCCCCTATAATTGTTTGGGTCTAGCTTGTCCCCTTTTTTTAAAAAGGGGGATAAGAATACTCGTTTTCCATTCCTCTGGTATTTTACTCTGCCTATATATGTTTTGTATCAGTTTTACTAATTCTTTATGTAATGATGTAAAAGGAATTTATGTTAGACCAAATATTTTGGGATCTTCAAAATTAAATTTTCAATATCATTTTTAAATATCTTGTGATCTGATTAGGGCTTGTTGTTAGTTCGTTTGCCCCCCCCCCCCAAGCTGTGAAAAAAGTTTATTTATTTTTGGTCATTTCGTAGAGTATGCTCTACAATTGCCCTGAATCATCAGGGGCTGGACAAAACAATATGAACATTTGACATATGACTTTTGTGTGTGTGTCCACGATTAGAGAATTGATGATAACTGCTCTCGAAATTATGTTAGTTATACTCTTTATGGAACCTTGGTTTATTTAATATTGTCTTCTTCAGTTCAGCACTGTACTATGAGGGAAATTTAGATTTGCAGTCTTTCTTTGGAATATATAACTTCATAGTGTAGTACAGTCAAGCATAAAATAAATCATCAGATCTTGTATAATCAATCAAATGTGTTCATTATTGATTTGACAAAGAGAAATTATTGACTATAATATAAAAAAAAAATCAAAGACACAGTCATTAAAATCAATACCAACATCAAATGATACATTGGATCATTAGTGTAGGAGGATAGACATTATTAAGCATAATAGATTCATTCGAAGCAAGTCAAGTTGATGTCAATATGTCAATGATACTCATGTTTTAAAAAATCAAATCCAATTTACATCATGATCTTTTACCACAGTAACTTGAAACAAGTTTAAGATTCTACGAAAGAAACAACCTACTGTATCTGGCAATATTTTTAAGACTGACTTCTCATGCAGTGCACATTTTTGTTTTAAAACAGGGAAATTTACATAATCTCCATTTAGAGCTCAAGAGCTCGTTTATAAAAGAAAAGAATACAAAAAAATAATTGGAAAATATAATTAATGAACAAAGAAAAGAAGAACGAAGCATATATTACAAAAGAAAAAGAAAATTCGAAATACAGAAAGTAAAAAAGTAGTTATCACAATATAGTTTAATTTCATAATTCTCATTGAAAAACTGAAGAAGTCTCATCGCTAAGCTCAATTATAAAGTTTCTAAGCAATTTCTTTGAATTTTTACGCAGTTTCTCGTAGTTGGTATTTTTGAGTTCACTACTCAGTAAATTAAAAATCCTATAACTAATATAATTATGGTTACGTCGACTGATTTCTTTCACAATTTTCGGCGGTACTAATAACTTGTTTCTCTTATTATTTTTACATTGTGATATATATTTCTGTTTAAGATAGTCAAAATTATTCAAAAGAGATTTTTCTAAGAAAAATTTCCTTATAGAGACAAGTCTATATGTTTTAAAAAGTAATTCAGAGGAATATAGTTTGGTTTTTCTATAAACGATTTTAAGTATTCTCTTTTGAACATCTTGTAGCATTTTAAATGCGTTATAATACGCACCACCCCATGTTATAATTCCATAAGTCGCAATATTCCAAAATAACGCATAATACATTATTAACAATTGTTTTTCGCTAAAAATACTCCGCAATTTATAAAACACATAAATTAAATAATGGACTTTATTTGTGACTTGTGTGATATGTTGTTTCCACTTCAAATTTGAGTCAACACATATTCCAAGATATTTGACTGAATTCACTCGTGTCCAAAATGGACAATCACACATATCACTATTAATATCACACGAACTAGTATGTAAATGTAGCTCAATATTTGAAGGTATGCTGTCAACATAACTACCATAGGTTATGAAAACAGTTTTTTGTATATTTAAGGTTAGGAAATTTACACTCAACCATTTCGCAATTCCTTTCTGACCCTGTCTCCTTTCCACGTCTTACCACCAAACCTACCTTACCACGACAACCAGTAAACAATAGGCGCACGTTTACTAAAAGTCTGCCCTCAAAATCCCAACAGAAACACAGTTCAGCGGGCAAGACTAAATCAACAAATGGCACTCTCTCTCACTCACGTAA
Source organism: Gryllus longicercus (assembly GCA_038098605.1). Lineage (NCBI taxonomy): Eukaryota > Metazoa > Arthropoda > Insecta > Orthoptera > Gryllidae > Gryllus > Gryllus longicercus. Next base: position 2,816,985 of record JAZDUA010000066.1, on the reverse strand, counting down.
AATTTTGATTCTAGCTGACAGCCATGGTAGGAACCTTTCCTCCATTGTGAGAGAGAAACTCCCGTCAAAGTTCTCAATTACAGGTATTTTTAAACCTAATGCCACGATGGCTCATGTAATTGAGAACTTAAACACTCATACTAGATCTTTTACACAACAGGACACAGTAATAATTATAGGTGGGCAGAATGACATTAATTCTGGCAGTCACTTTCACGCAATGGAACATTTAACAAAAATACAAGAGACTGCCAAACACACAAATGTAATCATGACCACTCTGCCCCCCTGGTACGACAACATTCCCATAAACAAGGAAATTAAGATTGCAAACCATCATATAAGACAGCACTTGAGAGGGACACCTATCACACTTGTTGATCTTGACAAACTCTCAAGAAAACATTTTACTCGGCATGGTCTCCACATGAACCAGATAGGAAAACATAAACTAGGAGCCATGCTCATCTCGCACTTACTGGTAACCCCTGCCCATGCTACCTCACATCCATCTCCCACCCATTCTTCTGCCTCTTCATCCACAACCCTCTTACACACTCCACATCTTTCACCACCATCCAGTCCTCTCTTACCTCCACCAGTTCCTTCTCCTACTCCCACACCTCTCCTGCCCACTCCACATCCCTCACCTGCCCACAGTCCTCTTTTACCTACGCTAGTTCCTACTCCTACACCGCTCCTGCCCACTCCACTTTTTCCAACTACCTCCTCACCTTTCTTCTCTTCAGCTCCTTCACCTACTTCCACACTTCCTACTCCCTGTCCCATCCGTACATATAATTTCCGCTGCAACCGAAAACCCACTCCTGTGTATAACCTGTAGCATCAAACATCGGCAGGAAAGCAAACAATACACAAAAATAAAAACTATTTGCACATTCTTCACCAAAATGTACAGTCTCTGAAAAATAAACTCACTGATATAGAAATATTACTTGAGGAGAAACTCAACCACATCTCAGTATTGTGCTTCACAGAACACTGGCTAACTAAAGAACAATTAGATAACACATATATACCAGGTTTCTCTCTAGCCAGTAGCTCATGTCGAAATATTAACAATGCACATCATGCATATGGTGGGACATGCATTTTTATTAAAAATACAATTAGTTTTGTACCCTACACAAATCACACTCATCTTGTAAAAGAGAAAGACTTTGAAATATCCATCACCGACTTAACAACAATAAAAACATGGGTATTATGCGCATATCGCAGCCCTGCTGGAAATTTGAAAACCTTTTTAAAAAATCTGGAAGTTATTCTAACAAAACTTCAAAAACGCAGACAGTATAAAACTATTCTTTGTGGTGACTTCAATATAAATTGCCTCACACAATCCAGTAATGAAAATCTATTCAAAGACCTACTAAAATCATACAATTTACAAACAACCATAAATACACCAACACGAATATCCAAAAATAGTAGCACTGCTATAGATCAAATAATAATAGATGCAAATAACCATTGTTTTTCTGTTGCTACATTTAATACAGGTTTCAGTGACCACATTGCCCAGATCCTAACACTTCCAACAGAAACAAAAACCGCGGAACAGACAACTTACAAAGAAATCCGTAACTATTCCCAAGGAAACATAATAAAATTTCAAAACTTGCTCAGATTTGAATACTGGAATGAAGTATATAAAGCAACTGATACAAATGATAAGTTTAACTCATTCATAAATATATACTTAAGACATTTCAATGCCATTTTCCCTCAAAAACTGAAAAAGATCCAAAATAAGAAAACTAAATCATGGATTACCACAGGCATCAAAGTGTCATGTGAAAGAAAACGCAACATGTATAAAATACTAATAAATAACAAATGTAACTCAAACTTCATTTCATATTACAAAACATATAATTCGATCCTAAAAAAAGTAATCAAACAAGCAAAAATTACAACAAATGATAAGTACATTGCAATGAACGTAATAAAACAAAAGCCATGTGGGACATTATTAAAAAGACAACAGCACCAACTAATAATAAAAAAACAACATAGAGCTCCACTACAAAAACGAAACTGTACAAGACCCACAAGAAATAGCTGATATATTCAATGAACACTTTTCACAAATTAGTAATAAGTTAATCTCTCAACACTCTCTAAACAATGGAACACACCAAACAAACACTAATATTACACAAATTGTAAATTCCATATTTTTATATGAAACAACCCCCTCTGAAATTTTTAAAATCATTGGACAAATGGAGAATAAATTCTCAGCAGGCATGGACAACATTCCAGATTTTCTTATTAAACACAGTGCTCCATGTATAGTGCAACCACTCTCTCACATCTGCAATTACTCTCTAAAATCAGGCATATTTCCAGATATATTCAAAACAGCAAAAATTAAACCATTGTTTAAAAAGGGCAATAGTTATGACCCAATGAACTACAGGCCTATTTCCCTGTTATCAGGATTTTCAAAAATTCTGGAAAGACTTTTCAATGATAGACTTAAACAGTTTCTCAATGCAAATAATGTCCTTACAAATGCACAACATGGCTTCAGGAGTAATAGATCCACAGACACAGCCATCTTCTCCTTTTTAAATGACATACTTGTTGCCCTAAATCAGAAGGAAATTCCCATTGGCCTTTTCTTAGATTTGTCAAAAGCCTTTGACATCATTGACCATCATATACTTTTAAGAAAACTAGAAATGCTAGGGATTCGAGGCATTGCAGGCCAATGGATCAAATCATATTTATCAAACCGTAGACAAATAGTTGCCCTCCAACACACTAAAGAAAACAAAATCTCCTCATACTACTCCTGACCTCAAATAATAAATTGTGGAGTCCCGCAAGGATCCATCCTTGGGCCAATACTATTCCTTATATACATAAATGACATGCCTTTGGCTTTAAGGAACAACAAAATAATTTTGTTTGCAGATGACACAAACATCATCATCAAAGCAAAAACACAACAATCATTAGAAAAAGAAACTCACAAAACTTTGCAAGCACTAGTAAAATGGTTTCAAGACAACAAACTCATCATAAACACCAGCAAGACAGTCTCTCTAAATTTCATGAATCCTCGATGTAAAGACAAACTCTCACAGCATTTGCTCATAAACAATAACCCTGTAACAATATCTCATGAAACTACCTTCCTCGGACTAACAATTCAAGAAAACCTAAAATGGAACACTCACATATCAAATCTTAACAAGAAGCTTAGCAAATCTTGCTATGCCCTATACACCCTCAGGTCAAGCTCCAACATTGAGACACTTCGAACAATGTATTTTGCAAATGTGCACTCACACCTAAAATATGGAATAATATTCTGGGGAAATGCCCCTGAAAGCACTCGCACATTTATTATCCAAAAAAGAATACTGCGAACAATGACCAGCACTCATAAGCTGGAGTCTTGCAAACCCTTGTTTAATAAACTAAGGATTCTTCCTCTACCATGCTTGTACATATTTGAAATAGTGGTCTTCACAAAGAAAATTCTCATGGAAAACAAAGACACTTTTACTTTAAATTCTGATGTACATAACTACAACACCCGTCAAAAGGATAACCTACATGTTCCCCACTCTGAAACTACACTTTATCAAAAAAGTACCCTAATAGAGGGCATTACACTTCTCAACAAACTAGGCAATGATATCAAAGACATAAACACAATTCATACATTTAAAAGTAAATTGAAAGCTTTCCTGCTTAACAACATGTTCTACAGTGTAAAGGAATTTTCAAATTACATTTCCCTTAAAAAATATAAATAAATAAGAATTTCTTATTCCATTAGACTTTCTGTTTCATATGAACTGTTTCAAGCTGAAAATGATCCTGTGAAATAGAAGGAGAATAGAAGAAGAAAACTGGTCAAAACTTGCCTCCTCACCATTTCAAGTTATAAATATAGAATGTACTACTATTGTAAAATTTGATGTAGTTGCAAACATAATTGATATGTATTATTAATGTAATTATTATTATTAATGTAATTATTATTGTTAATGTAATTATTATTGTTAATGTAATTATTATTGTTAATGTAATTATTATTATTAATGTTAATTATTAGCAGATAATTTATCTACTGTATAATATCTTAATCTAACTGTAACAAGTATTGTATTTCTAGGCCAATGACCCCATCTCGATCAGGTTTTTGTTCAGTTTCCCTGGTCCTTTGAGCAAATGCTGAGATGGTCCCTTGTTTGCTCCTGAACAGTAATATAACTTCGCTCTCTCCACCCAAGGCATCATATTGACTCATCATACACGATTGTAATTGTATATGTGACTCAATAAATATTATTATTATTATTAAAAAAAATTAGAGTCAGTTTAGCTTGTGCTAAATTGTTTACTTCAGACCAAGTTTTAGCTTTAACAATTAGCATAGTGTCATCAGCTAAAGACACAATTTCACCCTTTGGTAGAATATCAAAAAAATCATTAATATATAATATGAAAAATATAGGACTGAGAATGGTTCCTTGAGGAACTCCACAAGTTACATTTAACACGTCACTGATAATATTATTGATTTTTACTACCTGCTTTCTCCCAGTAAGATAACATTCAATTAATTTGTTGGCAATTCCTCGAAATCCATAGTTATACAACTTTTCATTCAAAACTTGAATGAAACTTCTTTTAAATTATAAAAACTCCTCTTCCTTCACTACTGAGAATATTTCTATCATTCCTGAATGTATTGAAATTTGATTTTTTGGTTCAGAGTCGAAAATGTATGAACACACTGTTACTATCTCATCATAAACGTAAATAGTGATGCAACAGAATGGCAAAGAGGGGGTAGCTTTTCAATATTGCCAGCTGCCATCTATTGCCACACATTTTCTAAATTTTTTGGTCTCCTAATAGTAGAACTGAAATATGACTTTAAGAATATTACAGGTAAGAGAAATGTGATTCTACATGTAAATTATGTCATTTTTGAGAACATGTTTAAGCGTTCCTAGAAAAGCACAATTTTGAGAACATTTTCACAGAAAACTTTTGGGTGTTAAAACAAACTTCATTGGACATAATATTACACAATTCTACTCACAAATGCAATAATGCATAAATAACATCTGTAAAATAAAAATAGTAATGATGTGAGAGATATTTTTAAAAAATTACATTGGTATAATTTTTGAAAAAATCGAAAGAATTCATCAAAGTGACATTAATGTAATATTATTAAGTGAATTTGGCCCTTTCCGTACAAAAAGTGTAAGAAAAAATTGGGAGCTGTCTTTGAGAAAATCTCATTTGAGTGTTTCTGAAAATTCGGACTTTTGAGTTCATTTTCACAAAAAAAGTTTCACTTTATAAGAAATAATTTAAAGCACATGTACTCACACATATAATAATATACACAAATTACCAGTAAATATTAATGCCGTGAGAAATATTTTAAAAAATAACAATCATATTTTTTAAAAAAACACACAAAATTCTCAAACATCCCCAAAATCTCAATGCCGAACAAGGCCTATGTCTTCACAAGACCTGTAAAAACATATTTTACCACGACGAGGGCATGGTCCATGACGTCCGACAACGGGCGGACAGCCTTCTCCTAGCCCGCCTGGGGAGCTCGTTCACTGATTGTCGATCACATGGGTGGAGGGGAACCTAGCTCTCTATTAACTCGTGCACAGTTTATCTCCCCGCATTTCGCCCTTATGAAGGTTCACGAATAGCAGCCAAAACGTTGGAAACCTGTGCCTGCGTTTCCTGGACAGTCAGGTACTTACATCTCAACCCCGGATTGCAGGAAATCGTAAATAGGCGAATGTTGCCTCATTTCTGCGGCAACCAAGCGGCATAATTTGGATGTTTCAATTAACTAAATACAATAAAACCTAAGACGAAAACTGCCTTCGCCGAAAAACCGTTCAGAATGGGCTATTTTCCAATGCAAAGTACACTGCATAAGGTAGAAATCTTTTTAACACGGAAACGGAAAATAATTTTTTGTACAACGATATGAACTCGTATTTTATATAGACTGTGTGTGTGTGTGTGAGTATGGCAGTGAGAGTGAGTGTGCGAGTGAGTGTGTGAGTGTGTGTGTGTGAGTATGTGTGTGTGTGAGTATGTGTGTGAGTGTGTGTGAGAGAGTGTTTTTTTAACGACGGGGGAAATGCATTTACGCACCCTCGACTCAGACTCGTCCGGGCCAATTCGTGTGGGACTCATTCGTAGATACTACCCACTAAAACCCTACGTCCCTCGCCCCCACCTACGGAACTGTCGTCAGGCATTACTTCGTTAGGTGGGGTGGCGAGGGTATTCTAGCCCTCCTCCTTTACGCCTTTATTGGCTTCTACTTCTCGCACGCTCTTCAATTCTGAAGCGGCCCATCTCTCTTCCGTGGCCATCATCAGTAGTATAGTGTTCTCCGGTGTAAGGCGCTGTTGTAGGATTTCCTGCAGCTGGTCTCGTTCTCCTGCGAATCGCAGGCAGTTATACACCACGTGCTCCACATCCTCCTCCTGTCCTGAGCAAGCTGGACACGTCGGGTCGTCATCGAGCTTAAATCGGTGCAGGTACGCTCTAAAGCATCCATGCCCCGTCAGCAACTGAGTCACGAAGAAGTCCACTTCTCCGTGAACCCTCGACGCCCACTCGCTGATCCGTGGGATAAGACGGTGAGTCCACCTGCCGTTCAGCGTTGCGCCCCAGCGGTTTTGCCACTGTCTCATCGTTTCCATCTTCTCTTCTTCCAGAGCAGCGAGGGCTTCTATTCGCGAGCCGTGTCTTCCCTGATAGTAGATCCGTCGGCGCTCGTCCGCCAGAATCTCTATAGGCGTCATTCCTGCTACTACGCATACGGCGTCATATGACACCGTGCGGTACATACAGGCCACTCTCAAAGCACTCCGACGGTAGACGGATATGGTCCTCCTGGCGTATGCTGCTGTTGCCAGGGCGCTGGCCCAAATGGGCGCTGTATACAGCAGTGTCGAGCTAACCACGGCCGCGAGGAGCTTCCGCCTGCTTTCCTGGGGCCACCGGTGTTCGGCATAATGTGCGACAAGGCAGAGATCGCACCATCCGCTTTCTGGCTAACGAATCGAAGATGTTCGTCGAAATGGAGACGCGCGTCGATCCATATGCCGATGTACCGCAGGTGTGGCACGGACTGGATCCCATGTCTCCCCTCTCTGAGGGTGATGGTCTCCCGTGTCTTCCTGCTGGTAATCAGCACTGCCTCAGTTTTGTGATCGGCAAGGACCAGCCCGACCAAAGACAGCCACCGGCGAATTATCGCGATGGAGCTGTTGACCACGAGGATAACGTCCTCCAGGTGCTTGTCCACAATGACGAGCGCCACCTCGTCAGCGAAGCCAATGGTCTCCGCGCCATGTGGTAACTCCAATCTCAGTACCGCATCGTACATGATGTTAAAAAGTAAGGGACCCAGAACCGACCCCTGTGGAACACCACCCGTCACGTCATAGCTCCTCGGACAGTCATCTGTGTAGTACAACAGGACTTAATCTTTGAAGTAATCGCTGATGATTGTCCTGATGTACACTGGGACTTCCAGGCGATGAAGGGCATTTAGAATGCAATTCCACATCGCCGAGTTGATGGCGTTTTTAATATCCAAGGTCATGACGGCGCAGGATACTTCTTCGTGCCCCTTCTCCAACGTGCTCCTGATATGGCCTCTCTAGGAATGTTCACAACTTTACCGATTGTCTCCACTGTTGAGCGCGCTATTCGGAAACCGAACTGATTATCGGAAAGGCCGCTGTTGCTCTCGACAAAGGTCTCAAGTCTGCTGCAAACAATTCACTCCAGGATTTTACCTGCTGTGTCCAACAGGCAAATCGGGCGGTAAGATGACGGGTCGCATGGTGGTTTCTTGCCCTTAGGCAAGAGCACTAGCCGTTGTCGTTTTCAGCACCGGAAGGAACCTTCCCTCAGACATCTGTCGAGAACGCCCAAGAAGAGGTCTGGGAGAGCTTCGATGGCAACCTTCAGAGCCGCGTTTGGTATTCCGTCCGGACCCGGAGCTTTAGTGTCCCGGATCCGGCGGCAAGCATTCCGAAGTTCATCTGGGCTGACTGGGGGCACGTCCGTGGGTCGATGTATCGGGGCTGCGTGGTTCGTCTCCGTCTGGGTTGGGAAGAGAGTGGCCACGATGTTCTGCAGTAGGTTTGGACAGGTCGGGGACATGTTGACCGCGCCATTCAGCTTGGTCATAAAGATTTTGTACGGCCTGCCCCATGGGTCCTCATCAACCTCTCGACACAGCTCACGCCTGCAGAGACGTTTGCTCGCTTTGATGGCCTTTTTCAAGGCGTTGCGATCATTCCGGTGTTGTTCCCGCAACCTCTCAGAGTCGGGCCGGCTCCTTGCTCTTTGGCACAGACGTCTGCTCTTGATGCATTTCCTGCGCAGTTGAGCAATTTCTTCGTTCCACCAGTAAACCAGTGGTCGGCGGTCACTTGGTGAGCACCTCGGCATAGAGGCATCGCATGCAATGACAACATGCGTCATGAGTTCCTCTGCCTGCTCTTCCGGTGGTCCTTCAGATATGGTCACATCTTCCATCATGGCGACGAGGACCTCCGTGTCCACTTTTTTCGTGCTCCACTTGCGATTGGGCTGGTGCAGTGTCCGACATTTCTCGGGTTCACCCATCTCAATGAGAATAGCATGATGGTCACTATGCGTGTATTGGTCGCTCACATCCCAGGTTAGACCTGAGCGAGCAATGCACTCGCTCACGAATGTCAAATCGACTATGGAGCTATTGCCATTTCGGGAGAAGGTTGGAGAGTTCCCGGTATTTGCTAGGACAACGTCCAGTGAGGCTAGATGGCATAGAAGACCCTCTCCTCTTCGGTTCGTTACCCTGCTGCCCCATGCTGTAGCCCATGCGTTGAAATCGCCAGCGATGATAAGGGGTCTCCGTCCTCGTGCATCGGCCACCAGACTGTCCAGCAGCGTTTCGAATTCGGGTATTGAGAGACTAGGGGGGCCATATACACTGTAAATGTATATGCCATCTGCCTTAACCCAGGTAAAGCTGGTCGATGGTACAGTCATGATCTCCCGGACCTGGCGCAAACCGTAAGTCCATATCGCGGCTCGACTTGACCTGTCTGATAACCAAGTAGAGCCCTCCATGTTCGTGTACTGCTCGCAAAGAATCGCCACGTCGATCTTAAAGTCTCTCACCGTTTGTTGCAGCAGGTCCTGTGCTGCCTCACAGTGGTTGAGGTTCAATTGGGGTAACCTCATTCTTTCTGCCTATTCGTCGTCTGGAGTGCCCTCTGATAAACCGGGCACTTCGGGCCACCAGAGGTGCGGCTGGATTCAGACTTCGCAGACCATAACATGCAGTGCGGGTCCTTCTCTCAGGTCTTCGCCACACTTGCGGCAAAGCTTGGTTCGGTCTGGTCCCTTGCAGGAACTGGCACAATGACCGAAGTCTCAGCATCGGTAGCATCTTAACGGCGTAGCCTTAATTCGGATATGGCTTACCACCCAGCCAATTCGAATTTTCCCGATCGTTGCAGCCCTCATCGCCAGAACCGTTGGTAGGCAGACCACCGCCACCTGCGTACCTCGGAAACTAGGCCGTAGTGCTTTCACCGCTGTCTGATCAAGTTTTGTCTCCAGCTGCTTTTCCAGCGCGGCGCAGATCTCCTCCCTGGTTGCGAGCTCATCGAGGTCTCGCAGCTCCACCGAGGTTTCCTCCCTCAGTGTGGTAACTGTTGCTGCATCCCCCAATTTGTCTGATATGGAGCCCCTCAATTCATCCACCTTTCCGCCAGCTGACCTCTCCAGCTCCAGTTCTCCTGATCCGCTTGACACAGGTACCGACATTTTGTAAGGATCGCTCTTCATTCGGCGAAGAATATCCGCGTATGAGTGTGTGTGAGTGAATGTGTGTGTGTGTGTGAGTGTGACTGAGTGAGTGTGTGTGAGAGTGTGTGTGTGTGTGAGAGAGAGAGAGAGTGTGTGTGTGAGTGTGTGTGTGTGTGTGTGTGAGAGAGAGAGTGTGTGTGTGTGTGTGTGTGTGTGTGTGTGTGTGTGTGTGTGTGTGTGTGTGTGTGAGTGTATGTGACAGCACTGACCTTTACACACCCGTGTGAACGAAAGAGTCGCGAATAGCTATCCTTCCATAGTTCTCATGATGCTTTGGTTTCAGTAGTTTGAAACATTTACTGTTGTTCTGTTCGAGAAGTTGGGGGAGTTGTGTTCATCAATTGTTTATGATGCCAGGTGGCAAATTGAAAACGTTAACTCTTTATGAAAAAATTAGACTAATTGAAGAACATGAAAAAAATTTCTTTCAAGATTTTCCTAAGGAAATTTAAGTTGGGAAAACTCAAGTGCATGACACCTTAAAAACTATGACAGAATCAAGAATGTGTGGTTAAAAGAACTTTTTTATAGATCGTTGCCAGAATATTTACGAGCACCTAGGCAAATAGCCTGAATCATGAGATAAATTCATCTGTTCCTGCAAATATTGAAGAAAATAATATTTATTTTACTTTTGTCAGGCAGTGACTGACAGGCCCAGGTTTTGATGTCCTAAAATCGGGTGCGATTGCATGCCCATGCACGGTACAGGGCTGTTGGAATTTGCAGCCCAATTCTGATAAATTCACAAATTTTCACTTTTCTTCTTTTGTTGTAATAAGAAAATTTTGCATAAAAAATACTTGGAACTATCCTCAAGAGATTTAACTTGCTGCAAACAACATTCTGGACATTATCTAAGAAGAGCAATTTTCATGATTCTACTGTACAGAAACAAAGTGTTTCTCAGCACAATGACATTATAAATATTTGTTCATCTAAATGAGAAGATGGTAGGGAGTTGTTTCCATCAGAAATTATTCACCCTGAAGATATAAAAATTCTTTTTAAGTAATTGTACTTTTGATAGACAAAGCTGTCATTTGGATTGTTTTGATGCCATTTTACTTTGTTATTTAAAATTAGTGAGCATTTCCAAAAGATAAAGATAATGATTGAGATTGATTTCATGGACATTACCATCCATCAAAGCAACTTACTCATGAAACCACTATTAAATTTCAGTGAACATTTCCTCTTCTTGATGAAAAACCAATAAGTCAATGTCAGTTTACAGAATTGGTCGATCCTTACAGAAGAACGTATTGATGTTGGCAATGGCAGTGTCACCATTCTCTAGAATTTAAACTTTGTCCATCCACTACATGAAAAAATTTACATAAAGATTTTGGTCCACACCAAAACAAAATTTACCTGATGCAAGGCTGAAGGCACAGGACCTTAATAGGTAGCTGGTTGGAGAATCCTAAATCAGTTGGAAACTGATCCCTATTTTATTGGAAAATTGTTTAATAATGAAGCTCACTTGGTTCCATGAATATAACAAGCGCAACTGCCATATAAGGAGCAAGAACATCCTCAAAAAACACACCATTGAATCCTGAAAAATGCACATTAGGATGAGGTTCATTTGCCAGAGGCATTTTTTCTTTAAAAAATTAGACCAAAGTGTGTTACAGCCAATGGTCATTATAGATCATCAGTGTTAATTTGTTCCCAAATTTGCTTGACATCGACCTGCAACAGTTTTGGTTTCAGCAAGATGTCAGGCAAGATGTCAGTCAAGATGTCAGGCAAGATGTCAAGTTTCAGCAAGAGTTTGTCATCATCATTGCATAGGTAGAGAGCATAATGAGCTGTCATTAGTTTTCTAGTTTTGCAATTCACTTTATTTAGCTCTGCTTACCTTCATTCTATTATTCCAGCAAAGTACCTGATCTCTGGTATTTCCCAAATGTTGATATCCTGGGTGGGATTTCTACTGTGTGGCTTGGTTCCGAGAAAATTTCCAATACAACGCTTATATTTCAATGTGATTCAAAATTGGCGATTTATCTTTACCCCCCTGAAAGTCTAGGTACTTGTAGGCCTTCTACACCTCTTATGCCATCATGACTGCGAGCTCAATATTCAAGGTGTTCCACATTAGCGATACAATAAGAACCATGAACCTCAACATTTAAAAAAAGAGACAGTTCAAAGGACTGGTAGATGAAGGTAATGGTACTCCAAGGTACATAAAAAGATTTCCTTTATGCTGAGAAGTGTCTAATGGAGCAAAAGAAGAGAAAAAACAACACCAAAAACATTGGTAAAAGAAGCTGCTCCATGACAGTAAGTACAGACCATGACAAAGAAGGTGGATGGGGCATCTACAAGATTTTCAGTTTTGTAATAATAAAAAAAGTATTGCATAAATAACCACACTCATATTGAACTGTTATTTGTTCTGAGTATGTCAATAATAAACAAAAATAGGTCAGTTGACACTCATTCACAACAGCTCGCTACTCATTTCATATGATAAGTGTCATACCATGAATAAGGGTGGTTCTGTAGGATGTGGATGGAAGCCAGTCTGCTTGCAGTTGGCAATGAAGTCCAGACCGTAGTTGGGAGTAAGCATAAAAAAACCATTCCTGAAAAGTCAAGCAAAAGCATTCTTAAAAAACACTTTTCCCTGAAGTCCATGTAAGGAAATCATTTCCATTTCTTAGAGAGAGAGAGAGAGAGAGAGAGAGAGAGGGGCAGAGAGAGACAGAGAGAGGGACAGAGAGACAGAGAGGGGCAGAGAGAGAGGGAGGGGCAGAGAGAGAGGGAGGGAGAGGCAGAGAGAGAGAGAGGGAGGCAGAGAGAGAGGGAGGCAGAGAGAGAGAGGGAGGCAGAGAGAGAGGGAGAGGCAGAGGGAGAGGCAGAGGAGAGAGGGAGAGGCAGAGAGAGAGGGAGAGGCAGAGAGAGGTTCTCAAAAATGGAAGTGGGAATAATGTGAGGGGTAACATTCAGCTTGGGGGAACCAGGAATCTAATCAAGCCTGCGCTCCTGGTTTACGACCATTTGTTTTACCAAACTGAGCTACTTAGACAACAAACTCTGAACAGTATCTTGGATCTATTGTTCAGTTTTTATGTGAAAGTTTCCCCATATATTATTTCCAGCCTTACCAAAAAGTTGACAATACTTTATTTTGGTATATTATAAAACCAGAACAAATAATATTAAACAGGCATTACGATTTATGGGTGTTTGTTTTCTTAAAATGTGTGTACTTACTCTTGATATCTTGGTGCGCAAACAATAGCAACAGCTTCTGGCATCATGCGCTGATAGGAACAGTGAGTATGTAAATCAACACTTGAGAGGAAAGCTGTTTGACTGGGATGAGTCTGCAAACAGAATCAGAAATACATTTAGTATATATGCTACAGTACAGAGTAAAACTTCTAATCATAGACAACTTTTGAAACATCTTCAACCAAACAAAAAAGAAAGAATGAGAATCAAAATTTTGCCAATATTTTTATATTTTAACATGTAATAAGGCATCACAACAATACTAGTTTGATCCATGAGAACATTCCACACTTTTTAAATCAATGTATTAAAAGGGAAAATAGCTTCCGAACTGGTCAGCCCTTAAACTCAGTTACAGAGCCCAGTGCCACAGTATCTCTATATCACAGTCTTCTCTGTATTAAAGAGAAGGCAAATTCTGTGCATTAAGCTGTATTTCATTATTCTATCAACCACCACCACACCAGATTACAACGGGAAGCTATTGAGTTTTTTAACATCCCAATAACTTCACCAGGAAGGAAGAAGGGCTCAAAATTAACTCTAACTGGTATCCGTAACCTGCAACGCTAAAACAGTTAGCTCGATACGTCCTCACTAGAGGACAAAGAAGGCAAGTACTCCCCTCTGATATTCTGAGGGCTTAGTGCAACACAAAAGCCGATTTGGTTATTGTCTGAGGATCGACACGAACCCACACCAGCCACTTACACATAGCAGTAAAACGCGTGGGAACGGCTACACAACTACAATCACACAAACCTTCGGGTAAGACCCCCCACCCCCCAAAAAAGCGAGACGCCAGTCAGCCGCGCCGCCCGGAACACTGCGCCCGCGACCCTGCCGCCACTGAGGATGTTCACCGTAGACGTGGACGAAACGTTTGGCCCATCAATGCCAACTGGACCACGGTCTACCAGTCTGGAAAATTTATCTTCTAAATTTCCAAGTTGTTTAATTTTGCGAGTAATAGTAGCAAGGAATATTTCGTTTAAAAAAATTAATTATTCACCATCTGAATACTCGCATTAGCGGTATTTTCTAGCCGACAAGAAAAAGGACAGTACCCCGAGAAAAACGCTGATGCCCAAGACCTCAATAAAACTAGAGCTAGTCATTCCATGAAATTAGAAATATTGAAAGACATTATAGGGACAAATTATAGCGCAATATAAATTATAAAGAGAGAGTACACGTACTCAGAACGTTTTAACATACGAGCGCTAGTTGTGTTGTTTACAGTAACTTAAAAGATTCATCTTGGTCCAAAAATGGAATTAAATCGTGAACATTTTCGTGCGATTATTTTTTACAATTTTTTGATGTGGATTAACTCAGCAACAGTGCATGGATGAACTTAATTCAATTTTTGGCGATGAAGCTCCATCAAGGACCAGAGTTTATCGATGGTAGGTGAATTCAATCGTGGTCGTAGTTCACTCCAAGACGAATTTCGTGAAAGTCTTCCAAAATCAGTTGTTGTTCTGAAAATCATTGATGCTGTGCGTGAACTGATATTGCAAGATCGTCATGTGACCTATCGTGGGATTGAGACAACCTTAGGCATTAGTGGGACCAGCATACATTCAATATTGCATGAACATTTTATTGTCAAAAAATTTTGTTCGCGTTCCCACACAATTTGTCAATCGCTCAAAAAAAGGCTCGTGTCGATTGGTTGACAGAAATGCTCAAAAAATACCATCGCGGTGCTTTGAAACACGTCTATGACATCGTGACAGGTGATGAATCGTGGATTTACGCGTATGAGCCCGAAAGTAAACAGCAGTCGACTGTATGAATGTTTCAAGATGAGCAAAATCCAACAAAAGTTGTTCGCGCAACGAAGCACTTCCAAACAGATGGAACAGTCAATTCTGAGTGGTACACAACGATTTGTTTGCCGGCTGTCTTCCAAGAAATCAGGAAAACCAACCGCCGAAGACGGATCACTCTTCACCACGACAATGCGAGCTCTCACACATCGGCTCAAACAACTGCATTTTTGAGCACCCAAACATCGATTTGATGAGTCATCCGCCGTATAGTCCTGACTTGGCACCGAATGACTTCTTTTTATTCCCGTACGTAAAAAACAAACTGAGAGGTCAACGTTTTTCGACACCTGAAGAAGCGGTTGCTGCATTCAGAATGCATGTTTTGGAGATACCTCAATCAGAGTGGCAAAAGTGCTTCGACAATTGGTTCAAACGCATGCAAAAGTGTATAATCTTCATGGGGAATATTTTGAAAAACAATAAAGTGATTTTTAATGATTACTATTAATACATTGGAACATAATATTAACGAACAAAATCATTGGCTCCTTGAACAGATCAAAGATGGAATAAAAAAAAAAGACTTCCAAGAACTAGTACAACTGTAATGGATTTTCTGGAATTGGCACCCACAGACTTAAATCTGCTATCAACTGATCTTAGCAAATCTCTCATCAATTATGCTATTTGATTTAACTAGTAAATTTAAATGAAGAGGTAGCAGTCAGTTATTATAGCAGAGCATCTAGCGACACTCTTATACAAAATTCCCTGCTAATTCCAGTTTCTTACCACGAAAAATTTCCTGGTTATCAAAAAGGTATTTATCTTTATTTAGATTCTGATTTTCATTCCTTTTAAGTAATAAATTAAGCAGTGAAATATACATTTTTTAAAAGTTACACATTATTGAAAATTAAAGCAAAAATTTAAAAAATATAGGTTTAGGAAAACATTCCTGGAGATTTCTCATTCTTTCCATGTATGAAAAATATTCCCGGTCGCCAGACACCCTGTATAGGCAATCCAAGGTGTCAACTTGTCACAAAACTGGGAAAACACGGGTGTTACATTGAATACTCCAGGAATTAATGGATCATATGAGTGTACCTAACGTTATGCATATGACTGTTCCAATGGTTTAAGAAAACTGCATGTTGTTAATAGCATATATATTATGGCCATTAAGAGAGTTATACACAGACAATATTGCTTACGTCAAGTTAGGAAATAAGGTATCGAAAGAAATAAAGATAACTAAGGGTTGTCTTAGTGACTTATTCGTCTGGTTTTCCTGCAGCGACTGTCGATGCTTTGTGGTCACGTATAGAAACAGTGTGGCAGTGTGTTTCCAGCGGCATGTATGCAGGCTCTCTTTGAATCCGCGCCACGACGTCTAGAGACTGATGGCAATGCGTGGCAGTTTCATACCATAATAAAGACTCAAGGTCAGAATGCAGGTGCAGAACATTAATTCAAATCTTTTGTATATTGTGATATTCCTAATCTATGGAATAAACTTCATTGTATTAGTATGTCTCCTTCTTGGTGTTGCAATTTTCAAAAAACACCAGTGTAGATTAAATAATGTTCACATTAATAGCATAGGTCTGCGATGAAACAAATCCAAGGGAATTGAGAGCTGAACATACCCTCCCTTCTCTCTGCATTGTGATTGTGTGCATTCTTCCTTTACACAAGGAAAAACTTTTCTTTCGCCTTCCCAGCAGTAATAGAATACAGTGACAATTTTAAATTGCTGTTATTCACTGAGGCTATTTTTCGGCAAATACATCATATCCTCTTGCACGAAGTTTGTATCTTTTTCCTTTTTTCTTTGAAGTGCTGCTCTCAGCTGTGCCTCCAGCAAGGCTGTCTATCTGAGCGGAAAGAGGGGCTGTGATGGCTAGGAGATGCGCCAATGTGGTCAAAAGCTCTTAACAAATACAGAGAGGATTCTGATGCTTTCCAGATTTTCAAGTTATTTCCACTTTCCTGATTTCCATGTTTTCCACTCCTGAAATTTCATTGTCCCAGGTTACGATTACAAGGATTGTGTGGATAAATCACACTTTTAGTTAGTGTCAATTTTGCTGCTAAATCTTTTACAATTTCTTTCCAAATTCTTCTGAGTGACCAAGGATTTTTCACTTACAGCACTCTTTGTTGATGAAAAATCGTTTGACATCATCTTGACCATTAAACAAAACAAAAGTCATCTTCGTAAATTTCAGCAGTTCAGAAGATAATTGGAAACCTAAAATTAATTTTCTCCGGAATGTACCAGACTTTATTCTCCAGAATAACTTTTGAAAATGTGGATTGTTCAATCACAGAACTGAAATCTGCAGTATTTTCCAATAATTGTCACCATTAATTCCATCCCTTAAGCTTGCGGCTAGCTCTTGGTGTGCTCGCTTTCTACTACACAGCCCTGGCTTCGTTTCCCGGTCGAGCCAAGACTATACATTGTGTGTTTTCCTTGCAAAGTTCCAGTATTTGTTGTTGTGTAACAATGAGAAAATTCACTTCTCAGATTGAGAAGACCGGAATACGGCATAGGGATCTATGTCCTAACCATACGTATCCCCCTTACCATTGGCCACGAGACAGGGATGTCGCCAGTAGGCCTGAGCCCCTTCATGGGCTGTCACACCAAGTACAAACCTACATACATACACATACCTACCTACATACACATACAAACAATTCCAGCCCTTGGATACAAAATATTGAAAACATACAATGATAGATGCCTTTCTACACATGTATGTGATGTACTTCACACAATGAAAAGTTTCCTAGATTTGAAAACTACAGATGAATTCTCCTTAACCAGCCCTGAATGCTACCTGCTAAGACACCCAAACCCTTGAATGCTATCTGCTAAGAGTCTCAGGTTCAGTCTGCTTACCTAAAACAAGCTGTATAGAATGTCAGTTATGAATACCCCATCTCCTGATAAGTTTGGTTATTCTTGAACAGGGTCCTAAATATAAAACAAAACTGTGATTCCAGTCTAATATATCTGTCATTCACATATATCTGACAGAAGTCCCCTCCAACTTGTAGGGCAAATTTCTCATACAAGGTCTCCTAGAGTAAATATTATAAATCAATATTATTTAGAGCGGAAAATCAGGTATTTTTATCAAATTCATAGACTTTTCCAATTTCAAAATTCTTCCTGACAATTCCATGTTTATCAGTTGCACATGGAGCCTGGAAAATTCTAGTACCTTGTTGTTTCTATTTGTCAGTTCTCTCATTTCCTTGAAGAAAAACACAAAGTAAACAATGTTAACTCAATAAATAAAAACTGTCAGAAATAACATTAAAGCAATGTTATTCAAGGACTGAAGTTCTGCAATTGTCTTAAAATTCCCCCACTGCTAACAATTCTTGTAAAACTTCCTTGATTTTCTATGATTTTCCCATATCAATGACATTTCATAATGTTTTGCCAAAAATGGCTATGTAATTATTTTTTTTTTTGTATAATTCTGTAAGGCATATAACATTTGGAATTCATGAAACTGAAATTTTGGAACATAGTTGAAAATCAAAATTAGTAGTAAGACAACTTTTCTGTATTTTGACCTTGCTCTCTAATATGTAAATGATAAGTAATAATATTGTATGTTGAAAGCAGGAGTTGGTATTTCTACTGAGAAAATGTGTTGCATTACTCAAATGGAAAAGATTTGCTTTCTGTTGGGTATTTAAATTACTAAAATGACTTTAGCATGGAAGGTTAGAAAATATCTACAAATTGCTAGGTGTCTATTTACGTGAATTAATTATTTAACTTACATGAATCCAACCAAAAGTAATCAGATCATGACGATCCTGATACTCAAATATTTCCTCTTCATTTTGAGTTGTGCATGAATCTGCAGTGCCAATCTGCTTTGGAACTAAAAGATGAGTAATAATTAATCTATCATGATCCTGAAAAGATATAACATATGCATTTTTGAAGCACTCAGATTATAAAAACACAATACACAAGAGCAGTTTCAAGCATAAACAAAGCAGCAGTCACCATATAAAAACATAATACAAAGGAACTTACCAGTTTGCCAGCTAGAATTCCACATGTTTCAATGTTCTTTTCTGTATTTCCTAATGCAAGATGCATAAACCTGCCCATTAATCGTGAGGGTACTATGACTGTTCTTAATCCAACTTTACCTTGTATAGATGGACTTAATAAGCTAGCAGGTTTGGTTGAACGATCTATAGATGGTTGATTCCTGTAATTTGAAAAATAAGCCTGTTAATTGACTCAAAGGGCTAAGCACATGTCTGAATCTCCCTTAGTGATTCTCAACTCTAGTCCTATTTCATAGCACATTGCTATTTCACATTACTACATGTCTGCTGGGGTCATCTAATGCACACTACAAATGCCCAATAAAATTTCAAAAAAACTAGTAGGTTAAACATCGGCTGCAATGAAAAACAGCACTATACTAATTTCAATTAATATCATTAACACTCAATGGTTAACACCAAAATATAAGATTTAACTCTTTTCTCTCTCTTAAACCTAAATTTAGTTTTGTCTGTTTACCCACATAGTATATAGATTTCTAAAAATTCATAATGGTTTGGTCATTAAATTCTAATAGTCTGTTATTGAAATTGTGACTAATTATGTGTTATTAAAACAGCAATAATTCATGTAAACACTGTGTTGTGTACAAAAAAAATTCATTTACCATAAAAAATTTGGCACACACAAGAACTGCTATTCATAAAATTCACTTCACTGTTATTCATAAAATTACCTTCCAGCTTCAATATAAAATACTTCCAAATATAGAGATTGAGAACCACTCTTTTCAAGTGGGGAGAAAAAAATATATAAATAAGAATGACAGATATTTACTAACCTCGGCAAATTTAACATTATATCAAGTGAAGTTGGTTTTTTTGGTTCAAAAGTATCAGGATATACAATAGAGTCTGTAGGAATTGATGGCACAACAACAACTGGAACAGAGTGTTTCTCATATTCTTTTGCATCTGGTATGGGAGGTATAACTGTCTGTCGCTTTTTGGCTTCCAGCTCCAGGCGCAGCCTTTCTTTCTCTCTCCGTCTCTACACATGAAGTTAACATTATTTATCTTGGTAAAGTCACAAAATGTTATGCATGAATTCTACTTACTTGTTCTTCACAAAAATTGTCATATTCTCTTTGGTATTGTTCCAGAAGACGTGACTTTAATTTCTCTGCTTTAGGAAGAACTTCCCTAAGCTTTTCGGCATTGACAGCTCTATCAGTTGGAGATACTGTCTTGAAATCTGGATGATGACGTATTTTTTCCAGAAACAAACTAAAAAAAATTAAGAATTCAGACAATAACACAAATCAACTTATACAATGTCCAATTATGCAATGGAATACATACGTCATAAATTTCATATACAATATAAAAGCATTTTCAAGGCTTCCTTCTTCTAAATACACATTTGCCATTCGAACCATTTCCAAACCAGATCTGTAATACCTGCAACATTCATAGGGATAATTTTTATTCCTTTACGGTTATTTTCTCAATGCTATAAATAATTACCTTCGCGGTGGGACTGAATGATCAATTTCAACGGTATTCCCGTAATCAGACAGTGCTTTTAAGCGTCCGTGGGGATCCATAATTCCGAAATCGGAAGGATTTGACTGTTCGTGTTCAGTCATTGTCAGGTTATGTTATGTTTATGTTTCTACCTCAGAATCCTCCCCACCAATACGTTAAAAATACAGCAGTGTACTTCACGTACTAGTATTTTCTGGCAAAAGTCAAGAAATGACATTTAGGTGACATTCTAACTACATATAATAAACCACATTAATCTATAATACCATCAACCAACACTCTCGTTCGAGAGAGTTCCGGTGGAGGGCGGGTGGTGCGGGGTGGTATTTACGACAAGTGACATGACCAGGACATGACTCACGTCAAGAGCAGCAAGAGGCGCTTATTGCCACTGATCGCAGTCAACAGCCGCACGCGGCAGACGCGGCATTGTGGAAATACGCACGCGGTGCGCGATAAGTGTGACGTATGAATGTGACGTGCAGTCTCGCAAAGACGCAATGTAACGCTATAAAACCTGTGGAGTTATTAAAATATTATTATTATATAACCTGGGGCGTATATAGCAGAAGCATTCCTTCGAGGGAGGGGGGAATGTCTATGAGCTTTACTAAAGTAGATAATATATCCCGTTGGCTTTGTATCTTAAATTTAAAATAATATAGTGTAAGATGTATCTTGAATAATAATAATAATAATAATAATAATAATAATAATAATAATAATAATAATAATAATAATAATAAACTGGGCCACGGTAAAGGCAGGATGCTTGCAAGCGTGGTCCTAGTTGGCCGATTAACGAAAAAATAAATAATAATAATAATAATAATAATAATAATAATAATAATAATAATAATAATAATAATAATAATAATAATAATAATAAATTTATATTTCCCTTTATTCTGTTGCCAAAATGTTACTTTAATTGTCCCTTTACCTGTTTTACCGAATGTTTTCAAAATATTTCTTATCCATTTCACCCTTTTTTATGTTCCCCGAAGACGAACCCCACGTGGACTGAAAGAACAGCTACGGCACGTGGGGAACGCGCAATCGCACTATTGCGTGTCGGCTGTCATGGCAAAGGCAACCCGCCCATTCAGATGCCTGTTTGTTCTGGGAGTTGACCTGTGCCCCTGACTTCCGGGAAAGGGATCGGCGAACCAATTGGCAACTGGGAGATGGGGCAACATCCGAAAGATCCATCTCTACATTTTTGCGGGCTGTAGGTGCCTGAGCTTCGACCTTAATGGGTTGGGTAATAGTGCGCAGATGAGGTTCTGGCGAGAGATGCTTCCACTCTCGATTCTTACTCGGACCGCCGGTCAAGAAGCAGTCATGAGAAGTCAAAGGATTCGTGATGCATGTGACACTTGCAAGGCGGCGCTGCGAGTTCTGGCACTGGGCTTGCAGTGAGAAATGCGCTACCTGTGCCAGTGGAGAGCAGTGGAGTCTCCTCATATCATCCGGGAAGGTGTGGCGCTGCAACTCTTATGGGGACCACAATACAAACAAATACTGGGGATCGTATCTTGGGCGAAACAACAGCTCTCACCGCCCGACCTCAGAACAAACGCCAGCGCATGAAATGGACTAAGGAGTTAAATATCTCCATTATGCATGCATCCTTTTTAGCTACCAGACTTGAAGCGGACATGGAGGGATACAGGACGCGATTTCACGAAGAATGGTTAAAGCTGCATCCGAACATTTCGGTGTGTGTGCGACCAGCAGCGCATTGTGAGGAACTTTCTCTCAGCCGCAAAGACAAATACCATTAGGGAGAATGTAAGAGTATCTTTGGGTATTGAGAATAGGAATGAGACTGATGAAGAAATAAATTATGAAGACCCATATGCTAATCAGGAATGGTCTATGGAGACGAATTCTGATGAATCCTGCCTCCCAGTGCCTGAGCAATTCTCTTTGACTGCACATTATGAAGCCATTAAGACAAACTATCATGGTATTCTATTATCCTTCAGACCATGGATCCCACCAGTGGGATATGGCCCACGTACAAATGCAACGATAGAAGTTGTCAATACCTTGCTGTAGGTGGATGAAGAACAATCGACAGCGCTTGAGAAAGTGGTGAGCTGTGTCTTTTGCAGCCCTCGCCGTTGTGCAGGGTCTTTGTAAACCTGTAAATGATAAACTGAAAACATCGAAAGACACAGTACAGTCCGCTAAGCCCACCAAGCCCCCATGACTTCTGGTGGGACATAGGCACTCTGACAGCCTTCTTTAGAGCTTCTGAGAATGCAACTAGAAAGGTATCCAATGCAGAGAAGGCGATTGGACGAAAGATGAGAATTCGAAGAACCTAGACGTATTTCGAGGATAGGCTCGGAGACCGACTTCAGTATCTAAAACAGGGCGTCGCAGCCCTTCGGTGCGTTATAAGAAGATGAAGTAATGAAACGAAAATAACAGAATGCGACCAGAAGAAATGTTTCAGGCAATCAAAGAAAGTTGCCTGAAACAGTTCTTAAAAGCTCCGAGATGGAAGAATATTGGAGTAGTATATGGAGCATCCCCAAGACCCACGAAGATGGAGCTTACTGGTTAGCAGAAAAGGAAGGGAAGTGTGATATACCGTAGATGAGGTCGCGTAATACACAGAGAGATATCTTCGATTAAGTCAGGAAGACGCACAATTGGCATGCGCCTAGTACTGATGGATATAAAACTTTTGGTAGATGTATTTCTCGTGTACTTATGCGGTTCTGGCCAGGTTTCAAGCTGTATTCAACGATCCAACTATCATTCCGGAGTCTTTTAATGAAAGAGTTACATTTATGAAAAGCACGTTTAGCGATCCTAAGATTCCGCGCAACAATCGATCTATCACATCTCCCCCCACAATATATAAGATTTCTACATCTGTGTTGGCCAATGTGCTGAATACCCATCTAAAGGCCAACAGTTTTCTGGCGCCCGAGCAGAATGGTTGCAGAAAGGGTGCTCAGGGTTGCAAAGAATTATTGATAGTAGACAGTGTTATAGTCAATCAAGTTAAAAACGACCGTAACATTTCTGTAAGATATATTGACTATACCAAGGCCTTCGACTCGATACCTCATTCGTGGCTTTTGTATGTCCTTCGCCTCTACAAAGTAAATCCCCAGAATGTGAACTTAATCCAACACTGCATGGCAACTTGGCATACAAAGATAAAGCTCTCATTTGCTGGAGGCAGCTATACCACCAAAGAACTGAAGATCAGACGAAGAATTTTTCAGGGAGATAGCCTTAGTCCCTTATGGTTCTCGTTAGTTCTAAACCCTCTCAGCAGAATGTTAAGAGATTCAGGGACATGAAGTCACCAAAAATCCTCATATTCTCATTAATCATCAGTTCTACATGGACGATATAAATTCCAGCTTTCCTCGTTGCTTGAACTTGTTAGGACTTTAGCGACTTTATTTGTATGAAGTTTGTCATTGATAAATGCACTGTAGTGCACGTGAAAGGGGGGAAATCCTTGAACCCGACAAACTCATCCCGATGTGTGGCACAAATATGCAAGATGTAGGGCAAGAGGATACCTAGAGGCTAGGGTAAGAGGATAAATATTTAGGCCTGCACCAACCTTTAAGCACAAGTGAAGCAATGATGAGGTGTGATATTAAAAATAAAGTCTTGCAAAGAGTCCCAAAAATCTGTAAAATTCTTAAATGGAAATAACCTCATATCAGCTATCAACATTTGGCAGTACCAGTCGCTGTCAATGCTTTTGGTTTTCTTCACTGGACAACTGCACTGCAGGAGCTTAATCGAAAAGTTAGGAGGAATAACAAGGAGATAGATGTCTTTTGGATTTCGATTCCTTGTGTACGAAGCAAATCAACAATCTTCGCAAATACTTCTTTCAGAATCGTCAGTCTCTTGACTAACAACATCTAGCAATTCCAGAAGAGTTCGTCATTTCTATTTTGACGAAGTAACATCCACTCGCAATTACCAAAGGTATGTGACTGGGGATATAAATGTAGAGGACCTCTGCCACCTTTGCAATCACCCGGGCCAAACATTCCAACACATAATGGTCAGGTCCTCTGCTTTGGCACAAACAGAATACCAGAGTCGGCACAACGACGTTGATGCGGTCAGAGATGGTACAGAAAGAGGTCCCACACTACAAGTTCAAGTCGGATTCAGTTTTGAAGTCGAAACGATGGAAGCTCATGTGGAATGTAGCAGTTACAACTGATCGCAGGGTCGAAGCCAACTGACCTGACATAGTATGGATTGATAAGGTCTCACAGATAGGGATTATAGCTATCCCTTTAGACTGAAATATAGCTGCTTATATTGCCAAGAAGAAATGAAAATACCAGGCCTTGGCTATTGAACTGAGCGACATGTGGCGGTTAGTATCTGTGGTCATCTTTGGAAATGGAATGATCTCTGAAGAACTGTTTTAATCGTCTGCAAGCCTTGGCCTTAAAAACGTGCACATTCAATTAATGCAAAAGGCTGTTCGCCTGAGTACTGCACGCATCATGAGGACGTTTTTATTGATGAAACTTCATGTTGAATCCTGACCTCCCGAGTTTGCAAGTGCCAGTTCCCGGTGCCTGCTGTAGGACACATCGCTAAGCGAGAGACGTGATAATATAATAATAATAATAATAATAATAATAATAATAATAATAATAATATCAATAACAACTAGTCCACGACGTGAGTCATCAAGGCCAGACTGAACGATGGAATATATCACGGCATTTCGCGTCTTCCTCGGTCATGACGCTAGATGTCGCATGATTGCGACCGCTACCAATTTGAAAATGACACAAGTAGGCTAATGGTAACTGAGAAGCTAAACGTGAAAATCCAAGCATGAGCTCAATGCATTAGACGTTACAAACATAGAGTAGACTTCCGTGTGCAGAATCGGTAGTTTGAAACAGATGCGAAGAAATTCTATTGCAAATTGACAAAAACTGCTCCTTCAAAAGATGACGTCGAAGCATTTTTGGCAGAAATCTGGGAAGAAAGCAGTTCTTACCACAATGACGCATCTTCGCTTCAATCTGAAGTTGTTGCTGTAGAAGAACTAGTGGAAAAGGCGGACGAATGTTCACAAATTAATTTTTTATTAAAAACTTTAAATGGAAACATATTTCCGACATTGAATACGTTGTATAGGGTGTCCAGTATATTTACGAACATATTGGATGAGTTATTAGCATTACAATATTCTTCGTAAGCAGTATGCGAGAAAGTAAAATAATTAAAAGTTAATAAATAATACGATACTGATAGAAATGGCAAACAAATCCAAATAGATAACAAATATATAATAGTAATTATTACACACTTTGGTATTGTAATATATATTGTAACCACCGACTCACCCGATTACCTGATTCCTTCGGCGATTCAGCTTTGCCCGGCTGCTTCGTCGGCAGACTCCCTAGAGGGAGGCATGCATGATTGCCTAACTATGTGAGAGAAAGACTCCAGCATTTTCATAAACTACTTTAATCACTTAGTATTATGTGAGGGTGAAGCCCAGTTAACATGAATAAACTTATAACTAACTTAAATCTAATCTTCACTTATTAACGGCCGTTATGGCCAGAGTTCATTTCAGCTCCGGTGTCTTTGCCCTCCCGGGCGGTCGTGATCCAGCTCACAGGTGCAGCGTTCGGGCATCCCAGCGCCCAGCAGGTCTGGCGGCGGGCGACTACGGCGTTGCTTGCACCAGGTGCCTTTGTGGCGGCCCCTTTCAGTCACGGCGGCGGCCCCGGATTAGGCCAGCGGCGGGTCCTCAGCGTGCTCGGCGCGGGCGGCGGCGGGATCGCGCCCGGACGATGACGGGTCACTTCGCGGTATAGTTTTTCGCGTCCCCGGCTCGCACTCACATGGCCCTCTCGGTCAGGCACTCAGTAGTAGAGTCCTGTCCCATCGGCCGGCTGGCGTCCCACGAGTCGGGCTGCGATGTGGCGAGGCGGCGTGGCATTCGGGGCGGAAAGGCACTAATTTAGTGACCTCGCTACTGCCTCAGAAACAAGTCTCCTCCTCGCTACCTCTGATACAAGTCGCCTCCTCGCTACCTCCGATACAAGACTCCTCCTCGCTACCTCCGATACAAGTGATCGATCTGTACCTCTGCGGTCCCACAGGAAGGCTTGCGTACGACGTGATTCCTCCCCCGCATTGTCTGTTTCTATTGGATGTCGCGCCACCTGTAACCCTTCCACCTATCACGGCGCCAGCGGCGAAGCCGCCCCCAGCAACCTCCCCCGAAGTAACGTCATAACCCCTACGTCACCTAAATTCCCGGAAATAGGCGCGGGTAATTCCGTTGCTCGGTGAAGGGGTGTGGGCGGAGTATTTCCCCACACGTCATAAGGGATGCGCCCAGCGTGGGGTTGTGCTGAACAAAAGAGGCGCATTTTTCCGCCTTTCCCTAGGCTCGCTAAGCGTCTCAACCCGGTTCAGCAGGAAATGGCATTTCCGACTGCTCTTAACGGCGGCGCGGTTCTTAATTAAATAAAATAAATATATGGCTCGTGTCGTCATCCGCGATGTGCGACAGTCCCATTACTATATATATATATATATATATATATATATATATATATATATTGTGCCGAAACGGGATTATACACCCCCGTCTCAGCACAGTTTCGTCGGCGTTTACGCTCGCAGACGGCGAGAAGAGCAGTCGGAATACCTGTGTAGCAAAACGCGCAGCCTGGTATCCGTTGCTTGAACTAGCAGCCACGAACTTTGGAGTCACGTTTTTCCTGAAAGGAGTGAAGTAGGAGAAATTACCCCCCCTTCTCAGTAGCTGCTCAGAATTTCCCCAGCGCAGCGCTAATAAATAGGCCGACGCGCTGATGGAAAGCTCTCTTTTGTTGTCGACATCTCGCCTGGAGTGAACATCTCTTCTGCAGCTCTTCACGTAAGGCACCGCTTGGCAATTGTGAAGATTTTGTTAGAGAATTAGATTAGCTAGAAATTGCCGCAACGACTCTGTAGAATAGGAGTGTACGGCGTTACAAAACGTCTAGCTAGTCATCCGCGCAATAGTCAGGAGTTAGAGAAATATTCTGCTATTAAATAACGCGGAAAGTAAAAGTGTGCCCGTTTCTCAGAAAGCTCTGAAAGTTCTTAATTATTAGAATAAAGTTAGGAACGAGCGACGTACTTGCACTCGCAGTTAGGAAGTGCAAGGGACATTTCTGTAAATTGGGCGTAATTGGAGGCGATAGCAGCCGTGGGAGGAGAATAAATTGGTTAGTGAAGACGCAAGAGTACGCGAATCAGCCGAGAAAACGACGATTGAGCAGAAGGACGGCGAGAGCAACGCAGTACATCGAACTCGAGCATCGTGGTGCGGGGCGCAACACGCTGTTCAAGGTTGAAAGGCGGACAATATCGAGGTAACCCGTAAAGCTGAATTAGGTCAAGTTCACGACGGCAGGGAAATAGAACAGTTTCAAACGTGTTAAAATTTGAGGACACGGATATTCATAATTTGTAGCTTAGAGTGGGAGATTTAATGCATAAAGTGCTTGCCTTTAACCGTTCTAGAGTAGCAGTTATTATTCTGTTACCAGCATTTGTAATTTAAGGAGTAATTAAGAGTAGTGCGCTTGCCCACAAGTCAATTATTGAATGTAAAATTTTAAAAGGCAAGAAACTGTAAATTAGAATTAGTACCACAAACAATTGTAATTAGAGTAAGTTCAATTTAGACGTGGTAAATTTTCAAAGGGAATCCCAGTACTGGTTTAAAGTAATTAATTCAGAAAGTGAGTTATAAACGAAACTAAGTGTTTCATGTGTTGAGTAAGCTGTAGAAGGTTGCTTAGTTGTGTTTACTCAATCATTTGGAAGTGTAAATTCTATGTGTGATTAGGTTTAAAGTAATTAATTCAGAAAGTGAGTTATAAACGAAACTAAGTGTTTCATGTGTTGAATAAGCTGTAGAAAGTTGCTTAGTTGTGTTTACTCAATCATTTGGAAGTGTAAATTCTATGTGTGATTAGGTTTAAAGTAATTAATCCAGAAAATCAGTTCCAAACGAAATCAAATATTCACGTGCTGAATAGGCTGTAAAAAAAAGTTGCTTGTTTGTGTTCATTCAATCATTCTTTTGGAAGTGTAATTATATGTGTGATTTGTGTTCCATTATCATCAGTTCGTACCACCAAATTTTAAGAGAATTATATGCTCGTTTGTGTTATTTGTGTGACTTTTATTGTGTCGAGGGTTCAGACCTTTCTCGTACCCCAAAGATCCTGCTTCCTGAGATTCTAAGCTCGCTTCACGAGCATAATATCTTATCGACGTGCTTAAAGCACCTGGAGTGTACAGATAGGTACTGGTGGCTACGATAGTATTCGTTCGGTTAGATATTTTGGCGCCCATAACGTGGGGCAGCGATCGATTGAAATCGTCGAAAGGTGCAAGTGAGGGCCGGTTAGATATTTTGGCGCCCATTACGTGGGGCAGCGATCGATTGAAATCGTCGAATGGTGCAAGTGAGGGCCGGTTAGATATTTTAGCGCCCATTACATGCGGCAGCGATCGATTGAAATCAAGTAAGCAAAGGTGAACCCTAGACACAATAAACGAGCATTTTGTGGTATTCATTTGGTTGTGTACTGTATTCTTTTTCAGCAAGTGTTTTTCTGTGTACAGTGAAGTGTTATATAGTGTATTGTGTTGTGATTTTGGAAGGGAAGTGCATTTTGTATTGTTAGAAAGGTAAAAGGCAACGCAAAGCACTAGAATGGCAGGCAATCAAGAATATAGGGAACCTAGGCAGATTAGGAGTGACGAGGACAGTGAGGGCGACGCGGGGGACGAGGTACTTCGTAGAATGGAAAATTTAGGGTTGCACGAGGCAGAGGAAGTACGCGAGACGACCGCGGATCGCACCGAATCAACCGAAACCACGCCTGAACAACTGTTGCAACGTACGCGAGATGATCCGATGTCAACATTAATGCAGGCGTTATTAGGGAATTTTGCGCGACAGATCGGAATACAAGTAGAAAATCTAAGGCGAGATTTATCCGGAGTCATTAAAGAACAGTCGCAGAAATTAGAAGAAATTAAAGAACAGTCGCGAAAAACAGAGGAGCAGGGGGAAAAATTAGCGGTAGAACTTCAAGAACAGTCTGAAAAATTAGCGGCGGAAACTAAAGAACAGTCTGAAAAATTAGCCGCCGAAATCAAAGAACAGTCACGAAAAACAGAGGAGCAGGGGGAAAAATTAGCGGCAGAAATCAAAGAACAATCGCGGAAATCAGAGGAGCAAGTACAGAAATTAGCCGAGAAAATTGACGGCCAGACCGCGGTTTTCAACGAAAAATTCGAGCAGTTTCAACAATCCATAATGTCTGAAGTAGTTGGTAAATGCGACGAGCTTCGAGGAGAAATCGCTGTGCAGGTAGCGACGTGTACTCAGTTAATCGAGGAAAAGCACGCGGAAGTCGGAGCGAGAATTGATTCGATGTCTACGGAAATCGAAAGGAAAGATGAAAAGAATAGGGCACGTTTCGGGCAAATACAAGAGGAAGTCCAAGAGGTTCGCGGCAAGATTACCGAAAGCAGTGCAGATACGAAGCGACAATTTGAAGAACAAGAACGTAAGATTCAGGAATTGCGAGAAATAGCAGAAAGCAAAGTAGATGGAGGGGGAGCATGCCGAGGAAGCAATATTAACATACCAGCATCGCTTAGATTCTCAGGTCATCCAAGCGAGAATCCGAACGCGTTTGTTAAATCATTGCAAAGCTTTTTCGTGCTTTCGAATGTCCGCGAAGCACACAAAACTTTGTTATTGCATCAAGCATTAGAAGGCAATGCAAAGGCGTGGCTAGAAACGTTATGCCCGTTGCCAAATTCATTTGACGAATTTGTAGCTAGGTTCCTAGACCGTTACTGGGGAAAGGAACAGCAGATGAATTTCAAAATTTCGTTAATGAGTGGGTATTACCGTAATTCTAGCGGAACCATGCGAGACTACGCGGCACGAAAAATAGCAGCTTTAAAAATGTGTTCTCCTCCAGTGCCGGACGAAGAAATAATTTGCATTCTCACGAGACATTTCCCGTTAAGCATCCAGAATCTATTGCGAAGCGTTGATATAAAAGACGTGGATAAATTTCAAGTTTTATTAGGCAACTATGATTTGACGTTTGCAAACATGAACCAGACACCAGAGACGACCAAATCCAATATCAACGCGATGCAAGTTGTCCAAGACACGATAGTTTCGTCGTCGAAGAAAGGAGGAAGCAAGAATAAAGGTGATTCTCGACAACATGGGCAGAACGCGAGGCCGCGGAACGGAGAAACGGCGAACGGAGAGCTGCGCGGTCAAGGTCACGGTGGCGAACAACCGAGTACGAGCAGAAATGCGCACAGCTTTCAGCGGGCAAGGTCGCGGAGTCCGCGAGTCGAAAACGGTACTAGAAATCAAACGGGACCGGGAAACTCGCCAAGTTCGAGTTGAAAAGGGGTCCCAAATCGAACAAAATTTACGCCAAACACGCGATCCCTATAACTGCGAACCGAATAACAAATAATGGAGAAAATTTATGGGAGAACTGGAAGCCAAGAAAAGGGGAGAAATGTCCCGTAATAGAAATTAATTGCGCTGGTGTGTATAGCAAGGCATTGGTAGACACCGGATCAATCAAATCTGTGATATCGGAGGAATTATATGAAGAATTAATAAGCAGGAAAATAAACGTCTTGGAATTACCAACCAATAATACTCGTATGGTAGATGCATGGGGGCGGAAATCTTGTCCAGTAAGAAAACAAGTAATGGTAGAAGTAACAATTAGAGGAAGAAAGTTTGATATAATTTGTTTGGTGGTGAAGAAATTAATTTACCCATTGATTATCGGAATGGATTTCTTGGCGGAACATGGCGTTATTATCGACATCGGAGAAATGCAAGTTTTGATCAACGGTGAAAATATTTGGGAGGAAGATGAAAATGAAGAGGCGCGAAATACACATGTAGATGAGGAAGACGAATCGGAAGAATTCGCTGAAATCGAAATGTGTCGCGTAGAAATGGAGGAAGATGAAGATAAAAAGGCGCAAAATGCACGAGTAGACGAGAGAGTCGAATCAGAAGAATTCGCAGAAGTCGAAATGTGTAGCGTGCAAATGGAGGAGAATGAAATAAAGGAAGAAATAGGGAAGAAAGTAATGGAGCAAGAAAAGTTGAGGGTTGATCAGAAAAATGCATTGTACGAAATGTTGATAAGCGTCAAAGAGGTCTTCAAAAATCACAATGAACCGATAAAGGGGTATGAGCTTCAGATCAAGTTAACGGACTTGCAACCATGTAAAGCGAAGAATTATCCTATCCCCATAGCCTACCATGACGAAGTGAGAGAAGTAATGAACAAGATGATCCGAGAGGGAATAATTTGGAAAGCGATTACGGTGCACATCAACCCAATTCCGGTAGAAGAAGTAGGGAAAGCGATAGAAGCAAGGAAAACGGTAAAAGGAGCAAGGAAGATGGCAGAAGTAAGGAAAGCAGAAGTAGTAAGGAAAGTGGCAGCAGGAGTAAGGAAAGCGGTAGAAGCAAGGAATGCGGTAGAAGAAGTAAGGAAAACGGCAGAAGAAGTAAGAAAAGCGGAAGTAGTAACGAAAGCGGAAGAAGTAGGGAAAGCAGCAGAAGTAAGGGAAGGCAGAAGCAGCTTAAGATTTTGTTTCGACGCCGAAAAAAATCTTAAGAAGAAAAGGAGGGGGCAATGTGCCGAAACGGGATTATACACCCCCGTCTCAGCACAGTTTCGTCGGCGTTTACGCTCGCAGACGGCGAGAAGAGCAGTCGGAATACCTGTGTAGCAAAACGCGCAGCCTGGTATCCGTTGCTTGAACTAGCAGCCACGAACTTTGGAGTCACGTTTTTCCTGAAAGGAGTGAAGTAGGAGAAATTACCCCCCCTTCTCAGTAGCTGCTCAGAATTTCCCCAGCGCAGCGCTAATAAATAGGCCGACGCGCTGATGGAAAGCTCTCTTTTGTTGTCGACATCTCGCCTGGAGTGAACATCTCTTCTGCAGCTCTTCACGTAAGGCACCGCTTGGCAATTGTGAAGATTTTGTTAGAGAATTAGATTAGCTAGAAATTGCCGCAACGACTCTGTAGAATAGGAGTGTACGGCGTTACAAAACGTCTAGCTAGTCATCCGCGCAATAGTCAGGAGTTAGAGAAATATTCTGCTATTAAATAACGCGGAAAGTAAAAGTGTGCCCGTTTCTCAGAAAGCTCTGAAAGTTCTTAATTATTAGAATAAAGTTAGGAACGAGCGACGTACTTGCACTCGCAGTTAGGAAGTGCAAGGGACATTTCTGTAAATTGGGCGTAATTGGAGGCGATAGCAGCCGTGGGAGGAGAATAAATTGGTTAGTGAAGACGCAAGAGTACGCGAATCAGCCGAGAAAACGACGATTGAGCAGAAGGACGGCGAGAGCAACGCAGTACATCGAACTCGAGCATCGTGGTGCGGGGCGCAACACGCTGTTCAAGGTTGAAAGGCGGACAATATCGAGGTAACCCGTAAAGCTGAATTAGGTCAAGTTCACGACGGCAGGGAAATAGAACAGTTTCAAACGTGTTAAAATTTGAGGACACGGATATTCATAATTTGTAGCTTAGAGTGGGAGATTTAATGCATAAAGTGCTTGCCTTTAACCGTTCTAGAGTAGCAGTTATTATTCTGTTACCAGCATTTGTAATTTAAGGAGTAATTAAGAGTAGTGCGCTTGCCCACAAGTCAATTATTGAATGTAAAATTTTAAAAGGCAAGAAACTGTAAATTAGAATTAGTAC
This sequence comes from Gryllus longicercus, assembly GCA_038098605.1. Taxonomy (NCBI): domain Eukaryota; kingdom Metazoa; phylum Arthropoda; class Insecta; order Orthoptera; family Gryllidae; genus Gryllus; species Gryllus longicercus. The sequence continues at coordinate 2,783,587 of JAZDUA010000066.1, read as the reverse complement.
CACAAACAATTGTAATTAGAGTAAGTTCAATTTAGACGTGGTAAATTTTCAAAGGGAATCCCAGTACTGGTTTAAAGTAATTAATTCAGAAAGTGAGTTATAAACGAAACTAAGTGTTTCATGTGTTGAGTAAGCTGTAGAAGGTTGCTTAGTTGTGTTTACTCAATCATTTGGAAGTGTAAATTCTATGTGTGATTAGGTTTAAAGTAATTAATTCAGAAAGTGAGTTATAAACGAAACTAAGTGTTTCATGTGTTGAATAAGCTGTAGAAAGTTGCTTAGTTGTGTTTACTCAATCATTTGGAAGTGTAAATTCTATGTGTGATTAGGTTTAAAGTAATTAATCCAGAAAATCAGTTCCAAACGAAATCAAATATTCACGTGCTGAATAGGCTGTAAAAAAAAAGTTGCTTGTTTGTGTTCATTCAATCATTCTTTTGGAAGTGTAATTATATGTGTGATTTGTGTTCCATTATCATCAGTTCGTACCACCAAATTTTAAGAGAATTATATGCTCGTTTGTGTTATTTGTGTGACTTTTATTGTGTCGAGGGTTCAGACCTTTCTCGTACCCCAAAGATCCTGCTTCCTGAGATTCTAAGCTCGCTTCACGAGCATAATATCTTATCGACGTGCTTAAAGCACCTGGAGTGTACAGATAGGTACTGGTGGCTACGATAGTATTCGTTCGGTTAGAATATATATATATATATATATATATATATATATATATATATATACTGTGGCGTTATGGGACTGTGCGACCCCATAACACCACCGTTTCGTATGTATGAACACCCACAGGCAGCGAGGAGAGCAGGCGCAAAGCAAAGGTTCGTAAACGCGCAGCGTGGTATCCGTTGCCCGTACTAATCAAAGGCGAACTAGCAAGCAACATTTTTTCTTATGAAGGGTTGAGAGAGGAGAAATAGCCCCCACCACTGAGAATTTCCCCAGGCGTCACACCATAAATACCCAAACCCCCAAGCGGAAACTCTCTTTTGATTGTCGCCGTCCGTCGGGTAAGCAGCATTTTGATCACCGCTCGTTAACGTCAGCTTAGATATTGTTTGCCGCCGCAACGACTGCGAGGTAGGAGTTTTCGGCGTCGAACAGACGTGCTAGTTAGTCGTCCGCGACATAGTGAAGAATTAGTTAAGTGTTTCTTCAATTAACATCACGGGAAGTAAAAGTTACCCGTTGTGAGAAAAGCATTGAAAGTCCTTGTTTAACGGAGTAAAAGTAGCAACGAGCGAGGAACTTGCACTAGTATTCAGGGAAGTGCAAGGGACATTTTTCACAACGTGGGCGTAGTCAGAGGCGCCGGTAGCAGCCGAGGGAGAAGAAGAGGCCGACTAGGAAGAACGGAAGAGGACGCGAGAAGACAGGAGAAGAAGAGGCCGACTAGGAAGAACGGAAGAGGACGCAAGAAGAAAGCGTAGACAGCGGAGGCGAATCCCGTCTCGTACGACGCAGAAGCTGGGACCGAGCGACGTCGGTGCAGAGGCCAGCGCACGACCATCAAGGCCAGAAAGCGAGCAGTTTTCGAGGTAACGCTAGGAACTGCGGAAAGTAGGTCACGTTCACGTCGGCAGGGGAAAGACTAGTATAGGAAAGTGTTAGGAAATTGAGGACACGGGTGGCAACAATTTGCAGCATTGTAGTGGGAGATTTTTGATGCGCTATTGCCTGCCTTAAAACATTCTATTTGGAACATTTATTATTCTGCTATTAGCAGTCACAGTTAAATTATAAATGAGAGTAGTGCACTTGCCCACATTTTGTTCTTTGCATGAAATATTTTTTGAAGCCAGAGATTGTAAACTGAATTTGGTTTCATGTGCAAATGTAATTAGGATAGCATAAATTTAGATTTAATTAATTTTGCAAGGGAATTCCCAGTGTAGATTAGGGTAATTATTTCAAAGAACCAGTTTTGGAGTAAATTATGTGTTCATTCATTTAAAGTGCTGTAAAGAATTCTATTTGTGTTTTTTTGATCATTTTTTTTTTGTAAAAGTGTGATTCTATTCTTGCTTTTTGTCATTAACTTATGCCACAAAGTTTATGGGTAAATTATACGCTCGTTTATGTGCAATTTGTGTGATTTTATTGTGTCAAGGGTTCAAACCTTTGTCGCACCCTGAAGATCCTACTCCCTAGTTTTTATGCTCGCTTCACGAGCAAATATCTTGTCAACCCGCTTACGGTTCATGCTGCTGTTGTGAAGGTACCAGTCTTCTGTAGAAGGAGGGTCGGTTAGAATATATATATATATATATATATATATATATATATATATATATATATATATATATATATATATATATGCGCTGCCAAGACGGGTTCCCGTGATGCAGGCGCGGCAAATAATTAGCGTAAAAACATCTGTTATCTGCGGCCCTCGGCGCGACCGCCGGACTTCCGCTTCATGGCAAGCGCAGAGGGGTCCGTCTGACGTCATATGCCACCCCTTTAAGATGCGGAGCAGCTGACCACTCCAGCCCCTTCTTGTACGAGACGCCGGGTTGAGCTGACGTGTGCGGTGAGCGAGGCCAATAGGACACAGTCAACATCTTGACGCGAGAGAGTATTAGTAAGAGAGCACGAGTGTGTAGAAGTGAACAGTAAAGCAGCGAAGTTAAGTAGAATTCAACATTGATTCGGCAGTTAATTGAACTGGGTGAAGTTTTAGGGCGAATAATATGGGTCGTTGCGAGAAAGAGGGACAATAATTATCACGAGGCGTCATAAGACTTTGAACTTTGCAACACAAGTCAAAGGTGTTGAAATACGCCGAAACTACGCCGTTAACCACACGCATAAGGACTGTGTATCACGCGTCGGCGTGCTACGGGTCAAGAGTAGCGAAGATTTAAGTAGACGAGGGCGTGAGGTGCCGGGAGCGAAGAAAGAAGCGTGGGCAAGAAGACGAAGACAACTGTGTTCGTGCGACATGGTGGACATCTGGACGGAAGAGGAGCGCCGGTGCGGACGAAATCTGGAGCCAGGTCAGGCATGTCGAAGGAGAAGCAAGGTTGGCGCAAGCCCCGACTGTAAGCGCTCTGCAAAGGTAACAAATTTTATAACGGGAGTCTAGAGCAAGCAGAACCGCAAGCGACTAGAGCAGCGGAAGAATTCAAAATTTCATAAACACATAGATTTCGCTGCGGTTCATAGCGTCGCTATATCACGACAAATACCGGGAAAAGGGAACCTTGTAAGCCAGTGTACATTTCATTTGTGTTCAATGTTCCCACGGAAATTTTTGAAAATAGCTGTGTAATACATTTTTATTTACGTGAAATATTCCCACTGGAATTAATTGTATAGACGAATAAGTCATTTTTGGTCATTTGTTGCAAGTCTTTTGAGCCAAGAGAATGATGTTAAAATAGAAATAATTTCACTATGTGTTGTAATAATTGAGGCAAGTAAAATTAACATTATGTGTCTTTTCAAACGGTGCTCATCAAGCAGTCATTACAGTGCATTTAAAAAAGGTATTAATGAGAAGGAAGTATTCAGTCAAATATTAAAGAAGTGTATAAATCTTGAAAAGTATTGCAAAAGAGTAATTTGTTTCTGCATGCTATTTGTGTTATTTGCCATTTGTTTCTTTGTATCTGTTCAGTGCTGTTGTTGGTGGTAGTATTCATGAAAGAATATATGCAATGATTTACCTAATTCTGTGTCTTGGACTAAAACTTTCTTATACCCCAAAGATACTGCCCCTTGAGATAAAGAAACTCGAACCGGTCGAACCATTCGGTCCGACGTAGTTTTTTTTTTTTTTTAGTTTTCCCCCCTCCAGTTACCCTAGAGAGGCGGGAATTTATTTGTCTTTTGGGGTACATTATGTATAACTGGAGCCGATTTAGCTTGCGCAGTTAGGGGAGGCTTTATTGCTTACATACAAACTAAAACTATCTTATAACTATAACTATGTACATTAACACTGTGTTGTTTTTTTAATTATTTAATTGGGAGTTCTTGAAATTGTTCTATTTTCTTCTTTTAATTTTTTCTCATTCACACTTATATTAATAATATTTACAAACGCATCCATTCATTCATTCATACAAACACACAACACTTCACAACACTATATACACTTTTAAAGCACGCCACGGCGCCGACTTCAATCAAGCGTCCGTGGCGCCGCGACGTCTTCGGTCTCCAGCGACGCTGGCCCAGCGGAGCGCGGTTTCCGGCATCCCTGAGCGGTGATCCCCTGCCACGCACTTGCTGCTCCCCCGCGTCGCAGAGCTCAGAGAGCTTGTGCGGGGGCAGTGCGCGGAAGGTGAAGGCGACGAGCTGTGGGCCCTTTCTTCTGTGGAAGGCCCTGTGCACGGCGCTGTTCGCCGCCTTGCCGCTCTCGCGCAGGATGCGCGGAGCGGACGGCCTCAGCGCCCTTACGAACGCCGTCTCCGCCCTCTTTTGTAGATCCGCCGGGAACTGGTTGCGAGTGCCTAAGATTCTGAAGACGTAGTCCGACGTAGGTGAAGCTTGCGTCAGAATCTATATGCAAGTTTTAGTTTATATTACCGCGAACGAAAGGCAGCACTCATTATCGCCTTCAGTTATCAGTGCACCGTTTCAACAATGGGTTACACCCAACAATAAGCGCACATTTATTCATTTTCACATTTAACACAATTAGGACAACACAAGGACGCAATTTAAAATGAAATAACATATAATAAATAATAATATAATAAATAATAATAAAATGAATATGAAATAATATACAAATACTAACTTACGTAACATCGGACTGCGTAAAGTGGGAGCGGGCTACTGAAGGCTAGCAACATTATTTTCAAATTTATTTCAAATAGGTTTTAGATAATTACTAAAAGATTAATTTGTAAACGTATAGTAAAAGCTCCAATGTAATAAACGAACAAATAAATATGAAATGATGTACACAGTCTAATTTACATAGCATTCAAATGCCTCAAAGCACCTCTAAATCCACGATCAAGAAGCGCTGGATTTTCTGGGCGGTGGCTAAGTTTCTCGGACAAGTACTAAAAAAATACTCATATTTTGAAAAATTTCGACACGACCTTGTTTGAAGATCTATTTTTCATAAACACATTTCATTAAGAAACATGTGTATCTTGATAATTGTAATTGTAGGAAGACGCCGAAACATTTTTGATTTTTTTCAATTTTCATAAAAGGAGTGTTTTCAACCAGCATGAGACCTGCACCATTTTCTTAAAGGTACTTCAGACTTTCCAACTACAAAATTTCACTAAAAACGATGGAGGTGTTTTGAGAAAAAAATGCTTAAACAAAATTAAAAATTGTCTATATTTCATACAAAATTACGTGAAAATTCCTCAAACCTCCGTAAAATTGTACACGACCTTTAAAATGTATATTTAAGAAACATATTTTATTAAGGGAACAACCTCTACGTTTGATATTTTCGTTGTAGGAAGACGCTAAAAAAACTTTGAATTTTTTAAAATTTTGAAAAATTAGAGGTTTTGCGAAAATGAGATTTAAACTTTTTTATGCTATTCAGTATCCAAATTTAATTAAAAATGTTGGACCCTTTTTTTTATTTTAAAAATGTTCCAGGGGTTGCATGTAAAGTACCCCCCGAAATTAAAATATCAATTTGAAATGAAGGAGTGACATCAATCAGATCGATTGGGTATTATCATTTTTGAAGAAAATCGGCTAACTGTTTTGCCGTTAGCGTTCTTCACAGACGGACAGAAAGGCGTTTCGCCGTCAATCGACTTTTCGGTATCAATGACAAAACATGGATTCTGGCTACATCGCGTGTTGGAGTTTTTTCTTGCAAATTTAGCAACTGGATGTATCCACTTTTTGATTTCCAGGACCCTGTAAGAAGAGTTTTCTGCCGGAAATTCGCCTTTTTCGCGCATCATTACATAATTTTCTACGGCTGTAGAGATAGGGAGAAAGTAATAATAATAATAATAATAATAATAATAATAATATTTTTATTTATAATTTTTATTTTTCTAAGAATTACATTGACAGGTGTTTCTATTTACATATAAAAATTTAAAACAACAAAAACCAACACCATAATAACAATAAAACTAGAAAAAATAATACTTATTTTGCTAGACCATTACAAATACCGTTCTTACCAAATTTATTTTATCTTATCAAGTACACTCCAAATCCTAAGTACTTTTTGTATATGTCAGAGACGGGTGTGTTACATTGTACGCTTGTTTGTTTTTCTTTTTTTTACGTTTACCCATCATCTGTACTGTAATAATAATAGTAATAACAGTAATAATAATAATAATAATAATAATAATAATAATAATAATAATAAGAAGAAGAAGAAGAAGAAGAAGAAGAAGAAGAAGAAGAATGTGTGTAAAGTGTGTCGTGTAAAGGCCCTGATAGAAGTCACATTTGTTATAAATGCGGCAAAGCCAGGCACGTAGCAAATAACTGCAAAGAAAAACACAATGCATCGTTTGCAAAGAGCAATACTGGAGAGACAATCGCTGGCTTGGTAGCAAAGGTTGCCTTTCTTTTATGGCGGCTCAAGATAAGTATATGACTAAGAATGCTCAAGTTCTTACAGATTAATCTGAGAAGAAGTAAGCAGGCCCAAGACCTTTTACATCAGGTCGCCATAGAAAGGAATGTGGACTTCGCAATAATCAACGAACAATATGATACAACAAACATTGCACGTGGTATCAGGACTCCTCAAGGAGATCAGGAATTATTATACATAATAAGAAACTCACAATCAGAGCCTTTAACAGGACGAATTGTGGTTTCGTATGGATAGAGTTCGATGGAACTATAATTTACAACTGTTACTTTCTCCCGAATGATCAAAGGAAGATGATGGCGAAGAATATCGACCAGCTCGAAATAAGCCTGAAATCGGCTAAAGGGAATGTGATCATCGCGGAGGACTTTAAGTAAGTCTCCAGAATGGGGGAGACGAAAACTGACAAGAGACGGAACATTGTTTGTGAATTTGTCGCCAGAAACGACCTGGTCATTCTTAATAATGGAAACAGGCATACCTTTCAACGGTGTGAGGGGTCTTCCATTATTGACAAAACAATGAGCTCTACCAAACTGGCCGGAAGCATTAAGAACTGGGAGGTGCTAGAAGCAGCTTAGCGATCATATATTTGTTTTTCAATCATAACCAAAAAGGGGCCAGTACTCACAAGAGAGGAAATCAAAGACAGTGCAATATGGAATGTGAAGAAGCTAAACCTAAGCAAGGCAAAAAAGTCCCTGGAGGAATCCAAGCTCCTGAAGACCTTAGGATGGACGACAAGACATGATAGTCTCGAAGAAATTGCCAAGGAAAGCGTGGAAATCGTGACCTCGGCGTGCAAGGATTCAATGCCTAGGCGCAGGGGACCTAGGGGTAAAACTCAAGTCTGTTGCAAACCGGAGATAGCAGAACTTCGCCAAAATTATATCAAGATGAGAAGATTGACGTTCAGAGCCAGGACAGATCCTCAACTCAGAGAACAGTACAAAATCTCGCGTACTGTTCATTTACTTTACATTACATTACTTAACTTACGTTACATTACTTACATTACTGTACGGCTTCATAAACCTATTAAAGAAAGCAAAGCCAGATGCTAGAAAGAGCTCATAGAGAAGGTAGAGGATGAGAGGAGGATCCATGGGATACAACATATAAAATTATTATGAAAAAATAGGAGTAGATCCCAGTGATGGACGACTCACAATGGATTAATAAAGTGATAAGGGACGTGTTCCCTACTAGGAACAAGAGGAGAAGGCACAGACAGAAAGCCTTGTCGCAAGACATCCGTAGAACTCTTCACAGAGGAGGAAATGTTGATTGCAATTAAGAGCACAAAAACGGACAAACTCCCAGTCTTGACGGGATCCTGAATGAGCTCTTGAAGGTAGTGACAAGGGAATACCCCGAATGCCTACTATCCGTTTTTAATCGCTGTCTTGAAGGAGTTCATAAGAAAATGGAAGAGGCAAAAGATAATTTTACTTCAGAAGGGTATTAAACCAATACACCAGACCTCGTCATATAGACCACTTTTTTGTACATGTAAGCTTCCGCGGCTGGAATCCATAAATTCTCGGCCATCCGGGAGACGCCGCGTCGTTGGCTGGGAGGCCGACGTTTCGCCTGACATGTCGCAGGCTTCCTCAGGGCAGTGACACTGCGTGCAGTACATTTTGCGCAGTTTTGTGAACGCACGGAAAGTGCAATGTACGTTCACGCCACCGCGGTGGGACCATTCCTGCCCTTACGGGCATCTATGGTCAATCCTGCAACATGGAGAATAACAGAAGGTCAAAAAATGACTTTAGCCTACAGGTGCGCGCATTGCGTGTTTTGAAATACTACTTTTATGTTTCAGACTCATTTCTCTGTTTCAGATTACTCTTACTCCAGGAAGTGCTTCGGTCGCCTATACTTTGCCCTTTGGTCGGGTTGGTATGAGGCGATCTCGGAAATGAGAACGTTCTCCGAGTCAGCTGCCTTTTCAAAGAAATTTTTAACTATATTTTTGATATGATTTATAAGCAGTGGCATTGATAATTCTACGCATGCCCAACTTGGGCATGCGTAGTCCATTTGCGGCCTAATTATCGCTTTATAAAGCGTGAGGCAGTTTGCCGTTGACAGTTTGCTCTGCTGGTGAAACAAGCTTCACAATCTGCCTCGGGTCTGCCGCGCTTTCTGTCGCACATTTTCGAGGTGCAGATTGAATGTTAATGAGCTGTCTAATGTGACTCCTTAATATTTGACATATTTAGCCCAATTAATCGCATCTCCGCATAGCGCGAGTGGCCTTGGCCGCGTGAATCTCGGTCTCCGTGTGAAGAGTACAGCTGCACTCTTACTCACATTGACTTTGACCCGCCACAGTTTCAGCCACTCCTGGATCAGTAGCAAATGTTGGTCCAAGTACTTCTGGAGAAGCTCGATATTTTTTGACGTGGCTGTTACAGCCGTGTCGTCGGCGTACAAGGCGAGCTCTGTTTGAGGGTAGGTGGGAATATCACGCACATAAAAGCTGAAGAGCGTAGGAGCAATCACGCTCCCTTGCGGCACTCCGGCCCGTATGGCGCGGCGGGTAGATTTGGCATTCAGAAGCGTCACTTGAAACGTTCTGTTTGCTAGGTACGAGTGGATAAGGTGCACAAGGTATATAGGAAAGTTCATGGAGTGAAGTTTGTAAAGGAGGCCGACGTGCCAGACCTTATCGAAGGCGCTGGCAACGTCGAGGAAGACTCCACCTGTGAATCGGCTCTCATTGAAGTTGCGTCTTATGCGGTCCGTGATTCGCACAAGCTGATACGTTGTGCTGTGTCCCGCGCGAAAGCCAAACTGCTCCTTGTTTAAGAGTGCATTTTCTGAAACATAATTTAAGATTCATTTTTGGATTAGTTTTTCACAGAGCTTCCCGACCGTATTTAGTAGACTTTGAGCCTGTACGACTCGGGTTTTTCGGATTTTCCCCTTGCTTGTGAAAAATTAGAATATGTGCATGTTTCCACTGACTCGGGAAATGCTGAAACATAAATATAGCATTAAACAGAGCGACTAAGAACACTATGGCCTGATGTGGCAGCTTCTTCAGGACGTCCTTAGAGATGCGGTCGGGGCCAGGAGCTTTTCTAGTTTTCAGCTCCGAGATGGCCGCTTTTACTTCAGTCTCTGTAGCGAAACTCGGCTCGTCGGCTGGCGCGTGCAAGGCCACCATTACCATTTCTTGTACTTCGACAACGTGCGGCCAACTGAAACTGAGATTCTAAGACATTAGCTAGGAGTTCCACTTTCGCTTCGTTTGATTCTGCGAACTCTCCTGTGCTGATCTGAAGCGGCGGCACTGTTATTGGTGTCCTGGAAAGCATGCGAGTGAATTATCTTCAGGTTTGAGACCTGACAACAATTTAGCCCATTTCTGATTGCGGTATTCAGCTAGTTGGATTTCAACTTTACGTTTCAATCGGTTTAGCTCCCGTTTATCACCTGGGTGTCGCGTGCTCTGTCACAATCTGCGCGCCCTGTTTTTCCTAGAAATGAGATTAATAATATACGGGGTTAATGGTTGCTCCTTTTTAGAGGAACGGTGCTTCTCCGCTGCTGTGTTGAGGCTATCAGTCACAGCTTCGGCGAATTATTGTGCTCCAACTTCTATCTGATGCGGTCCTGACAGTGCAGATGCATCTGGTATGCGCTGCTGCAGCTCCGTCTGGAATTTATTCCAGTCCGTGCGCCTCTTCTGCTTCGTGGGTGCAATCGACAGGGTTAGGCCGCCGCGCCTCATATCCACTATCACTGGGAAGTGGTCAGAGGAAAGCTCATAAGTGGTGGTTAGTGTGGGAGGGTAATGGAGTTTCCGGCTGAGAACAATATCTAAAGTATCAGGCTTGCAGTTCGTTCGAAAGGGATAATAGATAGGTGTATTGGGAGCGTATATCTCGCAGCCGTTTGCATCAGCGGTTGCTTTCAGCTTACGGCCGCGGGGGCAGGTGATGCGGGAGCTCCAGGCCGTGTGTTTGGCAATAAAATCGCCAGGCACAAGGTTGGAGTTGTGTTAGTCTCTACTAGTTTTGCAATATCTGCAGCTAGCAGGGCGCACGTATCCGCGGTGCGGTCAGGACGTGTGTAGATGGAGATGAGACGCAGCGGCCCTCGCTCCGTCTGAACGACAACAGCAGTGGCCCTGGCAGCTGCGGAAGTGCTGTAACATAATGATTTATGTTGCGTCTTATTAGAATTGCAGCACCGCCTCCTCTGTGGGCGCCTGTCGCGTTTCCTGCTTATGCTGCTCTGTGGTTTCTGTAGCAGAAGAAACCTGGAATATTTAAAGAGAGATGCGGGTTAAGCCATGTCTCCCCCAACATCATGATTGAAATATTGCGCCGAGCGAAAAAGCTGTGCAGGCCTGGCTGCTTCTCTCGCGAGCAGATGCCGTTGCAGTTCCAAAATGCAACGGTGCCGCTGTTCCAGTAAAAAATAGAGCTAGCCATTATTTAGGGGGGGCAAGGACGTGGTGCGCGTACCTCCTCCGTTGCTTCCGCCGCAGCGGTCTCGTGTGCATGCTCAAGGAGTAGCGTAATAACAACCTTGAGCATGACCGATGCCCACTCGGCTGGATCGCAGCCGGTGATGGATCACATGAGCGCTTGCATGACGCGATCCGTGGCGATTCCGTTTCGGGCGAGATCGTCCGGTGTCGTGCAGCACGCGCTTCTGCTCGCTCAGTGTGGAGGGCACTGGGATGCTCTCCGCCGTCCGCCTATGCCGCTCCAGGCGCGCATCGCGCTCCTCGCGAGCTGCATCGGCGGTCGTCGGCTGGCACTCCCGGGTGGGGCGGGGGCGTTGCACCAGGCCGTCGGAATAGGTCCGCTCCTGGCGCCGCTGCTTCCGTTGCGCGCGTCGGCGCTCGCGTCTGGGCGAACGCTGAGGCCGCGGTGGAGGCGTAGGGGTGCGGCGACGCGAAATTTCGCGCTCCCGCGAGGGAGAACGCGGCGCCTCCGACTCTGTGACCGATCTTTCTTGGATGCGGGCGCGTCGCTGGCGGTCCCGCTCGAATCGCTCCTGCCGTTGCTGCTGTACCAGGTTTCCCCTGAAACAACGGCGCTTATACTCGGGGCAGCCGTTGTATTTAGCGCCGTGGCGTTCGCCGTTGCAGTTAGCGCATTTGCGCTCTTCCACTGGGGGGTGTTCCCCCAGCGAGCACTGCGCGGCCTCGTGCAGCTCCCCGCACTGCTTGCAGCGCGTGCGGCGCTTGCGGTTTCGTGCCACGTGCCCGAAATCTAGGCAATTGTGGCACTGCGTGGGCCCGCGCGGTGGACGATACATTTCCACGCGCACGCGGAGCCCCGGATGCTTGTTACCTCCAGCGCCGCTATGATGAGCGGCAACGGTTTGCCCCTTCGCCCCGGCCGCTGGCTTATCAGGCGCTCCTGCTTCTGCACCTGAAATCCGATTTTCGCAAGGTTCCAAGGTAGTCGTTGCAGCGAAAGCTCCAAAGGTATGCCCCTCAGGACATACCTCAGGACCTTCGCTTTGCCCGTGGAGTATGTATGATACTCCACGGTCCTCTCATCAAGGGCGACCAGAGCATCGCGATGCGCCTCGAGGGACTCGCATCGTACTCTGACCGCGTAGCCTGACACCTCCGCGGTGATGTCGGCGTCGCCGCAGGCCGTCCTCAAGCCCTCGAGGAGCCCGAAGATGTCCGTCACTCCATAGAGAAAGATAGGGGGTGGGCGGCGGCGGCGGCGGGTGACGAGCATGAACCCGTCTTCTTCTTCCTCTTCCTCGCCGGCAGCAGCGGTAAGTGGCGTCTCGATGGGCGTGGCTGCGGCGGGCGGCGGATCAGGCGTACTAGGCGCGGGCGGCGAGGCGGCCGGCGTCACTCCGTCGTCCGTCTTCCTCCTGGAAGCAGGGGAAGATTTTGCACAAATTCTCTCCGTCGAAGGGGAGCCTATGCGTCGCTTAGCGGCTGGTAAAACCAGTTCTGGCCGAGACGTATAAAAGAGGCATTAGAAATAAACAGACGGCAAAACATCAACGCGGGCGCAGGCCACTCTCTTAACCACGCCTGGAAATATCTCTTGCCATCTATTCGGGAGCTTCAGAGGGGTATTCAACACCGTCCGACTACGGGGACGTCTGGCGCGGGGCCCAGGTTGGCCCAGACCGCCAGCCAATCAGGGAGACCTCTCCGCCAATCACGGCGCACCTGCCCCTTCCGAGCGCCCAGGCAGGATGGTATAAATCACCGAGCGCGTAGCGCCGCAGTGTCACTGCCCTGAGGAAGCCTGCGACATGTCAGGCGAAACGTCGGTCTCCCAGCCAACGACGCGGCGTCTCCCGGAGAGCCGAGAATTTATATAGACCACTTTGTTGGATACTCTGGGTAAGCTACTCGAGGGTCTGTTCCTGGGAAGACTGCAGAAACAACTAATCGGAGGGGCCAAATATCTCATCTTGGCAGTATGGTTTCCGGAAAGGGCGCTCGACAATAGACGCTGTGCTGGAGGTAGTGTGAATCGCAGAAGCAGCCAAAAGAGGAAAAGATAGCAAGAAGGGATTTTGCGCGTTGCTTGCCATCGACATCGGAAATGCCTTTAAATCTGCAAGATGGACGGATATTGTGGAAGCATTGATTGATAAGAAGGTACCGAAATATCTGATAAGAATGATAGAAGACGACTTGCACGAAAGGAAGATAGTGTACTTGGGGCAGGCAGGATAGAAAAAGAGGTGACGTGCGGAGTCCCTCAGGAATCTAGACTGGGCCCCCTGTTATGGAATATTATGTACGATGCCCTACTTAGAATTGAATTACCAAGAGATACACACCTCATCGGGTATGCAGATGATAAGTCATGGAGGCAATATCGACCTGTTAGGCATGAGAATTAATGAAATCCTCTCTAGAGTTAAAAGGTCACTAGATAAGATACTCCAAATGGCAGTGGAGAAAACTGAAACGGTACTGATCACAGATAGAAGAGTCTTCCGAGCACCAGTTATTCGGGTGGAGAAAACCCAAATAGAATGGAAACAACGGATAAACTATCTCGGAGTCGATATTGACCGTAGAATCAACTTTGGGCCACATATTAATAAGACTACGGATAGGGAAGTGAAAACCGGAACCAATCTCTCCAGAATAATGTCGAACACCGGAGGCCCTAGAGAAAACAAAAGGAGGCTGTTATCCTGTGCGGTACAGTCATGACTGCTATACGCTTCAACAGTATGGGCGGATGTAATGGAAAAACAGTCTGCAAAACAGACGTTTGCCCAAGTACAAAGAAGAATGGCGTTAAGGGTAATTTCGTCATCGCACAGTGTCGGATAGCGCAGTTCTCGTCCTAACCAATATTCCTCCAATAGACCTACTGGCTCAGGAGAGGAAAGAGATGTATTACACAAAAGTCAGGGCAGATGACCCCAAACAAGTGAGGACAATCAAAGTGGATAATCGAAGCCGGTTAATTACGGAATGGCAAGGAAGATGGAACCAAGATGGAAAAGGCAGGTGAACCCATCGGCTGATCCCTAATATCGTCAAATGGATTGACAGAAGTCGTGGGAATATGAACTTTTACCTAACACACGCTTTTACGGGCCATGGGTGTTTTAGGAGAAATCTTTATGACTAGAAGAGCGTCGAAAACCCAATGTGTGTTCTTTGTGAAGTTGCTGTTGACGACTTTATGCATACCTCATATCAGTGCAAGGAATGGGAAGAAGCAAGACTTAAATATAATAATGATCTGCAATTAGTGTTGATCCCGGATAACACAGTGGAAGCAACGTTAAAATCACCAGAAACGTGGCGTATCGTGGAATGTTTCATCACAACTACATTGATTAAAAATAGAAAGTAATTAATAACTAGCGGCAGAGCAAGCGCGACCAGTCTTCAACGCGAATTAATGTCTGCCCGACGGTTTCACATGGATGTCTCTACGGCTTAAGAGAGCCAGAGGTCTGGGATTTTTGTCGGTAAACCGATGTTGGGACTCCGACATAACCGGTAAAGGTATTCATGAAGGGTTTTCCCCTCAAAATAATAATAATAATAATAATAATAATAATAAGGCACAAACATAATACCTGAGTCGGCATAACGACGTTTCTGTGGTTGTCCATCAAGCCCTGGCTGCAAAGTCGGAGATGATACAGATAGAGATCCCATACCAAAAGTACAAGCCGGATTCAGTTTTGAAGTCGAAACGGTGGAAGCTCTTTTGGAATGTTGGCGTCACCACTGATCGCAGGGTCGAGGCCAACAGACCTGACATAATATGGATTGATAAGGCTTCACGGAATGGGATTATAGTCGATATAGTTTACCCTTTAGACCCAAATATAGTTGCCTCTGTTGCCGAGAAGCGAAAATATCAGGCCTTGGCTATTGAATGTGCTGAGCTACATGTGACGGTAAGTATTTGTTGAAGTAGTCACTGTGGTCAACTCTACAAATGGACTCATCTCTGAAGAACTAATTTCATCGTCTTCAAAGTTTGGCCTGAAGAACTGGCACATTCAATCAATGAAAAAGTTGTTCTCCTTAGTACTGCACGAATCGGAAGGAAGTTTTTATTAACATAACTTCACGTTGAATTCTGACCGGCCGATAATAATAATAATAATAATAATAATAATAATAATAATAATAATAATAATAATATTTAGGAGGGGAAATCCGTTATGAAGACCGGTGAAGCCAGTACTGTCGGACTCCCGTTCTTGGTTTACCGATTAAAACCCTAAACCTTCATCTCCTAAATCGTGATTTCTCTCACGCTGAAGCAGTCGCTAGACATTACTTCACGTGGAAGATTGACTGGTTAGTGCTTTAACGCCTCCGCTCCTTGTCCTTCATGATAATAACTAAGTAGTTCTCTATTATAGTCCACTACACCTCCGAACTCAGTACCATGTCCACCATGTTTTCTGGAGTTATCACTTGTTGAAGCTTAACGTTACAAATCTCCCTTTCCGCATCCCATGCCTTGCACTGAAACGGTGCATGCTCTGCATCGTCAATATCTTCTCGGCATAAGTTACATGTCGTAATTTCTTTAATCTTGAAATCGTAAAGGTATTTACCAAAGCCACAGGGTCCCGTAAAAGCCAGGGTTACGTAATAATTAACCTCCCCATACTTTCGATCGACCCATCTCTCAATGTTATTGTTTATCCGATATGTCCATCTACCTTTAGCATTCCACCTTCTTTGCCACTCTTCAAAAAGTAGTTTCCTAGCATCACTCTTAATAGCCTCTATTTCCTTGAGAGGGAGATGTCCGTTTACTTGTCGAGCTTCCTGTAAGGCGGAGTACGTCCTTTTCCTTTCCATAGCTATCAGATCTATGGGCGGTATTCTGGCCAATACTAGCACTGCGCAAGTAGACGCCGTACGGTAGGCAGCCACCCTCAGGGCCTTTCGTCTTTGCACTTGAGCATACTTATTTCTCATAACCTATTTTTCCAATGAACTCGCCCAGACTGTTGCTGCATACAACAATTGTGAATAAATTGCTCCAAATATAAACCTTCTCTTGGCTTCTCGTGTCCCACCTACATTCGTTAGTATTCTTGTTGCTGCCTTCTAAGCCATCACACTTATGTGTGACCGAAACGTACGTCTACTATCTCAACCCCTAGATATGTTATTTGCCGCTTCCAGTTTATTCTCTCTTCTACCAGTCGGATATCGGGAAAGCGAAACGCCCTCCGATCGGTAATTAACAAAGCTTCAGATTTTCCTACTGCTATCTGAAAAAGTAGTCTGTCTAACCATCTTTTAACTCTATAGAGTGCTTCATTCACTCTTAGCTCAAGCACCTCAATATAGTCACTATGGCTTATTATTAGTGTATCATCCGCGTATCCTATAATCTGCGAATTTCTTGGAAGGTTAATACTCAATAATACTCAGTATACCAGGTGGAAGGTTAATACTCAAGGTATAATACAGTACATTCCATAAAAAGGGACCAAGTCTTGGACAAAAAAAGGACCCTTGTGGAACTCCACAAGTCATATTTTCTCCAAACATCATGCTGTACATATTGTCACGTCATGGGATTGTGCAACCCCATAACGCCACCGTCTAGCACCTGTGAACACCTACAAGCAGCGAGGATAGCATACGCGGCGAAGCAGTGGCTCTTAAACGCGCAACCTGTTATCCGTTGATCGTACTAGAGCGCTCGGACTAGCGAGCGACGTTTTTCCCGTGGAGGGGTGAAAGAGGAGCAACCCCACTCTTGAAATTTCCCCAGGCGTCGAGCCATAAATACTGTAACACGCTTCGGGAGCGGGCTCTCATATTTCAGCAACGACAGCGAACACATCGGCAGCGAACCGCTCGCTTCAATCACAGCAAGGGCAGCGGACAGCTCATCTTGAGCTAGAGTAGGAATCTGTTTAAATACATGTGGAGCTAGAGTAGTAGAAATTAGAATACCGAAGTTATAGGAGAAAGTGGTGTAAATTTTGTAATCGGCAATAAGTATAATATTGCCTAGATTCACGCAGAAGGACTCTGTATTATTCCAGTACAATTATATTGCTCCTTATTGCTGCACCAGCCAAAAGTGTAGTGGTTAGGCCGCGCACGCAAACGAAAGGGGCGCAGTAAATTAGATAAAACTGGAAGCGCGAATTAATTTCTACAACGAGGCGTGAGAAGATAGAAAAAGAAAGCATCTCCTAGAAGGCTCAAGCGTACGTGCGAAAGATATGGTCTTGGATGGAAGGCAGGGCGTGTAGGTGCGAAGGATCTGGGTTCAGCGTGAGACTTCGAACGGTCGACGCAGCAAGTGGCGCAGCATTCGGCGAAACGTTGGAGCGGCAAACCTTGAATCGGCGAGGTCACCTGGCAGCGAGCAACGCAGCAACGGTGAGACACGCGCGTTTGTACTACAGCAGTTTCGTTAGGGAGAAAAGCAATCGCGGCAACGCGACAGTTCACTAAAATCGCTTAAAGTCTGTTATAACATTTGTCTTGTTATGCGTGATAGTAGAGCAAGTGTAATCCAGAATTATTTATGCATTTGAAAAAAGAGGGCCATACCATACTTATGTAGTTTTTACGTGAAAGGTGATTTAATTGTTGTACAGTTTTGTTGTAATTTGTGGGGAGTTAAAATTGGGTAGTGTAAGGTTTAAATATTATTTAAGATGTGTAAAGGTCAAATGCTAGAATCCGTGAACGGAAATTTAATGAAAGTTGAATAACTGATATTTAACGGAAGTTTAATAGAGTAATTTAACAGAAATTTAATGAAAGTTGAATAGAGGAAATTTAGTAAGAAATAAGAGAGTAAGAGTGTAAACCAGTTAACTCGAGTATTATTAGGCAGTCAAGGTGACGCCAGAATTTTTCCTGTGTGTTCTTGTCTTTAATTTCAGTGATCAACCAGATTTCTATTTTTGTTTTATTTGTTTTGTGTAAAAGTGTGTTCAGTTTTTTGTTGTGTAATTGTACCACCGAATTTTATGGTTAAATTATACGCTCGTTTGTTCACAATCTTTCCAATTTATTGTGTCGAGGATTCAGACCTTTCTCATACCCGAAAGATCCTGCTTTTTGAGAATTTTAAGCTCGCTTCACGAGCATTCATGATAACAAGCTTACTAAACATACGTGCTTCTGCTGACGGTGGTACGTTGGGTGGTAGGCGTAAGAGATTGAATTCGGCGCCCAACGTGGGGCACGATTGATTAAAAATTGAGTAAGCACGAAAACACACGAACAACGAGCATTTAGTGGCATATATTAGACAGTGTACTGTGTCTTTTCCGGCCAGTGTTTTTCTGTGTACAGCGAAGTGTTTTATAGTGTATTGTATGATGGTATTTTGGAAGGAAAGTGCATTCAGTAAAAAAAGTACAAGGCAGACGCAAAACGTTAGTATGGCAGATAGTCAGGAATATAGGGAACCTAGTCAGATCAGGAGTGACGAGGACAGTGAGGGCGACGAGAGGGACGAAGTACTTCGTAGGATGGAAAATCTAGGTTTGCACGAGGCAGAGGTAGTACATGAGCCGACCGCGGATCGCACTGAATCAGCAGAGACTACGCCAAAACAACCATCGCGACACACAGAAGAAGATTCGATGAGGACATAAATGCAGGCGTTATTAGGGAATTTTGCGCGAACCCTCGCACAACAAGTAAAAAATCAAGGGCAAAAACTAGCAGCAGAAATTATAGAACAGTCGCGAAAATCAGAGGAGCAAGGGCAAAAATTAGCTGCAAAAATTGACGACCAGACAAAGGTTTTCAATGAAAAATTCGAGCGGTTCCAACAGTCTATGATGTCACAAGTAGGTGTTAAATGCGACGAGCTCCGGGGAGAGATCGTTGTGCAAGTAGCAACCTGCACTCAGTTAATCGAGGAAAGGCATGCAGAAGTCGGGGCTAGAATTGATTCAATATCCACTGAATTCGAAAAGAAGGATGAAGAAAATTGGGCACGTTTTGGGCGAATACAAAATGAAGTACAGAAAGTTCGCGGCAAGGTCACCGAAATCAGTGCAGATACGAAGCTACAAGTCAAGGTGCGAGTAATGCAGAAACTGGATGAACAAGAACGCAAGATTCTGGAACTGCGGAAACCAGCAGAAACTAAAATAGAAGGCGGGGGAGCATGCCGAGGAGGCAATATCAATGTGCCGGCCTCACTCAGGTCATCCAAATGAGAATCCGAATGCTTTCATTAAAGCATTACAGAGCTTTTTCGTACTTTCGAATGTCCGCGAAGCACATAAGACATTATTGCATCAAGCGCTAGAAGGCAATACAAAGGCGTGGTTAGAAACATTATACCCATTGCCAAATTCATTTGAAGAATTTGTAGTTAGGTTCCTAGACCGTTACTGTGGAAAGGAACAGCAAATGAATTTTAGAATCTCTTTAATGAGCGGGTATTACCGTACTTCGAGCGAAACAATGCGAGACTATGCGGCACGAAAGATCGCAGCTTTTAAAATGTGTTCTCCTCCCGTGTCGGATGATGAAATAATTTGCATCCTCACGAAACATTTCCTTTTAAGCATCCAGAACTTGTTGCGCAGCGTAGATGTAAAGGATGTGGAATAATTCCAAGTTTTGTTAGGCAACTACGATTTAGCATTTGAAAATATGAACCAAACACCGAAAGCAACAAAATCAAATATTAACGCAATGCAAGTAATTCAAGACACGGCAGTTTCATCGTCGAAGAAAGGAGGGAACAAGAATCAAGGACATCAGAACGCAGGATTCAGACAACGTAGGCAGGACGAAGGGCAGCGAAATGGCAAGACAGCAGGCGGGGAAACGCGCAGTCAAGGACACGGCGGCGAGGGACCAAGTAGTAGCAGAAACATGAACAGTTTTCAACGGGCGAGGTCACGGAGTCCGCGAAATGAAAACGGTACTAGAAATCGAACGGGATCGGGAAACACGACAAGTTCGAGTTGAAGAAGGGTCCCAAATCGAACAATTATTACGACAAACACACGATCCCTGTAACTGCAAACCGAATTACGAATGATGGAAGAAATTTATGGGAAAATTGGAAGTCAAGAAAAGGGGAGAAATGTCCCGTAATTGAAATTAGTTGCGCTGGTGTGCATAGTAAGGCGTTGGTAGACACCGGATTAATTAAATCGGTAAAATAAGAAGAATTGTATGAAGAGCTCGTAAGAAAGAAAGTAAACGTTTTAGAATTACCGACCAACAATACTCGAATGGTAGATGCATGGGGGCGGAAATCTCATCCAGTCAAGAAGCAAGTATTGGTGGAAGTAGCGATTAAAGGAAAAGTGTTCGATGTAATTTGTTTGGTTGTAAATAAATTGATTTACCCGTTAATTATCGGAGAAGATTTTTTGGCGGAACATGGCGCTGTTATTGATATAGAAGAGACGCAAATTTTATTCAACGGAGAAAATGTGTGGAAGGAAGATGAAAATAAAGAGGCGCAAAATGCACACGGAGATGAGGGAGACGAATCGGAAGAATTCACAGAAATCAAAATGCGTAGCGTGGAGGTGGAAGAAAATGAAGTGGAGGAGGAAATACGGAGGAAAATAATGGAGCAAGATAGATTGAAGGTTGATCAGAAAAATGCGGTGTTCCAAACATTGATAAGCGTCAAGGATATATTTAAAAGTCATAACCGGTAAAGGGGTATGAGTTTCGAATTGAGCTAACAGATTCACGACCATTTAAAGCAAAAAAACTATCCAATCCCCTTGGCCTACCGTGATGAAGTGAGAAAATTGATAAACGAGATGATCCAAGAGGGCGTTATTCAAAAAGCAACTACGGCGTACACCAACCCAATTCTTCTGGTGAAGAAGAAATACGTCTATGTTTGGATGCACGACGTTTAAATGCGGTAACGGTGCCATATCACGACGTGCCGCCAAGGATCGCCGACATGTTAAATTTTGGTGGACACGAATGGTTTACTAGGAACGATTTTCGTCATGCCTACTGGCAGATGCCCATTGCGCCGGCAGAGCTTCACATTCGAAGGCATAACATTTGTGTTTGCGCGCGTGCCATTTGGACTAAAAAACAGTGGAGCGGCGTTAATGCAATGTTTGGATGGCATTCTACAAAAGGTGATAGAAAGACGTGCAACACTGTATGTGGATGACTTGATAATCCAGTCGAGAACTTTTGACGAGCACGTGGAAGACCTGAAGATAATTTTTCAGACTCTGATCTTACGTTGAATTTAAGTAAGACATAATATAAAGTATCTTTCTTTCATGAAGGTAGTTCTCGACGATACTTAACAAATATTCAGGGATCCCCCTGTCTACCAATGCTTCCATAACGTCCTTCCACCTGGCTGAGTTGAAGGCGTTTCTAATATCAATTGCTACCAGTGCGCAGAATCCCTTCTTCCTCCCAGTTCCATTTCTAGCTGCATCTGCGATGCGGACTACTTCTAAAATCGCATCCGTCGTCGAACAGCCTTTCCGAAATCCATATTGTCTATGCGAAAAGCATATATATTCCTCAAGTCTTGAGAGTATTAGCCCCTCCGGTAACTTGCCCATAGTATCAAGAAGGCACCGTGGTCTATAAGACGTCTGTTCCAACGGTTTCTTGCCCTTCCGGAGGAGTATCAGCTTTTGTTTCTTCCAGTTCTTGTAAAATTTCCCATCCTTAAGGCATCTATTATAGACCGCCAGAAGACCTTCTGGATATACTTGTACCGTTAACACAGTAACACTTGTCACATATAATAGCTCCTCTTCTGTCAGAGCGAGTCTCCCCCCATTCCGACGATTTACCATTGATATCACCTGCTATCAAAACCTCTCTTTTCGTTGTTTTCAGACTTGCTTCCAATTCGTCGATGTCTTTTTCAAATTTCTCTAATGTATCGTTCGGAGAAAAGTAACAGCTATAAATTCTCATATTATTCACCTCAACCCATACAAACCCATACTTCGTCATCTTATATTTATTAATACTTAGTTTCCTGTTATGGATTATTATATCCGATCTTCCAGTGATATCTCGATACAAAGTATTCTCACAGTAAGGTTGCTCACTAGGAAGTGTTACTTCCACTTCCCTCTCTGCAACAACCTGCAGCAATAAGTCCCGCGCCTGCTTACTCCTCCCCAGATTAATCTGTAGGAGTCGAAGCATCCTTGATATTTTCTTTTCTTTTGAACCGTCACTATAAAGGAGGCACATTTGTTACCTCCTAACAGATGTTGATCCTCTTTGTTTTTGTCTTTACATAAAACACATTGTTCTATGTTGGTACAGTTCTTAACATGTCCAGTTCTACCACATCTGTATCATATTTTGCTACGATCAGGACCTCTGCAATCCTTTGGAATGTCCAAAGTCTAGGCATCTATAACATCTTGTTATCTAGAATTTTCCCCTGATTCTGCAGTTAACCCATCCGATCTTAATATGTCCTGCCTTTATAAGCTTTTGAGCTATCTCTTCTCCCATCAACATTGTGGCTGATTGAATTCCTCCTTATCCTCTGCGCATCCTTGAGGGGGTGGGCATCTGGTCTATTGCTACGTTTATATTTTTGCTCACGGCCTCCAACACCTCCTCAGTAATGACTGTTTCATCAATATCTCCAATTTATATAAGGCGCTTTCGTTCTAGAGCACTCCCTTGAGCTTGCTTCTCTACCGCTTTCTCCAAAGCCTCATTCAATGAGGCAATATTTGGCGGTGAGGCGTAGAGCCAATATCTTTGTGCCGTGATCACTAGGGTTCACGGTATCTTTCATCTTCTTTATAATGTCAGCATAAGTTTCCCCTTGTCTAGCTGCCACTTTGATAGCTGAGTTTATTTCCTGACTGTTGTCTTAGATCTTGGCTTCTTTTGTATATTTTTCTCTTTTCTGCTTTGTTGAACTTACCAATTCTCCCCTATTTGGTCTTCTGTCTTTTCAGATTGTTTTATCACCTCACCCTGATTTGCTTGCTTTTCCCCTGGTGTACCCTCCACCGTAGTTATCTCCTTCTGTTTATCTTTCTTATCTCTTCTATTAAGTTCTTCTGGTGGACTAGGTGCCGCCCTCTTTTTATTTTGCACGTCTTTCTTATCTTTCCTTACATTAGTTTCCTTCTCTCTACTCAATAGAGAGTTCAGGATCCCTGAAAAATCTCTCTTTTCATCTACTTCCTCTTGTACCCTATACTTCAAGGTGTCAATATTTTCTATAGCTCTAGACAGGGCTTCCTTCACACTCAACGGATTGTTTTTCTCTATCGCCCTAAGGCTTTGATTCAATTCATCTAGGAGCTTTCCTTGAAGTTCTACCAGTTGTTGCATAGTTCCACATTTTTCTATTATGAGGTCAGCTGCTGTTTCCTTACTTCCTGCTTCAAGATTATCCGATTTCTTTCCCTCCAGAGATCGCCGCCTGCCCCATGGTACACTTTGCGGTGAATTTGCCGCGCCATCTCGTTCCGCAGTCGTGCTTGGATTTCGCTGGTCGGTAGTTATCCCTGGGGTGGTTGGGGTACTTGGAGGCGATCTCTGTAGTTTCGACTTCCCAGAAAAGGGGTTAAAACCTGCACGCTCTAGGCCTTCGCTTGTCACAATGTAAGTATTTCAGAGACGCCAAGCGGTCCACGTCTCTGAAATTGCAGTCGCTGGTTGACGATCTCCAGGGGCCTGCTTCCCCACCCCCGGCTGCCGGTTCTGGGGCTCCGATCCCCTGCAACGTAACGGTTGATCCTAAGGGACCTTGCATCGCGGGTTTCTTTTCGGAGTCAACTTCCCCTTGAGTTTTTGGAGGCTACCGCCAGCTAAAAGGAAACGGAAGAAGAGGGGGGATACTGAAGAATATAATTCGAATAGTAGAGTTGAACGGAAACGTCTCCCACCCCTCGTAATAGCGTCGGGGTCGGAAACACAAGGGTTTGGCGAACGAACAAGGGTTAGGCGTTTTACGAAGATTGGCCTAAAGGACAGAAAACAAGTGTGCCACAAGTAAGAGGAAGCAATAATACACGAAGTTAGTGAGAGTGCATGGATGTTTAGGGGAGTGACAGCGGACAGCTGCTCCGATTAGACGCCTTCCACGACAGGGGGAGGTCCCGTGGTGTTATTCTGATAAAAGCCCCGACACCACTAATAATAACAACAACAATAATAATAATAATAATAATAATAATAATAATAACAATAGTAATAATAATAATAATAGAAATTGATTTCATATTCCAATTCTTTCAATTTTTTCAAATATTATTTGTTTTTCCATCAATCACTTGATAGACATCAATTCTGGACATGAGGAAAGAGATTTAGCTGGTGGTCAATTCTTTTTTAAAAATTACATATCAAAAAATGGTCACGTAGAAGCCTTCAGTTGACATTAGCATTGTCATAAGTGCTTTTATTCACTTTATTCATCTTTTCTGGTAGGTGTTACGAAGGTTCTTTCACTTCGATTGAATCTCATATTTTGTAAATGTTTTGTGTGTCTGGCCAAATAGGAACAGAATCTAGTTTTCTTTGATATTTGGTGCACCTTCTTGATGTTATGCTGTGTATTGATATAATATTAAGGTCTGCATGTTTGTAAATGTATTCAACAAACCATTGGTTTATTCTAAATAATAAAATATATGTTTGGTTTGTAGTGCAATGTATGAAATTACCTCAGTAGAATCCCCTTAGTTGAGAGGAGAGAATGATTGTATTCTAATTATCTGTGGTTTATTTCTTCTTTGACTGACATTGACTCTTTTTGAGATTGTTGACATTCAATTCGTCTGATTAAAAAATATCGTAACTTTGCATTTATTGAATTTTTAAAAATATTTCTGTATATTTTTTCTAGTTACAGTCTAGTCCTTTCTATTAGTCTTACATTAGAAAAAATTATAGATCTAGTCAAGCCAAAACCTCTTCATTGTGTTGGGTGTTTTATGTATTTTAGTACCATTTCCTCACTTTTTCGGCCGCTTCCATTTCCTCACTTTTTCAACCAGTGGTGCTTCAATTTAGCGCAGACTTTCTCATGTTATTTGAATTGAATTTGTAAAATTATAATATTTTTTCGTAATTTGCAAATACTCATATTTAGAATAATGTATGCATAAATATTTTCATCAAACTGCTTGAAACACAATACTGTGCCCATTTCTGATCATTGGAGAGAATTGCAATTTTCAAAAATGAAGAGATTTTAATGAAAACTAAGTCATTTCTATGAGCATACCTTTCTGTGCTAGAGCTCACACGTTAAAAGAAAAAATTGGAGAAAGTTTTGATAAAATTTGAAGTATGAATAGGGGCATTGTTGCCATAATTTGCATGTCGCGTCGCGGGAGATTATGTAGCGCACACACGGCGCGACGCGACACGGCGCGAACTAGCGCGAATATTTAAAAAACGGCGCTGTCGAAGATCGACTTTCATTGCGATACAAATTTATTTAAAATAAAAAAAAATATATTAAGTCGGAAGAAAGAGGGTGCATTAATCATTAAATTGTATGATCTGAATGAAAATGTGATGAATTAGAAAAAACATGCGTTTTAGACTAACAAATTATATTCGTATTAGGATATTCACCCTTTCCAAACTAAACAGCAGATCTGGAAGAGAATAAAGAACCGTAAGGTCCAAATGACATGTTGCTCTGCGTGTGCGCGCGTGCGTATGTTTGAATAAATATAATATTAGAATATCTTCCTCTTATCTATAATCTTGTGGAAGGAATTCGTAGAAATTTGTAATAATTTTTAATGACGGGACCAAAATAATGAGCTTTATAGGTTTACGTAATTCAATTATTACAAATTTAAAAACTACATCTTAACAGCCTTAATAAAATGTTAAAACATGTGTTAGTGTTATGATATTTGTACAAATTCCAAATGTATTTGTTTTTGGTACTTACGTAAATATTAGGCCTGATTAAATTATCATTTTCTAAACTATTCGACATAGATTATCACAAAGTGCAAATATGCTAGTAGTTTGCATTTCCTTACAATTAAATTGTGATGAATGCTGTTTGAATCCATAATTCAATTGATAGATATATATGAATAACGGCAGGCCCTGGGATGGGATACAAGAGTTATCAAGATATATGCATTTTGGGACAATCTACTTTTACTCTTGATTATTTGGTGTATTTTTTTATAGTGGTGACAAATATTTCTAAACACAAGATACATCTGATCCAACGTGCAAGTCGTTGATGTTGATTTATGCCAATTTTACCTAATAAAAAATATGTATGTTTTGTACTATAACTTGAAATGTTGATGATAAATAATTGCATTAACACGGATACGTGTGAACGTCAAGAGTTGTTTCAATAATGTAATGTGTGTGGCAATTCATAGTAATGTAATTCTGCAATACTAGATTATTTTTCTGTACCTGTGAGCATAATATTATTGCTCTATAATATTATGTAAAACTGATTCCAGAATATATTTTATGAATACTACAAACATTTTTTTAATTGCCAACTTATTCTTCCCAACTCCAATTATTTTGTTTTTTATATAGGCGCAAAATTAGCTGAATACGTGATATTACAGAGGTTAATATGTTGTATATTCAGGAACAATTAAGAAGACAACAGTTCTTATCAGCAATGCAGATTTATTATTCCGAGTTCAGAAGCATAAACCAAGTACAAACCGGTTGGCCGTTTTCCAGATGAAGTCCCTTTTACAAACACTAATCATCAAGCTCCTGAAGAATCAAGCTGCCGCGGTCCTATCTGTTTATGCCATAGCAATATCTATATTGGATGTCCAAATAATAGATTGAGTACCGTGCTCCTGAGGCTGCTGCTACAACACTCAAGAAATACCCATTCAGGCTACAGAGAGCAGTGTTATCCATTTAACTCCTGAACCCTATTGTAGTTCGTGCCACACGAGTTTCCCCTCCCAGTCTATATCCATGGTAATATATATATATATATATATATATATATATATATATATATATATATATATATATATATATATATATATATTCTAACACCCCAACCTATGGCACATAACTGGTACCTTCACAACACAGCCGCATGAACTGTAAGCGGGTTGATAAGATATTATGCTCGTGAAGCGAGCTTAAAATCTCGGGAGCAGGATCTTCAGGGTACGAGAAAGGTTTGAACCCTTGACACAATAAAAATCACACAAATTGCACATAAACGAGCGTATAATTTACCCAAAACTCTGTGGCATAAGTTAATAACAAAGAAAAAAATCAAGAATAGAATCACACTTTACAAAAATAATCAAAAAAACACAAATAGAAACTTTTACAGCCCATTAAATGAATGAACACTTAATTTTCTTCAAAACTAATTCTCTGAAACAATTTCTCTAACCTACACTGGGAATTCCCTTTGAAAATTAATTATGTCTAAATTTAAGCTATCCTAGTTACATTTGCACATGAAACCCAATTCAGTTTACAATCTCTTGTTTTTTTTAAATATTACATGCAAAGAACAAAATGTGGGCAAGAGCATTACTCTCAATTATAATTTAACTGTAACTGCTAACAGCAGAATAATAAATGCTCCAAATCGAATGTTTAAGGCAGGCAATAACGCATCAAAAATCTCCCACTACAATGCTGCAAATTATTACCACCCGTGTCCTCAGTTTCCTAACACTTCTTGTACTAGTCTTTTCCCTGCCGACGTGAACTTGACCTACTTTTCGCAGTTCTAATGTTACCTCGAAACTGTCCACTTTCCAACCTTGATGTCGCGTGCTGGCTTCTGCACCACGTTGCTCGATTCCAGCCTCTGCGTCGCCTGCGCTGTCCTCTTGCGTCCTCTTCTGTCTTCCTAGACGGCTTCTTCTCCGGTCTACTCGCGTCTTCTTCCGTACTCCCTAATCGGCCTCTTCTTCTCCCTCGGCTGCTACCGGCGCCTTTGATTACGCCCACGTTGTGGGAAAATGTCCCTTGCACTTCCCTGAATGCTAGTGCAAGTGCCTCGCTCGTTCCTACTTTTACTCCGTTAATCAAGAACTTTCAGAGCTTTTCTCACAACGGGTAACTTTTTACTTCCCGTATTGGTTAATAGAAGAACACTTTACTAATTCTTCGCTACTTCGCGGACGACTAACTAGCACGTCTGTGCGACGCCGAAAACTCCTACCTAGCAGTCGTTACGGCGGCAAATACTATCTAAGTTGACGAGCGGTGATTAAATGCTGCTTACTCGACGAACGGCGACAACCAGAAGAGAGCTGCTTACTCGACGCGTGCTGGCAAGAAAAGAGAGCTTCCGCACGCGCGTCTGCCTATTTATTGTGAGATGCCTGGGGAAATTCTCCGTGGCGGGGGTATTTCTCCTCCTTCAACCCTTCACCAGGAAAAACGTTGCTTGCTAGTTCGTCTTTGATTAGTACGGGCAACGGATACCAGGCTGCGCGTTTAGGTACTCTGATATACGCCAGCTCTCCTCGCTGCCTGTGGGTGTTCATGCCGACGAAACGGTGGTGTTATGGGGTTGTATAATACCATAACGCCACAATATATATATATATATATATATATATATATATATATATATATAGTGACGTACCTTCACTGCGGTACTTTTCACTACATTTATTTTTAGAAGGGACAGGTGTCTGGGTTCGTGAATGGGCCTCGGAAGGTTTGGCGAAAACATTGGAAATCTCAGTTATCATTTTCTTTGAACAAACAAACAATTTATTACTAAAATCACACATTTAGTACATCAATTCCAGTCTAATTACTTCCTGTTTTGGTACCAAAACTATACCCATGATCTCAAATTACACAATACCTTGAATACTAAAAATAGTTCGTTTCTTCTCGGATGCTCCCCAGCGGCTGCGGCAATCGGCGGCCTTCGGCGCGACTCGGCGCCCGTCGGACGGTTGACTGCTTGGACGCCCGTTGCCCCGGCTCTCCGCGGCGGTTATACGACACCTTTGCTTCAACCCCGACCGTTGCGAATGTACTTCAGATCGAGTATGCACTAACTCAATATCACTGTCCACCTACCCTTTGTTGTTTATCTCAGTGCTCCCTTGCGGCACAGTCTCCCAGTTCTCCTTCGTTTTCCTTTCCCAATCACGCATGCACGTGGCAACTATCCACTGCCGTTACCAGCCATGCGGTCTACAGTTCTTGCTTTGTCACCACAGTTCCCGACGCCAATTCCGCTTCCTCAAACTTGCATTGTTTATCATCGGCCATTATCACACTTCACTCACTCCCTACTGGTGTCTCTTCCATTATTTAACTTCACTTTGTTCCGTTTTCCTACCGCGCACGTCAACACCGCTCCGCTCTCCTTCGAGTTCTCTTACCCGCCGTCGTCTCGTCCGGTCTCGCCGCCTTCTCGAGCCTGACCCGTTCCCTGATGACGTCAGTTACTCGCCGCCGTTGCCGCGCAATTCAAAATAGATGTATTTGAAAACATGCACCGCATTTCGATGTGTTTAAAGAAACACTCCGCGTTTCTTTATATATATATCGTGCGTGCGCGTGTGTGTGCGTGTGTGCGCGCGCGCGCGCGTGTGTGTGTTGGTAGAATTATATAAACTATTTGAAGAACATGACTATTATTGTGTGCAGGGCAGGGGTCTGTCACTGGGAAATTCCTTATTTCTGCGACGTGGTGGGGGAGTTGATGATTTATGATAGGTCCGCCATTATTGCCTATCGTTTTGAAGCGACTTTTGCAAACTAATAAAAAAAAATAGAAAATCTGCCTTCCAAAAATGCTGCCATCTGACGATAGCTCTGAGCGAAAACTCGAAACTGACCCCCTGAATATACTCTCTGCCAGGGGTCTGCCACTTCTTAGGCTGGGAAAGTTCCTTATTTCAGCGACGTGGTGGGGGAGCTGATGATTTATGGCAGATCCGCCATTACTGCACCTCATTGTGAAGCGCTCTATAGCCACTTTTGTAAACTAATAAAAAAAATAGAAAGTCTGCCTTCTAAAAGTGCTGCCATCTGACAATAGCTCTGAGCGAAAACTCGAAACTGGCCCCCAACGGCTCCGAATTTTGAATTTCTTGTATGTATAACGTGCACAACACTGTTGTGACAACAGTCTTTCAGCTCCACGTTCGGCAGTTTGTGGTTTTGAAGATTTCAGATTTTGAAGCAAAATGCCGCATTGTCGTCGTTCGCTTCACAATTGCCATATTAATGGAATGGTAGACCCGGAAAATATAAGACTAACAAAGTAAGTGATATTAATATTTTGCACGTTTGTTAAGAATGGTTTGATATGATTACGATAATTATTTACAACATTGCATTAATTACTGTAACATTGTTCCCCTAAGTTTTTGTATAGTCCTATTATTTTTGTTTGCAATAACATTAAATTGGATATTTGCGATACTTGGCAATTTATATATTACCAGTTTTGATTATAGGTTTATGAAGTGGCTGATGGGAATTAGGACCTAATACTGACGTCTTGTCCACAGAGGACATGAACAGGAGGAGGTACGTGTGCATAGAGCACATCTTGCCAGAAATTTTGACTGCAAAAAACAGCTGTGTGGAATGCAGTCCTCAGTAAAATTTCCTGACAATACCCTGAGGTGCCTGATGGAGCACCTTGAGCATTTAGAGATAGCTTGCCAGCAAGTGTAAGTGACATACATTGAGCATTTGCAATATGTACTAATAAGAAAGCTTTAAAACTTTTTCAGCTCAATCGTTTGTCTCTTCGATTTTCAGGCTTGCCTAACATGTTGCAGCTATTATTCATTCGAGCTTCCTTGCATGATCTGGTGAGTATAGAAACCTTGTTTTATGAAGGTGAGACAGCTCTACACACATCTTGAATTTAAATAACGCCTCTTTTTGTATTACAGGCAGCTCCCTACCTGCTGGAAAAAAGTGCAGGACATCCTGGAGGTGGCATTTATTCCAATATGTGATACGAAGTATAATACTGTCAATTTTGGTAGTCTTTTAGTGTTGCTGTCTGGCAATTTTGGATTTCAAGTGATATGCCATAGTATGTAGTGTTGCTCATGGTTCGTTCAGATCCAAATTTGTCTTTTCAAAAAGTAGACTATTTTTGGTAGGTTTTAAAACGTTAGTATTACTGTGCAATGTATTCCTTCACCAAACTAATAGGCTGCGATGTGAGCTGTTGTGCGAGTGTCAAATGTGAGTTCAGTGCATATAGTTGGAGGTTAGGGATAGCTTTCACAAGAGTGATTTACATTGTTCCATATTTATTATTACAAAGAATTTTATAAGAATTGATACATATTGTGTGTACAAGATTCAAATACATATGTGTGTGAATTAACTCGTGGATGTAAATTGACATGCCATACATTTTGAATTTCTGAGAGTCTTGTGTTGTTTTCTTTCAGTATGTTCTTAATTAAAACTGCAACAGACTAAATTGCTACAAGTTATGCATATAAATAAGTTTTTAAAAGGAAGTTAGTAAGTGCACTTTTCTTGCATTTTATCTAAATAAATACATTCATTAGTGAACATTCTCCATTTGGCGGAATGACAAGAATAATAGGGAGTATCATGGCACAAACATTAGTTAACCAGTGTTTGAGAAGCTATAATTATATGTACATGTTAATCACCGTTAATGTCCCTCAATTTAGTTTGGCATCACAGCGTATTAAAAACTGTTGTCATGACTGAACAAACAATAATGAATATCTTTTCTTAATAATTAAAAACGATTCAATATCTAATAGGAAATATTATGTAATTCTTAGTGTATGATGTGATATTGTGTGTTATTGAGCAACTTGCTGTGCTTTTGGACAATTAATATATTGTCGAAATTTACAAGTCTAAAAAGTATTTTGGTATAAATCAATTTGAAGTGGATTCTGTTAACTCTACTCCACATCTTTTTCTACATAGGGCATAACATCTCTTTTACAAACAATGATTGCACTTGGTTGTGATATTTATGCCTGCAATTTGGAAGCAATCAAATGTGATTTTAAAGCAAGTACAGGATTTTTCCTGATGCGTGCTACAACTTGAAATTGGCTCGTAATGCTTTTGGAACATATTTAAAATTTAATGCCCCAGCTGGAAAAATACAGTGGTTCTTTATTGAGAAAATTCAGTCTTCCATATGATTGAATTTAGCCAGCAAAGTCACACGAAAACATGCAGAATTGAAACGTAACCCTATGAAAGTAAAGTTAGCTGTTTAAGTTCTTCAGTTGGAGATGAACTTACATTTTTAGATATATCCCAAATTATAGAGTTTCAGGGTAGTAAAGCTACTGTTCATTTCATTCAGGTCGTAGATTGAATCTTGCAACTTCCTCAATAGCAGAAGTGTCTTTGCCAGGGGCTACAAAAACCCCTCTTCTTTGACAATGTGATTAACAGAGAAATGCAAATTATTGAAGATGTAAATTATTTATTTTCTCTGAAAGACAGCAATGGCAAACTACTTTGCCTAGGAAAACATTTGTTCTTGGTTTGGCCACTGCTGTCAAATCAGTTTTCTCTTTTGGGAAGGAAGTGTTTAACAGAGCTCAAAATCCTCACAAGTATGTATTTACTTACAGATTTTCTCAAGATAATATTGAGATACTACTCTCGAGAATTAAAAGATTAGGTTGCAACAACATCCCCAATGTACCCCCAGTGTACTGCAGAAAAGCAGCATAGTGAATCTGATATTCTACAGTTCAACATTGGAGATGTTCTAAAGCCACAATTAATAGATATAAGGGACTATGTGCTGTACTATGTGTATGGCTTTATTGTTCAGTTCTTGACCAAACGAATTACTTGTAATTGTGTTAAGTGTTGTACTCGCATTTTGCAGAGAACACAAGATTTGTTGATTTAAAAAACAGGTGGTCTTGTGTCAGGTGTAGAATGTGTCTACAAAACTGTACTTGAAAGTGAGAAGCGGTCGTCTTTCCATTTCAGAGATAAGGGTGCTTCTGCTTCATATTTAGTTAAAAAAAGGGAAACAGCGTAAAGGGGTTGTGTGCATTTGAAATGAAATGAAATAATGAAAATCTTTTCTCGGGCACCAATCTGTGTGCTATAGCCACTGCTATAACTTATGTTCCTCAAAATTCAGCTTATCAATTTAATAGTGGATAATTACTCAGTAATAAGACTTTTCTCCCAGGCCATACATTTTGCTGAAGATATTTGCTCTCTCAGTAAAAGACAATTAACTGAATAAGTTAATATTATTTAACAATATGTAAATATAATTCTAGTTATTAAGTGCCATTCTCCTCAAACATGTGTAACAATTAAGCCTTTGTTGAAATAAATAACATTCGTATTAGTTTATTTTTAACAGATATAAATTATTTAAAATCGTGTGTGTAATTCTGGTATTCATTCCCTCAGGGTGCTTGGTACTAATCGAATTCGAATTCTCGCCAGCTTTTTGCCAGTTTCTAATATGGCTTCACCTGATCCAATGCTTTGACGAGTTAGCAATCTAGTGTAATTAGAAGATCCTTGATGCAAGAATAAATCGTGACCGATATTTTCTTCGATACAAATTGTTTACAAGCTGTATTTATCCGTGTGTGTTTTGTTTCCGAATTGTACTGTGCGATATATTTACGCAATATTACATTGTTAAAACCCCGGAAGTGAACACGCTTTATTGTAAACGTAAATTTTATGGTAATCAACACAAAGGATTAAAGTCGTGTTGAATAGGAGGAACCGGTTACACTCACTTAAACGCCGTTTTATAAAAGACAGCCCCAAATTTTTAAATGAAAATTGCCAGTTAGGACTTTTTTTTTTAAATTTATATTCTTAAAATATTTCCGTTCTACTACTAGGAAATCGAAAAAATAAGAAAGTATCAAAAAACAAAAAATGTACTTCGGGCGGCGATAGATGGTAGCTGGCAAGAGTATGCGGTAAATTCGTATAGCTGACCGAGACGAAAGGAAATACAAAATGAATACGGGAAAGTCTGTGGCGTTCTGTAGCACCACCAGTTTGCGCATGGCGTCTGGCATAATTCAAGTTGGTTTTTTTACCTCTAGAAAACTGTTTAGTATAACTTGCTCGATGCGGAATCCCATGGGACCCAACCTTTTTTCCTTATTAGATAAGATTCCACACTATGCAAAGTAAAACTGGGATTAATGGTTGACTGAACCACAATGTATGTTCACAATAATTTCAACATGGAGCAAGTTTTTCTGTATTATTTACTTTTATGCAGAAATCTTTGCACATCTGGCAATCTTCTTCGCAAGGTGCAATGAAAGATTAAAAATTATACACTTTTTCAGTAACGGACCCACAAACCCGTCAGAAACTGGCTGATTTTTCTGCAGCATTACAAATTTCTCTAAATATAAAAAGAAAAATGTACACACACACAAAAAACAAACAAAACCCTTTGAGAAATCGAGATCAGAAGAGAGTATTGAAGATGTGTCCATAAAATGAATATTTATTTGTAAATCTCAAAAGTCTCAAGTTTAATGTGCTTTTTTAAGAAAATGGCACATATGCCTTAGAATTTGGTGTATTGGGCACTATCCTTACAAAATGATTGAAGAAAAATTTGGAGGATTTTCTTAAAGAAAATGAAGTGATTTAATGAAATAATATTATGAATATTAAATTGAGAACAAAGCTTCCTGTATCTACATGCAAGATGCCAATAAAAAAAACAACAGTATTTGAGAAAATCTTGTTCACTTGTTTTGAAAAAAATGTCAGTTAATCACTCATTATGTGAATACTTGTACACATTGTTTCAATGTCTAATATTGAAGAATAAATTCTATTGTGGAAAATTCTAATGAAAAGTTTTTAACTTTTATGTTTTTGAAATTTCAGTGCACATCTACAAAAGTTCAAAACCAGTATATTTATCAAAATCTCAATATCAAATCTTTGGACTGGTATGGTGCTACTGCTTCTATACTACATACAAGAAAATATGTATCTTGAAAGCAGTCTCTGATAAAAAATGCAAAACAATGGGGTTTATCATAATTATTGAATGGAAAGTCAACTAAAAACAGAAAGTAAACTTACACTTACAAACATTATTAAGCCTTTAAAGCGCAATTAAAGTAAATATCTTTGAACATATAACTTCCACTGAACCAGATTCCCAGAACTTTCAAAGAAGACATCAGTCTTCCGAGTGTAGATTTGCCATTTGATGTATAAGTAGAATTACCACCGTTGCCTAATAGCTGTTGGGCTTTTCAAAATAATGGCAAAGGATGAGAGTTGAATTTAGGCTTAACTAAAACGGTCTCTGAAAAATGAAAGAAGTTCATGTTCTTAGTAATGAAGGGGTTGAAGAAAATTGTGCCATTTTTAAAAATAATGTAAGCTGTAAAATAAGAATTCTAATAAATTTTGTTAGCCTAATTAGTTGGCTTTATTAGCTTCGAACTATACATTTTCATGGAGTAAAATGTGTTAGATCCTTACAAGGATGCAGTAAGAATGGAGTCCGGATGAGCTGAAATTCATGTAGTTTCCAACCAAATTTTCCCCTTTATTAGCAAACATTTTATTAACCAACAACGCTTTTATAGAAATATCTCAATTAATACAATATATAGGAATGAGAATACAATTAACTACAATGAGGTCAATCAGTACTACACATTTCAGTGATCCCTAAACTATAATTTAATAGTAAAAATCGAAGGGGGGGGGGGGGAGTCATTTTTATGAACGTGCTTAGATTTTCATATAGAACTTTATTAAACAGTGAGTTACTACATAACTTCAACACACTGATATACAAAATATATACAAGAACATCACATTGTACTTGCTGAAATAGAATGCACACAAACTTAGAAAGTTGTAGCTCAGGAAGTCTAATATAGTTTCAGAAGAATACATGTGGTTCACTACAGATATAATGCAAATCTGTCAACATAAACATATACAAAACAAATAAGTGTACAAACTCAAACCAGTAAGTGTGCTTGCCTGGATTTGCAAACCTTATTACTACCACCTTTTAGGTGTGGATCAAATGTTGAACATTTGTACTAAGTGCAAATGTGCATATGCATCACAATTCCTGCAAATGTATATCTCAACATATAAAAAATATACATCACACATTTTAAATACTGAAGGAAAAATAATTTTTCTCAAGAAAATGCAATCTTGATTTTCTTTTCCACAATAATCTACAAACCCGAATTATAAATCGAAGTAAAACATCTAGTAAAGAACCCAACTGAAATTGGTCTCTTACAAATATAAAAACACATTAGTAAATAGAAATTTGTAATTTACAGTTACAAATCAGAATAGCTAACAGGACAATTTGTGAATTCTAATTTTTATTTTGTTTGATGTTTTTGAATATTGAAGACTGTTGTACATGGTTAGACATCCATATCCAATGCCTTTAGAATAATTTCAAAATTAGTCACCAAGTGAATACATAATGGTACATTTTTGGTCCTGTTTGATGATTAAAGGAACAACAGGATGTCATGAGATGCATTTACACAAGGGCAATTTATAATTTCAAAATAAATAAAATGGTAATTATCCACCTAAATCACATGAAATTTAGAAGTACAGTACAGAACAAAGGAAATGATACAGAAAATTAAGCTGTAATCAATTTCATCCCATACTTGAGTAATTAAAAACTAATAGTAGCCTTGTAGACAATTCGAAGTATGTTACTATGCCTCAGCTGATGGCATTAATTCGAAGTCACAGGCAGCTACAACTATCTGGAAAGAAATTTATCAGAATACATTATAGAATGGTTATTATTACATATCCATACACTTCATGAGAATGTAAACTATCAAGTAGTTCTTTACATAAAGAAAATATAAATGGCAACAACTTTGCACATACAACACACTATTATAAAAAAATGTAAACATATATACATTTGTTGTGTCTAGTACTTCAAAGTACTTGACATAATTTCTCTACAAAAAATATTAACACGAAGGGCTTACACATTTCCATTTCTATGGCAGGTTTACCTTTACTCTGATCAAATACATTGTTTTACATGCTTATTTATTAAAACAATATTTTATATTGACAAGAAAACTTGTATTTACATTTCTTTACTCCCCATTGTTCTTCGGTTGTCTATCTGCAAAAGTGAAAAAATAACTTCATAGATCCTACTTGATTGACGCGAGCCCTTATCAAAATGCTAATAAAACAACTAAATGAGAATGTCCTGACACAAAACACCAAATTTGGCATTATTTTTTTCACACAATTTTTGGTGCAAAAATTGATATACAAGTGTCAGTCATTTTACTTGCTGGTACTTACAACTTCTCACATTTTGACCAGTTTTAGTTCAACTAACTGTCCATGAGAGCTACCATGAAAAATGTGAATAGATGTTCAAGAGTGTGTGTATCACCAAACAATACATTTGTGATCTAATATATAAAAACACTGTCAAAGATGCAAATGCACCCAACAAGCCAAGATATAAACACTTTTCATGACACTTTTACAACAAATTCATTACAGTCGAGATAAAATAATATAAAACAGCAAGTGTGTGTATAAATCATTGTAAACTTGCACAATACTAAGGATTTCAAAATTTTACAATGCAGTAAAATTTTCCTAGGATATGTGTAAATTGTAAACAATAAAAAATTCCAAGAAATAGATATGTGTTACAATAGATTCATGTAAGTTCTTATATAAGAAGTGTCCGAATAATTAACTATTGAAATTATTTGAGTGCACACATTCCTAGACCTATAGAGAACACACTTTTATTTAAAGTAACTTCCAGCAATTGCTACAATATTTTTTCAAGTAAGTGAATTAAAACTTTTTACTTTGATTTCACAAATAAAGCCATCATAAACTTTATTGGTTAAATTAGAGAGTCCGGTACACCCTTAGAGAAGAGAGTGGAGGAAGGGGCAGAGGCAAGTGGAGAGAAAAGGGGGAAAAGAGGAGAGTGGAGGGGGTGCCTCCTATGTTCTCCTAAAATCACAAAAAGCGCTCTGAGAGAAATTTATAAAACTTACCAAAGTGTGATTTCTTCAAGGTTTGTTTAGGTTGGGGTCACCCCCAAGGAAAGACAAGAATCTCTATGATGGAGTCTTGCCCCATTTGAAGGCACCTCCAAATACATTTTGCAAGTAGCTGTCCAACTAGCCAGCTGCATGCCGCCAAGGGAGGCTCTGCTTCATAGATCTCCACATGCCTTCTGTACGATTTTAATGTCCTCCTGATTCAGGGTCCTCATAACACACAGAGTGGTTTACAGCAAGAAGCTGAAAACCTCATTCTAGGTAGTTATAAGACTTCCAACAATCAGAGAACACAATGGACCTCGGCATGATAAAAAATCTAATAACACCTAGAAGCTCATCTGTGATGTGCGTTTTAACGACCTTGAAAGAGACACGTTTTGTCTTCCACTCAATATCAACACTCATTTCCCTATCACATCTCGCCAAGAAACTTTCACTTACCAAACTTCCTCCCATCTATCTTCACTTGCACACATGTGCCTCCAATGAGTTCATTTTCAATACCAGCCGCACTCAGACACTTGCCAGCTGACAGAAACTAATCAAGTCAGTCAGTTCTCCTACTTGCAAGCACTTCCATCGCATACACGAACACACGCTACCTTCATGACCCAATGAAAGGTCATTACTAATACCCAAATCACATTCAGACTGCATCTAACAAACCATTAATCCTTGCACACAGATAACTTAGGTGTATGAGGACTGATGACTTTCTCACTACACTTTCACTCAAAACCATGCAACTCCTTGTACTTAGCTAACCTCAAAGCACACTAACACACAGGTCACACTAACCCTGTTGTAATTAATTCAGTTTTGGATCCATTTAACTATGGTCAAACACTCCTTTCAGTGTAATGCATAAACAATCGCATTTATTCACACCATTATAGTACAAACACTCAACTTTAAAAAACACAAATCTCAAAGAATAAGAAGAGTGCAAGAAACATAACTGTTTGACAGAAACATAGCTAACCACTTAGACAGCTACCCTGACACCCAACCATACAAAACAAAATAAAATTGAATTTGCCAAACTTGAACACTTTCAACCTCCAGACAATAGTAATCATGTTCTGCCAATATACTAGAATATTAAATTACCCCCTTTTGAAACAACAAAGTGACCAATCACTAAACATTAAAATTATTTCAATAGTTTAATTTTTATATTTTATGAATATCTGCAATATCCTGCTCATTACAATTATGCAGAATGTTCAATGTGCTTGCACACTACCCCTGACCATTGAAAGATTTCCTTCAAAATCTCCAAATTTCTCCTTCTCCATGGGTTACCCCCTTCACCTGAGCAGCATGAACTGCCAGTTTCAGTGACGTCCTTAAGCTGTACCAGACTCTTCCAATTAACCACTTTCTTTCTAAAATGGGAACATTCTTTTACTTACACAGTGATAGGTTTTGAATATAACTTCAAGAGGTCATAACCTCTGAAGAACATTTTAAAAGAGTACAAAAGAAGAAACCAATAAACCACCACAGTAATAATTAAAATTCACTCATATGTGATCAAAATATAAAATTTTTTTTCACAATTCTGCAATGTAAAAAAAGTCACTAGTTATCTGTGATGTTAGACAAGTGACCACTACTTCTTTCCAGAAAAGACATTCCTGTTAATCCTCACGAAAAAAAAATAATAAATAAATAAATAAAAATATTAAAGAAAGCACTGATTTGTTGCCTTTGCATTGTTGATTTTATCCAAAAAATTCAATACTTGGATAAGCTTTTTTACCAGTTTCTGTAAACTAAATAATGTTTACTTCTGTCCTCTAATGCTTGAGGACTTGAATTAAAATTTAATTACAATTACCATCTATTTCTACAATGCTTAGAAGGAAAAAACATTAAAAACAGAAATATGCAAGACACAGAATAGAGTAAAATTTGATAAATTGATTGAAAACAATTTATATTTATATTTAAAAGGCTTATATTTACTGTAATGAAATTATTCATATTAATTTAATTCGCAGCGTGTACTACAAATTCTGTGAACAGAAGTTTCACAATGAACTAAAATTCTAGTCCAATTATATCAGCTAATTCACTAAGTGCCCAGAGTGCGTAACTAAGGTACAGGTTATCAATTATGGAGACAATGCACTTATAAAACATGCAAAGATATTACACACATATGAGGGTACAACTTAACATTCAGTAAAAGACCAGGAAGTTCCAATGGGCCAAAGAAACTTGATCTGCAACTAAAAAAACCATCTGTCAAGTAACTTGCATTTTAACATGCAACACACCCCTGTTGGACTACCCAACATGAACCTCCACATAGCAATGCAAATGTGTCAATAGCAAATTACAATAATAAGGCCAATCTGGCATGTCTGTATAATCCTCAACATAAAAAAACTTAAAATTCAAATAATCAAATAGTAAAAAATTACCTTTACCCACTAGGTGTTGAAATATTATTCATCCTTCAGTTGGCTCTGTCACTAACTCGGGCATGGACAATACAGTTTCCTCCTTCCTTTCTTCAGGAATACAAGGCGCCTCCACTTCCACTGACGCATCTCCATCATATGGCTCCAGTGCCACAGTTTGCTCTGCTACAGCACTTTCTTCTGCTGCACTCAATTTCAATCTTTTGTCAGCTCCATCACTTGATGATGCTTTTCTCTTGACCCTTGCTGCAGGCATGTCTGGGGTTGATTCTTTACCTGTAGAAGAGGAACGTGTTTTGCGAGGGTGGTACTCTGGCATTGCCTGAAGTTTCTCTAGAGCAGTTTTTAATGGTAAAAGACCAACAGCGTAAGGAATATCTTTACTTGGAGAAATAATGGCACCTTTTGGTTTGGAATACTCAGATGCTGAGTTACACACAGCTACTGCAGGAGATTCCATTGTGCTGGATGTGAGCTGTGAAACTTCTTGGCTGTCTCCAGACACTTCACAGCCAGGAACACTCTCTGTATGTTCAATACCTTCACCTCCTTCCAAATCCTCTTCCAGCTTCGGCACAGTGTTGACTTCCCCATCGGATTGAGAGCCAAACGGTGATGATTCTTCTTTACAAAGGGATTCCACCTGTAACGGTTCAACATGCTCCAATTCACTCACTTCACCACTATGCTCCACAACACTTTCATACTCATTATTTTCTGGAGTCTCAATTACGCTTTCCTGTAAAACCTCCATTTCAACTTCCTGAGTTATATCACTAGGAAGTTCTTTAGCTTCAATGATCTGGTGTTCATTATCTTTCACTGCATCTACAGAATTATTTGCAATACTTTCAGTACCCCCTAAAGCATAGGAGTTAGAATTGTCATCAGTTGAATCTCCTGCATCATTACTTAAAACAAGACGTAAATCTTCTGTTCCTTCCTCAGATCGTAATACCAGATGCAGATCTTCAGACTTTTCTTCTTCTTCCATTGTTTGAGACATTGTTTCTAGTCCAGATGTAACATTTTCATCCTTTGTCACACCTTGTATTTCACTATTACCACATGGCTCCATTTCAGTGTCACTAGATTCACCCATCATTGCTTGCAAAGCCTGTTCCACAGACATTTCATTACTGCCATCAGTTTTGATATTTTTATGATCATTTTCATTATTCAGTAACTCAGCTGAACAAACACTGCTATCAAAAGTTCCCTGCTCACTTGCACACTTTGTCTCAAATTCCGAGTCTCTTTCACTTTTGATTTCCAAAACATCAATTTTTGTTTCACTACTAATTTGAACTGTTTCGTCCACAACACACTGTTCTACAGTTCCATCATTTTGAACATCAACAGCCTCGTTTGCTGGATCAAGAGATTCTTGCTGCTGGGACATATCACTTTGTAAAATCTCACTACTTTCATCCATATTCTGAGTCTCGGTCAGACTCCCCGGCAAAGTTTCTTGACACATTGCCTGTTCACTCAAAGAATCTAAACATTCTGGATCCTGTGTTTTCTCACTTACAGGAAGTTTATCAGCAGATTCACATACTTGGCTTTCAATTGCAGCAATATCAACACTGTTTTCTATTTCTTTTGGTACTACTGCACTATCTCCTGACTGCTCCTGTACTTGAGCCTGCACAGCTTCCATTTCATCTTCAGTAATTTCTTGCACTATAAATTCCACACCTTCTCCAGCTACAAAATTGCCCTCTGTTACATGACACTGCAGAACCCCACCATGAACAATTTTCATCAATACTTCCTCATTGACCGTAACATATGAACCATCCCCACTATCTAATAATATAGGTACATCGGTGGGAAGACCGGCTTCTTTCAGAACTTCCATGTACTGACTCATGACTGAACCAGCTGCTCCACTTTCAGACTCACCTTCAACATTCTCAGTACTGTACTGGTATTCAACACTTTCCTCTTTGGGTGGTTCATCAACAGGTTCGCTTGAAAATTCATACACCTGTGATGGAATCTCAGTTTCCTCCACTTTACCAGCATTTACACCATTATTAGTAGAGTTATCTGTAGCTTGCAATGTTGAATTTGGAAGGGTTTTTTTCACAGAAGTGTTGGAAGCAGAATTATTTGTCACTGTTTTATACATATTAGTATTTACTCTCTTTGTTGCAGTCAAAGGACTGGAAACATTCTGAGTAGCAGTTACAGTACGTGACGTAGTAGCAACAGGAGTTGGTACAGACTGTATTTGCATTTTGGTACTACTCTGAACTCCATGTTTTACAAGTCCTTTGTGTACCTGTTCACCTGCTGCATTAACTTGTGCAGAATTAGTAACAGATATTGTAGATGGGGCAGTAGATGAAGTAACTGCAGTGGGAGTTACAGGCACAGTCACACTGGACGATGCAGAGACACCCGACTCTATAGTTTCTGATGACATTTCCTGTCTTAGCATTTCTAATGCTTTTCGACTGGCCTCTGCTTCCTTGTGCAGAGCAGCATCAGCATCTGTCATCACCCTCTCTTGAAAAAGCATGTTCATTTGCCTTTTCACGGGCCGACCTCGTCTTCGATGCCCCTCTGCAAGATAAACAGATTGAGGATTTGCAACAAGGACGTCCTCTCGCACAGATGCAGTTGTGTGATCAGCAATCTGGACACCCTGTTGCACAACTGAAGTGGCTGTAGTTGCAGCAGTTGCAGCTCCTGCAGTTTTTCCTCCATTGGATGTTATTACTGGGATACGCCCCACAACTTCTTTTGTTTT
Source organism: Gryllus longicercus (assembly GCA_038098605.1). Lineage (NCBI taxonomy): Eukaryota > Metazoa > Arthropoda > Insecta > Orthoptera > Gryllidae > Gryllus > Gryllus longicercus. The sequence goes on along the minus strand of JAZDUA010000066.1, from coordinate 2,740,341 downwards.
AACATTACCCTCCACACTGCTTGATCGTGGTGATTCAACTGACACAGCACTACTAGATACACTATGCTGAAATCTTACATTTTTACTCACGGTATGAAATGTTTGTTTTGGAAACTCGCTACCTGAGAGAGAGAGTAATAATTGGGCTGTGTCAGTTTGCTGTTGGGCATCTGGCCTAACTGTTATTGATTTTGAAATAGTCTGAAATGTTGTCTTGGTAGGAAGAGAAGGTAATTCATTTGGAGGAACACCAGTGTGAGAACTAGACGCATGTGAAGCTGGTACAGTCTTCAAACCACTTGTCACAAATGTTTGTTGCATTCCCACTCGCTTTGGTCTTCCAACAAAAGCTTTCCTGGCAGCATCACCTGAAAATAAAAAATAAAAAAGTGAATTGTTTCCTTTTGTGATTTCCGTCCCTGTTTCCACACTTCAATCAAGTTTCAAAACAGATTTTATAACATTCTAAGTGAGTGTTCTTCAGAATTTTAATCTGTTTATGACACAAACGGACTGCACATTTACGGGAGTGAGAAAATTATAAGATCCAAATACTGAATTTTGTTTCACTGACTGTACAAGCTGATTACATTTTTACACATTTGCCTCTGCTTCAATATTAGCTTCTAGCAATGTCAAATTTTCTATAATGATTGTTTTGTTAATTCCTTGTTTAAATAAGCATGAGAATAATATCTATGTCAAGCCAGCTATTAACACCAAGTTACTAAGAATGAGAAATTGCAATATTCAGTGTATTTCTTCTCCCAAACGGTGTTCTATTTATATTTTTATATTGTTTCATTATTCAACAATTGCATTTGTATATAAAATAACAATGATTATTTTATGTAATTTTAATTGAAATTCAGTTTCTTTCAGATCTAGAACAAAAAAAGTGTCCTTTTACATAGAAAAATAGTGCCTACCACTATGCTACTGCAAGAAAAACAGTACATTTAAGAACAAATAGTTACAAGGCTACAAATTTTAGATATCTCTGTCAGCCTGATTAGTCATATTCTGAAAAATGGAATTGAATAGTTGACAGTCCTCGAGTCTAATAATGTTCAAGCTCTAAACTGTTATGAAAAAACACCCTTGTTGAAGGCTGAACACAAGTCAGACCATCATTTGCTTCATGATTTCATGGCCTTTCAAGCAATATTAATATTTTAATTAATTTTGGTTACTTTTCTTAAATTCATTTCATTTTTAAAATCACCAAATGTAATCCAGAATAATTACCATTTATAGTTGATTTTGTATTTGGAACCAATCCCAGAGCTTCCTTTGTCATGGCAGACAAGCCTTTCACCTGCAAGTATGAATTTTATACATGTAATAAAGGAAATAAAAAACAGCATGCAATTATAGTGTCAAATATGAATATTTTGAACTTGAAACAAAACAAAAAAACAAGAAAGTACTGAAATGAAATATTTATGTAATTTTTCAGTGTAATCATTTGAAAACTTCTATTTCCCATTGCTCGTATTCTATTTTTTTAAATGGGAACCAACCGACAATATATTTCAATAATTATTTTAACTGTGAAAATAATTCAATAAAATATACATAATTCTCTACCTGAAAGAATTTTGCTGCCTGCAGTAATGCTCCAAGGTTATCTTCTGTAACACTTGTCTCACCACAATACATGAATTCTATGAGAGATTTTAACACAGAGAACTGCATATCTTTCAATACGATTAATGGATGCATACCAAGCTGACGTTGTAAAATTGTCTGCAAAGACATTAAAAATTTTAATCAGACAGGTTTAAAAATTGTTGTGGATTAAAAAAGGAATTTTTAATTAAGACTGATTTCTTGTACTGTAATTAAAACATTACCTCTTAAAACTGTATCATTTATATCGCAATTTCACAAATGTGCACATAAATTATTTAACAATATGCTATAACATATATGAAAAACAACAAGTGCTATACTCTTCACCAGGATTATTACCATCTTATGAAGAGTAAAAAGTTCTAAACATTTCTGCTCTTGAGAAATTCAAACCATATTCAGATTGATCAAATGTAAAAAACAGACAGACTTCTGACAAAAACATTTATAAATTTCATGTTAACAAAAGGGCTCGTGCCAAAGAAATTAATACAGTTGAGAGAAACATGCAAGAGAGTAAATAAACGTATTTCATAAATTATTCAATCAGTCACACAAGTCGTTAAAAATTGACTCTTCCTTATAAAAATCAATTCTCCGCTTCCTTCATCCTACATTCTAACAAATGAACTTGGAAATTCATTACCTTTGCAGAACATCTGAGTTACAAAATTGGCAGAAAGACCTTTGAGCTAAAGCCAATAATATTTTAATAGTAGACTATTATCAATTTTCATCTGCAAAAGTATATTCAAATTTAACGGTAAAAACTTACATCACAATACAGAAGTGTGAAGATTCGGGGTTTGGTCCCTCTGAAAATTTTGAAAAGGGACAGCAAAGCCCTCCTTGGACCCTGTGTAGCCATAATAAAACATTTGATTTTTGAAAATATGTTCTAACTCTGATTTGGCTCCTTTATTAGCCTGACAATTTAGAGCATTATTATACATTCCGCAAAGACTCTCCCCACCATGGTTGAATGTAAAGTCAATTACATTTATTAATAACACCACTAAATATACAATTTCAATCTTAATGTGTGTGTTTTATTTACTTGCTAGTGCAATATAGTGTGTGTGTGTATATATATATCTATATCTATATATATCTATATATCTATATCAATATCTCTATATCTCTCTCTCTCTGTATATATATATATATATATATATATATATATATATATATATATATATATATATATATATATATATGTCAAATCTTTATGGAAATGAAAGCACACAAATGTAATGTGTCCCCTCTTGTTTTTGTCAATACACACTTACGATTACTACCGAAAAGGGAAAAAAATCAAAAACTAAAAAAGAACCATGGAAGAAACTGTTCACATAAAACTGATCTAACACAATATAGATATAAAAAGAAAGACATAAAATAATGGCTAGTTTAGAAACAATATTAAAACACAGGACATGCATTGGTTTCTTACCTCAAAATATGGACTACACGCCGCCAAAACCGCCCGATGCACTCGCAGAGTATGTGTATTACACATTAATGTGACATCAACTAGTGTCTGATGTTCTAAAAGTTGTCCAAGTCGTGTTGCAAGGTGTGAGGGATGCTCTTCCCATTGCACCATAAACCTTGTGCCCCCCATTTTCAGACCTTTTAAGTCAACAACCTGTGAAGAAATCCACATAATTTACCATGGTGCGAAAACTGCAGGTTTAATCAAATAATAAGCAAGCAACAAGGATGACATGATTTGCATTTAATATAGGTAACTGTAGATCTCTGGTACCATTAAAACTAAATTTATTAGCAACAAAAATGCTATAATAATAGCGGCTTAACGATCCTAGAGTTTAATAAAAAACGCACATAACAAAAGTAAAGTAATTCCCACCAATAGTAAGCTCGCATGAAAACTCGAGGAAACATAAAACATAACGGTCCTAGACCCACACAAAACCAAAATTTAATACTACACAATTAACTAGTACCATTCTCATGTATTTTAACACACCTGTACAAATACAATAGGACGCAAATAAGGATGTTTAGATTGAAAATTTCACGAAAAATCCCGAGGTTCGCCATAAGCAAGCCCAACACAGAATTCTATTACCACAGCGCCCTCTTAACTTTGCATCCGGCGAGTAAAAGGAGAAAACAAATGACGCCAACCGAGGCCTTCTAAAGAGGTGATTACCAGTATTTCAATTACAATCGTTTTGATGTGCCAATTAAAACATGTCTCAAGATTTTCCCCCGCTACTTCTCGGGAGCTTTTATTCTTTATTTGCAATTCTCAATTCATCTACTTTTGGCCCAATTCCTTTAGTGTGTTTTTAAAATGACACAAATGTATGACACGACAATTAACCCTTTAAATCAGTTCTAAGAATGTGCAATTTCAACATCGTATTCTGAGCATGATATTGTGAGTTTATTAATAGATTCTTCTGAGTATGAATACCATGAACACAACTCTGTTGTGGCGCATGTACGGTATATCTAAAAAGCGTCAATAGTTAATCGGCCACACTTGATCTTTAGCGACATCACATGGTCGATGAAGGAACCTTTCATGGCATTTTTCGGCTAATAGTCCAATCCAGATTTTGGCGAGTGTTGGGTGGCAACGTCTGCTGTGCGCATCAGTGATTCCTAAAGAATTTTTAAGTATTGGCGGTATTGCCAAGATTCGTGTGTCGTATCACATTTGTTATATATAATGATCTTTGCTTTGTTTCGGTTTACTTAGGTTCTAGCAGCGAATTTCCTCGACATTGTTTTTTTTTTTAAAAAAGCACTATTTTATCAACACGAGTCAAGTCGCTACCTGTTCTTTTTGAAAAGGTTCGCAGTAAATATTATTATGATCTTAGCGATGATATTAAGGTGCTGCTTTATAATAAACAAAACATGAAAAATTAAACATTTGGTCCCACGTGACATTTCATTGGTTATGAAAAGTGCAATCGAATTTCGTACCCCTGTGCTATTGGCATAGATGTGACTCCTTACGTAAATTTTTATAAACTGTCGGCTTTTTAAATATTTATTTTAGAAATTTGTATGAATTATTATCCAGAGACATATTAACTGCATTAAACACTAATAATCATTTGGTAAAACATCCAGACTGCTCTCAAACACAGTCTCAAAAAGTATTCGTGATTTTTCACGGCACTTTCAACACCAAGTTAACCAGAATTTAATATGATTTTAACGATTAATTTTAGTGTACTAAATATGTGTATTGTAATAAATATATGGTTGTTAAAAATTTAAATAAATATCGCACTTTTTATCGTGATTATAAAAATTGTTTGCATTTTCCTGTTCTGAATTTTAATTTTATTATAAATAATTCGTTAAATTATATCAAATTATGGTTAACTTAGTGTAGAAAGTTATCTCCACGCCGTGAAAAATTACGAATATTTTTGAGACTTTATGAACCTTCTAGATTCCCCCCAAAGATTACTAAATTTGACGTATGCAATATTTCTGTCAATGATAAAAATTAATTCAATTTTCATGTCCAAATGTGTCATAGATTTCATATTATTACAAATTAGCACCTTGGCATTATCGCCAAAGTCAGGATACTATTTACTTCGACCCTTTCCAATATAAAAAAAGGTAGTGACTTGTTTGCAGTGGCGGCTCTTGCTTAGGTTGCACAACTCCGATATAATCGAATAAGATCTCATAATAAAAATACACATTTTCATTTTAATGGCATTCAAGACATTGAAGCGATATCGACGTACATGAAATTATTTTGAAACCTAAGAGTGTCCAACTGCCGCTTTCCGGTACCTTGCCGGGTATTGCACCGTGCTCTTGGCTGTGTTACTGGGTTTACTGCATTTACTCTTTGGCCCCTTCGATTTAACATTCTTGATTTGTAAAATAATACGCTAAAAACAGAAACACTAAGAACACTGAACTTCACTACAAAAATAATGTGCGCAACCCACGTGCAGTAGCAAGCACATTCAATAGACATTTCTCTGAAATTGGAGAAAAATTAATTCAGAACAACTCTTTAAATAATATAAGTATGCAGTTAAATAACACACATCAACAAATATGTGTGTGTGTGTGTGTGAATCATCACCTGCAGAAGTACAAAAAATCATAAATCAAATGAAAAACAAATTCTATACAGGACTGAATAATATCCCTGACACTCTCATTAAACATACTGCAACAAACATAATAAAACCGCTCACTTACGTTTGTACGAAGGTTGCCTTTTATGTTTCGGGATTTGGCAACCCTGGTGTTGCAATCTGGCAACTGACAGCTCTATCGTAAAGTTGGATGTTTTGAGGTTATACGTACTCAGAACGTTTTGACATACGAGCGCTCTTTGTGTTGTTGACAGTAACTTAAAAGATTCATCTTGGCCCAAAAATGGAATTAAATCGTGAACATTTTCGTGCGATTATTTTTTACAACTTTCGACGTGGATTAACTCAGCAACAGTGCATGGATGAACTTAATTCAATTTTTGGCGATGAAGCTCCATCAAGGACCAAAGTTTATCGATGGTATGGTGAATTCAATCGTGGTCGTAGTTCACTTCAAGACGAATTTCGCGAAGGTCTTCCAAAATCAGTTGTTGTTCCGAAAACCATTGATGCTGTGCGTGAACTGATATTGCAAGATCGTCATGTGACCTATTGTGACATTGAGACAACCTTAGGCATTAGTGGGACCAGCATACATTCAATATTGCATGAACATTTGACTGTCAAAAAAATTTGTTCGCGTTGGATCCCACACAATTTGTCAATCGCTCAAAAAAAGGCTCGTGTCGATTGGTCGAAAGAAATGCTCAAAAAATACGATCGCGGTGCTTCGAAACACGTCTATGACATCGTGACAGGTGATGAATCGTGGATATACGCATATGATCCCGAAAGTAAACAGCAGTCAACTGTATGGGTGTTTCAAGATGAGCAAAATCCAACAAAAGTTGTTCGCGCACGAAGCACTTCCAAACAGATGGTCGCCTTTTTTTCGGAAAAACTTAATATGTCGCAACCGTACCACTAGATCAACGCAGAACAGTCAATTCTGAGTGGTACACAACGATTTTTTTGTCAGCTGTCTTCCAAGAAATCAGGAAAACCAGCCGCCGAAGAGGGATCACTCTTCATCACGACAATGCGAGCTCTCACACATCGGCTCAAACAACTGCATTTTTGAGCACCCTAACCATCGATTTGATGAGTCATTCGCCGTATAGTTCTGACTTGGCACCGAATGACTTCTTTTTATTCCCGTACGTAAAAAACAAACTGAGAGGTCAACGTTTTTCGACACCTGACCTCGCAAGTCTGTTTCCAGTATTCATTTTTACTGATTTCTCTTTTGGTCTTTCCTGATTCTTTGATATTCTATTCTATCTCTATCCGCTTTTGTTGATAACCATTTTATTTACTTTCCTACGAAGTCCTCTGTGGTTTTGTCCGCTACAATGGACATTGACTATTTTTTTCCAATCCTCTTCTTCATCCAAGGCTTCTTAGGCAGACTTCGTAGGCAGACCGTTTCATATATTCATACATTCGTCTGGTGTTTTTCTTGTACCGATATTTTGTTAGTCGCATATGACATAAAAACTTTGTAAAATCTTATTCCAGACTTTCAAGATCATACCTTGTTGCTGACATTACTCTCTCGCCGCCATAATTTTGATTATATGGCTCTCGACAATTTTTTTTTAATGGAAAGCACATCTCTGATCGCAAGACATGATGGTCTGAATAGCACTCTACACCGTTCTTTACTCGTGCATCGTTGGCTTTTATTTTGTTGCACTGTTTTACAATAATATCGTCAATAATGGACCTCAATTTCCGAGTATGTTGAATTCATGTACAGCGATGTATGTTTTTATGTTTAAACTATCCATTTGTTATTTTCACTGTGTTAGATAGCACAGCTCAATTAATTAGTCGCTCTCCGTAAACCATTTAATATGTTTTCGCCGTATGACGCCACCACTCGGTCACTCACTTGAGAGTCACTTCTACCATTGAAGTCCCCTAGTAAAATTATTTCCTACCGTTTACTGATTGTTCCCAGCAACGTCGTCAATACATTAAAAATCATCTTTAAGCCTTGCAATGACGTCGTCATTAGGGACGTATACAGCTACTACTACAACTGTGTAGTAGTAGACTTCCATTCCAACTTGTAGAATTCGATCACTTGTCTTCTCTCAAGATTTTATGTTGTTTCTGTACTTTTGCCTTATTGCCAATGATACACAACTACGATCTCTCTCATCCTCTGGAACCCCTGAGTAAATATGTATATATCCCCCCTTCTGTTCTGAACCTTTACCTTTTTTCATCTGGCCCCTTGTCGTTCTTCTGATCCCGACGCTATTAGATTTCGAGGGCTAGGGAATCATTCATGTTTTCATCTTCACTTTTCTTTGTCTTTCTCCCTTTTTAACTTCTCTTTCCTTTCACACGGGGGTGGGGGAGGTGGTCAGACAATTGAGGCCACCTCCCTATGACACGGGGAGCCAGAAACGAAATCCCTTGGTCCTCCAGTTCGGGGGTCGAGGCCCTATATAATATGGCGAACATAATAAGGAAAAGGACTATGAGAATTGAAACATGAAATATTCAAGGGCTATCGACCAAAGATATAAATGTATTTAAAGAAATTGATATGAATCGGATGGTTAATGTAGCATTTTCAGAAACAAAGAAAAAGGAATGATCGTTATTAGGGGATCGTTATTAGGGGTATAAAGGGGTATGGAAGTCACTCTGTTCGGAATTGCCGCATTTGTCAAAGTATTAGTGGACTGTATGAAGGATTGATAATTGAATTGGGTTTAACAGTGCAGCAGATTCGAACCTTTGTTAGCTCAAGGAGACAGCTGGTACGGGTTGTACCTCTCATCTCATAAAAACAAGTAGTTGACACACAGTTCCCCTTTTGTTTATTCCATAAGGCAAGTCGCAGGAGTACAGTATAACAGTTCAATCGTTGTGACCTTGTTGCACCTTGCACACAACAGATGTAAGTCTTTTCGTGAATACCCACACGAGCGTGACACGTTTTGTTGCACAAGAGCTTGACGTTGGAGTACTAATTAAATAAGATTGTTAATCTGCTTCGCAGTCACCAGGCCGACCCGCGTATGCGTTTGAGTCACTGACGCCCGGTAGTTCTCAAGCGATTAGCACAATTAACTTCAAAAGATACAAAATGAAGCTACATGCTTCGTAAGGTTCGTTTAACGTGAATCTTCATCACGGAGTTCGAGTAACGTCTGGCTCGAATGGTGTTTACACAGAGACTAGCGCGCCCGTGTGTTGCAGGTAGCGGCAAGATCTCGGCATGGAAGGGATAGCGATTAGCCAATCCTGAATCAGAATACAACTGTGTTTACATTGTTCGCCCGTTGGCGTAGCAAGAGGCGGTGGCAAGGGGTGTACATACTCTCCCCGTGTGGGTTAAATTTCTGAGAATGTCTCGGTGCGCCGGCTGGCGGCTGGCGGGTTGCGCAATATTATGCGCGTGGCAGTTTCTCCCTGCAAAGGCTTGTAACGGATTTACAGAATGATTAGTGGAATACAGCCTACGCAACAATGATCGCTTGCCTTGCGTGGTGATTACTTCCTTATGCAATATTCCTATGTGGGACCGAACACACTCCAAAGGAGGAGATTAAAGTCACGTCTCTATGCAATGTATCAAGCGTACACAGGCCTTCGAGCGTGGAAAGAAATTCAAAGTCGATTAGAGAAACCTACGTATTTCGGCAGAACGGATCACATGCACAACATTCAGACAAGAAATCAGAAAACGGACTTTGGAAAATATTCATTCCTGAATCGAACTAATACTAATACTAATAATAATAATAATATTTATTGAGTCACATATACAATTACAATTGTGTATGAATAGTCAATATGATGTCTTGGGTGTTATTGGCCTAGAAGTTATACTACAATACTTGTTCCTGATAGATTAGGATATTATACAGTAGATAATTATTATAATTCTTATTATTAGAGACTAAAATGGTTTGCCTGTGACAATCTTCGAATCATTTTAAGTAACTATGCATTCTATGTAATTAAATATTCTCCTGCTCCTCCTCCTCTTCCTCCTCTTCCTCCTCTTCCTCCTCTTCCTCCTCTTCCTCCTCTTCCTCCTCTTCCTCCTCTTCCTCCTCCTCTTCCTCCTCTTCCTCCTCCTCTTCCTCTTCTTCCTCCTCTTCCTCCTCTTCCTCCTCTTCTTCCTCCTCTTCCTCCTCTTCTTCCTCCTCTTCCTCCTCTTCTTTCTCCTCTTCCTCCTCTTCTTCCTCCTCTTCCTCCTCTTCTTCCTCCTCTTCCTCCTCTTCTTCCTCCTCTTCCTCCTCCTCTTCCTCCTCTTCTTCCTCCTCTTCCTCCTCCTCTTCCTCCTCTTCCTCCTCTTCTTCCTCCTCTTCCTCCTCTTCTTCCTCCTCTTCCTCCTCTTCCTCCTCTTCCTCCTCCTCTTCCTCCCCTTCCTCCTCTTCTTCCTCCTCTTCCTCCTCTTCCTCCTCTTCTTCCTCCTCTTCCTCCTCTTCTTCCTCCTCTTCCTCCTCTTCTTCCTCTTCTTCCTCTTCTTCCTCCTCTTCCTCCTCTTCTTCCTCCTCTTCCTCCTCTTCTTCCTCCTCCTCCTCCTTCTCCTCCTCCTCCTTCTCCTCCTCCTCCTCTTCCTCCTCCTTCTCCCTGCGCTGCGCTGCGGTGCTGCATTCTGCCCTGCTCTTCTCTTTTGCTTGCCCTAACGAAACCTCTTTCGCTGCAGGTCCGCTGGCATCAGCCTGAGGGCTAAGACCCGACCACAGCGGTCGGCTGGCGGCCGCGAAGGAACTTCGCTCTGGGCGAGGAAGGACGGGGCGGCGAAGAAGTCCGAGTTCTTCACTATACCGAGGAGCCTCCTAAGGAAGGCGCTCGAAGAACTCGGCGCGAAGGAACAGCGGCGGGGAGTGCGGCTTCGGCCGCACCCGACGATGGAGGAGATGGACGCGACAATCAACCCGGACCCAGGCACGAGTAAGGAAACGGAAGGTAAACTGCCGATCGGAGGCGCACCCTCGAGACCGAAAGACCCCAGGAAGCGTAAAGACCGCTCGACCTCCCCCATGCGAGACAACACCACCGCTGACCTAATATCCCAAACCGACCAATTCCAATCCTACAAGAGAACTTTTAAACCCAAACCCGTGCCCCCTCCCCAAAGTACCCCCGTTCTGAATTTCCTTGCCCCGATCGCTCCCAAGGACAAGACCCCGACACCAGACCCGCCCACCCAAACGCCTCCCAACCCCACGACTGTAGCGGCAGCAACCCAAAGACCGACAACTTACCAAAGACCGAAAATCGGACAATACAAGATCGACCTTGACTCTCTCTTCTGCGCCAACGAAATGACGAAAGACCTAATGGAGAACTGCAACGGACAGATGACTGCGAAATGCACAAGTACGGAACTGATAATAACTCCCAAGACTGTGACCGCACACAAAAAGATAGGGGACAGACTAGACAAAATTAGGACCTCCGACTTAAAAGACAATTTCTTTAGACACATATCATATAACTTCAACCGGGCGACGGACGAACAAAGAGACAAAATAGTTATTAAAGGACTTCCCCCTAACTTTCCCATATCGACAATTAAAGAAAATTTGACAGACCTACAAATAACCTATTTCCACATTGCAGAAATGCAGAAGAGAGACGTCACCGGACTGACCCCGATAGGAATATTCACTATAGAGGTACCAAAACGCGACATTAAGGAGACCAAAGACAAGATCAAGTACATAGGGCACTACAGCGTAAGGACCGAAGACTACAAGCACAGCGACCGTATACCACAATGTAAAAACTGCCAGCGACTTTACCATACAAAGACCTACTGCAGACGACAGACTGTTTGTGCCCTATGCTCACTTAATCACAAGACCGAAGACTGTACTTCCTGTGACTCTGAATCCTTCGTCCCCAAATGTAACAACTGTAAACATAGCCTTCGACCCCAACTGCCTCTTCTTAATCCACGCCCGCTCCCAAAGACAACAGCAAATTCAAAAAACCCCCGCCAACCAACCACCACCACAATTCTCAACCAACTCCTTTCCCTCACTAAAACCTCAAACCCAATCCTACGCCGCAGCCACCCAAAACCGAAGCACACCCCAAGTAACCCCAAACCCACAATCCTCATCATCAGACATCCGAGAACTCCTCACCCTAATACAATCCTTTGACCTCAAGAAAATCCTCTCAGCCATCCCACCCCTATTAAACATCTTTAAAGGCCCAGGAGATATTCTATCCAAATTATTCCAGGCAGCCATTAAAGTAGTAGAAATTTTTAACTAAATGGCTCCCTCCTCCCGTTTCCTTACCCTTTCCACATGGAACGCGTGCGGCGGCCTAAACCTCAAAAAACCTCTCCTTAACCAATTCCTTAAAGACCACTCCGTTGGGATTATACTCCTACAGGAAACAATGTTAAAACCTAACATCCCCTTCACACTCCCCAATTATACTGTACACCGTTCCGACCGCCTTACCGCTAATGGGGGTGGCACAGCCATCCTCATCAGAAACAACATCCCCCATACCTCTTTTCAACTCCCTCTCACCACCGCCCTCGAATGCTCGGCCGTCGAAATTGGAACCCCGTCAACCCCAATCATAATCATAGCCGCATACAAACGCCCCAGCACCCGAATTCCCCAATCTGACTTAACCACGCTTCTCAACCTACCTTATCCCTTTATCCTTGCCGGCGACCTCAATAGCAAAAACTCCCAATGGGGCTGCAAGACTACAAATACGACGGGACGGACAATAGAAAAATTCCTTGAGAACCACCCTTCACTTCACTTAAAAAGCCCCCCGGAACCCACACACTACATCCAAGACCAACCCAATGATATCCTTGACATTGTTATCCACTCGTCCAACCTCCACATCACACCCCCGCACCCGAAATTTGACCTTTTCAGCTGCTCCGACCATCTCCCTCTCCTTTTCGCAACCACATCCACGACCCCATACCTCACCCCACAACGCCCACCAATAATCCAACCCAACTGGAAAACCTTTACCCACATCCTGTCTAAGAAAATCCACGTACCGCAGAGCATCCCGTCAACCCCTGAAATAGATAAGTCAATAACCCACCTCACGCTCCAGATCAAAAACGCATTCAAAAAATCATCCACAACCTTAAAAAACACCCACCCAACCCTCCCAAACGAAATAATAGCATCCATAAGACTTAAAAGACAGACACAAAGACGCTATTACAAACAGACAAGACGAAGACAAACATAGACTAAAACAACTACAAAGACACATACATAGACAATTAGTACTTTAAGAACAACACAAATACGACGACTTATTGACAGACAAAAGCAGCCCCAACAACCTCCATACAGTAATACGCGCGGTCCGAGCAAATCATACCAAAGTCTCCCCATTAAAAACCAACACCGGCACCCTGACTTTCGACCCCCAAACCATTACCAATACCTTCGCCCAGTCCCTTGCCACGAGATTCCTTCCGCCTGATATCCCTATCCCCGATCCTGTAATCCTTAGTTACCTGAGATCCCCAAGCCAACCATTAAACCAACGCCCCTACACGACCACCAACAAAGAAATCTGTGATATCCTAAAATCCATAAACCCCAACAATCGCCCGGTCCCGACGGAATCCTTCCCTCCCAACTACACCACCTCCCTAAAAATGCCATAGACCTCCTTACCAAAATCCTAAACTCCTGCTTCTCCCTATGTTACTTTCCCACACCCTGGAAAACCGCACGAGTATCCATGATCCCCAAACCTTGCAAAGACCATCAGCTTCCTTCCAATTACCGTCCCATCAGCCTGCTCCGAATCCTGAGTAAACTGAAAAAAATATCCTCCTCCGCCTCGACCCCATCCTAAACCCGATCATCCGCCCCGCACAATTTGGATTCCGGGAGGGCCGCTCTGCGGCTCTCCAAACCCTAAATATGGCCCTCGAAATAGCAACCCCACTCCATGACAAGAAACAAATCCCTGCAATTTTCACTGACCTCACCCATGCTTATGACACCGTTTCCCATAGCATCCTATTAATGAAACTTAAAACCCATATCCCCTTACAACTCTCTTCCCTCCTTCAAAGCTACCTTTCCGACCGCCACTTCTTCGTTAAACACCGACAGAAGTGCTCCCCTAAATATCCTATCCAGGCTGGCGTCCCTCAGGGCGCTGTGCTATCTCCCACGCTCTTCTCCCTATATATAAATGACATCCCCCCCACCCACGGTGTCAAAGCTCTCCTATATGCTGATGATATTGCATTCCTCTCATCCTTTCGATCCCTTAATCGCTCCCTAACCCAATTACAAACCGCCCTAAACACCTTTCACTCCTGGGCCCAACAAAATAATATCATAGTAAACCCTACCAAATCCCAATCGATAATATTTTCCAATCACCGTTACCAATCCCTTCCTCCCCCACTCCTTATCAATCAGCATCCCCTCCCCTGGAAACCACACATCAAATACCTAGGCATCCATTTCTCCCACAGACTCCACTGGACCCACCACATTACACAGACTTCCCTCAAAACCCATAGAATTATTAATGCGCTCCACCCCCTCCTTACTCACCACTCACTACCATCAAAAAAGAAACTCACAATCTACTACACCTACATCCGCCCCATCATCACATATGCCCACCCCACCTGGTCCTGCACTTCCCAAGAAAATTACCTTCACCTCACTAAAATAGAAAATAGAATAATCCGGCTCATTTTCCGACCTCAACCCTACACCCGTTATAACATCAGATCCCTCCACTATATTCCCCACATCAACACATTCGTCCATAACTCCTCCGTTACCCACATCAATAACTTCCTATCCGATCCTACATATAACTATCTCCTTACACACCACCTCCACATCCTAAGAACCCCCCCGTCACCGCACCAAGAAACACCCACTAGACATCCTCCAACTCCCACCTCCGCCGATCTGAAAAGGGACTTAGACAGAAACGACATTCGACTACAACACATGACTAAAAACGACATACTAAAATAAGGACTCTCCTAACCAAAATCCTAGTAACCGCGCACCTAGCTTTCTCCCTCTTTCCCCCTCCCACTCCCATCCTCTTTCTTACAATCCCTTCCCACCGCCACCTCTAAAAAAGAACCTGCCCCGCTAGCCAATCCCCGTCTCGTATGGGGGACGGCAGCATAACGAGTAGGTCAACAAAAAGACAAACACCTGGAACGAAGAGCTCAAGAATGAGCAAGCGCTCCAAAAGAACCAAACAACTGGTCGTGGTCGTGGTATATTTTGTTATTCGCACCCGCCTCCGTCCGAGAACTCTGAAAAGCTCCTCAGAGTATTTGTCAGAGGGCTACCACAAGGCTACACCGCTGAGAACGTGGAAAACAAGCTGACGAAGCTCGACTACGCTCTCAAAGCAGTCAGACAAATCGGCCTGCTGAAGGAAATCGTGGTCGCCAGAAACCACGATTCCGGTGTAGCCAATGGTGCAACAGGCACCGAAACGCGGTAGGTGGAAGTGCCCACAGGAAAGTTCGCTGTCACCCATCAGTGACAGCGCCGCGTCGCGTAAAATCTATCTCTTAAAGCAACTAGAATCATTCTCAATTGATGTCCAAAGGGAAAAGTGGGCCAGACCTCGATTTTGTATGCGATGCTGCCGATGGGGCCACATCGCTCGTAATTGCGAGTACGATGTGCGCTGTCGCCTCTGCACGGGCGCCGCGTCCGTCAGACGCGCGTGCAATAGGACCCGAGGGACCCTCACGCCAAGTAGTTCCTAATAGAAACTCGGCGCCTCGGTCGGCAGCTAGCGGCGGGCCGGCCTGGAACGAGGTCGCGCAGCGCCTCGGCGCAGCACGCCCCCCAGAGGCCAACGCACCGCCCTCCGGGGCGGCCGGAGCGCGGCCCACTGCACCCGCAGCTGCCGCCCAAACAGTCACTAAGAGCCAGTTCTTAGCGATGTTTGAGCGAATCCTAAACATGATACTCGACAATGTCTAGACAAAATCAGAACGTAGACAAGCGAATAGCACCTCTCCGCGCTTGCACTTGGAACGCGCGAAGTGCAATCTTCAAAGCCCAGCAAATTGAACATTTTGCAGAAGAACTGCAACTCGATATTTTGGCTTTACAAGAAACGTGGCTCAGTGATGAACACGAATTCAAACTCCGGGAATTTGCTGTTTATCGCCGAGACCGCGCTGGCAGGCCAGGCGGCGGAGTAGCAATCGCGCTGCGCCGAGAACTGCCGCAGCTTGAAGCCGAAATCCCTACTATTACTCTGGCGTCTCTAGAGGCGGTCGGGGCGTACGTCTGGGTAGGAAACGGCCAACTACTAGTCGTATCCGTCTACTGCCCAGACCAAACCTTAGATCCGGCTGGAATTGATGCGCTTCTCGCACTAAATTCCTAAGTTATCCTTCTGGGTGACTTTAACGCCAGACATAGAACTTGGGGCGGCCTCGGAGCAAACAGAAACGGCAACAAAATTGCCAATCTTGTAGCGACAAGGCGGGGCGTAGAGATCTGCGCACCGAATAGCCCCACGCATTTCCCGGAAGTACGAAACAGGAACCCGGGCGTTATTGATTTTATGATTGTGAAAGGCGTAGAGTGTGTGGTTCCCCGCTCAATTGCCGTACTGGATTCCGATCATAACCCAGTAACATGCGTTGTGGCGTCCCTTGCAGCGAAACGCCAAGTTAGTTTTCGAACTACCCGTGACACGAACTAACCGTGGGCAGGTTTCGCAACACAGCTGAATTCTCAGCTTGAGCAGAAACCAGTAAATACGAAAGACGAGATCGACGAAGCAGTGAATCACTTCACTGTAACATTGAAATCGGCTTTCAAGCAAAATATAATTGTCACGCGTGTAGAGAATTCTCGCCCTGAGCTCACAGATGAGCAAAGAAGGATCTTAAGAAAATTGCGCAGAACTGTCAAAGTTCATCGCCGCTATGGCGATCCCGTTGACGGAGAGCGGGCGCGCAATCTAAGCAGAGAATTCCGTTCATCTCTACGGGATGAGAGAGCTGCTCAATGGTCTGAAACTTTTTCGAAATGCAATCTCACCGAGAGGCATATTTGGGATCTTTCTCGTGCGCTAGGCCGCAAACCGGGAGTAAACTGCCCGATTCAGAGCAACGCCGGGACGGGGGCGTTCGGCGCTCCACCACCTCTGCCCGTTTACGCGTGGGACGACGCGACAAAAAGCGAAATCTTTGCGAATTCGCTTGCGTTGCAGTTCCGCGCGTTCGAAACGGGCGCCACCTCGCTGCCATTGGCTGCCACCGCTGTTGGTGGTGCGCCAGTGGCGCGTGCGGTCAGCAGCAATACCATTGCCTAAAACACCTCAATGCGAGGAAGGCAGGTGGCCCGGACGGTCTCACCGCAGCGCAGCTGCGCGCTCTGGGCGGGCGCGGAGTCGAGTTTTTACTCGAGCTCCTGAATGCGTGCCTGGCGTGCGGCTATTTTCCCAAGGCGTGGAGGATTGCAACCATTGCTCTAATACCAAAACCTGGCAATAATAAAACTATTCCCGAGCAGCTATAGACCTATTAGTCTACTCTCCATCCTAGGGACGACGTTTGAGAGACTGATCCTGTCACGTTTGCAACAGGAAATACGTCGTCTCAATCTTCTCAGAGATGAGCAATTTTGCTTTCGAGCTGGTCACAGCTCCGCGCAGCAGCTTACGCGGCTTTGCACGGAGATCGGCCTCGCCCTCGAGAGACGGCAGAACCTGCCAGCGGTCCTTCTGGATATGCGGTCGGCTTTCGACTCTGTGTGGCATGCGGGTTTGCACGAGTGCCTTGAGGAGGCGGGAGTGAGCGATTGCTACGTCAGACTGATCGCGAGTTTTCTCTCTGACAGGCAGTTCAAAGTGCGCGTCAATAACGTATACTCGTCCCTCAGACGAGCCGAGGCAGGCGTGCTTCAGGGGAGTGTTCTTTCTCCTACCCTCTTCGGCTTATACGTGAATGACGCGCCGCTTCCTGCTGAAACAAGAACTGGTATTGAACGCTGCGGGCTCCTGATGTTCGCGGATGATTTCGCGTGTTCATGTGAATCTCTTTTCCCAAGTAAAATAGCCGAAGCTAATTTTAAATGTTTTCGTACTTTCGGACAAATTTAAAAAAATGCATGAACTTGGCTGTCCGGGTGACGTCGCGTCGAAAACTGTCTTGCCGACGTTTCGACCATTTTATCGTGGTCTTCCTCAGGGCTGGTATGCCCATGCATACCATGGCTGGTATGCCCATGGCCGCGGAAGCCTACGACTTCCAAATTTAAAAAAAGGTGGAAAAATAGCAGTCTGGCGAGCTGTATCCTGACTCCAACGCCGTAACAAGCATTGAAATAAAATAGTATGAATCATGACTTATTCCAGCTTACTTGGTAAGTTATTTTGATATAAAATAAATATGTTATATTTGTATAATTTTGAAGGGGATAAATAATTCCGGTGTGTCATTTCATACAGACTATGTAAGTGAATAAAGGGTAATGATGCAATTGGAAAACTCCTAGATGTTTGCTTGCATTTGGAGCGTGTTTCCCCTTCCATTTTCTTTGTTTTATAAAATGTGGATTTTCTAGAAAAAGTTATCTGTAGAAATTGCAGCATGCAAAACCAGTTTAGACCTGACTCTTTCGTGACATATCGGACACAATGATATAAATAATATGGAACATTCAAACGAGTTTAAAAACGAAGGAAATCTTTTTCTGTATGATCTTAGAATATGCTTTACACTAACGCTTACGCGACTTAATGTAATCTACACAACTTTCCAAAGAAGATAGAAAATGAGGTTTCTTTCAATGTGAATTGTTTTTGAAAATCTTAAGAAAGTATATGCTTACATCAACAACATTTTTAAAATCTTTTTTTTTTTTTCCTTTTCCGAGGGATGACTTTTGCCGATTGACTGAATCACACGGTATTCATGCAATTGTGTTGTTGTTTTTTTTTTGCACAATCTCGGCTGTCTCCTTTCTTCTGTAATAGAAAAAGTATAGTACCTTGCAGATCTGTTGGTCACTCTTCTCTTTTCCAGATTACATTGCATAATTGTGTTAGTTTCGCCAAGATTTCTTTCCCTGTATCTTTGAATAGTTCGATTGGAATATTATCTACAGCCGGGGACTTCCCATTTTTCAGTTGTTTTGTCGCCCAATTCATTTCTTCCATCTCAGGTTCTTATTCGTAATCATCTATATTTACACACTACTCCATTTGTAAGTCCTTATCATATAACTTCTTCGTATTCTTCCCATCTTTTCGTGATCTCTTCTTTTGTTGTATTTATTTTGTCGTTCTCGTTCTTAACATTCGCCATTGTTGGTTTACACTCCGTGGTCATATTTCGGATGACCTGGAAAATATCTTAAGATCCCTATTTGTTGTTAAGTTCTTCCACGTCTTCGCTTTTTTTCTTGAATAAACTTTTCTTTATCTTGTCTTGGTCTGGGCTGGAATCCCCGTAGAGTTTTCTGACTTTCGTCTGGTCATTTGCTTTCTTTGCAGAGAAATATAATGTTTGAAAAGAAAGAAATATAAGGACTTCGTTGCTTATATCGTACTATATATCCATCGAATTTTCACTTCGATGTCTGTATTTCCAAGATTTTGTGAAACTTCTTTATATTTCACGGAGGAAATCTTGAATTTTCTCTGAGGGTCTGATTCAGTCTGTCGATTGTCGAATGCATCGGGCGGTTGGTCTTTCATCGCCACCTGCCGCAAAGGACTAGGGCAGGGACTAGGGCACGAACGAGCCTGGACTCGGGTAAAGTGGCCGTGGGGGAGGGGGCCCGGGATTTCCAAGTCCGTTATGGCTCTGGGACAGTGGTTCGCAAATAGACAACGTGGTGAATGCTCACACCAAATTCACCGATTGGCTCGCTTACTTGGGGCCCTTCTCCGCTCTACACTTCCTCGTGTCTCCACGTCCACGTGTCTACTGCGTCTGTTCATTCACGAGCCACTTCATTCTTATAGTTGGGAGCTGACTTGATTGCGAGGCTGAGGAATGCGCTCTGTGTTCTTCGAATCTACCCTCCCTCCCCCCGCCTAATCTGCAACTAGCTGTCCCAAATATATTACGCCAAGTATCCATAGACAAAAATGTAAACATCATACGCAAATAAGGAAAACAAATAAGCAATAAGTGAATACCATCAATGTGGAATTTTTTATCTTCACAATATGGCCTTTTCTTACGGGAGTACTCAAGGCTGCCCCGCCGGCTTCAAATCCTTTTTTAATTAATATCACAGTTCAAAAAGACGCTTCAGTATAGTTTACTACCCGAAAATTGCTGTTATGCAGCGTGTGATGAAGAACGCCCGAATTATTTTCTTCGTCACATTTCTTAATAACTAGACGTATAATTTCCCCAGCTTAACTGTGTATTGCTTGGTCTTCACTACGAACAGAAGCTATACCGTCCCACCAAAAGTCAGAAACCAAATTAAAATTAATACGCTATACACTTGTGTTACGAACAAGAAGCAACCAACATGTCACTCATTGAGTTCATGTCTTCTCAGAACAAGAAACATTCTATATCAGATGAAGTGATATTGAACCTCATACAATGTTGTCAAAGCAGATATACTATTTCCTCGACTGCTCGCGTAGGCGGCAAATTGCAGAACACCTCAATATGCCGAATACTTACACTGTATACTTCGGCGAATTCTTTAGTTCAACCTCTTATGTACGACAGATGACAGTAATATTTAAATATGTGGTTTATTAAAGTTTTGGAAATATATTTATTTGTGCAATGTAATTGAATTTCTCTCACTATTCAAGAGAGATTATTGTCAAATTGCCGCCTTGCGAAAGATAAGGCGTCAAAAATTGTTACACTAGTGGGAACACTTTTCAGGTTTTCAACGTCAAAAGTAATTTGTTGAGATCGCAAAGTGTGAAAGTGGCTTTTAGATTGTACTATCTCAGGTACTAAAACCTTCGATTTATAGAGGAGTATACTGCACTATAATTCATGTACAAAATGGCTAATAAATTGAGTGTTTGTAAACATTTCTTTCAATAACATTTTAGATCCTCCAATAATCACTACGAAAATCAGAATTCCAACGTTGCTTTTGCATCAGAATCGCTTACAACACCACCAACAAAAAAATCTCTGCCGTCATCTCGAAAAACGAAAAGGAGATTGTTGCCTTCTAATCTCATGACTTGGAAAATGGAAAACAAGAGACGGTGGGTGATCCATCAAAAACAAAATTCGAAAACTGCAGAACTCGTCAGTGCAATAAGTCGCAGAGACAACCACTCATTTTTCATAATTTACTTTTATCATGTTACAAACATAAGATGTACAAACTTTTAGAATTTCGTTGGTCAGTCACAAAAGCTTTGTGTTCTCTCTCTTGTATCTGCCTGTTAGTCTGTACAAAAGAGATTGTGAAAGTATTGCATGTCTGTCCTACCGACTCCGATCTCACAGGTCTACCCTTGATTTCGGTACTTTTGAATAAATGTAAATAGAAATAATAATAATTATTATAATAATAATAACACTGTAGATAACTGCGGCTACATGCATAAAAAGTACCAAGAAATTCAAAATTATAATTTACTTTTAGTTTACGAGATAAAACTTTCCCCAATGTTACCAGTAATTGTACCTCGCGGCATGAAAATTCGTCTCCCTCTCATCGTTTCGCCTCTCTCCCTGAGGCGTTGCCGTGGGAGACGCCAGAAGTGAGCAGGATCTGCGGTCGCTTCCGATGACATACGAGGGTCTATGTTAATGCCTCCGCTTACGGAGTTAGGAGAGGTGTCACAGCAGGAGCGGATCCAGCCGATTATTTTTCGGAAGGTGGGGGTATATTTTTGTATACATATATTTTTGTAAATAATAAAAGAATTTGTTATTATATTGTATATTATTTAGAGATTCGCCAAATGAACCCTTTAAAGCAGGTAAACGTCGTTTTGAGATCAAAAATCGACTTGTAGGATAAAAGAGCTCGTGCGTATACTCCGCTCATTTTTTTCGGTATTTGACAACGGAAGATCTTAGAGCAATGTTGTGTGATAACAGAAGACCTTAGAAGTAAAATATATCTAAAATAAGATGTGTGGAGATGAAATAATGCTGATATTTACACAATTAGTTCCTTTAAAAAAAATAGTTCCAAATCGGAATCGATATTTTGAGTAATGCCTCAAACAATTTTAAGATGGTATTCGAAGGAAGACAGAAATATGTGAAAAAGATAGTTATGTACTACTATTACAGACCGTTTACCTCGGTCTGTAATAGTGGTATAAAATCTCTAGTTTGATATCCGTGGAAAAATAGATTGAGATGCAAAGTGACGAGCGCATAAACCGAGTGTGTGGCTTGCGTGTCCCGCAAGTCTCGCCTCCTCCGTCGGGGCTGGCCGCACGCCGCCGGGCCTGGCCGAGCCGCCGCGCTGACAGAAGGCCCACAACAAACTAGTGGGTGTCGCAACGGCGAAGAAGGGGAAGGGGGGGGGCGAGGTGTTTTCGTAAATTTCACTTTACGACGCTCCTATTCGTCCGATTTGCATGATTGTCACGGCGTTTGATTCAGGAAGCATGTCGCCATCGCGCTATAAGCCCACATTTTTTAATTTGTTCTCGGAAGTTTGAGAACTAATTTCAAATTTGCGTTTTTGCTTTTGGAAAAAGGTTTTTGGAAGGAAGGTTTTGGAGGAAGATTTTTGGAAAAAGGGCATCGTAGCGTAAATTCTATTTTAAAAAGGCGTCAAATGCCGTTTACAGTTCGAAAATCGGACCATTGGTTCAGACGTTATCGGTAGAGTAAATTTTACTTATTTTGGTGCTGCCACGTGGTGGCCACAAATTGTACTAGTGTCGGTACATTTAGCCTTAAGCGAAAATTAAAGTCTTTGATTGACTTTATCGTGAAGTTTTCGGTTTTTGGTACGACAATTTGTTGGTTGTATTCGGTTGAATGGCAAAGAAGAGGTTTGCCGCATGCTCACATTTTTATTTGGATCGAAACTAAAATACGCCCGGAAGAAATTGATCTAATCATTTCCGATGAAATTCCGGATCCATTAAGCGACCCAGAATTGTTTGAAATTGTTACCAGTCACATGATCCATGGACCATGTGGTAGTTTTAACATGACATCACCATGCATGGAAAATGGCAAATGTATGAAACTTTTCCGAAAGAATGTATCAATTATACAATTACGGATATTGATGGTTATCAACTGTATCGCCTTAGAAACGCCGACAACGGTGGCAATGTGTTCACTATGCGAACATCAAATTTTAATCAACTAGAAATTGAGAATTAGTGGTTGGTTCCATATTCGAAATTGCTTTCAAAAACGTGTAAGGCTTTCAAAAACGTGTAATTAATGTTGAGTTTTGCAATTCCGTCAAATCCATTAAATACATTTGTAAATACGTAAATAAAGGCTGTGATTTGGCTATGTTTGAAGTGCGAGATATTAATACAAATGATGAAATAACACAATATAAAATGGGCAGATACATCATCAGTAAAGAAGCTATCTGGCGTATTTTTAGTTTTTCCATCCACGATCGAGATCCACCTGTATAGCATCTTGCAGTGCATCTTGAAAATGGTCAGCGTGTATATTTCACTGAAGAAAATGTTATCCAAAGAGCTTTAGAACCACCGAAAACTACATTCACTGAATTTTTTGCCTTATGCCAAAAGCTTGACGTTTTCGGCCAATTTGCCAAAACATTACTATATAACGAAGTTCCACGCTATTTTACATGGAACAAATCAGGTAAAAGATGGGACCCGCGTAAACGTGGAGTACCACATCCGTCAATCGCAGGCATATTCAAATCTAAAACATCGGGACGACTCTAAACAGTGCATCCAAAACAACGTGAGTGCTTTTTTTGCGTTTGTTATTGGTAAATGTTCCTGGACCAACATCTTTTGAGTTTTTGCGAACAGTTAATGGTCGAGTATATGATACCTATCAAGAAGCATGTCGCTAGCTACAACTGCTGGAGGATGACAACCATTGGGATTTGGCACTTGTTGATGCAGCTTTAACATCTACGCCAAATAATATTCGTCAACTATTTGCAATTATTCTGACATGTTATCCCACACAATCATTAGCATTGTGGGGAAAATATAAAAATTACATGACGCAGTCCGGTACGCTAACCATTACACCACCGCCGCGCGCGCGATGACATGGTAATGACATGGTGAGTTGAAAAGTTCTATGCATACAGCTGAATTTTGAGTAATTATAAATACACTCCTATTAATCGAAGACACCCACGGTTTCTTTCACTGGATCTTTTGAAAAACCAAACGATTGAACATTTCTACCACCGTAAAGAATAATTGTTTTTGCAGCCTGGAATACTGCAACTTTGTGGCATCTCTGAAATGTGAGGTTAAGCACAATTTGATAAATGATGCTCAAATTGTCAACGATAGTAAGCACTTGTTAATTAATCACACACCTTATTCAACATTAACGTCTAGAAACAATGAAACACAATATTTAATTGGCTGTCCGGGTGACGCCGCGTCCATGGCAAAGGAGCCAACGTTTCGGTCGCTATTCTGCGACCTTCATCAGGGCGTAATGCATTACAATCAATGAAACACAAACCAGTCCCACCAAACACTTCACACCAATGCCACCTAGACACTAATATAAGGCCTCTCGACTGCCGCTGTGACGTCACATGGATAGTCATCGCGGCAAACGATTCTTTCGCCGGCTGCTCACTGTCAGTTTACGTTTACTTACCTTCTTGGCCGCCTTAATAATGATGCTTTACAGAAAAACAATTTCGAAGCATTTGATTGTATTTCATTCAATTAACAGTTAATTTTAACTAAAAAGAAATGAACGATTTTAAATTTAAAATATTGCCGTATTTAAAATTATTATTCATCTCAGAGCCGCACTAAATGAGGCAACAATAATCCCGCATGCATAACACCATTTTCCATATTAGGAAAATTAATTTCTTGGTTATCATGATTTAACCAGTTTTTAAGCACTTTGAAAGGTTCACACTGTCAAAAGAAAAAAGGGTTGATCCGGAGTTTAAGGGGCCACCGGTTCCTTTGCTTCACTGATTGGGTTCACAGGATTGTCAGAAATCTCTGGAATCACTTCAAAACCATTTTGAAGCCCTACAATTATGGTTTTGATATAGTGGTTTAGCAACGCACCTGTCAACTGACTGGTGTAATTGTGCAAGCATGCAAATATTTCCATCGCCTCTACACGGTACAAGCAAGCTTGCACAAGCGTCAGTTTGTTTGAAAATGTCCAGCACGGAGGACGAAGATGCACTCGCTTTGGCTGGTTTGTGCTTCTTTGCAAAAGAAAAACTCAGAAGAAGAAACGTGCCTTGTGGAGCAAATGTTGGTTAATGAAAAGAAAACCCTTTTCACGTACCAACTTATTCAGTGAAATAAAGATATATTCACGGGATTGGCATAATTATCTAAAAATGGATGAAGAAACTTACCTTCACCTTCTGTCACTCGTGACACTTTTAATTAAAAAGAAGGATACAATTATGCGAGAAGCTATAACGCCACATGAAAGATTAACGGCCACATTACGATTCCTCGCTACTGGAAGAAGTTATGAAGATTTAAAGTATTCAACTATAATTTTACCACAGGCACTGAGTTATTTAGTTCCTGAAACCTGTCATGCTATTTACGAGGTGCTGAAGATAAATTATTTAAAGGTAAGTGAAATACATGTTAATAATAATTATCCATTTATTAAAAATTTTATGTACCACTGAAATTTGTAACATATGAAGTGAGTGACTGATTGGAATTTTCGCTATTTGTTGCCGCTCCGCTTAAAGTTTCCGAATAAATACCTTGATAGCAACATGATCCTGCCTGAGGGTACTCGTCATTATTAATTACATGTTCATTATTAGTTACAATAGAGCCACGAATAGAATGCGATAAAGTCAATTGACCCATTTCAGCCATGAATAAAGCATCGATAATTAGTTTCTCAGCTAACAATCTTTGGGTATTATTGGATATGTCCCTCATCTTCACAGCTACATTTTTACCAAAAATATCATGTGTATCATCTTTCAGCTTCGGCTTCTTAAAATGGTCATCAATTGAATTTAGTACACTATCCAACTTATCGTTACTTCGTTTAGAGGGTCTAGTAGGAGGTGTCTTTTTTGTAGATGTTGACTTATTATTAGAGACGGATGTATCATGTTTTGAATGAGAACTTTGTGAAGGTTCTTGTTCTTCGACAGATTCTTCCAGGATTTCATCAGAGTTTTCGATTGGTAGATGAAATTCATCTTCCTGAAAAAAAATTACAATTTGTATTTTTTTTTTGTATCATGTATTTGTAAAAACATGTGCATACTTGTTATGCATAATTTCAGTTATAACTTTTGTGATGTAATGTTTATATATTTTACAGGTCCCAAAAACTGAACATGATTGGATGACAGTAGCCCAAGATTTCGAAAAGAGGTGGAATTTCCCTCATTGCCTGGAATGCCTATATGGAAAACATATCGAAATAATTCCTCCAGCTGGAAGTGGTTCCTTTTTTTTTAAATTACAAACATAGGCACAGTATGGTTTTACTTGTCATTGCAGATGCAAATTATTTATAGTTTATATTTATTTTGTTTGATTTCGGTACAAATGGCAGAATCTTAGATGGAGGTGTCCTTCAGAATACGGAATTTTTAGACGACTACAGGAAAATTCACTAAACATTCCAAAAAGTAAAGAAATCTTTGATGACTTAGAAAATGGCACAACCCATGTTAGTTTACATTCAGAGAATTCCAATATGTTACGTTTAGAATCATCATATATCGCTCGAAACTCACAACCTGATGCTAAAAAAGTAAGACAAGAATTCGTGAATTACTTCTCCAATGAAGGACAAACCCCTTGGCATCTAAAATTTATTAATTGAAAATGAAAAAGTGTGAACCTATTGACGTTTTATTGAATGTATTTTTATAGTTAAAATATGTGTGTGACTCTTATAAGTGTATATAACAAAAAATAAAACTTACCTCTATGTCTATATTTAATGAAGAGCCCCTTGGAGTTTCCTGATCATCCAAAAAGGCAAACAAGTGGTAGTACCAAAGTGAATACTCATATACTTCGTCTGTACCAATGCCAGAGTGTCGAGATTTGTCGACTTTCTTCTTTTCTCGCATATAATTGGTTCTCAAGGCATTTATCTTCTTCACTATCACATTCTTGTCAGCATTAGGATCTATAAGTTTATATTGCTGTAGTAATAAATCGTAAGCAGCTTCCTTTTTGGCTTTATCGTGATAATCTTTTGATTGTACACACCACAGACGAATTATTTTCGTAAACACGAATAAGGTCTTCTAATAAACTTTTTGATTCACTTCAAACTTTTTTCTTTCATGGTGATGGAAATAAAATTTTATCACGTTTAAAACCCGTACGATCAACTGACACTCGATTGCACAAGCTTGCATCTCCTTGGTACACACGTCCAATCCATCACGTGCAGGAAGAGCTTGTACAAGGATGCATCATGAAATTTCCATCAATCCTCAAGCCGCTTGTACATTCAAAATGCTTGAAAAATCCTGTCGTACAGACATTCAAGCATGCTTGCACAATCGTGATTGTGCAAGTATGCTTGAACACACACACACACACACGAGGTCGTATTGTACAGCTTCTACGGTCTACTCCCCTGGGGGAGCTCTACCGCTGCGTGTATAATTTGATGAGTTAACGTTTTGTATATCTCAATCGGTTAGCCGATGAGATATAGCTTGGTTGTTTACTCTCGTGTGCTTTGTGCACTTTGTTGTTTTCTCGTTTGCTCTATTTCATGAAGTTTCTTGAAGTGGCTGGTGAGTCATTCCCTTTTCGTACTCGCTGATCGATATCTTTATTTAAAATTTTTACAGTTTTATTTTATAGTATTTACAGTTTTACAGATTTTATCTTAATTTTAACTTATTCCTAACTTACGAACTAACATAGTGGGTTTGTACTTAAGACCTATTGAATTTACAGAATGTACAGAAACTTATTTCTACCTTATGAACTAACATGGTTGGTTTGTACTTAAATTTACAGAGTATTTACAGAATACACAGAACTTATTTCTAACTTACTGACTAACATGGGTGATTTGTACTTAAGACCTAGAGAATTTATAGGGATGCAGAGAACTTATTTCTAGCTTACGAACTAAGATGGTTGAACTGAATTTAGGCCAATGAATTTACAAAATAACAAGACTAATTTCTAACTTATGAACTATAAATGAACTGTGTTTAGGATGTGAAGAATTACAGAATTATACAAAGATACACAAAACTTATTTCTAACTTATGAACTATCATCATTGGACTGTGCTGATACTTAGAAATTTTCAAAATGTACAAACTTAACTGAAAAATTACTAACTTATCTGTGCTTTGACTGTTCTTAAGACCTAATATTTACAAAATATACAATTGTACAAGATTGTTAGTGTGTTAGTTGTTGGTGGGATAAAGATTGGTTTGTTAGTATTTGTTAGTAGTTGTTAGTTAAGAGTATGCTTGAACGTGTGTAGCCGCCTTTATACATCCCTCGACTGCACGGCGACCAACACTCCGATCCGAAGGTTGATGTCACTGATACATCATGTGGTCGGCTGCAGTGCCTGCTATTTTAGACTGCCTTGCCCGGACGTATGGTAACCCTATGTAGACTTGCACAGTAAGCTCATTATTATAATTATTTATAAAAATGTCTATGAAGCATTCTTGAATAACGGAAGAACAAACTGACGTTTACAGAATCGGAAAATTTGTGGGATATATTTTTACCAGAATATAAGAACCACAAGGCCAGAAATGCCGCATTTCTGCCAAATGCAAATAAAATGGGGATAAGTAACTTCTTCTAGGCATATTATTGAATAAGATAAAAATTGGCACACCAGTATTGGCAACGTGTCAGTCTGTACAGTAGTTATACCCCCACCACGGAGAAGTGTGACTTAGTAATGTTGCCTCTCTTTCGAGCGCAGCACTGTAGGTGGGTTACGCGAAACAAAGACTTAGTTGTTCGCCCCTGGCCACGGTTGTAACTGGTGTTGCTTTTGCTTTGGTTGGCGTGCTATGGGCGTGTACGTTAGTTAATTGTGCAATTTATTTGAATTTAATGAGTAATATTTGATTTTTTAAAGTTCTGTGTATTAGTGTCTTATGTTAAAATGAAATTAGTATTTGTGATTGCTGCTATATTATTATTTCCTAATGAGAGTAAGTAAACTTTATATAAAAGTGGATGATTTCTTTGTTTGATTGGTTATATTTTGAATATAAATGTATTGTTTTTAATCGTGCGAAATGTGACCGTTCTACTTATGTTGCAGGTATAGCTTGGTCACCTTTTAGCTTGTATTGCTATCGTTGTGTATCAACACACCCTGGTTGTGGTACACCATTTAATTGGCTATGGTACTGGGGAGAAGTTTGTCCAGAAGCAGATGATCGATGTGTTAAAATTATTGAAAGGAAAGGAGGTTAGTTGTGTTTCTTTAGATCTTTTAATTTACTTATGATTTGCAAACACAGACTATAACAGAATACATAAGAAACAAGTTCTGTTGCTTGATAAAGTCAATGTCTAACAAAAGCCCCCCTGATTGCATCGTTTTAGTGGGGGAAAATATGTGTTAACTTTTTTATTGACTATGGTTTCACTTGTTGGGAATCTTATTTACAGCAAAATTGCTTTAATGTAAGAGTTTTATTACAATATTTCATTCATCAAACTAAAGATAAGGGCGAGCCATGAAAATTGCCTATCTGTATGTTTTATTCATTTCTATCAGAGCGTGTAGCGTAATTTGATGGAGGGTTTAAGGAGACCTCTACCCCTCCTCCCCACTGCCACACTTCTGAGGGTGTACCGTGTACCCTACTTTAAACAAAATGCCTTTAACTATATAAGTAAGCAAACTAACAGGTGTTATTAAAATATATTGAAAAATGTAATTTTATAAATGTAGTAGTTGTAGTATATAGATCGCAAGCGATCCGTCATTACACTAACTAAATATACAAGGCAGTAGGATGCCAGCCATTTGTTCACTACTTACTCAGACTGAAACTGCGTCTTCCCTTGTATTTTAAATGTAAGGTTAATTATTTAATCAGCAGAAAGTGTGCTCATAGTGAGGAACTAAATATTCCTTATATAAAAAATGAAGGAAGTGTGAGAGAATTTTTGCAGAATGTTATCATTAGTATCTTCGAAAAGGAGTCAAAATTTGTTAATACATACTTTCGCATTTACCCCATACCAAATCAGCAAGTACCGTAGAACCTCATTAATCCAAACCGGTTTTTGAAAAAACATGTTCAGCATAATAAATAAAGATGTGTTTTACAGATGATAAATCTGTAATTCTCAATAAGTTTATTACTTGAATTCATTTGTCAGTGGTAGAATTCTTTGCCTCCACACCAACTGCCGACCCTCTCCTTCCCCTCCCCATGCTTTCAGCAACGCGCCAGCCACAGAAGGGACGGGGGAGAATAGGAAGTTGCCCTGGTGATGGTATGGGCATTATCAGGGTCGCAGACCTTTTTGTACCGATGTATGTAGAGTTCAGTGTAAATACTTTTTGCTATGCATAAATTTGACGAAAGTGTCAATAATTTTTAAACTATATTAAAAATGTGTTTGGTAAGTTCGTTATTGTTTGTTTTATTGTTCCATGTTCTTTCGTTACAATGTTTATCATTCTATGATTTTTTTTATTTTTAAACATTCATTCTCTGGGTAGCCTGGATTTTTGTTTACTCGGATCGGCTCTGCCCGAGTTGATCTGGATAAACGAGGCTCTACAGTACTTGGAAACTGCTTTAATGTTCATTATTATTATTATTATTATTATTATTATTATTATTATTATTATTAATGATTGTTACTACTACTACTACTACTACTACTACTGCTGCTGTCATAATCTTTATCATAATTTTTATTTTTCAGTGGAAACTATTATTACTCGTGAGTGTTTAAGTTCTTTGCGAAGTGTTCGTACTGATATTCCAGAAGATCATTATGAAGGATGCCGTCCAGCAGCTCGAGATGTGCGATTGGCCCATTATGTGAATAATTCTATCAAGGAATTAGATATTAAAAGGTTAAAAACATTTTATTTTTTGAGTACTGTGTATATGGTTCACAGAGAAAGTTTTTTAATTTGCATTAACTAACAAATTCATTTCTTTTACTTCAACGTAAATTTATCTTTTTAAATATTGTTTTTCTTCTGTTGCAGGGACCACTATGATGAAACAACATGGTGTTTCTGCTACTTCGATAATAGATGCAATGGTGCATCAACCATTTTAATTTCTATTCCTTTGATTATCTTTGCTTATCTTTTGGCTAATTGCTCATGACTCGCATCCTAGGATGTTACTTTACACCAGGGATCCTGTTGATGAATTGGGAGATATATTTGTGTACAATTTTATATATATATATATATATATATATATATATATATATATATATATATATATATATATATATATATATATATATATATATATATAGTTATTTTGATCTGCAACAAGTCCGTCCTCTTTGACTCGTAGATTTGTATTATCTTTTCTACATTCCTGTAGGTACCTGAAATATGAGATTTTGTGTAACTTTTTATATTCACATATGATGGAGTATATTTGTATATATAAAAAAAATTATCCAGATTCTTTACTCCCATTTTGACAAAAATTACGATGCAGCTGTTTTCACTATTTTCTTTGTACGCTTGGATATCGTAGATTTGAAATTGTCAACTTTTTATAATTTTTAATTCAGAGATTTTATTATAATTTTTATGGACTTTTTTTTCCTTCTTTTTTTTCTCCCCCCCCCCCCCCAAGGAAATTCATAGAAACACTTGTGAATTTTGTGTTGCTATGGAGTTGTATTATTGTAAGTGATATAGTTTAATCGGCACATTTTCCTCTTGGATTTCAAAGTCAATACAACAATAATTATGTAGTTAAAATCATTGATTTTTTTGGTGGGGATATTTGTTAGATTTAATTGCTGTTCTTTGTTTCATCTGTGTTACCTTCGTTATTATCATATATTTTTGAACATGAAATGTTAAAGTAATTTGTTATGACATTCCCACATTCACATTTCAAAGCCAAAAAGGAAGATATAAAGAATATCAATCATATCCTTGTCATGTGAGGCAAGGATTTTGTCTTAAAAAGAGATTTTGTTGTGTGAAATTTAATCCAACAGGTAAACAGCCACAAGGATAGTTTGATTTTAGTATGGAAATTTGATAAATTTGTTCCATTAACACTTCTGCATGGAAAGACTCTATTAAGAAATAAATTTTGTATGATGATGGGTTCTCATTTCGTTATCTGGTGCAAAAAGACGTTTCTAAATCAGATTATATTATAATTCATTTTGTGTAGTAGTTCAAAAATATATTAAAAAAATTGTCATCAGATAATTCAAGAATGATTTTTATACTTTTAAACTAGAATCTGACACCGTCATCTACAACATGAGTTGAACCGCCCTGAGCATTGTGAAAATTAGGTTTCTAATCCATTTTATTTGCTACTATATGCAATTTATGATACTAATTATTTTTTCACTTTGGTTTCGAATTTTATGATGCTGAATAACAATGAAACAGCTTTTAATTGATATTCCCAATTTTATAAATGATTTTCTATGAAAAATATTTTGAATTTAAGTTGAATTTCATTTTGTATATTTTGTAGTGTTAATAAATTAAGCAATGTTAAATATTAAGGGTACATTTGTACTTTAATTGATCAAAGAATGATTAATTGTGTTTCTCAGAGTGGTTTTATAAAATAAAAGGTCATTTGGCCTTCAAGCACTACTTCTATAGAAATATTGCATTGTAGTCTGAAGTGAGTGATGCGCCTTCCTGTCATATGGGCATTACGTTGATGCTCGTCACCTATCGCTGATGATGTCAGCTGCATCAAAGCCTGCCCACACCATCACTTTATGCATGTTGTAAATTAATATTTTATCTTGTGCAAAATGGCACAAGAGCGGTCTTGGCAACATACATCACACTTTGAAAGGTAGAAAACTTGCGTGATCTTAATTGACATTGTAGCTTTAGCATCTTGCTTGAACTGTGTACTCAGCACAAGTCACCAAGAGCGCCCCTTTTCCCTTTTTGCGTAAGATGCAGAGTTAATTTAAGATGCGTGATTAAGAGACTGTGCAGGCATCGATGCAGCTGAAGTCATTAGCACTAGGTAATGTGCATCATTGCTACACCTCTGTGACAGGCTTTAACTGGTTTACAGTTAAAGCCCAAAGTAGGTAAAGCAAGAAATTTTTATATTAATAGAGCAGAAGCAAAGGCAAAGTATGTATTTACAATTGAATTTAAATAAAATTTTAAACTTTTAATTGTGAAATATTAATTTATTATTTTTATTTGCAAAAATTAATCCACTGTCAGCTGATTAGAATCTACTTCCGACTACGCAATTTTTGCCTGTAGATAACACTAAAAGAAATGCACAATATTTCTTTAGTGGATCCTTCCAGTTGTTCTGCAGCTTATGAAAGAGTTCATTTTGGGCAGTTTGTAATGAAAGAGTTTCATTGTCGATAATGATGTTCATATTTAGTAATAAATGTGTTGAGTACAATGTAAATCAATGCCAGTTCTGCTAGCCTATACAATTGTGTAAATGCTTTGTTCATCTGCATCCTGTATATCATCAATCCTACCCAACTATACATACAATATACAAAATACTTGGTTCTAGATTGTCGTATGTTGTATATTTGTCAAAAAGAAGATAATTTTAGTAACATGTTCACCCTATCAATTTATCATATTTTGTGAGCCAGGAACTGTGATGTCAGTGTAACATATGATGCTGTACTGTGACATTTTTTTTTCTTTCCTCTGTCAAGGAATATCAAAATGAAACCTACTTATTTCTCAGAATGAACTTGATGTGGCAAAGGACTTCCTAGAGCCAAGCCCTAGGATGTGTCTGCTCCATACATCCCATGCATGTCTACTCCGGTGAACAGCATATTGTTCACAAACATTCAAATAAGTTGTTACTTATCTATTCCGGTTGCATGGTAACGTGGAGCCCTTTTTCCAAACATCTAGCAACAAAGCGAATTTGAAATTAGTTCTCAAACTTCTGAGAAAAAAATTAAAAAATGTAGGATTATAGCGCGATGGCGACATGCTTCTTGAATACAACGCCGTGACAATCATGCAAATCGGATGAATAGGAGCGTCGTAAAGTGAAATGTAGGAAAACACCTGCCCCCTCCCCCTTCCGCGCCTTTGCGTCACCCACGCGCCGGTTGTCAGTCGGCCCGGCCAGGCCCGGCAGTGTGTGGCCTGGCCAGTCCCGGCGGAGGAGGCGGGACAGGCAAGCCAGACAGTCGGTTTATGCTTTCCTCACTTTGCATCTCAATCTATTTTTCCACAGATATCAAACTAGAGATGCTATACTACTATTACAGACCGAGGTAAACGGTCTGTAATAGTAATACATAACTATCATTTTCACAATTTCCGTCTTCGAATTCTTAAAATTGTTTGAGGCATTACTCAAAATATCCATTCCGTTTTGGAACTTTTTTTTTAAAAAAAGTGAACTAATTCTGTAAATATCACCATTATTCCATCTCCTCACATCTTATTTTAGATGCATTTTACTTCTAAGGTCTTCCGTTATCATTCGACCTTGGTCTAAGATCTTCCGTTGTCAAGTACTGGAAAGAATGAGCGGAGTATACGCACGAGCTCTTTTATCCTACAACTCGAGTTCATCTGATGAATCTCCAAATAATATACAATATAATAACAAATAAATTTATTATTTACAAAAATATATTTATACAAAAATATACACCTCCCGAAAAATAATCGGCTGGATCCGCTCCTGCTGTGACACCTCTCCTAACTCCGTAAGCGGAAGGCAATAACAGACCCTCGTACGTCATCGGAGGCGCCGCAGATCTAGCGTCTCCCACTGCAACGATTCAGGGAGAGAGGCGAAGTGATGAGGAGGAGACTGGAATTTTCATGACGCGAACTACAATTACTGGTAACATTGAGGAAACTTTTATCTTGTAAACTAAAAGTAAATTATCATTTTGAATTTCTTGGTACTTTTTATCCATGTAGCCGCAGTTATCTACAGTGTAATTTTTGTTTATTATTATTATTATTATTGTTATCTTACATTATTCACAGGATCTACTGGTCGGTATGTCAACCACACACGGGAGTGATGACCAGGTGTGTGGTTGCTTTACTGAAGGTTCAAATGACTACTGACAATACGGCATGTATTCAAAATTACAGACTTTTGCATATTATATACATTCCTAGCATCCAAGTGAAGACACTCCAGTGCCCGAAGTGTTATTTTCGGGATCACTCCTGTAGCTGATATTATTATAGGCACAGTTGTCACTTTACTGAAGTTCCACTGAGATGCGACTTCATGGGCGAGATCGGTATACTTCTGGATCTTCTCTTGATATTTTCCCGATATGTTGTGGGTATTGGGTATTGATATATCGGTAAGGAAAACCTGCTGATGGTTTCTATCAATGTACGTTATATCGGGTCTATTGCCGCCGACATGTCTGTCAGTGATAATGGAGCGATCCCAGTAGAGTGTGTGCTCACTACTTTCAAGCACATTCTGAGGCACATATTTATAATACGGCACGGAAGTGGCGAGTAAGCCCGTTCTCAATGCCAATAATTGGTGGACCTGCTTCGCCACTTCATCATGCCTCTTTTTGTACTCCAACTGTGCGTGGCTGCTACATCCACTTGTCACGTGTTGGATAGTTTCGCTTGCAGCCTCACATCTTCTACACGAGTCGGAATAAATGGTAAAATCTTTCAGAATGTGTTTTCTGTAGTTCAATGTTGGTACCACTTGGTCCTGGATACTTATCATGAAGGCTTCTGTCTCCGGAAAGAGATCCCCGTGCTGGAGACATGCGCGCGACGCAGAGATGTCGACTTCCGGTTTACTCAGCTCGTGAGGGTACCTTCCATGCAGAGCCTTCGCTTTCCATAAGGTTATCTTCTCTTCCGTTTCAATGATTGGTTGAACAGGCGGATCAGGCTTTTTCAAGTTCAGAGGACTATAGTTATTATTAACTGCGCTCACTGCTTGCTGAACACTCCCACAATGTTCCAAGAGGTATCTTCTGAGTGAAGCAATTTGAGAGCTGTGTAGATTTATGAGATCTACAATACCTCGCCCTCCTTGCGACCTTGGAAGGGTAAAACGCTCAGTACTTGAATGGGGATGATGTTTTCGGTGTTGAGTCATAGCGGTTCGAATTGTCGTCTGGAGGTTGTCGAGGTCGGTATTGCTCCATTTCATAACGCCAAAGGAGTGTGTCAGCACTGGAATAACAAATGAATTGATGGCCTGTACAAGGTTTCTAGCAGAGAGTTGAGT
Source organism: Gryllus longicercus (assembly GCA_038098605.1). Taxonomy (NCBI): domain Eukaryota; kingdom Metazoa; phylum Arthropoda; class Insecta; order Orthoptera; family Gryllidae; genus Gryllus; species Gryllus longicercus. The sequence goes on along the minus strand of JAZDUA010000066.1, from coordinate 2,704,034 downwards.
TTTTAAGAGTCCATGCAATCGTTTATACACTTCAGTTGTTAGTATGTTCTTAGTAACAGTGATTTTGATTCGGAGGGACTGTTTTAAATCCAAGTATTTGTAAGTTTCATGGGGTTCCATGAAGGTAATCTTTGGTTCATTATCAGTTTCCAAATTTATAACTTGCATATGACCCCGAATGATATTCCCTCTCCTGCACTTATCCAAACCGAATTTCATCTTGATGTCGTCAGTGAAATTCTCCGTCACGTTTATTTGTTGCCGCATATGACTCTCAGTGTCTGCATAGAGCTTCAGATCATCCATGTAAAGAAGATGTGAGACACGGAGAAGAGTTGAGTTCCCCTTTTTAAGAGTGATTCCATAATTACATGAATTAAGTAGAGTAGACAGAGGATTCAAGACTAAGCAGAACAATAAAGGGCTTAAAGAGTCACCCTGGAAAATCCCTCGGCGGATGTGTATATTATCTATGTGGACGGATTGTTTTCCATTAGAGAGATACAGTTTTATATTCCATCGACTCATCGCGGTTTTCAGGAAGTTTTGGATAAACGGGTGGACCTTGTATACATCCAAACATTGAAGGAGCCAAGAATGGGGCACGGTGACGAATGCTTTAGCGTAGTCTATGTAGCATGCGTACAAGTTTCTTTGTTTTTCAAGCACTTGCCCCATAATTACAGAGTCTATAATGAGTTGCTCCTTGCATCCCTGAGATCCAGGTCTACATCCTTTCTGTTCATTTGCTAAGATGTTCTGTTCCTCAATGTGTGTCATCATCATTTGTGAAACACAAGATGTTATGAGTTTGTAGAAAGTTTGAAGGCAGGTTATAGGCCTGTACTTCGAGGGTCTTTAGTGTCACCCTCCTTTGGTAACAAGAATGTTCTACCTTCAGTGAGGAAGTAAGGTAGATTTTCTGGATTGTGAAGAAAATATTGAATTATATTAGCTATTTGATGGTGAGTGCTGGTAAATTTTTTCAGCCAATAATTGTGCAGGCCATCACTGCCTGTCCAGTTATGTGCTTTGTTCAAAGCTGCTTGGACAATTTCCACGGTGATGATTGGTTCACCCATTAGAGGGATATCTCGGTGTCCGTCATATTCAATTTCAATCCACGTCCTATCTGGGTTGTGGGACACAGCAGATGACCAGATAGGCTTCCAAAAGTCCTCTTTTTGTGCCTTTGAGGGAAGCTTTGACTCTTTCATATCATTTACAAGCCCTTTGCCCTTTGACATATTCCTGTAGAATGCTTTCTGGTTTCTGTTAAAAAGAGAATTCTGTTGCTTCCTCGTAGTGCAATTCCTGTAGCGTCGAAGCGTTTTGTTAACGCCAAAAGCTTTTGTCGTAGGGTGTCAAGATGTTCTGTTATTGTTGAATTCAAGGGCTCGTGCTTCGTATGTATTTTTGTATTGATAAGGATGTTATTCACCTTTCTTCTCAGTTTTCTGAGGTATTTCCTTTTTTAAATTGTGCGAGTCTCCCAATATCTCTCCTAGTGCTTTCTATACGATTCACCAGCCGTCTTTCCCAAGGTGGCATTCTTTTTTCACTTCGATCATTGTGGGCAGTTCCTACGCGGCTGAAAAGCTTGGAACCGTTACATCTTGAAGCCACAACCGCAGCACAATAAATTGCTGTGTGTACTTCTTCGAAAGATGGTTTTTGTTGTATATGCTGTGGCAGCACTTTCTCATTCAAGACGCTGATTGCTCTTGCTAATTTCTTCGAGCAATTTTGTCTGAGAATGAGATAGCGGTACAGTGGGTCAGTTCCTTCAAATTCCGCAAGTCCGACTGCACATTCATTGCGAATTTGCACCTCTTCACTACTCTTATCATCCATACTTTCTGACATGCTTATCCCATTGTCATCCTGAGTTTGCACAGCTGATATCTCCATTGTCCTCAGATTACTAGGTTCTGAGGAGTTAAGCATTTTTCTCACTTCTTCCTTGATTGCTTCCAAAACTGGTGCAGAGAGGAGATGTTTCTAAACAATTGCTCGACGCTGGTCCGCTATTCTTTGCTCACTAACTTCAGAATCAGGGAAACGGTGAAGAAATCTTTGATGTAACTTTTGTCGGTAGGCCGTAGTGTAAATCTCCATTTTGGTAATGGTGTAGTATTCACGCATGATGAAGGTATTTATTTCTGTAGTCCACTTCATCCTTCTGCGTTGCCTGCCTGCGGCAGTGGTCTCTGGAAGCAATAGATTGCTTCTCTGGGAAGCACTTGCGGCAGGTGCAGCTGTAAGTGGAGATGGATGGGTGCTGCTATGTTCGGCTGTAGTATATTCGGGGTTATCCCCGATCAGGGTCCGCCTGTCCAGCTCCTGATCACCACCGGCTCGCATGCTGTCACCTCCAGCGGTGGCTCGGAAGGTGCCCCGGCGCTCCCCAGGCAGCGGCTGCTTTTCCGAGGCCTTACGACGCATATTCCGTGTCTCCATATCTATATGGGTGTGCCATCGCCCTGTTTGCCGCCAAATTTTCTGACGTTGACCGTCTCCCACGTGGCTGTTCTCAATTGCTCGGACGTAGGGCTGGACTTTGGGAGACATTATTATTATTATTATTATTATTATTATTATTATTATTATTATTATTATTATTATTATTATTATTTCTATTCACATTTATTCAAAAGTACCGAAATCAAGGGTGGACCTGTGAGATCGGAGTCGCTAGGACAGACATGCAATACTGCCACAATCTCTGTTCTACAGACTAACGAGCGGATACAAGAGAGAGAACACAAAGCTTTTGTATAAATACTATAGTATACATACTTTGGTTTTTACTCCAAATGCGTGCTTATTATTATTATTATTATTATTATTATTATTATTATTATTATGTAAAACGGAGTCCTTATATTTCTTTCTTTTCAAACTTGGTGCAAAAAAGAAAGCAAATTGACATGGCCGAACAGGCACCTTTGAAGTCGCCGCCAGAAGACAGTACCAACACCGCTCAAGAGAGAGCGCTGATCGACAACCCGGCATATCCGTCACGCTCGGGCAAGCATCGGCGCGGAAGAATTCACCCGTATCGCGGGGTTGGCCGGCGAACCTTCACCCCGAGCAGGGTATAAAAGCGCTGCTCGGGCAAGCAGCCGGCAGTTGATAAGCGTGCGCCAGTGAGTAGAGAGTGAGTTATACAGTGATACGTCGAGTGCATACGGAATTGGACTGCCCCACGGTGAACTTGTGAACAACGCGACGTACACGGACTATCTTCTGGAATTTTGTTTGACCTGTCTTTTGTTTGTGGATTTGCTTTTGGATTGCGGAATAAAACACTATTTTAAGAAACTGTGTTGTTCTTTGTTGTTTTCGTCACAACAAAACTGGCGACGAGAAAAAGTAAGATGGAGACCGGCGACCAAATAGCGCAGATGTTGGCACTCATGCAGCAGCAGATGCAACTTCAGCAGGAGGCGCATGCGCAGCAACTACGGCAACAAGCGGAGGCGCATGCACAGCAGTTGGCGGTTCTATTAGAGGCAATCAATAGACGCCCCCCGCCCCAATTCCACTGTTTCCGGCCGGACTCGGAGGATTGGTCGGAATACTTGGAAAGGTTCGAGCAGCATCTACTGTGTCATCAGGTAGGAGACGCAAGAACCAAGAAAGCGTTTTTTCTGAGCTGTGTGGGAAGTAAAGTGACTGGTTTATTAGGAAAGTTATTCCCGGAAAAAGACTCAGCAGAGTGGAGCTGGGAAGAGATAAAAGAAAAATTGGACGCATATTTTAACAAAGTGCCACATGTAGTCGCGGCTAGATATAAGTTCTTTCAGTGTAGGAAAAGTGAGGGGCAAACACATAGTGAGTGGATTACGGAGCTAGCAGGCCTGGCGCGGCATTGTCAGTTCAAATGCCCGCCATCGGAAAAAGAGACATCGTATGCAGAAACATTGATTAGGGACATGGTAGTCTTACACACGCCGGAAGATAAAGTCAGGTTTTTGGCATTGCAGAGCGGAAATCCTTCGTTAGAAGAAGTGAAAAATTTGTGCAAGACGTACGAGACCACGTGCGAGACGGCCCGCCAGATCACGGCCGGGTCGCGTGTGTGTAGTGTTAACACTAAAGATTCGGCAGAAGATAGTAGCTCAGATAGTGTTAATAGCTTAGGGAGTAACTTCAGCACGAGAACTGTACGAGAGAAAAGAAACAGAGTGAGGAAAGATAGACAAAATACCCAGAGCGGGGCAAGGTCGGCAAAGCGGGGCAGTGACGTAAGGTAAAGAGCAAGTGTGAACAGTTTCGAGAGAAAGAGGTCTTGTAGGGGCTGTGGAAAATATCACGATAGAGTCATGTGCAGGTTCAGGGAAGCACAGTGTTTTTGGTGTAAGAAAGTTTCACATCCAGGAAGTTTGTGAAAAAAACGGCAGTCGGCACGGAGCGGAAGACAGGAAGAAGAGATGGAGATCGCCATGATAAGCGAAGTGATTAGTGGAGAAGGACAAAAGAGATTAACGGTGCAGGTCAAGTTAGGTAATCAGCCAGTAGAGTTCTTACTAGATACGGGAGCGGCGGTTACATTAATCAATTTAGACACGTACCACCGATTAGGAGCTCCCAGTTATTCAAAGGTGCAAAAGAAACTGACCGGTTTTGGTAAAACGCCCATTAAGGTGCTGGGAAGCGTGTGTGTGCAGGCATCGTACAAGAGTAAACAGGCAGTAATAAGGGTGTTAGTAGTCGACCGTTATGATGTGACAAATATCCTGGGGCTGGACTCGTTCGATAGATTGGGATTTGGAGTTGTGGATGAGATAAACCAAATATCGGACCAGGAGGAAGTTCAGATCATTAAGGAGTTGGGGTCTGAGTTCGCGGAAGTGTTTTCGCCCGGGCTGGGAAAGTGTAAAAACTTTCAGGCAAGGATTCAGCTAAAGGAGGGCCATAAACCGCGTTTTTACAAAGCAAGACCGGTGCCGTGGGCGCTGAGGGACAAGGTAAAGGAAGAACTGACAAGACTACAGGAAGAAGGTGTGATAACACCGGTGGCTGTGAGTCAGTGGGCCACACCTTTAGTTTTGGTTAAAAAATCTAATGGGAAGATCAGATTGTGCGGAGATTTTAAGAGCACTGTGAATCAACAGGTAGAAGTAGAACAATACCCGATACCTAAACCAGAGGACCTTTTCTTCAAGCTGTCAGGTGGGCAACGGTTCTCCAAAATCGATCTCAGAGATGCCTATCTCCAAATACCTCTGGATCCCGCGGCCAGAGAAGTGTTGGTGATTAACACACCGCTTGGCTTGTTTAGTTATAATAGGTTGCCTTTTGGGGTGAAATCAGCGGCAGCAATCTTCCAGCGCTGTCTGGAACAAATCACCGCGTCCCTGGATGGTTGCTGCAACTACCTCGATGACATCATCGTCACGGGCCGCAGTTTGGAAGAGCACAAGCAAAACCTGAGGAAGCTGTTCGCGGTTTTGCGGGACAACGGTTTTAAAGTTAACCAGGACAAGTGTGAGTTTTTCAAAGAACGAGTGGTTTTTCTAGGGCACGTCTTAGACCGCACCGGGATAGCCCCAACCCAGCAGTACGTGCAGGCAATTATACAGATGCCCCCGCCAACAGACTTGAAACAACTACAAGCGATTTTAGGCAAGATGAATTACTATAACAAATTCATTAAGAATTTCTCGTCGATAGCAGCCCCTTTAAATCAACTTAGAAAAAAGGGGGTCAAATTCGTCTGGTCAGAGTGCAGCAAAGCATTAAACAGGTTAAAGAAAGAGTTACTGCGCACAGTGAAACTGAACCACTTCATCCCAGGGAGAATTACAACAGTGGCAGCAGACGCTTCAGATTACGGTTTGGGGGCAGTACTATCTCAGAAGGATGAAAAAGGGGTCGAGAGACCGATCGCCTTCATATCAAAAACCCTCAACAAGCATCAGAGAAACTACTCGCAGATCGAGAAAGAAGCATTGGCGATTATCTTTGCAGTAAGTAAATTTAACGACTTCCTTTATGGTAGCAAATTCCATATCATCACCGACCACAAACCGTTGGTTCAACTGTTTCACCCGGGGAAGAAAATCCCGGAATGTACGGCCAAGAAGCTGCAGAGATGGGCCTTGTTTTTATCAGACTACGACTACCAGGTGCATTTTAGGAGCACGTCGCAGCACGCAAACGCGGATGCGTTGTCAAGACTCCCCGCCGGCCCAGACCTAGAATTTGACACATCCGAAGAGGAATGTTTCCAGATGGACCTGGAAGATCTGGAAAGTCTAGTGGACTTTCCACTGGAAGCACGAACCATAGCGAGGGAGACAGACAAAGACCCGGAGCTAAATCAGGTACGTCGTTTTGTCAGGGAAGGTTGGCCACCAAGGATACTAAGAAGCAACGCCGGTTGGTTCAACAAAAAAGACAGGCTTTCATGCAAAGCGGGGGTACTATTGTTAACGGGAGACGAGTTTACGAAGGTAGTCATACCTAGGAGTCTAAGACAAACGGTGCTCAAACTTCTGCATCAGGGGCACTGGGGGGTAGTACGCACTAAGCAACTGGCGCGGCGGCATTGCACGTGGACAGGAATGAACGCCGACATCGAGCAGATGTTAAAAAAAATGCGAAGCTTGCCAACTTAATCAGAGTGCCCCCCCCCCAGAGATTTGACACCTTGGCCAGAACCAGCGGAGCCGTGGGAGAGAGTACATATAGACTTCGCCGGCCCCTTTTGGGGGTCCATGTGGCTAGTGGTAGTGGACGCAAAGTCCAACTACCCCTACGTAGTAGAGATGGGAAACACCACGTCGACGCAGACTATAGAAATGTTAGAGATAATTTTCGTCACGGAAGGTTTACCTGCTGTCTTAGTTTCAGATAATGGTCCTCAGTTTACATCCCAAGAGTTCGCGAGATTTTGTGGGAGCAACGGCATTCAACATATTTGTGCACCTCCGTTTCATCCACAGTCAAACGGAGAGGCGGAGCGGTTCGTCAGAACTTTTAAGACAGCTATGGGGAAAGCGCGTGCAGCGGGAATATCCAAGTCCCGAGCACTCCTAAGGGTCCTGGCAAAATACAGGGTCCTGCCAGGCACAACGGGCAGAAGTCCAGCGGAAGTTCTTCACGGCAGGCAGCCCCGAACCCTGCTATCACTCCTGAGCCCTAACGACCCACATAGAGCAGGAGGTATTGGCTCAAAATTTAAGGTAGGTGACAAAGTCTACATACAGTCCCTAAAAAAAGAGCCAGCGTGGGTGCCAGGGGTGGTACAGGAGTTCGGGGTAGCAGGGTATATGCAGTGCGAACTCTGGAAAGGCTGGTCACGCGCCACCAGGGGCAAGTTAGGCCTAGAGCAAATGAGAGCGAAGTAGACACCCGGCCGTGGATCTCATCAGAGGAGTTCCGCAAAAAAGTAATAAAAGAAATGATATATCCTCCACAGGAGCCAACGATCGGAGGAGCATCAGCAGCTGCAGCAGACACGCAGGCGGAAACAGCCGCCAGCAGCAGCGGCGAGTACGCCTGTTCGACCAGGTCGGAGCTACGGCCCAGGAGGACTACCCGTTCGGTGCGATTTGCGCCGTACACGACGCATTTGGGCGCGGAGGGTGACATGGCCGAACAGGCACCTTTGAAGTCGCCGCCAGAAGACAGTACCAACACCGCTCAAGAGAGAGCGCTGATCGACAACCCGGCATCTCCGTCACGCTCGGGCAAGCATCGGCGCGGAAGAATTCACCCGTATCGCGGGGTTGGCCGGCGAACCTTCACCCCGAGCAGGGTATAAAAGCGCTGCTCGGGCAAGCAGCCGGCAGTTCTGACTCGGAAAATGATTTGATTTCCGCGGTCGCCTTATGCGAACCCGATCAAAGGGCGAAGTATAAGCGACCGAAACACTTTCTGGAGTAAGAGCAATCTGAAACAGAGAAGTGGGACTGAAACATAAATAACGCAGTATTAAAACACACGCAATGCGCGCGCCGGTAGGCTAAAGTCGTTTCTGACCTTTGTTTTTCTTTTTATGTTACAGGATAGGCCATAGATGCCCGTAAGGGTAGGAATGGTCACACCGCGGTGGCGTGAACGCGCATTGCACTTTTAGTGCGTTCACAAAACTGCACAAAGTTGAGAGAGAGCCGGCAGTTGATAAGCGTGCGCCAGTGAGTAGAGAGTGAGTTATACAGTGATACGTCGAGTGCATACGGAATTGGACTGCCCCACGGTGAACTTGTGAACAACGCGACGTACACGGACTATCTTCTGGAATTTTATTTGACCTGTCTTTTGTTTGTGGATTTGCTTTTGGATTGCGGAATAAAACACTATTTTAAGAAACTGTGTTGTTCTTTGTTGTTTTGGTCACAACACAAATGAACAGACGAAAGTCAGAAAACTCTATAGGGTATTCCAGCCCAGACCATGACAAGACAAAAAAAGTTTATTCAAGAAAAAAGCGAAGAAGTGGAAGAACATAACAACAAATGGAGATATTAAGAAATTTTCCAGGTCATCCGAAATATGACCACGGAGTGTAAAACAACAATGACGAATGTTAAGAACGAGAACGACAAAATAAATACAACAAAAGAAGAGATCACGATCAGATAGAAAGAATACACGAAAAAGGTATATGAGAAGCACTAACAAATAGAGTAGTGGATAAATATAGATTATTACGAAGAAGAATCAGAGATAGAAGAAATGCATTGGGTGACAAAACCACTGAAAAATGGGAAGTCCCCGGCTGTAGATAATATTCAAATCGAACTATTCACAGATACAGGGGAAGAAATCTTGGCGAAACTAACACAATTATGCAATGTGATCTAGAAAAGAAAACAGTAAGATTTTAAAAATGTTGTTGATGTAAGCATATACTTTCTTAAGATTTTCAAAAACTATTGACATTGGAATAAGCCTCATTTTCTATCTCCTCTGAAAGGTTGTGTAAATTACATTACGTCGCATAAGCGTTAGCGTAAAGCATATCCTAAGATCATACAGAAAAAGATTTCTTTGGTTTTTAAACTCGTTTGAATGTTCCATAATATTTATATCATTGTGGTCGATACATCACGAAAGAGTCACGTCCAACTGATTTTGCATATAGCAATTTCTGCAGATAACTTTTTCTAGAAAATCCACTCTTTATCAAACAAAGAAAATGGAAGGGAAAACATGCATGCAAGCAAACATATAGGAGTTATCCAATTGCATCATTACACTTTATTCATTTACGTAGTTTGTATGAAGTTTCGAAATTTATTAGGAAGGAATTATTTATTCCCTTCAAAATTATACAAAGATAACATATTTACTTTATATCAAAATAACTTACCAAGTAAGCTGGGATAAGTCATGATTCATAATATCTTATTTCGATGCTTGTTAGAGCGTTGGAGGCTGGATGTAGCTCGCCAGCCCGTTACTTGACCACCATTTTTAAATTTGTCCGAAAGTACGAAAACATTTTTAAAATTAGCTTCGGCTATTTTACTTGGGAAAAGAGATTCGCCAGATGAACTCTTTAAAGCAGATAAACGCCGTTTTGAGATCAAAAATCGAGTTGTAGGATGATAAAAGAACTCATGCGTATACTCAACCCATTCTTTCCGGTATTTGACAACGGAAGATCTTAGAGCAAGGTGGAATGATAACAGAAGACCTTAGTAGTAAAATATATCTAAAATAAGATGTGAGGAGATGGAATAATGGTGATATTTACAGAATTAGTTCATTTGTTTGAAAAAAACAGTTCCAAATCGGAATGGATATTTTGAGAAATACCTCAAACAATTTTAAGATAGTATTCGAAGGAAGTCGGAAATATGGGAAAAATATAGTTATGTACTACTATTAGAGACAGTTTACCTACTAGTACAGACAGTACGAGTAACTATGTACTACTATTACAGACGGTAAAACAATTCAAATTTTTTCGGGATTTTCTACAACTGCAACAGATTTTTTTCCGTTGTGTCACGTGTTCATCAATAACAGATCTTTAAATGTCAATTTTACATACATCAACAACAGTATTTTTTTCGAAATTTTGTCAAACGGTGGCAAATTTTCTTTTCTTTAAATCACTTTTTCTGAAAAATCAAAACGCTTAAACGCTGACGCTTAAAAACTGGTGCAGATCTCGTGTTCATTAAAATGTATGATTTTGCGAAAATTTAAAAAAATCGGCACTTTTATACAACTACAATTAGGAAGTCTTCATCTTCAATATTGTAGTTGTAGGAAAACGCCGCAAAAAATTCAAAATTTTTGCAATTTTCGAAAGTTAAAAGTTAACAGTAAAAATAGGACCTACGCCACTTTTACAATTGTATTTTTCTCTATTCTTACAGGAAATTTAAGAAAAAAATTGGAGCCGTTTTTGAGAAAAGATTGAAAATGTACTTGGGGCTTGATGTAAAGTACCCCCGAAAATTAATGAATGTTTTTCAGAATCGTAGAGATTTGACTTCGATCAAATCGACAGGGGTTTATTCAGTTTGAAAAAATCGTTCTAGTTTAAGCGCTGGTGTTGTTCACATACACGAGGGAGACGGGCGGATGTGTTGCCGTGAATCGATTTTTCGATATGAAGTACCCACAAAACTTGGATTTTGGCTACCCCAAATGTTAAAGGATTTATTCGTTATCAGGGCGTATTATCGTTATCGACAATGAATTTTTTCTACCGAAAATCCGCCTTTCTTTTGCGCAGCATTATATAACTTTCCCTATACTACGTATATTACTCCGTATTTACGTATGTACACGGGAAAGTAAAAATTGCTAGCTTTCAAAGAATATCAACAATGGAAATACGGGAAATACTGTAAATGACGACTCATTGTTGTGTCATGATTTAGCTGAATGAAAAGGAGTTATAATAGTTAAATTTGTGTGGAATTTGCTTTAAAACATTTAGTTTTCGCTCTAAATGCGCTGTTTGTTAATTCTTTAGGTAGTTAATTTGTTGTTTAATTTCTTCATTATTTGCAGCTATTAATACTGAATTAATAGACATCACATCTGCATTCAATTAGTAATGCTGCGGAAAATATCCGTCTGTGAACATCTGTAGCGCCTAAACCATTCCTGCGATTTTTTTTTCAAAATGGATATTCCGCGAACAATCTGCCTCACCTTCAGAAGCCACGATTTTGAAAAACTTTCTTTAAATTTGGGGGACCTTTCCATGAAGCCACCCGGACATTTTCAAAATTTTCTCAAAAACTGATCTATATGTTTTCTTTAAATTGCTTGTAAGAATAAAGTAAAATACATTTATGAAGGTGGCTTATGTCCGATTTTCACCGTTTACTAACAATTTTCGATCATTGCAAAAGTTTGAATATTTTCTGCGTCTTCCTATAACTACAAAATTGAAGAATTCTTCCTGCGAATAAAGTTTGTCCTCCATATTTAGTTCTTTCAAAAGCAACATTGCGTGCAATATTTGCAATTTTCAAAAATTACAAAAGCAATATTTTCTTGAAAACTGCTCCAATTCTTTTCTTTGAACTTTTGGTAGGAATGGTATTAAATGTTCCCTATAAGATGAAATAAACGCCATATTGCTCTATTTGTTTTGTTTTGTCAAAAATTACAAAAATGTATTTTTTTTATATTACGTTAATATTTACATTAGCTGCGATTTGTTCACAATTGCAGACTTTTTCACTACGATCGAACTCCACAACGTTCATAGAAAATCAAGAACTTACTGCTTGGCATTTATCTGCTAAATGTATACTTAATTCTCCCACGCTTATTTCTCCTAGAGCTAGAGGTGAAGCAATTTTGTTCCACTAAATGTGAGGCTGATATTTTGTTTTGAGGAGTTCTGGACTTTATATCAAGAAAATATGAAGAAATTACTAATTATTTTTTAAGTGCTTAACCTGTTCTTGTTGCTGTAACCTGTTCGCTGATAATTCCAAACGGCGTTGATTTCAGCTTTCTGTAGTTTTATTTTACGTTCATCAGGATCGCTAGTTGTATGCCTACTCGTAACTAACAAAAAAAAAAGGGGGGCGAAATGCGCTACTGTGTGATACTGGATACACTATACAGAGACGTGTAGAATCTGCCGCTGAATGCGACATTACACTAATTATTTGATATAATATGCGATTAAATCAGACGATTATACCTCCCCGTTCGGTGATAAAGAATTGGGTTGTACTGGCCGGATCCTGCGTTTTCGCATGGACAACTTTTCGTAGCTTTCTCACGAGTAAAAAACTTTTCAAATGTTTTGCAACAATCAAGAAAAGCGAAAAGCTGTGTAAGAAGATTGCATAACTACATCTAATGTTTTGAAGGAAGTGTTGTGTATTGTTACAAGAATATGTCTATAGTACTGAATAAACCTTTATTGAAAAATTGTTTCAAATATCAATTGCATAGTTTTCCTTTTCATTTTATATTCTGTAAGTACATTGGAAGTTACCTTTATACATTTTTTAAACAACACGTTTCGTTAACAACTTTTCTCCTTAATAGAAAATGGAAGATTATGTAATTTAACCTGCGAGAATCCTCGAACGAGTACGTTAATACATACACATGTATGTGTATACACACACACACACATATATGTATATATATATATATATATATATATATATATATATATATATATATATATATATATATTCTAACGCTACAATCGTAGTTGCGGGTGCTAGAAAGAATACTCTGAACGAGCTGTGTAATTTCAAGGGGGCAGGATCTTTTGGGGTGTGAGAAAGATTTACATCCAGACACGGAATTAGGTAAAAAAAGTGCGTATATTCTCCAGAATATGACATATATCAGTACTGACAAATAATACACAAAATCCCAAATATCAAATTGCACTCAAATATTCAATATGAAATCAAAAATAGTTTGTCAGGATCAGGACTTTAAATAATGAATTGACGAGCATGCTCAATAGAATTAAGATTCATTGTAATGCAACTGTTGTACAAAATAGAGAGCGGTGTGCCTAACTTCTATCAACTGAACTGGGATGCCTTGTTCATGTTCACAGCTCGGCGGAATTGCTGCCCTCAGTTAGGCATCGACCTGACTATCTGACACTGTTCACACCTTTTAAAAATTGTTATGGTTTACTCACACTGGTTCGAGCATTTCTTCCTAATTCACTTCAATGTTACAACAAATACCCGTGCACAATAACTATTGCTTGGCCATCAGTGTTTAAACCACAAATATTAACTTCTTGACTGAGGAGTGCAACAAAATTATATCCCTTTTTCTACACAGAATCTTAGGTTTTAAGCAGAACACGTTATTGAATGGCTTACTTACTACTATAATTACTTACAGTTAAATTTTCCTCGTCAAGATTACACACAATTGAGTAACAAAGATTAACACAGTTTTTCTCGTAACATTTAACATTAGAATGAACTGTATTAACGGCGTACAAGGTTCTTTCAATTTTTTACCGTTACCTAGATTTTACGTGAATATGCAAATTTACAATCACAGCCTTTCTTCTGCTACGCTAACGTTCAAGACTGTCGGTTCCCAATGGTTTTACAAAATTGTATGTTACCTGACGGGTGCTCAATGCTCAGCTTGCAAACCGTTCTGCGTTGCCGTCGATCGACCTTGGCTCACTTCCGGCTGCACCGCAGCTTCGCTTCCTCGCAGACCAGCCGTCCGCGATGTCGCTCAAAACGTCGCCGTCTTTCTCTCCTGCCACCAGATCCACGTCCAAACTTATTTCGTCTCTTGAGCACGCTCCGTACCGGAACCCTCGCCTCTACTTCTTTCTTCACGCCCTTCCTATGCGGCACGCCGACGCGTATTTCACGGTCCTCGCGCATGATTGCTTACGGCGTATCGGTTTTCTCGCGTTCTTTACAAACCTTATTTGTGTAGTTATCTGCACAGTTCCACTGATGCCTCCCAACAGCTCACAGTTCTCGCATTTGCGGCCCGTATTCCGCCTCGTATTAGCTACTCCACTACTTGTTGATCTAGATGATTACAGTTCAGAAGGCTGAATCTTGCGCCATCCTACTACTCTTTCGCTTAGTTAAACACAGTTAAGACCGTACTTTCTACACAATTGCATCTCACAATCCTCACATCTAGCTCTCTACGCACGTCCAAACTCTTCGACGTCCCGTACAAAAGAAAACTGCCCTTTGTAATTACTACTGCTCTGGCTGACCGCAATGGACCTCTCACCTCGGCGTCTGGTACAGAAAGAAGTTCTTACTAGTGCTCTTCCATGACAAGATGTCGACTCCACCCTACCGGCCTTCGCTCACCGCACTCGGCGTCTCGTACAAGAAAAAAGGGGCCGATCCGTGAGCTGTTCCGCTATGTGTAAGTAGCGTGACGTAACGACGAACCGTTCCGCGTTTTTCCGCGAGCTGGAAGTTCAGCAACCAACAGATTGCTCTGTCTCGTGAGCAATTTATTCAGCTCGCCTGTGCTTCGGTGATCTTCTCTGGATTCGCCGATGCTGTGTGGGTATTGTGGGGTTTCCGAGCTTGCCTCAAACGCAACATATACATAGTATATATAGTGACGAGAATTTAAATACAAAAGCACTGGACGTCCAGCAACTGCACGCTAACCAAGCAATGCCGGCGCGTCAACGACTTGATAATATCGAAGAGTCGATGTTGAATTAGAGAAGGGCAATCACGGAAATCTGCCACACTATCATCAATGAGGATTTGAAGATGGCGTGTACACGATGAGTGCTACGTACACACACAATGGTGAGAAAAAAGGGGCGCAGAAACAAGCGTGTGACCACGAGCCAACAAATTGTTAAACAGTACTGTGCAGATTAATTGAAGTTCCTTTCTCGACAGGTCACCATCGACGAGTTATGTTTTTCTCAGATCCTCTATATTCGACGCAACTATGCCACATTCGGTGCAATGAAAGGGGTCATGCGGGGAAGGAAGTTCACCAACAACGACGAACTGCATGTAGTTGTCCAATAATAGCGTTGCAATACCCAACGAATGGCTTGCTATCCAAATAAGGAAACTGCGAGAATGACGGCTAGGGAGTGCACAAACATCGGCGGTAAATGCCCGTAATATCTGAAAAGAGACGTGACTTCATATAGTGGTTTAAACCGTTGTTGAGGTACACTTTCTCGCAGTGGGATGTTCTTTTATCTCTCTCAAATAAAGTTGTATTTTCAGGATAATGAAGATGTGTCCTATAGTAGTCCGAGGCAAAAGGGACGAGGAAAGGCCCATTTTTAAGATACCATAATGTTCCCCAAAATCATGATTGTAAAATAATAGCACCCTATATTATGCCATATCTCAGGCGGGAATGAACATTCGCGAAATATACACAACGAGCAGTGTGGAGGCTGACTGAATTTGAAAGGTTAGCAGAAATAACTTAATTTCAATTAATTTAAAAATGGACGTTCCATTCAAGGTTTGACTGAATTGAAAGACCTAAAAATGTTGTTACCTTAACATCAGTGGCACGGCGTTCATTTTCAGTGAAGTGTCGAGTTGTTTATTTGAAATGGAGTACTGCATTGAAACAGATTTCTTTTCATTTACTATTAATTTGTTATTACGGAACCAATTTGAAATATCTGATATTGTACTATTTACGGTTTCTTTATTGCAAAGAATATTCGTATCGTCCGCAAAGAGAACTGTTCTTCCGTTTCTAATTGTCGAAGGCAAATCGTTTACGTATAGTAGGAAGATAATAGGGCCTAAAATCGATCCCTGCGGAACTCCACATGCAATTTACAAAGAATCAGAAAGGTGTGTACATAATGTTCCATTGTTCCAGTAAGGTATTTCTACTCTTTGAGATACTTGTTGAAGGTACGAACATAACCAGTCTAGAGCAACACCACGAATTCCATACGAAAGTAATTGTGAAAATAAATGACGTCAAAAGCTTTTGAAAGATCTAGAAATATTCCAATAGGTTCCTCGTTTTGATCCATGGATGAGGCGACATCTTCAAGAAAAGAAAATATGGCTGTTTTAGTAGATTTTGAGTTTCGAAACCCATGTTGGCAATCTGAAAACGCGTCGTGTTTACTAAGAAATGTTTCAATTCGTATGTAAAACATTCTCTCTAATATTTTTGAAAAAATTGACAAAAGAGAAATTGACCGATAATTTTGAATTTCATTTCTGTTGCCTTTTTAGAAAAGCGGCTTAATCTTAGCTGTTTTAAAAACATTTGGAAAAAATCCTGTGCATAAGGATACATTAAATATGTGAGTTAACGGGTGTATAATGGCGGGCGCGCAAATCTTTAACAAACAATCTGGAAATTCATCTAAACCGGCCGAATATTTATTTTTTAGTCAACCGATTATTTTGAGAATTTCATGGGAAGAAGTTTCGGAAACAAACATCATGCCTGAAATTTTTGGAGAAACGTCTGATGCTGAATTTTGTGGCTGAAGACCCTTACTGAGATTGGCAGCAATTCTCGAAAAGTATTGGTTAAAGATGCTAGCCACTGTTGCCGGATCATTCACATTTCTATGGTTATCTTTTAAAACACCATTCTCTACAAGGTTTCTAGTTGATTTTGTCTATTTTTTAATATAGTCCACATTCCTTTTGTTTTATTATTTGAGTTCAAAATATCTGGTCATGTTTCATGATTTTAGCCTGCCTGCATTGTCTGAACGTGTTGTAAAAACACAGCATCATTATATGTATGAGTCACTAAAATTTGTGGATCTTCAAGTCTTTATTTGTGTAAAATCTAAGTCAAAATATTACGTAGGTCACCAAATGAACTGTTTTCTTCAGCCAAAGGACAATTAAATATCATGGTATCAAATATTAAAGTGTCATCAAATGTTCATTAAGACTTGCCAAGCAAAAGATATTGAAAATACGTTTCATAAAAAATGTTAATATTAAAATCATTGGGAATAACAAGTAATATTTTAAGAGCGTGACTTGAATATTGAAATTGAACCATCAAAATTTGAATTCAGTGCAGGAAAGTGCGAAAATTGTTTAAAAGATATGATTAAAATGTGCAATACTTATTTGTACTTTTAAATAACCATACATTTGTTAAATTAATACATTGAAAAATTAGTAGTTAAATTATATTAAATTCTGGTTAACTTGGTGTTTAAAGTTCATCCTCTCCGTGAACAATCATGAAAATTTTTGGGACTGTGTTTATGACAATTAAGAATGTTGTATTGAACATTCTGATTTTTTCTAAATGATTTATAATGTTTAATGTAGGTAATATTTCTATCTATCTGTCTATCTATTTTCCCACAGATCGTTTTCCTCCATTTTTCTTTTTTCCATAGCTTCAGTTATTGCCATGTTCCATGTTCTTCTCGGTCTTCCTCTGTATCTTCTTCGAATTGATATCCACTTCCAAACTTTTTGTGGAAGTCTATCCGATTTCAACCTTCTCATATTGTGGCGAAACCGATTTCATCATTATTTTATAAACGAAATTCACTGGATCAAAATTTAAACAAATAGACCCGGCCACCCAGGATTTCTGCCGAGAGATTACGCAGACGGGCGCACGTGCGCGACTCCGCTTATCGCGCATGGTCCCTACCGCCCCCGGCCCATTACCGGAGTCGTTTAGAGGGTTGACGACGACAGATTCAATGGACACACGTGTTCGCTGTGCTGGCTGCGAAGTTTCGACAGCGCCCGCTCGTTTCGGGGAATCCCAAACTCATAATTTTTTTTTCACGCAAACGCGCCCCCTGATGCAAGCATGGGGCGATGTTCTAGAAGGAATTGGAAAATTCTGGACGCTTGCAGCTGGCGCAGAGCGGAAAGTTCTGTGGCTTCTCGCGTGGCGATTGGCTGAAAATAGCGTGATGCGCAACAACCTAGAGCCAATAGTGACTTGACTTTTATAAAGAGCTAGGGCACATAAGAGGAATTGGGTGGGGGGAAAAATTTACCTTATAAGATTTCGACGGAGAGAATTTCAGAAGAGCTGGGGCATCAGACAGGGCCAGAGCAGGAGAACCGGCAGGGCAGTCGGGGCAGAAGCTTCTTTCGGGGAGCAAGTCGTCGGTCAGAGGCAAAGTTCGCCTTCGCCGGACTTATAAAATTTTCATCAATCAGACGGGGCCAGAGTATTAGGCGTCGGGGAAAGACTATTGTGTCTCTGGGAAACTTCTTATTGTTTGAGCTTGAATATTGGACTGAGGGCAGTTGAGAGAAGAATTTATATGGGGGTGGGAATTATTCGGGCGAATATGCCTATGTGGGGACTTATGCTATTTTCCTGCGAGTTTTGAGCTGTGAGCCGACTGCAGTGGAGAGAGAATTTTCTCTGGGGTGGGTTTTCGCCGTGAAGAGAGGCGAATGTTTCTCCAATCGAATTTTAAACTGTCCGAAGTTGTGTTCGACTTCTTATCATAAAAGTCAGAGAGAGACGTATAGTTGACCACTCCGTTTCTGAGATCATCCGGCCAGCTCAGCTAGTACTGCCAGTTTCGACCAGAACTTCTAGTACTGCCAGTTTCTCCCAGAACTTCTAGATCCGCCAGCTCAACCAGACTTCTAGACACCGCCTATGCAGCCACGCATCGCGGCCTTTTCGTGAAACTACGAGGCGGCTGCCCAGCTGGCGACGAGAGAGGTCGTTGCCTTTCCCGGAGGCAATTTTTTTTGAAGGCCGCCAGACGACCCTCTCACCCGCGCCACGGCCGCCCCCGGCCGCACAAAGACCCTTTTCAGGCAGTATCGTTAGGGCTACCGCCCTTATTGTGTAAATGTTTCATAATGCGGTGTCACGCTCTGACACACTGACCAGTAGTAATTTCACCTATTGTAATTGTTAGTTGTAATTCTTCTTAGTTTTTTAAGCTTAACTCCTAAAACTAACTTTTCATTTTTTTTCTCCTCTTCTTCATCTAATTTTCCCGCTATTACTTTATTCAATTTAAGAGTGTAACTTCCCTGGGGCATTTTAATCATATTGCCCAGGAATAAATGTGAATTTTTACCAGTGAACAAGTGTTTATTCTTGTGTTTCCATTGTACTATGTAACAATTCCTCCCATCGCCGACTGAGCTGTTACAATTGGCTTATCCAACGTGGGGCCCGACGACTTAATTACCGCGGTGAGTGTTACAATTGGCGTTTTCCACCGTGGGTCTCGACGGCCGAATAATTGAGTTTTTTCACGCCCAAATTTTAAATTTGACTAAATTCTTGTTATAAATGGATGGAAGGACATTGTTACGAGAGAAACAATTTATGGACTGGTAAAGATTTGCTTTATTGTTGTATTTTGTTTGTGAGTGCTATTGTGTTGTGCCGCGTGTGTTGTGAATCTCGTGTGCGCGTTTCATTCAAAACTTCCAAAATGCTGAACAAATCAGGTGTCAACGTGGCAGGAAATGGTAGTCCAAGGGAACAATTACTGTCCGAGACCACCACCATAAATATCCTACGAACTTTTTTGGAACAGAGGCCAGAATTGCATAAAACCCTCACGAAACAACTTTCAGAGTTTAAGGAAACTCTCATGAAACAGATTTCGGAGATTAACGTAAAAATTTCAGAAAGTAACAAAAAACAATCTGAAAGTAACGAAAAACTCAAGGAATCCCTCTCGGAACAGATTTCAGAGGTTAAGGAAAAACATTCTGAAAGTAACGCCAGACTCATGAAATTAATGTCAGAAAATAAGGAACAAATTTCAGAGGTTAAGCAAACCCTATCAGAACAAATTTCGGAGAGTAACGAGAAACATTCGCAGAGATTTGACCGGCTGGACTGCAGCTTAGCCGACAACGGCGTAAAATTAGGAAAATTAGAAGCAGTAATTGATCGTGGGATTGGAACAGTGCGGAACAGTCTCGATGATAGATTCGTGAAAATTCAGAATAGTGTAGAAAATTTGAGCAAAGAATTAGAGAATTCGAGAACTGATGCAAATTCGTACTCTGGGAATATTCAGGCAGAAAGTAGTCAAAAGATCCAGGCAGGTGACAGCAAAATTGAAGCGTACCGCGAGCCAGTTATCGGAAATACTACCGAGATTAGGGCAGAAATGAGCGACGAACTGACTAGGATCGAACCCAAACTTGACAAAGAAGTCAGCCAAATCTGCGACAAATTCGAGGAATCAGGCATTATTAATGGGGGAAATGTTAAGAAAAAGGAAGAAAATTTAAAGATGGAAGTTGTGCAAAATTTAAATCAATTAGTGAAAGTGGAGGTAAAGAAGGAAACTGAAAATAATCCGACAGTACATTCGCTAGGCGTATTAGATTTGAGATTATCGTGGATTCCTCCGCAATTCAAGAAATCAGGTATTACCAACGGGGAAAATATCAGGAAAAGGGAGGAAAATCTAAAGAGGGGAATTGGTCAAGATTTACAACGGTTATTAAAAGAAGGACTAAAGAAGGGAACGGAAATTAACTCGACGGTGCATTTACTTGGCGTATTAGATCTGAGATTCTCGTGGATTCCTCCGCAGAACTTGTGTTTTTGGGGCAAACAGGCGGAAAATCCAAAACCACCCTGGCTTTACCAAACGGTTCTCTCTTTTCCTAAATTTTTTTAATTTTACTAAGTTTTTCAATTTTTTTGTACTTTATTAGATTTAATTAGAAATTACATTTTTATCTTTAACTTACAATGGTGAATAAAAATTTTATTAGAACTACGGGTAAAAGCATTCATTTCTGGTTTCGCTATTTTTTTGAATTTTGACTTAAACAAAAAAATTCTCGCTTTTCAAAATTTAATTTTTCGAACTCCAATTTTTTTTTTATTCGGAGGGGAAGGCCAATGTGGCGAAACCGATTTCATCATTATTTTATAAACGAAATTCACTGGATCAAAATTTAAACAAATAGACCCGGCCACCCAGGATTTCTGCCGAGAGATTACGCAGACGGGCGCACGTGCGCGACTCCGCTTATCGCGCATGGTCCCTACCGCCCCCGGCCCATTACCGGAGTCGTTTAGAGGGTTGACGACGACAGATTCAATGGACACACGTGTTCGCTGTGCTGGCTGCGAAGTTTCGACAGCGCCCGCTCGTTTCGGGGAATCCCAAACTCATAAATTTTTTTTCACGCAAACGCGCCCCCTGATGCAAGCATGGGGCGATGTTCTAGAAGGAATTGGAAAATTCTGGACGCTTGCAGCTGGCGCAGAGCGGAAAGTTCTGTGGCTTCTCGCGTGGCGATTGGCTGAAAATAGCGTGATGCGCAACAACCTAGAGCCAATAGTGACTTGACTTTTATAAAGAGCTAGGGCACATAAGAGGAATTGGGTGGGGGGAAAAATTTACCTTATAAGATTTCGACGGAGAGAATTTCAGAAGAGCTGGGGCATCAGACAGGGCCAGAGCAGGAGAACCGGCAGGGCAGTCGGGGCAGAAGCTTCTTTCGGGGAGCAAGTCGTCGGTCAGAGGCAAAGTTCGCCTTCGCCGGACTTATAAAATTTTCATCAATCAGACGGGGCCAGAGTATTAGGCGTCGGGGAAAGACTATTGTGTCTCTGGGAAACTTCTTATTGTTTGAGCTTGAATATTGGACTGAGGGCAGTTGAGAGAAGAATTTATATGGGGGTGGGAATTATTCGGGCGAATATGCCTATGTGGGGACTTATGCTATTTTCCTGCGAGTTTTGAGCTGTGAGCCGACTGCAGTGGAGAGAGAATTTTCTCTGGGGTGGGTTTTCGCCGTGAAGAGAGGCGAATGTTTCTCCAATCGAATTTTAAACTGTCCGAAGTTGTGTTCGACTTCTTATCATAAAAGTCAGAGAGAGACGTATAGTTGACCACTCCGTTTCTGAGATCATCCGGCCAGCTCAGCTAGTACTGCCAGTTTCGACCAGAACTTCTAGTACTGCCAGTTTCTCCCAGAACTTCTAGATCCGCCAGCTCAACCAGACTTCTAGACACCGCCTATGCAGCCACGCATCGCGGCCTTTTCGTGAAACTACGAGGCGGCTGCCCAGCTGGCGACGAGAGAGGTCGTTGCCTTTCCCGGAGGCAATTTTTTTTGAAGGCCGCCAGACGACCCTCTCACCCGCGCCACGGCCGCCCCCGGCCGCACAAAGACCCTTTTCAGGCAGTATCGTTAGGGCTACCGCCCTTATTGTGTAAATGTTTCATAATGCGGTGTCACGCTCTGACACACTGACCAGTAGTAATTTCACCTATTGTAATTGTTAGTTGTAATTCTTCTTAGTTTTTTAAGCTTAACTCCTAAAACTAACTTTTCATTTTTTTCTCCTCTTCTTCATCTAATTTTCCCGCTATTACTTTATTCAATTTAAGAGTGTAACTTCCCTGGGGCATTTTAATCATATTGCCCAGGAATAAATGTGAATTTTTACCAGTGAACAAGTGTTTATTCTTGTGTTTCCATTGTACTATGTAACAATTCCTTCCATCACCGACTTGAGCTAGCGATAGGGCCGCTATCCGGTTCCCCAGGTAACCGGAAGTGTTACAATATATCCATACCATTTTAGTTGTTTCATTTCTATCGTCTCGTTCGAGGTTGTTTGCACTTTGATTTTATTTCTTATTTCATCATTTCTTATTTTGTCTAACAGAGAAGATTTACATCATCTCCGCCAGAACATCATTTCTATTGCTTGAAGTTTGTCTTTCAATTTTTTTGTTAGTGTCCAGACTTCTGCCCCATAGAGTGTGGTACTCTCTATGAAGGAGCTATATAAGCGTTTCTTTGCCTTCATTGAAATAATTGAGTTCCATAGCACTGGATTCAACTGACTTGTGGCTATATTTCCTCTTATATTTTTATTTCTCACATCCTGTTCGTCTCTACCATCTGCTGTTAGTTTGACTCTCAAATACATATTTTGTGCATTACCTTTAATTATTCCTAGTCTCTAAATCATGGAGCATACCTGCCACCACCATATATTCAGAATTTTATACATTGATTTCCATCCCCATTTTCCGTACTCTTCTACTAATTTACTGAACATATAAGTTACATCATCTTCAGCTTCAGCCATTATCACCTGGTCGTCTGCAAATAGTAGACTGAACAATGCTTCATCACCAATTTTCACACCCATGCTTCTGCACTTTCTTTTCCATTCGTTTATGGTTTTATCAATGTATATCTTAAATAGGGTTGGAGATATACAGCAGCCTTGCCGTAATCCTTTATTTACTGGGAAGTTGTCTGATAGATATTTTTCCACTTTTACTTTATTTTTGTTTTCTTTATAAAGTTGTTTGACTGCATTTATGTATGTTGTTGATATTCCTTTTTCTTCCACTGCCCATACTTCTTTTACTGGTACATTATCATAAGCCTTTTAAGATCAATGAATATTACGTGAAGTTTTCTTCCTTGCTCAATTGGTTTTTCCATCAGTTGTTTGAGACAGAAAATTTTGTCAATACAGGATCTTCCTGGTCTAAAACCACTTTGCTCTTCTGAATCTGATATTTGCATTTAAATTCTATTCTTTAGCACAGGTCTATGCAGTCTAACCAAGGATGAAGTCACACTTATCCCTCTATAATTATTGCAATCTTTTTTACAGCCTTTTTTTGTAAATTGGATTTATATAGGCTAATTTCCATATTTCAGGTATTTTACCTCATTTTAAAATGCCATTGAAAATTTCAGTAATTAATTCCAAAGCTACAATAGGATAATGTTTGATATACCTCCAGGCCTAGGTACTTTATTATTTTTCACGTTTCTTAACCCTTTTTTTACGTCTTCCAAAGTCACATCTGGTGTGATCGAATTTACGTGCAGTGGTTCATAATTTATTCCCTGAAATTTAGTTCAATTTTCGGTCAAAAGATTTTCATAAGCTTTTTGCCATTTTTCAATGCCGATAGGGTCTACTAAACTATTCTTTTACGAATCTTTGAATTATAACGTAATTGAAAAACTATTGTTTTCATTCATTGCACTCAGTTATTCACCACTACATTATACAATCTGGATGTATTGTATCATGTATTAAAAAAATAAAAAAAATGTCTGTTTTCAAAAGAGGTTTGATGCCTCACGTAAGCATTGGATGGAAGTTAATTGATATTAATGCTTGGTGAAAAATAATTCAAAAAACTAAGAAGACAAAGTATTACTGCAAAAATTAAGATATTTTCATAGTCAAATTTAATCTTTCACATCAAAATACATGCGAAAATAATGTGTGAATATATAATGTACTGATATTCAACACACAAATACACCTAAAACGCACACAACACACCAAATAGAATTCCTAAAAGCCGCCAAAACACAACGCAACACAACACACGGACGCCAGGCACCACCAATAACCTCAAACAAACAGCTGTAGCAGTGCGCAGAGTCGCCATGTTGCTTATTTGTAGAATCCATAGGCATTTGTATACCCGTTTTAGGACCCATAAGTTATAGAAAGGTTCCATAAGTCTTATTGGTTGTTAACACGTTTTGCCGCTATGTACCATTTTTATGGAACCAAATAAGTTTATGGATCCCATATCGAACGTTCATGCAACCTGCCCTAAGAAATGAAGATACAAAACCGCTCAGCACACATTTGACAGCAGCGTCAAAATTTCCCTCACATTACCATAAATGAAAATCATTTTAATTTTCTCTTGAACAGTTACATGCTGACTACCACTTGACTTGTGTACTTCTACCTCCAGCTGAACCGGCTTGGCTCTCCGCCAGCGACCTTACACGAAATAGAATTCGGTGTACCGCTTCCCACGGCTTCGTATCGGCCGCGTCGCTGTCGCACGACGCCTGGGAAACGCGCGACTGCCATCTTTCCGGACGCGCCCTGTAAGAGCTGCCCAACCAGTTAGAGATCTCTAACTCGTTGGAGCTGCCTCCCACCCGTTCGCTCAACGAAGCACGGCGCCTTCAGCCATAGAGGAGAGATATATCTCTATGCTCACAGCGCCAGAGCCTCTCGGCGTCAGCTGCCCACGGCGAGAGCGTGCCGCCAGCGCGGGCGATTTGAAGCCGCTGGACGTACATAAGTACAAATCAACGGATCGTCTCTCTCGATCCAAATTGTTTTAGACCAATCTTATGTATTTTTAGTGTAGAAACTTAATCTGCAATAAAGTGGGGTTCCCGTTTAAGATTTCAAATTTGGCTCTCGCCTAATTCTCAAGGAGCGAGCAGGGAAGTTTGATTTTAGGTCGGACCCCTTTGAGATATTAATTTTTTGCCTGTGACATTTTTTGAGTTATTTAGATTTGTCAAGTTAAATGAGCCAACCTGTATAGAGCATCGTCTTCATCTGCAGCGAACACAATCTGATCATACGTGAAGAGTATAAAATAGTCACCAATTTTAATGCTGATATTACCGTATTACTTCCTCCTTCAGATGGCTTTGCCCCACCACATGCGCTTTTGCGTCAAGTTCCAAGCCAGGCACACCGATGTGTAACGTCACGCTTCCGGACGTTTAACATTGGAAGCATGAGCCATTGAACTAGCCGCTCACTCCTGTACGTCAGTCCACATCATGGAGGAGAGACCTATCTCTCCTCTATGACAGTGATGGCTGGTGCCCAAACAAACTGAGGGTTACAGCCCCATCAAAGACGGATGTGTTATTTCCTAAATGCAATTTTTCGTTGTTTTCGTACCGCAACCATGACTGGTAACCCAGCTACAGCACAGACGCGTAGGGCATGGTGGAAGGTGGGTGAAGGGCAGTGGCCTGCGTTTCATGGAATGAAGAGAATGAGTCATTCCCTTAAACAGAGAAAAAATTCTTTCTGTATTTGCAATATTCGTAGTTTATGGCCAGAGCAAAACTGTTTACTCATATCAGATTCTGAGGTAAAAAACAGTGATTGAATCGTAACAATCGATGTTTTAGAAACGGTGTTTAGATACGACTCGTGACATCAGGGAAGCTTCGTCGTCCTTGGAGGCAGGCGTTCTACTTCGTGTTTCATTGGCAGTCGGGTCGGCCCGTGAGTGCGCGAGAATGAGTTTTTCAATACGTTCCGTCGTGATCGGCTTGTAGATATTTCAAGTTCGAAATAATTTATTATTTTTCCTTTTTGAGAGTGTTTGATGAACGCGCTAACTACATCATAGTACAATGTACGTACAAAGTACATACTGATATCGAGGATGCTTATATTAAGATAAATAAAGTGTTTAAAAAAACGAATTCATTGCGTTCCGTTCTGCAATTGGAAAATGCATTGGAAATTTCATTCCGCGCAGTAGTCATGGCATCTAGTGAGGAAAGTGGAAACCCGGGGACCACTACCTGCACATTTTTGTCTACCTGCGGATGCATTCTGGAGAATCTACACAAAAACACATTTGGAAAAAGAAATTTTGAAGAGAAGGAAGAAATAATAGAAAATGGTAGACCAACTCCTGACCAGCAAATGCTAAATGCAAAAACAGTTACTAAAAGTTGCGCACGCCATTTTAATGCTGAACAACATTATATAATAAGTTGTTTGGATACAGAAGCACGTTGGAACTGTATTGCTGGCCCTGCACAATGTTTTAGAATAAAAGTAGTGTTTGGGTATGTTTGATTTTTTGACATGAACAATCTTTTGAAAGCAGCAAGCCGACATCAGCTATCAGTCTCATCCGTCTCTCGAGCTAAAATATCGCTCACAACGTTCGGTACATCCTGAGTTGAGTTTCAGCTATATCAACGGCGTAAAAACGACGTAAACACAACGAAATGGCGAAGCAAAACAGACAGGTAGTGAAACGTATAGTGGATGAAGTTCTTTACCTCGTTAGGGAAATAAAATTCAGTTCCCAGAGGAAGCTTTCCGTTCATTGAACGACAGCTATAGGCAGTATTTTGATTTTGTTCGTGACTGAAGTGAACTCGTGACATTTAAAGTTTATGCACTTATTATTCATTTTATGAAATAATAAATATACTTTAATGGATTGATAGATTTTATAAACTTATAATAATAATATTAAAAAAGTACTCTATAAATAAGGTTAAGAATGTAAGTTCTGAATTATATATATTTTTGATAATAGAAGACATTTAGGCAACGAAATTTTCCCTGGGATTCGTTTTCTCTCTGGCGACCAGTTATATTCGTATGCAAGACGCGAAAATTCACATCATCTGTATCTGTTTCACGTTTTTTATGCAATGGAATTCTAAAGTGCTTCCCCAACTAAAATTGTCACCGCACGCCACTGGTTTGGGGTCTAGTTGGCGAGTGCGACGCGGCGACCGACGAAATACCAATTTTCTGTCTTCGTCTCATACAAGCTGCATCTCAATTTTATGAAATTTGCATGTTATTATACAATAATTGACAGTATGGAATGCATTATTCATGTTTGGAAAATTTATTTTAATTTGATGTTAGTTTTGTTGATTCAAAATTTACATTTCATGAATCCTTTGTGTAAAGTTGTTGTGTGTGTTTGGAACATCTTTCATTATTGCAATATATACCAGGGTAGTGAAATTTTTTGAAATAATTTGGTAAAATGCGTCCAAACAATAGTGCTTGTTGCAAACCGTGGTAGAATCAGAGGGAATGCGCCCCCTCCTAAAAGGCCTAGAGCTTTTATTCATTTATTTGGCAAAGTTGATTTAAATATTTATTTAAAAATATTCTATAGTATCATATACACTTCAAAAAATATAACAAATGTTTATTACTTAAATAATTATGATGGCCCCGTCCAGAATGATCGGTTGGATCTGCCTCTTAATGCAAAGTGCTGATCACCGTGTTTTCGAAACTAAGCTTTTTTTTTGTTTGGTATGAATTTTATTACCGTCAAGTGTCTAAATGCAAAACTAATACAAACACTTAAGTACCCTCTGGAAATCAAAGCCAGAGCCACGTGCGCGGGAGGTGAATGTACCTGACACGGGCTATACTTATAAAATTATTTAAGTAACGTTTCAAAATATATTTTTGTTAAACTAGTTTTAATTAATTTACATTAACTGCTTACATTTTGTTATATATTAGTATTTTGAATTTTGGAAATTACTTTTTCGTCACTGGATGGAGCTGCAACCTCCAGTTTGTTTGGGACACCAACCGCCATTGAGTACCAACATTACTGACTCGGCCTCTCATTTTGCATTACAATTAATCATGAAATCTGTAAGACCATCAGATTACATACAAAGGGATGTTGACAATATATACCTATCACAAGAGACAGTATTTCTGATATTTGTTTGGAAGCACGCTTCCCACAACTCTCAGCCAAGAACTTTTGTAATTTCGATACTAGTTTGCGTATCCAACACCACCTAAATTCTCTGTACTGGCGGATCCAGGTGGCCATGGTCCGCTGCAAAAGGCCTAGTTCTTGTCTATTTTTAACAATATTGTGTAGTTAATCTCTACAGTACATAAACAATATAACAAATATGTTTATTATTTAACGAAAGTCTACCATCCCTCTCTCCAATGATCGGCTGGATCTGCCCGATTCCCTGCGACTATTACCTATACTTACGTAGTATATGTATAGCAGGCGTTGGCTTATTTCACAGGAGGAAACTTACCTTAACATAAAATATTGTTCGTCCCTTAAAAAAAAGCAATATCTGACGCTTTAAATTGTAGTAGTGTTCCCTTGCCAGAAACTTCATACAGTTCGATATCGACTCAATATAGAAATGTCTGTTGAACATGAGAATAGAGTAGAACCTGTAAACTGGACCACCAAAATGAATGACAATCTGGAAGGTCTGGTCAAACTTACTCACTTTAAAATGTCCCTTTGAAAGGTTGGAGAGGAAAGCAAAGGGATAGATATTTCCAAACTATTTTTCTAATATTCCAGCTCCTTTTTTGCCCGATGTAAGGGTATTCTTGGGACAGAGGTATATTCTGGTACTTACCAGTGCTTTTCCGAGACTTAATGAGCCTGCGCCAACGGGGCAGATCAAAACCACTGAAATACTGATCTACGAGTAAGATAAAGTAGAATAAGTTGACTTTTTATTTTGATAATCAGCAGTGATTTCCTGTTATTATGATTATAGATTTGAAAGGTTTATTTTAGAAAAGCAGGTTTTTGTGAAAAATATATATTAAACTATTTAATTACATCTGTATGATGTTTTCTGAACAAAATACATCCACATCTTCAGATATATACAAATATAAACTGAACACAAAATTTATTTTTACGATAATAGTATAATTTTGGAAACTATACATTTAAGAGATATAAATTTTTAAAACTCTAAAATAACTTTATAAGGTTTTAAGGAGTGACTGTATTTGTTTTATTAATGTCAATAGTTTAATTTGGAGAAGGTGAGTCTACTCTGTGCCACTTGTCTACTCTCAAGAATACCCAATTATTTTTTGAAATCTTACAAAATAATTTCATTTTTAAATTCTACATCTCTTTTAAATGTTCAAAATGTTTCTTTCATCATAAAAAAGAAATTTAGTGTTTTATTTAATGCTATACATACAAAGATTTGCATGTGTTTTGTTCACAAAATTACATACAAATATAACTAAATAGCTTAATGTTTATCACATGTATTGTCTGGAAACTTTTCAAATCGTCAGTAAGATATCTCTGTTAGGTGTAAGTATGGGGTAATTAACAACATAAAATGGAAATTGGTAAGCTACTGATTGAAAGGGAGAAAATTGTTGTTCAATTGAATGGTGGGGTAAGTTGCAGAAGAAATAGAAAGTGAATGGGCAGATACAACCCCTAAAAAGAGCTAAATAATTCTTGCAACCGACTTTTAAAAAAAATTGTAATAAGTAGGTAAACATGATTAAAATTTAATAGATTTTGAAATAAATTAATTAAATGTTGTTATCAAAAATACTTGTGTATGTTCTGTACTAATAATAAATAATAACAAAAATAGTATTTAATATGATAATCTAGATTCCATATGGCTCTTATTTATTTTATTTTTCTGTTAAAAAAATAACAAAAAAACAAAAACAACTGTCAGTGGCATAAAGGGCAGAAAGACAATGTCTGCAAATTTTCATGAGTTCTGGAATCCTTGTCCCCTCACTTTTAGATCAAAAAGCCCCTCCTCTCCTCATGATCCCCTTCAATGATGCTTATCATATTATATATATATATATATATATATATATATATATATATATATATATATATATATATATATATATATATATATATATATATATATATATATATATACACACACACACCACTGCCTTAGAAGAAAAACATTACAGATCAAAATGCCTATTTTCTCTTGTAAGGTGTTTGAAATTGATGAACTGGGTACACAAGTTTATCCCTCTGCTTGCTAAAGTGAATTGTACTTTTCAAACAACTTTTCAAGCATAGAGAGAGTTGTCTTTTTAGAAAGTATTGTGTAGCAACCTAAATTTCTTAGTTGTCATATTTTTTCCAAAGAAGCAATAAAATATATAAACTTTGCTAGTTTAAGTTTAATGGATAAGTTTGCAAAATTTAATGTCATTTGTTCAATTGAATATTTGTAGTTTAATTGTGTTATCTTAATTGATTAACTTTCCTTTTGAAAATTGAAGCAACCAATTTGTGCTTGTCAATAACAGAGAAAAAATATTGAATTTCAACGTTTTCACTTATCTGTTTTCAATCAGAGATATCAGAATAGAAAAATATGTATTATATTTTAAAGACAAAATTCATAACCTTGGTTAGTTAATAGCAGCAGCTCTCCATTTTCTGGATCCTCTTTCAATTTGTTTAATTCCATGTACAAATAGTGTCTTGGCTCTGTCAGGGCCACAAGTTTGTAAAAATATTACCAACTATAAATTGAAGTTATTTGAAAAGGGGCATGGATTTGGTGCTTGCAAATAGAATCTGAGAATGAAAAGTGCTTTTTATACAGAGGAGAAATCTTGATAATTTGTCCAAGTTAATCAACACATACGTGTTTTTTCAGACACAATGGAATGAAATCATGTTAAACCATGCCCTAGTATTTGTTTTATGAATGTATTAGAGAATCACAGATATGAACTGTACTCTTCAAGAACACATCATTTTTCGCATATTGAAAATTGCACACAATGTTAACATGCATTTTGAAATGCTGTACACAAGCAGCATTTTCTTGTCAAAACACAAATAAAAAAAAAAAAATAAAAAAGCATCTTGAACTCTTAGAAACATTTGCTGGTTAACTATTCCACCAGGTGGCTTTGCAACTAACATTACATGTCTACTTTGTGCAGTTTACCACAGGATTGTTTTGATTTTTTGTCATATCTTAATTTTCCACCAAACTTGGGTGATAAAGGGAAGGGATTTGGATAAGATTTAGAACAGAAGATGTAACACATTCTTGTTCTGTTAACATTAAAATTCACAGTACCAAAGCATTGAAACATCATTTACCTAGAATCAATAAAAGAAAACTGTGAAAAAGTCACACTTAAGTCATATTGTGAAACAACACATAAATCACTTTACGTTGAAAAACTTCAAAGGTGAGAACATGTTGAGTACATCACTGCATCAGCTGCAGCACTACAAGATACAGCAAAAGAGGTCAAATTTATAGAGGTACCATTGTTAGCACACAAAGATCTGATAGCACAGACATTGGAAAAAAAAACGACTGTGAAATGCTGAACTTGTAATACATTCGAACTATTGTGCTCTAAATTAATTTTTTTTAAAATCCTATTTAATTTATTTGTTGTTAATGGAGAAAAGTAAAAAACAAAAAAACAAAAACAAAACAAACACAAAAATAAAAAAAGGAAATTAAAAATAAATAAAAGAATGCAAAATATTTATACTTGATCAGATGGTTCATATTCTATAAAAGACATTCTATCATTTAGGTGGATTTTTTAAAGCTTCTTTTCAAATAATTTGAAGTGGAAATGTTTTTATGTATGCGCAAATACATATGTGCACATGCATGCGAGCATGTACACACTCAAACAAATGTATGTGTACACACACATTTGCATTTTTCAATTCTTCAATTTTTATATAATTGTTTGTCTGTGCTTGCTACATAAAATAGGAATTTCGAATTTGATTAAATTTATAGTATTTTAATTTGCAACTTTTAGATGTTCATAACAGAATATCTCTATAGTTGAACAGGATTGATTTAATTCTGCACTGAAGTATCATTTATGATGAGCACAACAAACAAATTTTAAAATGATAACAATTCTATTTTTAGAAATTTTATGTAGCAAACGCTGATATAATTTTGATGACAGCACAAAACTGTTATTGTTTCTCAAAAATATGGTTATAGGAAATTAAATATAAAAAAATTATTGTTCTGTATGTATAATATACAATGTGTGTGCGCGTTTATGTATGAAATATTTGTAACTATATATACAGACACACACACACATATATATACACACAAACACATGAGTAGTTTATTTTTCAAACCTGTAACACATGTTCAGTCAAGAGGATTCTAGTCACGCAAGCAGAAGCTCTGTTAGTCTCCAGAAGGCCAATCAGAGATAGAACGTTATAAAATACACTAAATAACTCTGAAAGTTCAGTCACTTGACATGACATAGAAGGGAAAGAAAATAACAACAAACATTGATATGTAAAGAACTTACATACAAAAATGTCACTTTATATATTTATAAGTACATAACATTCTGAAAGTGCTCTCTACATTTTCCTGTTATTTACACAGATGCCACCTCACTCGCCTATTTTGATACAAGACAGTCCTGACTCAGTGGCCTGGCCAGGTAAAGAAGATATCACTATTAAGCATACATGAGATTTGATTATTTTTTTACTGACAATCTGGCATCAACATTCTCAGCACAATTTCCTGGGTGGATTTCAATTTCTGTTCATTGTGCACTTCAATTTTTCACTGGGAGGTGCTTATGAAAAACTGTCACATGAATTTCCAATTCCTTTGTAGATTAATAACTGCGAAACAATGAAAGAGTTGATAAATTTTAAAGAAAAACTGAGGCCTGCAAGTAAGGATGTTTAGATGTCAGCTTCTTCTAATGCCAAAATACAAAAGCTAAATGTCATTAATTTTACCAAGGTCTGAGTTTCGGATCATACATTTAAGAAAAAAGATTTACATTTTGGAAGCAGAGTGGGTCTCTGTTTATTTTGTAAGAAACAAGTATATAACTTAGAGAATGCAAGAGCACCAGACAAATTCACCTCTTTATGCTCCCACAACACTGATACACCATACCATGAAATCTTCTTTACCATGCTAAATGCAATAAATGTGCTGTGTGTATGTATGAGTTATGTGTGTGTGTGTATTTGTTGTGTAAGTTGTGTGTGTGTGTGTGTATGCGCACGCATGAATACTGCATAGTGTGAGCGAGAGAGAGATGGTAGGCACACTCACAGCCTGCTGACATTTACTGACTAGAAACCTCTCGAGGAACAAATCTCACTCTTTTTTGCGCCTTCCTGCTTTCTTCCTCTGTTATGCTTTGAGTATTGATAAGCACACGGCGAAAGCAAAATTTTAACAATAAAGTGCATCACTCTAATACACCGCACAAAGTATGTTCCATAAACAGTAGAGATCATTCTCCTTTGCTTTAGGTTGGCAAGTACTTGGCTGAGAAATATATTAAATTTTACATTCCACTCTAAGCAGGCATTTAGGAGCACTAAAATAAATGTTGATTCAGAGTGTAGTTGCTGAAGTGAAAGTTTCATATGAAAACACAATCATAATAAATTCTAGCTGAGTTCTTTATGAATATCACAAGCTGCCATAAAAGTACTTTGCATTCCATAAGTAACTGGTCAATGCCTTCAAGCAGATATTCTGAAGTAATTGTACAGTACAAGTCCTTACTCTCTTCGTGCCAAAGACCGGATGGCATTTTCTCAAGCACAGTGATGAGTTATTGCTGTCCGTTTATCCTAGCCAGATTTTAAAAACTGATATTGCAGGTGAAATCTCAAATCATTCAATTCACAATCCTTTGATGATAAAATCGAAATATTTCCCGAGAGGAAACCACAATGACAAATGTTGAGATAAGAACCTGAGGCACAGGCACTGTTCACAGGCCAGACCTGCACAACACAAAATTCTAGACTCGTAGGAACTGAATAATTTCAAAACGTTTCACAAAATATTTCAATAAATTTGATATTGAAGTTTTTTAATTTATGAATCGATCTGCGGTTAAAAAGACATATTTCCTCAAATCAGTTCAACAAATTAAACCACCTTCAGAGATAATACAAAATACTGAAGATGAATTTAATTCCAATGAATTCTCAAATATAAATCATCCTATTGAGAAAACCACCAATCAAAAAATACAAACTCTACACACACACAAAAAAAAAAAAAAGAAAGAAAGAAAAGAAAAAAAGGTTTATTTTTGAAACTTTCCACGGAGTGTGTATATTATGTGTATATATGTGTGTGTGTGTGTGTATATGTATATATATATATATATATATATATATATATATATATATATATATATATATATATATATATATATATATATATATATATATATAAAATCATCTAAAAAACATTTTTTGAAAATGTTGACATGTGGTTTTCTCTTCAGGGCAACAATAATGAGTGTATAAGTAAATAAGTATGATGAAAATTTATCAAGAAATGGCAATGATTTGTATGTATATAAGAAAGAGAATCTGAACTTGTATGAGAGCTGTATGGGATTGCCTGTTTCCGAGATGTGCAGGTCTCAGACAGTTGCCAATGGCCACAGCAGTACCTTCCCAAAGCAATGTAACCATTGGCTTGACACTCGTAATGAACCATGTAGAAAAATATATCTACTGCAATCCTGAAACTCTACTATATTTCACCCAGGCAATATAATATGAAAGCTGAAGTAGTCAAGCCAAACAGAGCACAGTCAATACAGATGAGCAGGCCATGATATGACACTCAAAATATTCTCATACACACTTCTGCTAATTAGTTTACATTTCAATTCAATTCTTTGATCTTTAGATTTCCATTTTGCTAATAGGTACCCTTCTGAAACGGAAAATTCATCACGGCCAAAGAAAACACTCAAAAAGTAGCATAAAATATTCATTGAGTCTTCATAATAATAATTTAAGATAACAACCATTTGATCTAGCTACTTTGAATCTGAAACTGAGCTTCGCTAAAGCAGTCAAGGATCCTAATGCTTAACGTGTCTACAGAAAGAAAAAAGCCCCTCATAATAGTAAGTCACATTCAAAACATCAAGCAAAAATATCCAAGATGAAATAGGAGAAATAATGACATGTTCTGCGTAATTACTTCCAGCTATCTCACAGAAGTACCCAATTCCCTCAAGTGCAGAACATTTAATTGAAGCCTGCTGAGAGAAAATCATTGGCTGTGCAGTCTTCTTCTCGCTTCCTTAGCCACACATTCATCACAAGCTGCCCTGTACCTTGTTTTCACATGGCACATTTCTTTACATACAAAGTCAAAATATATTCACAGTGTTGAAAACATACCTTGATATATCTACACTTATTCATGACTGGTCCAGCTGCTTACCATTATCACAAAACTGCCTTACAAAAGCCACGTCCAGAGATCAAGCTATAGAGATGCTATGGTTCCAAGTCATTGTTAAGAAGTAATCTTCGGGCCTCACACAATCAAGTTGAGACATCTTACATTAGGAGTCAATCTTCTGGTGGTTACATTCATACAAAATTCAGTCAAACAGCTTTTTTTCCTCTGTTCTATACCTCTTTCTGTTGTTGCGCTCTTCCTTGTCTTTTGTTCTGCTCTTGGAATGATCTGATATAAAAATTTACTCTGAAGAGGTACAACTTACTTAAATATTACACGTTCTAGGCACAGTTGCTCCCATGCACTTCTGTGTGTGTAACAATATGTTATGGTACATATTTACACTTTCATTTGACTACTTGTTGTTTGTTCTTTAAGATTCCAGGCAAACAAGCTCCTACTTTCTTACAGGTAGCCTTCACTGTTAACTTGCCATGAGTATAGTGAGTTTTGAATTAAAACCTGGTTTTCATTTGAAATATTTTTGCACTGACATGACTGCCGTCATCATCTTAAGTTCGAGATCACTGCAACAATTATGATAATGAAGAATACTGATGGTAACAGAACGGCAGTGGCTGACACTGCACCTGTAGAAGCTGCCTGAGCACACTGGCCTGGAAAACAAATTAAAAAGGAATCATTCAAACTGTTTTGCATTCTAAAATACACTGCAGAGCCAAAAAACACTGGTACAGCCATGCATATTGAAATAAAGAGATCTGGAACCAATCAGAATACAGCACTCTGGTTGGTGACTATATAAGACAACCAGAGTCTGGCACAGTTGTTAGATCGGTTACTGCTGCTACAATGATAGGTTATCATGATTTTAGTGAGTTTGAACGTGATTATAGTCGGCGCAAGAGAGAGATCGGGCATCCCAGAGGTCACAATGAAATTAAAATTCTACCAGGACAATGCAACAGCCAACGTGTCCAGAATTTCTACAAAGTGGTTCCAGGAACACTCTTCTGAATTTAAACACTTCCACTGGCCACCAAAATCTCCAGACATGAACATTATTGAGCATATCTGGAATGCCTAGCAAGATGCTGTTCTAAAGAGATCTCCACCCCCTTGTACTCTTACAGATTTATGGACAACACTGAAGGTTTCATAGGGTCAATTTCCTCCGGCACAACTTCTGACATTAGTTGAGTCCATGGTATGTCATGTTGCAACAATTCTGAATGTTCATGGAGGCCCTACACATTATTAGGCAGGTACACCAGTTTGCTTTGGCTCTTCAGTGTACATCTTAACAATATTTGAATAATAAAATTTACCAAGAAATAAACTAAAATTGAATGGTACATCAATTAATGGACAAGATCAGTTAATAGATAAGAAATATGTTGGTAATAAAACAAAAAAAGAACAGATGTGTTACATACTTAATATGTGAAATCATGCATCTTCATTTCACTAATTTAAAATTTAAATTGAATTATACAACAAATGGAAGGTCAATAATGAACAGTTCAAGATATGAATCCTACTTAGTATGACACCTACTTAGTATGTTTAGATTATTAAGAAGAATATGATTAAATAATTTCAAAGAAGCACAGTGAATACCCAGAGGTGAAGACAAAAAGAAGAGAAATTGAAGAGGAAAA
This sequence comes from Gryllus longicercus, assembly GCA_038098605.1. Classification (NCBI taxonomy): domain Eukaryota; kingdom Metazoa; phylum Arthropoda; class Insecta; order Orthoptera; family Gryllidae; genus Gryllus; species Gryllus longicercus. The sequence goes on along the minus strand of JAZDUA010000066.1, from coordinate 2,666,908 downwards.
GAAAAGAAATAGATACTACAAGCAAAACTACATCTTCCAAGAAACAGATATAATCCATTTTTTTATGGTTAGTTGCCATGCTAAATTATTGATTTTATACGTTTAACTATTGTTAAAGTGACTTTGTAACAGATTTCTCAAAATAAATTGTTTTCTACTACATATAAAGTACTTCAGTATAGTTCAGTTTAGTATTTTTAAAATCTCAAAATTTTTATTGGAAATATCTGCATTGAAGACTCAAAATGAATACCAATAAAAAGAAATTGCACAATTGGAACCAAAAATGTGTAACAACAATTAGCTAATTGTACCTTACAACAGATATTTTTCAAATTGTTCATTAAATAGATATTCATGATATGAGTGGTAAAAGTGACATTTTTTATGAGTAGGAAATATTGCGGCACTAGATGAACAGGCTCAGTGGCACAATCTTACGAGCAAAATATAATAACTTTTACCATATGTTTCATACACTATTGTTTAGTCAGCCTCACTGACTTTCAATTTATTTTACTTCAATTAACAAATCATTTAATGATAACTCACTTACGCTATCATTCATACTATATTATTTGTACTGTTTATTCATACTATGACTTAATAATTAAGGTCAATAGTAGCGGTTGCAAACAGATGAAATTACATTGTTTTCTTTGTTGTATTCGCAGATTTATCTGAACACTTGAGCATCGTCTCACTTTTAGTACTAATGATAAAAATTGAACTTTTAGCATGCTATGCATGCCCTGAAAGCACATCTTTTACAAGTGGCTGTGTAAAAAAATTTAAAGAAACGGGCCAAGAAATAAGAATTTCCATGTATCACAATTTTTAACAACAGGAATATATAAAAATATTGTTAGAGGATTTGCTAATTCTGAAATATTAGTAAATTTAAATAAATGTGCTTTTACATCATACCTGAGATCAAAATGGATGTTAAAAATTAGTAATAGCAATCATGCACTATTTTTTTTATTTTCATGATTTCAAAAATAGTCTCAGAGGTTGAATGAAAATATCAGCTGTAAGTAGCACACAAATGACAATATTTCAAATTTTATAAAAAATACTGACAAAGAATATTTTTCGCTGAATGTAAGAATAGTAAAATTTTCAGTGAATAATTTATAGAGAGTTTTCATACATTTTAATTTCTCTTACAGATTGGTTTTATCTTGGACATTTTTGCTGCTTTTATGTAAGAAAAACTAATGAATTTAACAATAGATGACGTTGAAGACAAAGATACTTAACAATACTTCATGCAAGCGGCAGCTAGTGCTTAGATTGCACTGTGGCAAAATCCCAAGATTATCAAAAAACTATAATACATGAATATACATTTTCTATTTAATGACATTCAGTAATCAAGATTTTGCAGCAATATCAATATATATGAAATCATTTTGAAATCAAAGGCCAGCAGCGTTCCAAATTCCTTAACTACACTCCATGAAGTCATAGATGTGAAGAATTCGAGACATTGCGGGTTCTTGGTTGGATGACTGTCTGGACACCCAGGATCAAATGACATCGAGCCCCTGACTGAAGGGATAAAAGGAAATGACTGACTATGATTGATTACTGACTACAGCGAAGAAGAGAGTGACTAGATTAAAGAGCACCCAATGAACACTCTCTGCAGCATCAAGCTCTCTCCCAGGAATTGCACCATTCTCGCACTTAAGCTCTTTATCTACATTACATCTTTTGCCACGTGTTCCTATGCTTTAACACAGAACCCTCAGATTCCCTAAATTCCATGCTGTTTGTATCTTTTTGACTTTGAGTCTTATTAAGGTTAAGAAATCCAAACTTAATTATTACAATAATCCATGTTTAAAAACAAAAATATTTATAGCAATAATATTATAAAGTAAAACATGCAATTTTTAAGAAAACAACACTAACCAATCATTGTAAGATTGAACACACGATGTCCTGAAATTCCAGGAGTAATATTCCTATGACAGGATTCTGTTGCAGTAGACACATGTAGCGTAGTATCCCTTTTCCATTTTGCATCATTGTATAGGATACTTCCGTCTCCTTTGTTTCCTCCATGGGTGTATATGAAGCAGTATCTCCTTGCCCCAGTAGACTTTCGACTGACAGGAGAAGCTATAAGAAAACTGGTTCCATTTTCCTCCCAATTTCCATGACAGGAATAAGCTGGAATAAATATTAAATTCCATTAATAATGATATAAAAATAGGAGTAACACAATTACCATTACAACTCAGTGTACTATTTATTTATTCATTTATTTTTTTAATGTACAAACAATGTACAAATCTATAACTCAAATTAAAGAACAACAGTGAACAAATTACAAAACAATAAATTAATCAAATTACCCAACTTGTATTACTACAAATACACAAACGGAATAAAGAACAGTCTTCTTTCATCAAAACAATGCTAATGATACATGTATACTGATATTTATGGATGAGTTAGCTTGCAATCTGGAAACCATGAAAATAAAAGTACTTCCATAGTTTGTTCAAAACAAACAACTAATTAATGAGGAGAAAAGTTATAATAGGTCTTCAATACAAACTAAATGAAACATTGAACTTTCCAGAAGTAGTAATACATAACAACAATATAAATTATTCATCAGGAAATTCTTAGAATTATGGTTAGATGAATGAATATATATATATATATATATATATATATATATATATATATATATATATATATATATATATATATATATATATATCCTCTAGTAATATTTTCTCACCACATAAAAACTGAACAAAAAATAATGTTTGTTGTTGTAGTGCTTTACTAATTGTTTGAAGGAATAATATTTGGTTTTATAATCTCCTCAAAATTTTCTCTGACTTCTAACAATTCTTCTACAACTTTCCCGTTTTCCCCCAGACTTTTCTAGAACAATGAAATTCCCTGATTTTTCCCGATTTTCCATGTTTTCCAGAAAGTGGAGAACCTGTTAAAGCATCAGCAATGATACATTCAGCTAGTAACATGTAATGTGACAATAAATGTCTAATGTCAACAATACAAAATACACATTTCATATTGATTCAAATAATATTGGACAATACATCATTCACACAGCTCCAATAAAAGCACTCACACAGCTAATGTACAGCTCAAATTAAAGAACTGTTACATTTCAATGCGATTCAATATTGGAATGTAATAGTGTCTCAAATCCTTACTGAACATTATAAATAAATACACTAACTGATGCCCAATACATCACAAATAAGGAAATAAACAAACTTGAACCAACAATTTCACTCCAGTTTTAATGTTTTAAATTTCATTTTATTATGAAGTTTGCTTATATTTCTATCAGTCACATCACACGAACTGCCATTTATTATCAAAATGACCATTACCTACTTTCACTAAATTACATTTTAAAAAAAAATTGTTATTTAAAACAGGGCTTATTTTTAGTCAATTAAAATGTGATTTGATCTAAAACTCAACTGTAATGCCTGTTTCCCTAACGCCTTTATTTTCATTAGTATGTCATAATATAATTCAAAGTTTGTCAAAAAAAGAAATACCTGAAACTGCCTCGCTGTTACAGGAATAAAAATCCATGGTATCCAAAGTTTCAGTGCATCCCACAGAAAGGGATTCAAAATTCTCTACATCGCAGTCTGGTTCTGTGTTGCTTTCATCCTGACGTTTGCTTCGAACAATTGCTCGCTTCTTTCGTTTGTGATGATGCAATTGTTGAGGTACATTTTCATGTAGACCTGTGACAGTGTAACGTCCAAGGTATGGACACTTGCGAGGATGTAACGTTGCAGCTAGAAAAGAAAGAAATGGTTCCTTATTAAAATTTGCAGCACTACAAATTTCTTCACAAGATAAAGGTGCAGTGTTCAGTGATAACAGAATATAATACAAAAAATAAATCAGGAGCTTCAAAATTTAGTAGAAAATTTCTCACATAAAAGCCTCCCTCAAATATTCTATTTGGAACTTCAAATTCTTATTACAATTTTTAACATAAAATACATTTTTAAAAATTGATATATCATATTACTGCAAAAACACTTCCAGCTGGCTCCAAACAACACAGAAAATAATGGCATCAGTATTTCCAATAAGATTAGGAAGAAGTTGACAAACGATATTCATGATTCTGAGGTGAATTTGGCTTATTTCATGACAATATCATGACTGAGTGAAAGAACTTTTTAAGAAACAATACTAAAGAGGGACTTGGCTACCCTATGGTAGTATTGTTTGTAGAAGTAGTATATAGTATTATGTGGGGAAGCTGGGAATTAAAGTCCACATTTTTAGTTTTTGATTAATGGTGACGGCACTTGATTCATTTGAAAATGGTGTACCATTTTACACTGACATTCCCTCTAACAATTCTATACATGCGGACCTTTACCCCACTTACCCTATGTAAGTACAGTAAAGCTAAGGTTATAGTGCTTTGTGTTTCTCTGGCACCGAACCTGTGGGGAACTGATGATTTGTTTGAGGATCAGTCCGGATGAGTGTGCGCCCCTTGACCTCGTGGTCGCGTACCCCAGCACCTTCCCCTCGGAAGACGCCGTCACCAGCTGTGAGAGGCGAAGAATGGCACAGGTCCCTATCGCTGCACTGGTCGAGCGATTGTACGAGTATCACTTGAATGCAGCAGTAAGCGGTTAATGGCTGGGATCACTCGGAAGGAAGAAACCCATCGCCAGCGTTGCCTCCCAGTCAGATAATTATCGTTTTATTATAGGATACCCCTATAATTTCGACTACGAAAGTATATTCTCATATAAATCTATAAAAATTGAAAGGTATATTGTGAATAGGGACTTGCAAATCTGTAAATGTTCTTTAATAAACCGTCAGATAATACTCTCAAAGAACGTACTCTTAGACAAAATCTTCCGGGAGCATTCGCAATGCGTCGAAAGAACATCCGACACGAACAGTTGCGACTCACAACTCTTTTTGTATTTTTTTATTATTTAATTTTCATCCTTATTAGCTATTACACTATTTTTTACGTACTATGTCCGAAAGTGAAGAATCAAACAACTATGTTTAATCATTTTTATGAAGAACTTGCTTAGTATACAATATAGAAAAGTTTGGCGTCAGCGGCGCCACCTGCAGGTAGTTCATTGAGTAAAAAGGAAGTAATTTATCTACACCCTCTTCCCTGCCTCCTTATGTTCCAATCACCTCGCCCCAGTCCTCCGTCTTGCTGCACACCAACCACCTTATCTCACTCCGCCACGCCCTACTTCGCTCCACCACTTCTCCCCAATCCCCCCCCACCAGGCTTCACGCCATTCCGCTAGCCTCTCTCCGCCTGCTCATACCCCTTCACTTCCCTTCGCCGCCCCCATCCCTCCACCACGTACCCTTCATGCTACACCCCGTTTCGCCCCTCCCTTCTATCTCCGCAACGCCACCTTTACACCACTGCGTCTTGCCCTACCCTTTGCCTACCTCCATCCCTTCCCCCAACCTCGCCCTATCCCTTCGCCTAATTCCGCCGCGCCTAGCTCAACACCCTGCTTGCCTCACTCAAAAAAGTCAGGTGTGAAAAACATCAAATCAATTTTTATGCAAGTGGCAGCTGTTAAGGACGTGTCTGATAGTTCTGTTCGCTGAAATAATAACCTCAGCTTTAATCGGGAGAATCATGTTCATGTTAATTCTTCATGAAGAGAGGAACGTGAAGTTGGTTCTTCACAGTTTCTATGAGAGTGATTCGCAGCATAGAGAACGTTTTCTACACTTACATACACGCACGCGCACGCTGTATCATTTCAATCATTGTGGCTGTTCACGCTGAGGTTGCACGGTTGCAAAACCCGAAAAATGCGTGGCTGAAATGCAGTTGAGATACGTTTACACGCGAGTACACGGAGGAACAAATGTGGGGTAAGCAGGTGATAAAAAATGGAGGCTTTCCTGAAAAGCATTAAGATAATATAAACACAAAATTATTTTTAAGGTGCATTCGTATAAAATGCGTTTGTAATTATGCGTTGGGCAGATCCCATTTTATGGCAGGCCTACACAACGCCTTGGCCAATGCCGCGGGCATTGCACTTACGAGCTAGCCGACTGCCCGCGAAAGCGCCGAAAGTGCACGTGGTGGGCGTAGGATGCTTTTCGGGGAGGGAAGAAGATTGACGTTGCATGACGCGGCGGGTAGATTGAAAGCCGGGGTGTCTAATGCAATGATCCATGCTGTGAAATGATTTGCCCACTTTTATAAATGGGCAATTACCGTGTTTCTAGCAACAAGGGCCGTATTTCAATCTTTATGTTCATCTGTGCTGTATCTGCTATGCATTGACATATTTTATTTATTAATTTATTTTTTACTCTATGCTCATTGTAACTCAAACAATATTTTAAAAATGTGGCTTCTTTTAAAAATTTATTATGTAATTTTATCAAACAAAACTTTACAATTTAATAATTGATTTTCACCAGGAATGTTATAATCCCCTAATGATAGCAAAACGGAGGAAACTGAAAGCAGTCTCTCACATCAAGATTGATATAAAAATGAAATATAGGCAATTCCAAGGGTAATGTTAGGCAGCAAATGTATTTGTCCATTTTCCCACATTATGAGAGATACCAATGAGCAAACCTCTTTTAAGGTATTTTACTATCAATCATGACATTATTATGAGTCTTGGAATAAAAAACTCCCTGCATTTTTTTTAACATGTCATAAACATAAAGGCAGAATAACACAATCTCAAATGTATACATTTTCCAGTCAAAATTGAAACTTTTTTTCAAGTTCCTGTGTTTTTACGAAAAACTCAAACATTTCTGACATGTCTGAGAGGACGCATATTTTTCTGATAATTCGTGCATTTCGTAATGTGCGTGCTATTAGTAATAGAATTGTGTGAGCAACAGGTTTATTGTAATTATTGATTTGTTTGTCACATTCATTTGTTCTTTTGACTTGCAAGAGACCTAATTTTAAATTTTATGATTGTAATTTATTTCAGACACACTTTAAAGAGTCAACCTCCTTCGGGTTTACAAGATATCAGTTTGCAAAAGTGCAAGTTAAATGAACCGCACGTTCACTGTATCTAGTGCCCATCATCTCCAACTTCTTCTTTGGTCCTATCTTCCATATACGGAAGTTAGGTGACCCATAACGGGTTTCTTGGGATAAATTATTCAGGGTGGTTTCCCGTTGCTTTCCCTGATATGATGATGATAATGATAGGGGGTGAAAGGACGAACACAATACAACCATGCCCGAGGCGGGACTCGAACCCGCGATCTTTCGGTACGAGATCGCTACGGCACTACTGCCTTAGCGATCTCGGCCACCCAATCGGCCATCTCCAACTAGTGACACACTATTTTCCTTCCTGTCTCCTCTTCTCTGGAATTTATTTCCTCAAGAACCTGGTCATGCTGATAAGCGTGTTTGCACGAGCACATACTGTGGGGTTCGTTAGTGTGATCTCAACATCACCCAAAAGGCTAACAAATCAAAACAAACCTGCCCTTTCACTCTCGTCTTTACACGTTCTCAGGGATGTTTACAATTAAGTGGGAAGTTCAAAGTGCAAGTTATACAAAGAGATGTGTAGTGGCTGTGCATTGGGAAATTATAAAGAAACAGAAAACAAAGTAATAAAAACCTATATGTTTTTCATAAGGAGAAGTTTGGATGTGCTCTGGCTTGCAGTGTAGTAGGAAGTAAGGCAACTGCTTGAAAGACTCACCACTTATGAACATTATATTTTGGTTAACTTTTGTTGGATTTAATAAGTTTTAATGACATGTAATTTTGACACTTTCCATTAAGACATCATCTTTCTCAAAAAACATGATCAAATTGGGCATGGATTGTATTTATCACTAATAGTTTTTTGACTAAAACAGACTCAGTATTTTTTATAACAATTTATTTCTTTTTGATGTTTTTACCCTATTTGAGGTCTTTCAAAAATCTATTGTCTAGCTTTGTTGACACATCATAAACAAACAGTAAGCATTTTCATAAAAATTTGTCAATGATAAACCTGGTCAAGTTGTAAACATCATCTCTTTTTGACATTTTCTATTAAAATGCTAACAACAGATTTTTGAAAAGACCACAAACAGGGTCGAAACATCAAAAATAAATAAATTGTTAATAAACAAGATAGCAGATGTTAATATATTCATTAAAATATTTATCATCACGTTTTGCACCCAGGTGGATGGCTGAATACAACTTCAGCTTGGAGTACACAGTGTATGCTTTCAAAAGACAACAACCTGCATCTGCTTTAACTACTAGAAATTTATGTGAAGCTATTCAACTGCTGGAATCAAAATATGCTCCAATTTAATATAGTTAATTTCCAACTTCACAATAAAAGAAAAATAACCATTGTAATAATGAACTTGCTCAGAGATGCATTCAATGTTTCTGGTTCTCGAAACAGAAATCAGAGACTGATATAAATGTAGATTACAGAGAACAAACAGAAGGAACTAAAACCAAAACAATATGTTACAAAGAGTACATAAGATCACAAGCATTTCCGAATTCCACTTGTCTGAATTTGATCCATCGTCACAAACAATTGGCAATTCTGCGGTTGCTAATGCCCTGTCACTCAAGCAAGAGGAAAAGCATGCTAACCTAGCAAAAAACACAAATAAATGAATTTATGGCAAAGAATGTTTACAGAAACCTTTATAAACAATTATCTTTTGCTCTTTTTAGAAAGGTAAAGAAACAGCAAAAAATGTTTAAAGATCTAATAAGAATATTGAATTTTTTCTCATTTGGCTAATACTTTTGTTGATGACAGAACCTAATGCTAATCATATCAGCATGTATTTTCTCCCTTCAACATAAATAATGTTAAAATTTTTTTTTATTATTAAAAAAACAGAATAAAAATAATTTCTTACTTATGAGTGTTGTATAAGGTAGAGTGGTGTGAGGAAAATATTCTGGGTTGCAAGCTTCTTCTGCTACTTGAACAGTGTTGTCTGCAACAAACATTCAAAAATAATATTATTTTTCTAACTCTTAATAATATTGAAAATGAGTTCCATCTTTTTTAAACTCATCACTTATTGGACAAAACATATTGCTTTAAAATTCTTCTAAATGGAAACTATTATTGCAGAGAGAAGTTCATCAAGAATTTATATGATTATGAACTAAATATTTTAGGAAAAATGTTTAAGAAAAATGTGAAAAAGAATGCATTTACTAGTGAATTTTTGTGTGAATTTGCCATTCAAACAGATAGATAACACTTTCAGTCCTACGCCTGAGCAGGGTTTGGCTATAATTTTAATCCTAGGGAATGGAGCTGGAGTGTAACTCAGGTCTCACGTTAATCAAATTTTGTTGCCTATAACAAGCAGTATTTGGTCTTTGGTGACATGAAAAAACATCATCAGTTCTCAAAGAATACATGAAGTTTTAGATTCTACCACCACTGAAGCCAATTATATCTATACTTTCTATCTCCTATATCTGCCCATGCAGAGTCCACTGGTTTGCATTTTGGTCTGAGAAAGGTAGCAATATATCAAGGGAAATGCTGGCATCTTCGACTAGGATGTGGTTTCTCCTGCACAGCCATGTATGTATTGAATTCCACAGAACATGTATACATTTTATTTAAATATTACAGTTAGTATATAGAAATTTCTGCCCCTTGGGTGGCTCGTGGACAGCATGCCAGTTTTCTGTGAGGTAGTCTTGAGTTCAATTCCCAGCCAGGGCAAAAATGAAGCTGTAGTTTTCTAACACAAATCATGTTTCTAAAGCTGTGTGATGGCAAAAAGCTCAGGCAGGCTAAATAAGCTAGGAACAATGATTGAAATTCATGCTCGCCACAAGTCTCCTTAATCCCAGGTGTGGATAAAACATAAAAACAGGGTCCAGTCATGGGAACACTGCTAGCTGGCGAAAGCCAGATTAATCTAATCCTAAATGCCAAATACATACATACATACTTATGTATATTTAATTTTTTTCAGACAGTAAAAAAGGGGTTGTTTTAAAATTAATAGTGTCTCTACCACATCAATATTTTCCCTCTTGGTTAATTAAGTTTTAAAGTTTTATTTACCAAGAATTTCATATACCTATCTCTTATTTAACTTGATAAAAATTTTCAAAATTGTCTCAAAATGGACAGGATTCTGGAATTAACACAGTATTAAAGGCTCAAGACTGAAAGTGTTAAAGGATCAGATACGAGATACTTTATAACTATTTGCTGTAATACTCTATTTGTGTTCATGTTAACTAATTTGACTTACTGCTTTGCTGGAGCTCAATCACATGTCCATCTCGTTTGTAGAATCGCATGCACACATAACCACTATTGCTGAAATCACAAGAACATCAAAGGAATTGAATAATCATAAATTAACATTAAAGTTATAAGTTTTTATTCACACATGCATGAGTGTATGCTCACACTCGGGTAGATTAACTCAGAATAGAAGCAGCAATATTGTGTACACATTTAATATGCCCTACATATTCCAATACGTTTTGAGTTTCTACATTTGTAGAAAATAAACAATATACTGCAGCCTTCATTAACATTTTTTTAGAACTAATGTTGTTCTCCTTTGCTGTTACGCAGAAGGGCAGTGTGTGAATTGGCAATTTTCTCCAGAGGGGGACATTCAAAACTTTGGGAGGGGAATGGTAAAATGGTTGGGGAAAAATAGGATAGAGAAACAAAACCATCTTTGCTTACACAACCCAAGTGAATTGAATAAGTGCTAAAAATGCTCTTGAAAATATTTTCTTGGCCAATTTCTGTGATATGGATTCCATCATTTAAACACTTCCAAGTGCGGAAATCATAAATACAACACCTAATATGGATTAATTGAATCCCTGGCAAGTAGATATTAATACTCCTCCAGCAGAGGACATCGAACTCTCTATGAGGGCTCCCAGCACCCACCTCTTCCCTGGTCAATTCGCACTCTGCTTCCCTGGTTGTGTTATATCCATCCTCAAAAGGAAAAGAACAAACACTTAAAAACTTACCAGCCACTTGTTGTATGAGCAACTATAGTGACTTGGTGATGACTTTCTGTTGCATTGTGACATATCACTCTCATTTCAGGCCCAGAATGAGATATTCGTAAGGTAGCATTCTTGTGGGAAAAGTGATAAGAACGGCTTAAATCCAAAGTATGCCACTGGTGATGTTCAGTCACCCAGTTTGGATACCGGCACCTGGATTTTGAGTTTTCAACTGAAATGAGAAAAAAATATTATGGAAATCACACATACATAAAAGATTTAAATAATTTTAACCTATTAATTTACTTTTTAAGATAGAAAGTAAATTATAATTACACACACATTGTCAGTAGAAAATAACTTTTGAGGACAAGACACTTTTGTACAAGCACATTGTAGAAACAACTAGTTCTTTAAGAAAAAAAGAAAATTGGAAGGATTTCATGATGATCTTATCTCGTAGATGTACACAGTGAAAAATTGTGACATCAGATGAAATGACATTTGACATTTGGATACAAGAACCTCAAATTAAATATAATACCAAAACGACTGAACAATTATAAATTCACATTAAAGTTGAAGTTTTTATTTACATATGCATGAGTGTATGTACTCACTCAGAAACTGAATCAGACACTGAAAGTACCATACACTTATAATGTGCCTTATAGTTTCCAATGGGTTTTCATTTTCCACATTTGTGGAAAATAAACAATATTTTACAGACTTCATTAAGATTTTTTAAAACATCATGGTGAAATTACTTAATGGATTCCGTATATCACTAATTCACTTTGGCTTCATGTTACTGAATAGTCTTTTGAGTATTTACTTACATTCTCAACTAAAGAATGACATACAAATCTAAATAAAACATTAAACATTATACAGGTTTTCAAATAAAAATAAATGCATAAATGAATAAGTCAGTCTCACGTTGCAAGATAATTTGTTTCACTAGCAATTGACTCTTCATCAATGTTTTCTAAATTTTGTCCAAAACGTTTTGAAGGCTTTTTCCAGACAAATGCTGCAATAACTAGCTATATTTCGTTTTTCAAAAAATCTGCAAATTTAGGAAAGTCGGCAACATTCACAAACTTTATGGTGACACAACTTGCAACATTCTATCATTTTATAACTTTACGAAATTTCCTGCATGATGTAGTAGTTAACTCAAGCTCCACTCCAAAAGTATTCCCTGGATTCTTCTGAAAAGGGCTGTGCTCATCACTTATCCCTGATGTCCCCTCCATAATGTTGAATTTGCCACACATCCCTTACATTTTTCTTTTCAGTTTTTTCTTCTTCAAAAAATCTGTATAAATTCTGGCATGCGTATGGCAAAGTAATCATTTTAGAAAAGATTACATTACATATCTCTCTCCGAAAAACATAATGATCTAAAAATGTTGTTACCTTAACATCTGTCAAAGGCATATAGTTCATTTTCAATGGAATACAGAATTGTTTATTTTAAATCGAAAACTGCATTGAAAAAGATTTCTTCTCATTTACTATTAATTTGTTATTACGGGATCAATTTGAAATATTTTATATTGTACTATTTACATTTTCTTTATTGCAAAGAATATTCGTATCATCCGCAAAAAGAACTGTTATTCCGTTTCTAATCGTCGAGGGCATATCGTTTACGTGTAGTAGGAAGAGAATATCGCCTCAAATCAATCCCTGCAGAACTCCATGTGCAATTGGCAAATGAATCAGAAAGGTCTATATATAATATCCAATCATTCCAATAAGGTAGTTCTACTATCTGAGACCATTGTTTACGGTATGACAACCAACTTAGAGCAATACCACAGATTCCATATGATGGTAACATTGAAAGTCAAATGTTATGGTCAATGTCAAAAGTTGTTGAAAGATCTAAAAATACTCCAATACCGTACGTGTACATGGGCATTGGGTACTCAACTATTAATCGTGTGACTCTCGGCCTGATTCTTACACAGAGCCTTGACCTACGTGTCAAGTTCGGCGATTATTTGGAACTTCCCATGGTAGAAATATTTCCACCTTGGAACATTCTTTTGATGCGTAGAATGCTGAAAGGACTACTCAATCAAATATTAGCCCGTTTCAATTTTTTTTGCGTGGAAGGGGTGCGCTTTCTTGCTGAACAAGCTAAAATCACAAAGAACGGTAATCGAATATCAAACGAATTTTAAAATAAGTATTTCATTACACATAATACACGCAAGAATCTTATGAAAAGTAATAGTTCAGGCAAAAATAATGAAAAATAATCATTATATTTTAAACGCTAGTAACTAAAGCATTGTGGAGTATTGTAAAAAATACGACCACATCATCTCGTTACTAAGTAGAGGATGTTGTTTTAAAGGATAATGAAGGAGAAGCCAGTAGTCCCGAAAAAGTGGCAAAACTCTTCAACCAACACTTTTCTAGAATTGCTACTGAACTCACAAAAGGACTAAAACCACAAAATTCTACATTACCTTCCCAAAAAATTTTAGACACGATTTTTATTTCCGAAACTTCTTCTAACGATATCTTACGAATAGTCAATAAACTAAAAAATAAATATTCATCTGGTTTAGATGAATTTCTGGATTGTTTATTGAAAACTTGTGAACCTGCCTTTATACACCCGTTAACTCACATTTTCAATGCTTCTTTAAGCACAGGAATATTTCCAGATATTTTCAAAACAGAAAAAATTAAGCCACTTTTTAAAAAAGGGAGAAAAATGAAATTCAAAATTATCGAACAATTTCTCTTTTGTCAGGTTTCTCTAAAATATTAGAGAGGCTTTTCTATACGCTAATGGAAACTTTGCTCAGGAAAAACAAAGAATTTTCAGTCTCACAACATGAGTTTAGAAAATCAAAATCTACAGAAACTGTCATTTTTTTCTTTCATTTCTTAAAGACGTTGCTTCATCAATGGACCAAAATGAAGCAACTATTGAAATATTTTTTGATCTTTCAAAAGCTTTTGACGATACTGACTATAACATCTTGCTATCAAAATTACGTTCTTATGGGATTCGTGATATAGCCATAGATTAGATATCTTCGTACCTTAAACATCGATCTCAAAGAGCAGAAATACCGTACATGCACGAAAGGACATTATTTACTTATCTTTCCAACTCTTTACCAATTGAATATGGGGTTCCGCAAGGCTCGATCTTAGGTCCTATCCTCTTTCTGTTATTCGTAAACGATTTGCCCTCGTCTATTAAAAACGGAAGAACGGTTCTGTTTGCCGATGACACGAATGTTCTTTGCAAAAAATAAACAATAAATAGTATGATTTTAGAAGTTTCAAATTGGTTTTATAACATAAAAGTAATAGTTAATGAAAGAAAAACAGTTTAAATAAATGTTTGCATTTCAAATCAGCAATCGCATGCTCCATTGAAAATGAATAATATGCAAATAGGTGATATTCAGATAACAACATTTCTAGGTTTGTCAATTCAGTCAACTAAGTCAATAGAATGTACATATAACAAAATTAAACACTAAATTAAGTTCATTATGTTACGCATTCAGAATTCCATCAAATTCTGTCAGTCATCATGCAGCTCGTTGCGTGTATTTTGCAAATGTACATTCCCACCTGAGATATGGTATAAAATTCTGGGGAAACAGATCATGTAGTACTCAGATCTTTATATCACAAAAGAAAATTATTCGAATAATGAAAAAATGCTATCTGCATTACCCTTGCAAGCCTCTCTTCATTGAGCTTGGAATCTTACCACTGCCTTGCCTATATATTTAAGAATCTCTAATATTTGTCAAAAGTACCTTACTTAACGGTGGGAACATATTTTCATACAATACTGATATTTATAATTACAACACATGTCGTAAAAATCACGTTCATCAAGTGTCAGTAACAACAGCTCACTATCAGAAATCCACATACAATACATGTACGTTACTTTACAACGCACTGCCAGATGACATTAAACAATTGAAGTCGGGTCACAAATTTATGTTAAAAGTGAAATCTTTTCTGCTGCTTAATTGTTTCTATACAATTAGAGACTATACTGATTATCAAAAAACAGTTTATTTAACAAAACAGTGACATATAATGAATTACTTTACATTTGTATTGTATAATTTTTGTAAAAAGACTTAATATGTTTGTAACAAATAATGTACTTCAGCTTCCGGGTCAATGTCCCCCATCTCGATCAGGTTTTTGTCCAGTTTCTCTGATCCATCGAGCAAATGCTGAGATGGCCCGTAGTTTTGCTTCTGGACGTAAATGTACCTTGACTATGTGCACGATTTGTTGAACTCTCCTTTTGCTTGTAATGGTACGAATAGAGGTAAGGGCGAGTTGCTTTTATTAGCAATGCAGAAAAATCATACTTGCAACTCGTATACCAATGCAAATAAGTTTTCTATAACTCAGAAACGAAAATGACTATTTTTCAAATATTGCTAATCTTACGATTTTTAAAAATTATTTTTATTTATTTATGTTAAACTTTTACTCATCTTTCAACTATTTATAGTTAAAATGACGGGAAGGGATTCTGGAACTCAAGAAAACGTGCGCAGATAATCTTTTCCCCCTTACGTCACATACAGTTTTTACTGTTCTTTTTTTTTTTTTTTTTTTTTTTTTGACTGAATAAATCTAAATCTATTATTGAATTGAATGAATTTCAGTTTTGCTGTCATAGCAAGACTTCTAGCATTTAAATATTGCCTTAAGGGAAATCAGAAGATTTAGTTAAACAAAATTTTAAAAAATCAGAAAATGAACGTAGTTTTGAGCATTTTAAAAACAGAACTCTCTACGACATTGCAATCCCTCGCCCCCATCGCGTCAGAAACGGGCGCGATCTCGATACGTGAAATAGGGCACAACTAAATACAATTGGGCAAATACTGGCGGGAGGGGAGATACTGGGCAAATTTGGCGATGACCACACAAAAATGCCACGCCTTGCCACTGGAACTGTTGTTTGGATGATTTCATTACTCCTATATTGTAAAATTGCTATGAATAACTAAACCTGCTTTTCGGGCACAAAGTAAATTGTTTCGACTAACTAAAACAATTGGCGATAATGTAACCTAATTTTCTTACGAAACATAAAAACTTTGAAAAATATACCATCGAGGTACTTTTTCATTTACCTATCTACGCTCTAAGAAGGACAAGCTGAGTAATTGTATTATTGTATTTAAAACTTATTTTTATTGTGAACTTGCATGGGAAAAAATAAACATTTAACATGAAAATAACCGCCGGAGACGCCACTCTAAACTAAAGAAATGTTTAGTTCATACAATAAATCACGTAGTAGATTGAACTAGGTATACGGAATAGCAAATTTTGGAAGAACAAAGTGCTTATTCACAGGTCCGTGTTCATGCACGGGCCCGAAGGGCCAGGGGGCAGGGCACTCAAATTGTTCGTAAATAAATATTTAATACTAAATTTTTCACAAAATAAAATAAAAAACGCATAAAAAGTTGTACATATGATATGTATACGTATGTATGTATGATATTATACGCAAAAAATAGGCATAACGGAGTGATGTCTCGCATCATTGGATAATATTTATAATACGGAATGCTGCTGGTTGATGTAAGACTGTCACTCAGTGATGAGAAGTATACATATGTTTAACAACACTTTACTTTAAATTGGGGAAGGGGGAGATCGGTGAAAGTAAGAGTAGAGGGCCCCCAAATTAACATAGACCCAACGGCTCCCACAGCTGTTAAAACGGATTTATTTATTTTTGTCAAAAACAGTTAAAAACTGTGTGACGTGCTATGGAGAGAAGTTAATTTGAAGTTTTATTTATGTCCAGAAGTAAAACAAGGGGCCATCTCAGCATTTGCTCAAGGATCAGGGAAACTGGACGAAAACCTCATCGAGATAGGGGTCATTATTAATAATAATAATATTTATTGAGTCACATATACAATTACAATCGTGTATGACGAGTCAATATGATGCCTTGGGTGGAGAGAGCGAAGTTATATTACTGTTCAGGAGCAAACAAGGGACCATCTCAGCATTTGCTCAAAAGACCAGGGAAACTGAACAAAACCTGATCGAGATGGGGTCATTGGCCTAGAAATACAATACTTGTTACAGTTAGATTAAGATATTACACAGTAGATAAATTATCTGCTAATAATTAACATTAATAATAATAATTGAATTAACAATACTAATTACATTAGCAATAATAATTACATTAACAATAATAATAATTACATTAATAATACACATCAATTATGTTTGCAACTACATCAAATTTTACAATAGTAGTACATTCTATATTTATAACTTGAAATGGTGAGGAGGCAAGTTTTGACCAGTTTTTTTCTTCTTCTATTCTCCTTCTATTTCACAGGATCAGGATCATTTTCAACTTGAAACAGTTCATACGAAACAGAAAGTCTAATGGAATAAGAAATTCTTATTTATTTATATTTTTTAAGGGAAATGTAATTTGAAAATTCCTTTACACTGTAGAACATGTTGTTAAGCAGGAAAGCTTTCAATTTACTTTTAAATGTATGAATTGTGTTTATGTCTTTGATATCATTGCCTAGTTTGTTGTAAAGTGTAATGCCCTCTATTAGGGTACTTTTTTGATAAAATGTAGTTTCAGAGTGGGGAACGTGTAGGTTATCCTTTTGACGGGTGTTGTAGTTATGTACATCAGAATTTAAAGTAAAAGTGTCTTTGTTTTCCATGAGAATTTTCTTTGTGAAGACCACTATTTCAAATATGTACATGCATGGTAGAGGAAGAATCCTTAGTTTATTAAACAAGGGTTTGCAAGACT
Organism: Gryllus longicercus; assembly: GCA_038098605.1. Taxonomy (NCBI): domain Eukaryota; kingdom Metazoa; phylum Arthropoda; class Insecta; order Orthoptera; family Gryllidae; genus Gryllus; species Gryllus longicercus. Next base: position 2,649,047 of record JAZDUA010000066.1, on the reverse strand, counting down.
CCAGCTTATGAGTGCTGGTCATTGTTCGCAGTATTCTTTTTTGGATAATAAATGTGCGAGTGCTTTCAGGGGCATTTCCCCAGAATATTATTCCATATTTTAGGTGTGAGTGCACATTTGCAAAATACATTGTTCGAAGTGTCTCAATGTTGGAGCTTGACCTGAGGGTGTATAGGGCATAGCAAGATTTGCTAAGCTTCTTGTTAAGATTTGATATGTGAGTGTTCCATTTTAGGTTTTCTTGAATTGTTAGTCCGAGGAAGGTAGTTTCATGAGATATTGTTACAGGGTTATTGTTTATGAGCAAATGCTGTGAGAGTTTGTCTTTACATCGAGGATTCATGAAATTTAGAGAGACTGTCTTGCTGGTGTTTATGATGAGTTTGTTGTCTTGAAACCATTTTACTAGTGCTTGCAAAGTTTTGTGAGTTTCTTTTTCTAATGATTGCTGTGTTTTTGCTTTGATGATGATGTTTGTGTCATCTGCAAACAAAATTATTTTGTTGTTCCTTAAAGCCAAAGGCATGTCATTTATGTATATAAGGAATAGTATTGGCCCAAGGATGGATCCTTGCGGGACTCCACAATTTATTATTTGAGGACAGGAGTAGTATGAGGAGATTTTGTTTTCTTTAGTGTGTTGGAGGGCAACTATTTGTCTACGGTTTGATAAATATGATTTGATCCATTGGCCTGCAATGCCTCGAATCCCTAGCATTTCTAGTTTTCTTAAAAGTATATGATGGTCAATGATGTCAAAGGCTTTTGACAAATCTAAGAAAAGGCCAATGGGAATTTCCTTCTGATTTAGGGCAACAAGTATGTCATTTAAAAAGGAGAAGATGGCTGTGTCTGTGGATCTATTACTCCTGAAGCCATGTTGTGCATTTGTAAGGACATTATTTGCATTGAGAAACTGTTTGAGTCTATCATTGAAAAGTCTTTCCAGAATTTTTGAAAATCCTGATAACAGGGAAATAGGCCTGTAGTTCATTGGGTCATAACTATTGCCCTTTTTAAACAATGGTTTAATTTTTGCTGTTTTGAATATATCTGGAAATATGCCTGATTTTAGGGAGTAATTGCAGATGTGAGAGAGTGGTTGCACTATACATGGAGCACTATGTTTAATAAGAAAATCTGGAATGTTGTCCATGCCTGGGTCATTGACCCAGAAGCTGAAGTATAATACTTGTTGCAGGTTCTTTAGAATTATACAATCCAAATGGTAAATAATACATTAAAGGTCATTGTTAAAACTAATATTACTTTCCTTATGAATACTCAGTGTAGTCTCTAATTGTATAGAATCAGTTGTGCAGCAGAAAATATTTTACCAGGGACAAACTTTTGCATCAAATTTAATCGTTTAATGTCATCTGGCAAGGTGTTGTAAAATAATGTATATGTATTATATGTATCTTTGTAGTGAGCTGTTGATACTGTCACCTGATGAATTTGATTACTACGTCGAGTCTTGAAGTTATAGACAACGGCGTTCGCGGAATATATATTCCCTCACTTCAGTAAGTCATTTTTGACAAAAAATACTGATTCATATATGAAGAGACAAGGTAATGGTAAAATAACTAGATTAATAAAGAGAGGCTAACAAGAATCACGTGGGTGGGATTTGCTTTTTATTTGTACAATTCTTTTTTGTAATCTAAAAGTCTGGGAGTTATAAGTTGTATTTCTCCGGAATATTATGCCATATATCAGGCGGGAATGAACATTCGCGAAATATACACAACGAGCAGTGTGGAGGGTGACTGAATTTGAAAGAATAGCAGAAATAACTTAATTTCAATTAATTTAAAAATGGACGTTCCATTCAAGGTTGGACTGAATTGAAAGACCTAAAAATGTTGTTACCTTAACATCAGTGGCACGGCGTTCATTTTCAGTGAAGTGTCGAGTTGTTTATTTGAAATGGAGTACTGCATTGAAACAGATTTCTTTTCATTTACTATTAATTTGTTATTACGGAACCAATTTGAAATATCTGATATTGTACTATTTACGGTTTCTTTATTGCAAAAAATATTCGTATCGTCCGCAAAGAGAACTGTTCTTCCGTTTCTAATTGTCGAGGGCAAATCGTTTACGTATAGTAGGAAGATAATAGGGCCTAAAATCGATCCCTGCGGAACTCCACATGCAATTTTCAAAGAAACAGAAAGGTGTATACATAATGTTCCATTGTTCCAGTAAGGTATTTCTACACTTGTTGAAGGTACGAACATAACCAGTCTAGAGCAACACCACGAATTCCATACGAAAGTAATTGTGAAAATAAATGACGTCAAAAGCTTTTGAAAGATCTAGAAATATTCCAATAGGTTCCTCGTTTTGATCCATGCATGAGGCGACATCTTCAAGAAAAGAAAATATGGCTGTTTTAGTAGATTTTGAGTCTCGAAACCCATGTTGGCAATCTGAAAACGCGTCGTGTTTACTAAGAAATGTTTCAATTCGTATGTAAAACATTCTCTCTAATATTTTTGAAAAAAACTGACAAAAGAGAAATTGGCCGATAATTTTGAATTTCATTTCTGTTGCCTTTTTAGAAAAGCGGCTTAATCTTAGCCGTTTTAAAAATATCTGGAAAAATTCCTGTGCATAAGGAGACATTAAATATGTGAGTTAACGGGTGTATAATGGCGGGCGCGCAAGTCTTTAACAAACAATCCTGAATTTCATCTAAACCGACCGAATATTAATTTTTTAGGCCTGCGATTATTTTGAGAACTCCATAGGAACAAGTGTCGGAAACGAACATCGTGTCTAAAATTTTTGGGAAAACGTCTGATGCTGAATTTTGTGGCTGAAGACCCTTAGTGAGATGGGCAGCAATTCTTGAAAAGTATTGGTTGAAGAGACACTGTTGCCGGATCGTTCACATTTCTCTCGTTATCTTTTAAAACAACATTCTCTACAAAGTTTCTACAAGGCCTCTACAAAGCTTCTGATTTGGACGAATTTTTTACTATATTCCACATTGCTTTTGTTTTATTATTTGAGTTCAAAATATCCTGGTTATGTTTCATGATTTTAGCCTGCCGTATGACTTTTCTTATCAATGATTTATATTTTTTGAAGTAGAGGAGGAAACCTTAGGATACGTTATGATGCTTAGAAATGAAACAAAGAATTGGTTTTTTACATGATGTTCTAATCCCTTGTGTTATCCAAGAATTGCTTTTCCGTGAAATATTTAATTTTATTTTTGGAAGACGAATGCAGGAGTTAAAATGAAGAGTTGTAACACACACAAACGCACGCACGCACACACACACATATCGTGTGTGTATCAACAGTATTGTAAACCACGTCCCATGACTTGCAGCAAGTAATTAATGAATAATTTTATTTTACTTTTAGTAAATAATCTACTCATACGTGTATTATTTATTGAGTCAGTGTTCGCATTTCTTATAATTGAATTGATGCCTTATTTTTCGCGGCGACACTTGGGCCATCAAGCCCCCTGTTCCGTCTGACCACGCAAATTTCGGTACGCTCCTTTCACCCACTAGCGGGGAAAGGAGGTATTTCGTGGGCAGTGAAACAGGCGATGTGAATTTAGCTATAATGGTAAGAATTTTTGCATCGTGATCACAGTATCCTAAAACTTTTGTTTCAATTTCATATCGAGTAGTGGTGTGGAATTTTGTGTAATGCGTGTAGGTACATTTATTGTAATATCTAAACTGAAGGAAAGAATGAATTAAATTGAGAAACTGCTCTTTCTCGCAAGATTCGACCAGAAAATCACTGTTAAAATCTACGCATACAATTGATTCAAAAGAGTGATTGCTGACTTTGTTTAGTGTTATCTCCAGTGTTTTAAGAACATAATATAATTACTGCTCTGTTTGTTGGAGGCCTTTAGATGCAAAGTAATATAATTTTTAGTGTAGAAAGATGCACTACAGATATTTCAAAAACATTTTCAACGGAATACACATTTAATTATGTAAAGGAGATAGATTCGATATTTCTAACGTAAATGCAAGAACCTCCATATGAACGACCTTTATGTGATTTCTTATCTACAATATTAGCCTGAGAGGTAAATTATTGGAATTTCGAAAATGCAAAGTTCAAAGGTCATTTAAAAACTGTTTTGTAAAGCAAGATTCATTTGATTTAAATCGCTCTATAGAGCTGCTTCAATAAACTCAGTTTTATTTGAAAGGGATTTAACATTATGGTGCAGTATGTTTATCTTCTGCAAACACCTACATGGATGTTTGCGGCGGTGATGATATAACGGTTAGCGTATCGGACTGTCTGTTATACCCAAGTTCGTGGGTTCAAATACGATCGGAGCCATGGAGTTTTAAGAGTGAGAAAATCCTTTGTAGGTAAAGTAAAACCAGCTGATCTATATTAGTAGATTTACTGCATGTAAAAGATCCTGAAGTCTAAAAGAAGCCTTCGAGCTAAATTCAAATAGCCTGCTTCGTCGCCCGAGTGATACCTCCTTTCTCCGCTAGTGGGTGAAAGGGGCGTGGAGAAATTTCTGGAGACAGACGGAAGAACAGTCCTCATGGACTGAGTCTCGCCACGTAAAATAAGGCACCGATTCAATTTCTAGTGCATCTGCATCTAGTTGCTATATATTTACTGCATTTTTGGCTCGAGTGCGTGGTCGGAGGTTGTAGTGTGTCCCTGCAGAGACAGATTGTGAGGAAATTGGGGCATCAGGTGTAGGTGAATTGGTAGTGGGCGAAGGATCAGAGGAGGAGGTAAGAGGGTTCGAAATAAGAGTGGGAGTGGAAACGTAAAGAAGGTCAACGGGAGGGTTTTTTGGCTTGAGACTGCGAAGAACTGGAGTTGATGTGTTGCTTGGAGCTTGATGTGTAAGCTTGTTGCCGACTATGTTTTTCAGCAAGGTTCATGTGGAGACCATGCCGGTTGAAGTTTTTTGCTGGGAAGAAATTAACTTCAACAAGTGATACATTTGTTTCTCTCAGTTGCAGTGTTAATTGTTGGTTTGCATGCTTAATCTCGCTGAAGAGTGTTGGTTGAATGTACCAGAAGGGCAGAGTCGAGAGTACAATGTTAGTATTTTGGGAGGCACGTTCTAATTTGTTTACATGTTGTTCAGGTGTAAAGTTACCGCCCAAATTAATGTCATTCTGCCCTCCTATGATAATGAATGTGTCCTGATTGGTCAGTGTCTTCGTATGTGTCCAACTCTGCAGTCACGTCTGCAAACCCCCGTTAGGTTTAAAAATAGAAGAGACTGAGTAGTTGGAACGTAACTTCCTACTGAGAATGAAGGAAAGATGGCAGCCATGACTGTCAGCTAAAATAAATACTTGTTTTTTAGACTCAGTAGGAATGCCTTTGTTTTCAAGTGGGCAAGGATGCGCATCTTCATGTGTTTTCGTTTTGACGCGCTTCCTAGCCTTTTTGTGTTGGTTAGTGCATGTATTTGTGGATAGTAGAGAAGGATTGTGAGGTTCAGGAAGGCGAGGAAAATCTGTTTCATAATTTAAAACACCAAATTTGAGTTGCGAATGGATGAGGTGTCTTGTGTCACGGGTGCACGGTTTGGAAAATTCGCAGTGCTACCTCTTCCACCCTTCGGATATGATGATCTAAATTACTGTTTATGTGTGTGAAGGTTTTCAGAAGGCCGGCTTAGAGTATAGAGAGTAAAAAGGGCACAACGATTAGTTGTGACTGCGTCACGAATGCGTTTTAATGTACGTGATAAAATTGGAATAAATACAAGAAACTCAGATAAGAGCAACAAGCAGTTAGTTTGATATTTTGAAAGTGTAAGATTGACAATGTATTCAATAAATTAAAAATTATGATTCGATACTAGAATGAGAAGGTGCGTTATTTACAAAATTGATCGTTACTCGTAGTACTTACGAAATTTGGCAATGTGGTTCTGTATATCGATGTCCACTTAAGCTGCTGCTATTTAATGCAACCAATAGAGTATACTTTACCGTAGAGAGATAAAAGATATTAACTGAAAATTTGTCTTCAAAACATAGAATAAATTAAAATTGGAACACAATGTTCGAAACACCGTCCTCGTAAAGTTCAAATCAACGGAATCGTCACTCGTCACAGAAATGTAATAAAAATCTTTCAGTAATTAATTTAGCACAGTGATATAATATCGAAAACAAACTGAACTGCTAATGAAAGCACAAACACACCGAATACATTCAAATCGCTAAAAATCGTACATAAAGCCACAAAAATTCAAGAGCACAACCGAATGCATCCATTTCGTAAGATGGCGTCAACCAGTCCACCGGATATAGTCCCGTTCACGAAACTGCTATGTAGTTAAACATACTAATGCAAGTAATGTTCGCTAAACAGGTCGTAACCCGCGAGGAATTGCTTTTAGGACCAGTTGTAAGAAGGAAGGATAAAACTGTGGATAGTAACCCTCAAGTATTATTGCTTAAAGCTGGGTTAAATAGGGCGACGAGTTGTACGACACTTTACTTCACCGGTGTTACATAACCATCGAATAAGTGGAATGAAAGTTTAATGGAAAAACTGACGATTGTCGTTTGTCGAAGAAATCTTTATTTTCTATGACGTGTTTAATTTATTTAAGGTGGTTAGAGCGAGATACGTATATACAGGTATAGCGAGAGTACGTACTGGTAGTTTGAATCGATTTCATCATCCACTTTTCGAGTAAGAACAACGTAAATTTAACACGGGTTCTTATGGTGACTTTATGGAGACGACCTGAATGTTTAAAATTGTGGTTTGAGTTGAGTTATTAAAAATAGTTTGGTCATGCCCTGCACCTGGCCAGCGAGCAATAGTATTCTGAAGTTTCAAATCAGCACTAAACAGAGTCTGTACATTCGTCGAGAATGTGTCATTTCTCACTCTTGTGAAATATGTAAACATGTAATCTTCTGGACTTTTATTTTAATGTGAGTGCAGTCAATTGCACCAATCACTCTTGGGAAAACTGCTTTCTTGTAAAACCCTTGTCGCGCACGATTGCTTTCCAGTGCCCATGTGGGGAAGTAAATAAATGTAGGGGCTAATTTGGCTATTGCCTGGTTACTTTTTAATTATGCTACTTGCAGAACTTTTATCCAGCCCAAAAAATCTCAAATGTAAATTACAAATGATCCAGTAGCATAATCTCACTGTAAGTAGGGGCTGGATTATAGGCGGTATAGACTGATTCCTGCAAAACAAACCTAACCTTTACATATTTTTATACTGAACCAAGCCGAACATTTGTTAATTTGTAGGTTCGAAATATAATAAACAATACAATATATTTGATACAAAAACTAATATTTCGTGGACTTTCCTGTTTGTATTGTGTTCAATGTCATTTATAAGAATCAAGTTTGCTTAATTAATCTGAATCTTGCAAAAAATTATAATCGTCATATTCATTCAGCAAGTCTGACCTACTCACTCACTCTCCTCAACTTTCGACTTTTTAAATACACCTGGAGAATTTCTTCTTCTTCACTCTTGTACTCCAGAATTTCGTACACTTCAGTCAAGATGTGCTATAAATTTTCCTATTGCTCCGATGGCAATATGCGGTGTAAAGGTTAACACGCTGTTAACTACGTGTGAGATCACAGTATAACTTAACACCTTGTTATATTTCAGTCAACCTATATCTCGGGTTCGTACAAGCGATTTAAGCGCTAACAGCATGATAAAATTAATTCAGAATTTATTCCGCATTCGTTCAACTGGCCCTTAGTAAGAAAACTAAACAAATCGTTGCGTTGACTAATGCATCGAGAAATATTTACTAATCACATTGCAGAGAAAATTACTAAACAAATCGTTGCGTTTCCTAAATTACTAAACGCTACCGAATAAACCCTATGAAGCAGAAACGTGATAAGGAATATTATATTTCTTTCCCCTCAGCTATGTAGTTTAACAACTGGGGCCCATAGCGGTCACCCATACAACGGCCCAATGGACTCGTGCTTCCTCAACTTTGGTAACACGACAGATCCTAGGCAATTAGAACGGTTACTGACGCTGACTGCAGACACTTGGCCACCATCGGTATTTCTCCAACTAGTGGTGAATACAATACATAATTATTTAAAATGAATAAAATACTAAACACCTCGTTTATACAGCGTATAATACTATATACAACGTTGATTTCTCACAGTTCAAACGGGTTCTAGAACCATTCGAATTGGTCAGATTTCTGAGAACAACGCGTTTACTAAGCAGTATGACGACATGAAACGCAGATCTCACCGAATGATTTTTTAGCTACGAAACAATTATAATCGTACCACTGACAGTTCTCTTTGTTCATTTACATACGATTTTCAATTGTCTAACGAAACTAAATCATGTTTAGTGAATCTTACCACAGGAATAATTTTATTTACTATACGATCACTTACTAAACATGTTTAGTACATTTCCCTACAAAATTTCTTTCAGTGTAGTATTAATATATTAGGCAATACATACCTTTTGTTAGCTTCATTGTTCGAGAGCCTTCCGTGGGGGACAGCAATCCGTTGCACGTAGCATCGCCAGATTGCGCCACTTCAAACATGGAGCGTCCGTTGCTCTGCTTGTGATCATAAACAAAACATCGGTATCTGTCTTCATCTGATGTCGCCATTTTATGGAACACTTTTCCAATGAGATACCGAGTAGAACCTTCCTTCCAAGTCGCGAGGCAAACTAATTCCTCCACTGAAAGAAAAAGAGAAAAAATCATTCCATTGGCAAGTGACATGAAGGTGCAGTGCTGTTTGTCAGCTGCCCGTCACAACTCCCCATTGGAAGGTTAGATTACATTGTCTTTTCCAAGTGAGACCACAATCCTCCAAGGACGAAGATGGATGGAGCCAATACTATGGATCACACAGCAACCTTTCAAATGCTCATGCATGTAATTACAATAGTGTCTTCTCCAACTGTTGCAAAATAAGTTACGGAAGGTAACTTATATGTGTAATCTTATATTTACGTCCCCAATGCTCATAAAATCCCAATTATTAAATTTCATTAGATTAATAAATGACTTATAAATGTAAATAGATTTGAAAAACTTCCTTGCGTTTCTAACTTTCCAATTTTGTCGTTTCCACTGTATTGTAGTCCAGTCGGCAAGAATAAATGGGGATTACCATATAACCTCTTTCTTTGGGTATACTATTGTACATACCCAGGCACTAGTTAAAAGCCCAAATTTTCGACCTCCCCGACCGATTTATCCGGAATGTCTTATGGGGTTTTCTCTATAACTCTTTAATCTTATGACCTGAAAAAATAATGAAATTAGGAGAATACAACCTCCTACAACATTTGTACAAAACAATTATTTCGAAACCAATTACCTAGCAAGCTACAGCTTTTCAAAATAACACAAAATACACACATTTATCATATAAACAAATTGAAATTATTATTATTATTATTATTGAATGTAAAATTGTTATCTCACCGACGGTGCTAACATTGCCTAAGAAATGTACTTATTGCCTAAAATATTTATATATAATTAATGGGGGTGTATGTGTGTGTTCGTGTTCCAGCTAACTCTTCCATGCGGGAACCAGTTCATTTTTATAAAACTTGGTATACATTATTACTACAACGGGGAAAATACTGCGGGGGTGACTCACCGCTGGGCGTGAGGATGGAAAGGGAGTGACAAACAAAATTATTAAGCAACCCGAAGTGTACATACCAGAGTAATGAACACCCTGCGCACACAATGGACGAAACGGCAGTTTAATAGATGATTGAGGTGAACTCACCCAATTTTAAAGGAAATAAAATTTCCTACTGTTGAATTTTTCTCCAACGTAACAGTAAGCGTGCTACAGCCAGAAAAACAGAACAGCCGTAGTTTGAAGATTGGTAAGCGGTGGTGGCCACCAGCTTTCTGGGGCCAGCTCCTTCTCCCTTTTTTCATTGGTTGCATTTTTGTACACTTAATAAATGCTTGTTTAAACTAGTTTTATAGAATTTTTTTTTGCGATATAGCTTTTAGTTTGTATATAATAATCTTACGGTTACTTAGTTTTACTGTCGACTGATACTAGCAGTTGCCCGTACTTGAATGTACTTCGTCGCGAAGATTCGTGCTCTAAGTATAACCTTCAACGAGAAAACAGAAATGAAAGGAAATGAAAAGACGAAAAGGAAAGGAAGAGAAAAAAAGAAGAAAAAATCCATGCCTCCTGGAGATAGCACAGGCTTGGGAAGCCGAAAACTAGGTTTTAACTAGTGTCAGGATACATGCAACATACCCAAAGAAAACTGCCTATTAATAAGTTGTTTAGTGTTTCCAAGTGCGTCAACTGGCAAGGTTATTTGTACCGTAAGTGTAGTGCATGTTAATCTCAGGCGGCTCCTCCCTAGCTAATAGGTGAGATCCGGCACCGACCATCACGCCGGCTTCATTGCGCCCCAGACATCGTTCCAACCGGAGCACTCTCAAAGCGCCCGACTGGTCGCCCGACAGGTGTGGCTGTATAGTACATGTAAATAAGAGGAGAGGCAAGGAAAGAAAGATCGCGCGCGGCCCGTGGCGCGTTTGTTAGGGTTCTGCTACTTTCGCCTGGTGTTGATGGGAGAAAGCACGGAAAACTACCGATCAGAGCGGCTGGCCGCTAGAATTCTCCTCTAGACTGAAATCCACCTAGCTATTTAGGTAGTGTTGAAAACTCGCCGTAACGTTGGGATTTCAACACTAGGGACTGCCAGTTTGCTTCGCTGCAAAAAGAAATGAAATGTGTGTTGTATTTGAACTTAACTTTCTTTCAGAAAAAACACTTCACCCGGCATGGTCTTCACCTGAACCTTGTCGAAAAACATGCACTCGGTAGCGAGCTTGCAAAACACATCCTTTCCCAACCTCGGCAGTGTCCTGCCTCACACCCATCCACACCCACATCTCCTAGTTCTCTTCCATCCTTCGGGACCTCTTTGGACCCAATTACCTTATCCCCCGAACCTAATCCTTGTACTACCTCTCCCATTATTCATTTATCTATATCTGTCGCTCCTCCTTCCTCACCTCCTGTCACTGCTGAGTCACAATACGTCCTTCGACCACGCACTCGAGGTAAAAATGAGAAATAAATAGAAACTACAGTTAGATGTAGCAGAAAAACATTCGTGTAGGCACATGCAAAAAATTCAAATAATGCTTCATCATGCATTCTCGTTCAAATAAAATTGAATTTATCGAGGCAACATTACAGTGCGATCTAGATCAAATAGATGTTTTTTGCTTTACAGAAAATTGGTTGTCTCTCAATGATTTAAACACACTTCATTTCACTAGTTTTTACCTTGTAGGATCGTATTGTAGAGTGAGGGAATCAAATAAGGGCCCTGTTTACGGGGATGTGTGTATTTACATAAGAAATAATATTGATTCTATCTCAGAATTCAGAATTCAATTTATATGCAGTTGGAAAAGTTTTTGAAATAAGTCTTACATTTTATTACGCTCAAAACTATCTTAATTTGCATCTAAAGACCTCCATCAGGCGAGATTTAGATAAGTTCATTTTTTTTTAGAAAATCTACAGATATTCTCAGAGCAAATCTACAGAGCAGTTTTTCAATTTACTGCATTCTTTTAATTTATATATTACCGTCAATGTACCTACACGGAATACAATTAAATCACAAAAAGCAATAGAACCATTATAATTAACAAAACCGCAACTAGATATGAAATAAAAACTACTAATCTAGGTTACAGTGACCATGATGCACAAATTCTTATAATTACTAATAACATGAATACTGACACAATAAATAATACACGCATGTGCAGAGCATTCACTAAAATTAACATCAAATTATTTACGGACTACTTGCTGAAGAAATCATGGAACACAGTTTTCAACACCATTGACACAAATGAAAAATATAATCTATTTTTCTGAAAGCTTTCATTTAACGCATGCTTTCCTCTCAAAAAGAGAAAATTAAACATTAAATATTTCACGGAAAAGTAATACTGGAATCATACAAGAAATTAGAACATCGTGAAAAAAACAACAACCTACGCTTACTTTATTTCTAAACATCATAACGTGTCACCCGGTTTCCATGTCAACTTCCGAGAATACAAAAGAACTTTATGGAAAGTAATAGTTTAGGCAAAAATAATGAAAAATAATCAGGATATTTTGAACGTTAGTAACAAAACTAAATCAATGTGGAATATCGTAAACAATACGACCACATCATCTCGTTACTTAGTAGAGAATGTTGTTTTAAAGGACAATGAAAGAGAAGCAAGTAATCGGAAAATGTGGTAATCTCTTCAACCAACCCTTTTCTAGAATTGCGGTTGAACTTACAAAGGGGCTAAAACCACAAAATTCAACATCATTCACTACCCCCAAAAATTTCGCCACGATGTGTATTTTCGAAACTTCTTTTAACGAAAGCCTAAGCATAATTAGTAGAAGATGAATTTCTGGATTGTTTATTGTACAATTGAAAGTTGTACTTTTGAAAAAAATTGTACTTTCCTTTATGCGCCGGTAACTCACATTTTCAATGCTTCTTTATGCACAGGAATATTTCTAGATATTTTCAAAACAGAAAAAAATGAAGTCACTTTTTAAAAAAGGGAACAAAAATGAAATTTCAGAATTACCGGCCAATTTCTCTTTTGTCAGTTTTCTCAGGATTTTGTTAGCGAAGTCGCATCACTTGGGAGGATTTGCTACACTAGCTTGACAGCTGGGTCGAATGCAGCCGCTGTCTGGACGAGAATTCTAGCGGCCGATTGCTCATATCGGAACCCTAACAAAAGGGCCACGAACCGCACGCAATATTTCCTTCCTCTTCTTTGTCCTATCCTCACCCTTTACATACACTACACTACCATGCATTTCGGGAGCTTGGAGCTTATGCCGGATAGGGCGGTGTCTCACTGGTGGAAAGTATCTGATTAGGGAAAACCTCGGGGGAAGACCACCGTCACCTTCCGCCATAAAAACGTGCACTACACCTAGGGGAGTGGCGCCCTTAGCAGAGCGAGCGAGGCACGTACCTGTGCTCTCGGTGCCGTGCACGTCGGGGCAGGCCTGGTAGCGCAGCAGCAGGCGCGACTCGTCGGTGCACGAGTCAATCCTGGAGACGGGGCTCCAGCACTCGCCGGAGCCGCGGTTGTAGGTGAAAGTGAAGGGGCCCTTGAAGGGGCAGGCGACGGGCCCCGCGGGAGGGTCCAGGCGCAGCATGGAGAAGAGCGTGGCGTCGCCCGTGATGAGCGAGCAGAGGTCGTCCAGCGACTGCTTCTCGTCGCAGTACGCTGCAACACCACCGTTCAAACGCCTCACATATCATCCCCTTCAAATACCTCAGCGGAACTGCTGTTGAAGATCTGTTGAGAACAGAATCTCATGTGGTCTATCGCATTACCCTTCATGGACTCCTGGCATTTCGACTTGAGGAAGGTCGCAAGATGACCTGCGCCTAGGTCGCGGACTCTCCCGGTAGCCAAGTAGTTACTGACTTCGGCCGACGAAGCCTACGCTCTCATTTCACCACCGTCTTTTCTTACATCTCAAGAAGTTTCTGTCCTTTCATCATTATGAGTGGTTACAGGAACGTAGATTGGCTATGGATACCTAATGCAGGAGGCTGACTTCTATGTCACGAGTACTGATCCTATCGAATAACAAATATGTCGATTGTGGTGACGATAATATGAAAAAATGGTTGTATCTGTGCGCCTCCTACTGTGCGTTCGGTGCTTCCAATTCTTGCGGGAAGAGCAACGCAATTGGATCAAGTCTACCGGCAAATTGACGATTTTCTCCAGAGGGAATCTTCAAAACTCCAGGAAGGGACGAATCGAGAAATTGATCAGTGAAGTGAACATCATCTCACTCAAATCTGAATGAACATTAAAAATGCGCTCGACAATTTTTCCTTGTGAATGAATCTTTAATCATTCCGTGTATACTTTTCAAAATATAAATAGTTTTCAATTTTGAATTACATGCGACAGAGTTCAATTTTTTCGAATCTGATACACTTTCAATATTTCTTTATTGATGCAAACCATTTCTTCGTATTACATCTTTAAATAATTTTGTGTACAATTTTTCAAAATGTGAGTTGTTTTCATCTAATTTTAAGCTAGAAAATCGTTAGTTTTGTGCGAGAAGACTTTCATTCTGTAGTACCACTAATTTATTTTAATTTTTAATTAAAACGTAATATTATTGACATCTTATGTCGTTAATCTTTACATTACCACCGATATTACTGCATTTGCGAGTACAAAGGCCGCAAAGATGTCTCTTCAAAGAATTTTCTCAAAGCTCCAAAGTTTTCTGTAAAAATGAGCTCAAAATTACGCATATTCAGAAACACTCAAACGCTATTTTATATAGAAACTCCAACTTTCCAGCTTCAAATGTTTTCTTTAAACTTTTTGTACAGATAGTGTGAAATGCACTGAATAAGATGACATAAACTCCCATTTTGTTGAAATCTTTTGTTGTTGTTTTTTTTCCAAAAATAACACAGATGCAATTTTATTGAAATATCTCTCACGTTGTTAATGTTTAAATAAGGTGCATTTCATAAACATTATTACATTTATGAGCGTAATTGCTATAAATAATTTCTTACGCCCAAACGACATTTTATTAACAACCATTCAGAAGTTTTCAATGAAAATGTACACAAAGGATCAGATTTTACCATTCTATAACATTCTTAAAGACATATTTAAATTCTAGTATTAAGGCTACAAAAAGTTGAGAAAACGTCAAAAAATCACTTTTAGCCGCTAATATATGATAGCTGAAAAGACGGCTGTGAAAACCGAAAAGATAGCCCAGACTGAAAAATAAGGGAACAGATTAGTACGAAAAAGTCTGTGCTATTCCTGTAGCACCACTAGGTTTTCTTTCAAAAAACCTCCCGACAACCTAATATATCTCCAAGGAGGTCAAGTAAACATTAATTCTATTACTAATACTTGTGGGATTTTCTTTAAAATTCCATTTCTAAATGTTGGCTTCGTACTAGTTCGCCAACACATATAGTAGTTATTACCTCTGAGTTAGAAAGCATAAATGTAATATTTTCACTCACTCTCTTTATACTGCAAGACATTGGCATGCTTCTCATGAATGACCACGCATCTGAAGCAATTTTCCGACCTGAAACAGATACCATCAACAGTGTCAAATCCTGAAAATCAATGATACGTAACAACAATAATAATAATAATAATAATAATAATAATAATGTCTAGAACACACATCAGATTATCGCATCGTTTATACACAAACAAAATATGACATGCACCAAGAGTATGAGCCAACCAGAGCTGGTTGTAAACAGAACCGACGGATGAGTGGAGTTCCAAATATTTTTTTTATTTCAGGCATTTATTTATTTATTTATTTATGTATTTATTTATTTATTTGATTTCCTGACTGTGCATGTATTAAATTACCTTCTGCAAATTTTCTGTGTGGATTAGCAAAAAATAATAAAACCGGATTTTGCTGTCCAACTCATACCAGAACAGCTAAAAAATGTTCGGTAATGAAGACACGAACGCGTGAAAAGTAAATCTTTGATTCTTCTAAAACAGATTCACTAGTAAATACTATAATTTGGATTTCCACGTAATTACAACTTTTTTCCTTGATAAGCTTTTTGTATCCTCCCTAAAAATGTTCATTTATGGATAATACGACTATTCTATTGAATTTAATGACACATTCCACGCATATAATTACACATTTTACATTAAAGCATCGTTAATGCCCAGTGGCGGCTGGTTGACGGGGAGTGGCTGGGCGGGCCGTTGCGATGCGACGTGGGGCAGCGAGCGTAGAGAAGCGGAGCGTCAGGGCGCTGCGGGGTGGGTGGGGAAGAGCGGTGAGAGCGGGGCGGAGCGTTGGAGTTTGCCAGTGCGTGGTGGGCAGGGGCGGGCGATAGCCGAGCGGAGCGTGGCAGGAAGGGGCAGTGCGCTGCGGTGCGGGGTGAGGTGAGGTGAGGTGAGGTGAGGAAGGCGAGAAGGGTGAGGGGCGGGGAGGAGGCCGGGGGGGCGGACGGGGAATGAACTCGCTGTGAAGCAACAGCAGGAACACGACGTGGCGTATGAGAGGCTTGAGAGTTCCTCAAACAAATATTCGTTGGGAGGCGTCGAACTGAGATTTCCACACGCACACAATGGCCCCAGCCCTGGTAACCGACGAGTTTCCTTTTCTTGAATACAGAATGAGTTAGTCAAACATTACGTTTAAACACGCGGGAGAGTTCGGCGGTGACACCTAGCAGGGCAGACGTGCTTAGATCGAGCCCCGCCGCCGTTATCAGTGCCAGTTGTATAACCAATGTGTTTCCGAGTGTAGTGGAAGCTAAACTACAATCGTGTGAGTTGTAAGTGGGGAGTGCGTGCTGGGAGACGGACCAACTTATTTCTGAGTGTCGTCAGTATTTGCTTGTAATACAAGGTAAATTGTCAACCCTTTGTATTGATAGGAGGGGTGAACCTTGGGTCTCCCAAGATGAAACTCCCTCCATCGTTACCCGAAGCCATATCCCGGCGCTTTTAACAGCTCACCACTGCGTTCCTATTCCAAACTGCAATGACTTAAACTTAAACATGGTTCCAAATTTTAATTCTCATCCTGACGCAATCACATATCCAGAAACTAAAATTCATGCCTTGGAACATGAAATACTATTTCTATAACAACACTCGCAGGAACTTCAACGGCTACTTCAGCAAAATCCTTCCCATAATCAAAACAGTCCAATGGACGTAGTGAGTTACAAAACTCTACCCAAAGTAGTGCACCCTATCCAAGTGAAAGTTCTCATTTAAGTGATTATAATAGTTCAAAAAGTAAACGAGGAATGAGCAGTGAAGAAAGTACCAGTTTGCAAGATTCACCACCAGTGATTCACCACCATATTCCCACTGCTAATCCCATTCAAGAACTTGAAGTTAGAGATGAATCTTGTAGTACTAACTTAGAACCTGCTAAAATACCCCCAATAATAAGTAAAACTTCAGTTACACTAAGAAATTTCAATACATTTATATCAGAAATTAAGCAAACAGTACAAACGAATTCAGTACTAAAATTAAAAACGATTTTGTCTCTATATTCTTCCAAACAATAGAAGACTACAGAAAATACAGAAAACATTGTGGTGTAAATAACATTCATTACTTTACTTATAGAGATCCAACAAAAAGAGTACTTTCATCCATTATTTATGACACACCAATTTTGCATACTAACAAAGAAATTAAGTTAGAATTAGATCAAACGTTCACAGTAAATATCGTTTACAGACTTTTTGGAAAAAAAGAGAAGCCTTGGAAATCTGTGCTGAAGAACTTGCTGAGAGTGATCAAAATAGAGAGATAATTAAATTAAGAAAATTATTCAATAGTGTTGTTAAAGTCAAATTTCAAAACAAAATTAACCAACCAATTCAATGTCAAAATTGTCTGTTATTTAATCATACACAAGCAAACTGTAAACTGAGACCAAGATGTATTATATAAGTAGAAAGACATCATTACAGTAAATGTAAAAAACCTAAAAACTCTCTACCTCAAATGTGTGAACTGTCTCGAAAATCACATATTAGCTAATTTTAGAGGATGTAGATTCTTCAAAAATAACTATTCACAATCTACTTCAAATCCCATTCAAAATACAACTGAAACTCCTTTAATTTGCAACCCCCTCAAAACCAACACCACCGAAGACTAACTAGAAATTCCAAAACTCCTCCTTCCCCTCCTCCTTGATTAATAATTTACAGAACTTTCCCTAACTACCATCACAACAAATTCACAAATTTACTTTGAAAATAACTTTGTTCCAACCCATTGTAGTAGGCTACAATAGATTTTAATAAATATCTTCCAAGCATAACATCTCAGATTTTAAATATATTAATTCCACAAATTCAGCCATTAATAATAGAAGTATTACCAAGAATAATCAATAATGGATCACCATAAAATAAAATTATTAAACTGGAATGCTAGCAGACTATTTCCTCAAATGAATGAACTCAAACATTTTGTAATTGATCAGAAAATTAATATAGCGTGCATTACTGAAACACACTTAAATAATGTTAAAAAAGTGAATATTTCAAAATATATAACATACAGAGAAGATATAGCCTCTTTGCATGGTGGTGGTAGGGAGGCAATACTAATCAAAAGAAAAATTAAACATTCACAAATATTTGTACCTACCTCCAAAGAATTAGAAATAACAGAAATAACAATAAATTTATGAGTCAGAAAATTGAGAATAATAGCAGCTTACAAACCCCCAAATAAAAAAACACATATAAACACTCTGGAACAACTCTTTAATAATAATGATAAAATATTACTAATTGGAGATCTCAATGCAAAACATCAAGCTGGGGTTGTCAAACAACCCCTCAAAGGTATATCATTATTTAATCTAGCAACTACAAAATGCACTATAACTAGACAGTGCACGCCCCTTCTCAACCTATGCATTATCCATATAATACCATTTCTCCAGATATTCTTGACATTGCAGTCTCAAAATTTAAACTTACCATTTACACAATACTGCATACCAGCATAACATAGGAGACTCAGATCACAATCCTGTATTAATTAACTTTAATAATATTATTCCACTTTATCGAACAAGGATAATAAAACTATATAAAAAAACAAGAAAAATAAAATAATAATAATAATAATAATAATAATAATAATAATAATAATAATAAATTTAAAAAAACATGCGATAAGAAAGTGGTTTGTGTAGGTCTTTCGCATTGTGCAAACTGATACAGATGTTCGTGCTCACTCCTCTTCTATGCACCAAGTTTACATTTTATGACAATTTTTAATGTAATATTTGACAAGGACTAAGTCAGAAATTAAATATACAGTAATACATTCTCTTAAGCAATATTTTTAAGTACATGTGAATTTAAGTTACAAATATCACATCAAAAATACTTCAAATTTTAGCAATAACATTCCGGTAGGTAGATATGGCAGTGCTGTAAGAGCACAAGAAAAGCTTAACCCTACACTATAAAATATTATATAAGTTACTTTGTAGTAATAGTTACATCACATGTAATCATGAATATTCTTTTTAAATAGCTTTGCCGATTTAGTTATTTTCACTCGCCAACTACCTCATTGGTTGCAAAGTAAATGAGTTAGTAAAACTCATTTAGTTCACAAACAAGACTGTACGAGAGGCCCTACACATGGTAGTACAGGAGAATTTTCTTGCCTCCAGCGCCGAGCGAAGATCAGTTCGTTTAAACTAGTTCGTTCAAGAACGACCCATCTCTATTTGTACTTGTAATTTTACTAGTTACATGCTGAGAATGTAATTTTACTAGTTACATGCTGAGAATGTAATTTGTATTGTAATTGAGTAAAACATTTGACAAGGAAGTGTAATCGAGCCCAATTGTCTTTTTTATACACTGTTCCTATTACTGCGTATTACGGATGAAAGAATGAAGAAAAGCCTTTTGAAGAAAATTCCCAAAATTAAAACATCGTCGCAAAACCATCGATGTTATTAAAAATCTATGTTTTTAAAACTGGTTAAATAGCTATTGAACCAGGAGATATATTCACGCAGGAGAATTTAATTTTAAAGTGGTCTTTTTTATTAATATTTGTAATTCAGATTAAATTGTTAAAACAAACTCCAAAACATCAAGGCAATTAACAAAACAAATTATTTAATTCGATAATTGAAAAATATATGCTTCTTTTTGGACGAAAACTCGATTTTATTAGTTTTCCGTTCTTGTTCACTTTCGTCGGAAGAAAATTCAATTTATGGATACTTGAATATTATAATAGAACATTGTCATGATGAACGTTTTTCAATTCAATAATATCTACAATGTAAAGACATCGAACACAAAACATCGATGTTTTCAAAACATCGTTGTAAAAAGACATCGATGTTTTGAAAACACTCGATATTTTGAAAATATCGTTCTCTAAACTCCTATTTAGTGGCACTTCAAGGCCATGAGTTGGAGGGAGAGGGAGACTGCCATCCAATCGGGATCTTCATCACGACTTCAACTTTTTGGAATTGGATGTACCCAATGGATGAGCGCCCCCTTCTCCCGTTCGTGACCTTGACGTGCCACCGGAGCCAGGGGAGGACAAACGCCATTAACTCCCAGTGTTTCAGGAAGGCGCTTGTGGCACGCACTTGTCCTCGATGAGGAACTTGTCGCCCGCCGCCTGCAGGCACTCGCCCTTGGTCTCGATGTGCGACGCGTTGATGCGCACCAGCGGCACGCCCGACTGGAACCAGCTGCCGGCCCAATGCGCGGGGAAGCGGCACCCGGCCTCCCCTGCAACACATCAACATCACTTCATCACTTCATTGCTCCCTTCATGCTTCCGGGCACAACAATTGCTGTGCTCGTTAGACTCCGATTTAAATGCCCCGTCAAGGCCGAGAAATGGAAGGAGAGGGGGACAGTCAACCAATCGGGCGCTTCGAAACCAAAAAGGCAAGTCGGAACGAAGCTCCCGATTAGATGACCGTTCCCATCCAGCTTGTGACCTTGAAGGACCCCTATATTTATATCGGAGTATAGTTCCTTAGCCTCGTTAATGTTATAACCCGGGAGGTGGCAGTGATCCACCTCAGGTGGAGGCTGAAATTCGTCGCCGCCGCAGCAACATTGCGGTTCTGCCTCCAGGTAGCTCCTCCAGTGAGGCACCGCCCCACACGAGAGAAGCTCGAATCTCAAAACTCGTCTTCCGACATTTTCAACATTCCACATCAAATTGCTCTAATTTAAGGGAAATTCCATCTTGATGTCCAAGTTGTTTAAACCTTTTCCTGTAAAGAATATAAGCAAAACAAGGTGATAATCTTTTAGTTCTCACCCCCACTCCTTCGCAAGATTTTTTATAATATTAGGCGCTGATCCCTTCCGAGAATTATGTGTTAAAACTATCATAATCTTGTTTGAGAAGTGTTAAGAGTTTCGCTGAAAAAGGTGAATTGAATTCGTGTCGAATTTCATGCATTCGGTAAAAGTAATTATTGTTCGATTTTTAAATTCTTTGTTTTCTCTTAGTTATATCACAAAAGGACGCAGGGTAGCTTAAGTGACACATTAATTTAGTGCTCTCTGGATTGCATCTTCAAATAGTACGAAAGGATAATTTTTTAAAAAAAATAGTTACCCTGCACAATGCAAACTCCTGGCGTCAAATTTTATTTTTGTTTCGTGAAGACAGCAGAAGGCAAACGACGGACGAAGACAGCAAAAGAAACAGTAGTCAAACTAATTACGTATTTACAGTAGTCAAACTAATTACATTTATTATCATCTGTACACTAGGGTGAGCATGCCCTACCAGGATCAGCTGAGCATGTTTATTCATCACCGTCACTAACCGATATATTTGTGGCATTGCGATTTTTACTTTCTTGTAAATACTTCACTTGTGTCATCACGAAAAGGAACATAAAAACCTGTTTTTCCGATAAGTATAACATTTTAATTTTTTTTACACTAAACAGTCTATTTTCAAGAATGCTGATTGTAACAATGTAAACGTACACTTCTGCAATTATAGGTTTTACTTAAGGTAATGGTAATTACAAGTGTATTGATATATTTGTAAGGCTATACGTGGTCACTGACTTCTTGGAACAACCCGTGAGTTTCTCGGATAGGTTCTGCTGTTTACCCAACTGACTCAGTATATCTGAGAAATATGGCTGCTCTCTGTTTCAGGAAAACCCTAGCAGCATCAGTTGTTTATAAATAAACCTAAGAGCAGAGTTTAATCAGAGCAGAACCCTTCCATTTGCGTCCGTGAGCGTGGTTCTGCAATTCATAATATAACAGAAGCCTCGCGCTGGCGCTGGCGCTGTGGCTGCGCGTCGTGTCATTGCCCGCCTGCGTGCTCCGATCACCAAACTAGTTTTTAAAATGTTATATCTGTTATGGTCCCATTTTGAAATTTGGCAGATAGTTACAACTTTGGTATAGAAATACGAGAGTTTTTCTTCTTTTTTCAAATTAATTCAAGCCACTTCAAGACATCTTCACTAGAGACCGGAAAATTATGTAGTATGAAACGTCAAAATATGTAATGAAAAGAGTAAAAATATGTAATAAATATGAAAAATCGGATATAATATGCAAACTAAAATGCACTAGTTACAAAATTCATTTGCATAATACGAAATTACATTTACAAAATTTTACAAATAATACAAATCATTTGGCGAGCATCAGTTGATGCGTACTTTGCACCGTACAACGTTATCGCCAGTAGTAAAAGCTTAATCTATTGCTGATCAGGACCGTAGTTTTGCAGTCAGATAGAAGACATCGTACAAACTGGCGATATCTACCACCAGCAAACAATCACTGCAGGGTACAGCACTCTTATTGAAGGGTTACATTCGGCAATAGCCGAACATTCTCGGAAATTTAGGTTAAAGGTCACGAAAAGCGGTGTCAGTGATTCTTTTCACACCTTAAAGTCAAAACGACCTAATTCGCTGACGCGCACAATCCACTCCTGAAGCAGGCGCGCCGGACTGTGAGAACATCACGTGTCTTCACGTAGGGTACCTGGAGTAGACAGCATGCAGTAATAACGAAGGAAACAATGTTGATTTTTTTAAATTTTTTTTTCGAAAAAAGTAAAAGTAATACAATTGAAAGAAAGAAAAAAAAATTTCATGAAAGTATCAAAATACGTAATATAGAACTATGTATGTAGGAAAACAAAATTGGATATTGTGTTAGGACCGCGACGATTCACCAAGATTACAAATTTGAGAACGTTAAGTGAAAAGAAAAAGGATGTAATTGCATGAAAATCCGGTCTCTAGTCCTCACCATTCGGTAAGTTTTAGTACATAGTAGTAGCACAGCGTGAAGAACCTTAAGAATATTATCCGCGCACGTTTCCTTGAGCCCTCGTTTCACTCGTTGCGAGAGGAATTCAGAGTTATTTTCATTATCAGGAATTTTATTAGTTCCTTTTTCGATGCAAAATAGTTTCAATCTCACTTGAGCGAGCGAAACTTTTGGGTTATCAGGTTCTGTCTACGCCATTGCAATTGACACCACCTGCGACTGTAAGGCTCTAAGGAAGTGGACATCCGCCACTAAATATTTACTATTTAGGTGTTGCATTATGAAACAGCCTTTTAAAAAAATATTCTTGGTATGTATAAAGAACTACTGTACTTTGTGCTCTGTTATTGTAGAATTGGTGGAAACGATTATTGTTAAAAATAATTTATTGCAGAGTTGAACGAGAATATTTTACTAGTTCTTGGGCAGAGTGCGTGCTGTATTTTTTAACCATTTTCCATTTATACAGCAAATTTAGCTGCAGCCTTCTTATCGACCAGTTTTAAATGCGCAGAAATTGAAAGAAAACTGCAGCCTCCGGCCACGAGGGCAGTATCTGTGACTTCGTTAGATGCCCAGGAACTCGGGACAATCAAGAAACAATTAAACAGCCCGCCATTTTGACTGAAAATGCAAAAAATTGATTGTGTTACAACGCATCTCCTCATACTGAGCGTACACACTGAATTATGATACTCAGCGGATCACTACTTACTGCACAACTGATGTCAAGCGATTAGGGATGCGACCTCGATGTAGATGTTTTCAAAAATCGATTTTTTAAACCCGATGTTTTGTGCTCGATGTTTTGGGAATGAAAAATCCCCATAATCATACTTTTGTAAAGTTTAATTATGAAACTGGTAGAACCATTACCAGTTTATGTGTTCGATCCAAACGAGCATTGTTAGTAATACAATCATCATAGAGCAGACTCTCACCCGAGATGACCCCAACGCCCTTGTATTTACTACGTTTTTCCTAGTATTTCGCACATGGAGTGAAGTTATTAGCTTTGTTTTCACTAATTCTGAATTATAAATTAATATAACGGGCTACACACACATCAAATTTTGTTGCGCCCGTATTTAATGTTAATAGATGTTAATAAACCAACTTTAAAACATGGATGTTTTTTTGTCAATCTATTATTAATATCGATGTTTGGAAACATCAATGTTTAGATATTGATGTTCCATAACTGCAAGCGACACCAACGTTTTAAGGAAGAGATCGCGCCTCATTAGATATTTGCTATTCACCTATCGCCTTATTGAACAGTAACTTTTTTAATATTCGTAGGATGTTAAGACCTATTGAATGGTGTGCATGCTGTACAATGTTACTGCAATACTTATCAAGACCGCATTTGTTAAAATATTTAATTCAGTGCTGTGTTATACGAGCAGTGACGTAGTGTAGTGGTGGCGGCCCGCCCCGGGTGGCAGTTTTAGGGGACGGCAAAATCTTCTAAAAATTCGAATCATTTCATATCATACTTCTGTCGCACCTACGATTCGGACCGATTGAAACGAGCACGGAATCTTTCTTTACTTATTCTGTGACTTACTTCTTTAAATGAATGTATAACAATGACATCTTGCTCATTGTAGAGACTGGCAACACCGTCTGTACTGCCTTCAAGGGATTCCCGTAGTTTATTTAGCGCTTGGATTGCTTATGACAAATATTCAGCGAGAATGACTTCCATCATGAAAAGAAGTGTTCAATATTATATAATAACACCGGCAAATTAGAATACAGTGCGGTTAAGTCACTTCAGACAAGTCCGTGAGTGATGCTTTGACAATTCAAAGAAAGTTTCGTTGATGGGTAGTCGCCCAATTCACATTAACTTAACCGTATATATGTACGCGCTCTCCAAACTGTGATTTTAGTGCTCGTAAATACGTGTAGTGATGATTAAATTATAGAACTTTGATGAAAAATTGTAATGTTCGTTTACGTAAGTTTTGTTGGTCGTTTTCTTTCTGGACTGAGAAAACGGAGTGCGGTTCAAGTTCGCACTACTTTGTTGCAACTGGCTCGGGGAAGAGTAAAACGCCAACTCCCGTGTAAAGCCGTTTATTCCAAAATGAAATGTACAGGAAGATCTCGTTACAGCTTCAACTAATTGTGCCTCCACTTTCGTAGGGCGCCTCCGTTTATATGCCCGCTGCCTGACGGGTGACTAAGATTCACGTGTGGGCTCACTTTTGAGAGAACTTCCTGAATGACTCCACATATACACTTGTGCACACGTGCCAAGTGTTCGCGTGTTTCAGTGGATTGGCATGACACGTCTTTGCCGCAATTTCCTGAGTGCTACTCAATATTTTTAACAACTTTAGAATTTATAAGAGATTTCCGGCTTCTCAGGACGCGGTTCTTCAGCTTATGTGGTCACAGAGCTGTGAGGAACAGGGGTGGGGATATAACTCATATACATTCACACTTGCATTAAGTATTTTACGATTTTTATTCATGTAATTGTGTTTGACTATCTGATACGTTGTTCAATCTAGTATATCTTATATCTAAGTCTTATAAACTGAAATACATAAATAAGGAGGCGGCGAAAGTTTCCTTCGCCCTGGGCGGTAACACCCACGTTACTCCACTGTATACGACAGTATTTTATTTGTCGTTCTTAAGTAGCGTGGCGCTATTTTGGAAAACCATTTTGTGTGCTTTTGTTTAGAAACATTTGTTCTATTGCAGGTCACCAGTGGACCTAAGTTTCATAGGGAATGGTGGCATGATACATCTGGTGGGGAGCAAGCGAATGGAAGAAAAGACAGTAGATACTGCCATTAGATTAGACGGATTAGACGAGGGATGGTTGGACCAAGGGGAAACAGAAAGGTAAAATTCAAGTGACAGTTGTGAGAAGAATTGAATAGCTGAAGTTGGGTGTGGAGACGTGCCTGAAGGGCGAGGTGAGAGGGAATAATGAGGAATGAGAGTAAATGATAGGAGATCGGAGGTTAGACTTCAAAAATTATATAAGAGATAGTGGGGATGTGATCGGAGAGGAGGGATGTTAAAAAGAAGGAAAGCTGAGGAAATTAAGGGGTTCATACATTTCTAAATTCAAAATGTATTTTGAACTCAAAATATTTTATGTATTTTTCTGAAAGACCCTTCCTGGGTATCCTTAGTAGTTAGTTTATAATATCATTGTTTTCAAACATTGTTAATGTACGAAGTAATGTAGTTCAAAAATCGATTATGTATACTATGTGATCTGAAAACCCTTGAAAGGCATAATTTTGTCGAACAAGGATAATAAGCAATTAAAAAAAGAGGAAATAAAGGCGAAGAAATGCATGAGAGTGCGGTGGCTTTTGGAGAGAAAAGAAGTTTGAAATGCTGGGTAAGAATTTGTATCAGCTGTATCTGTAAAGAAAGCTGAATAAATTGATGATGAACTAAACAGAAATTAATATGCCGCCCTGGATAGGCGAGGTCGCTAAGGCTGTATGGACGTAGTTACCTCGGTTCGAAGGGTCGCGGGTTTGAATCCCACCTCGGCCACGGATGTTTGGGTGTGCTTCTGTTGTCCGTTCGTATCGTGTTCCCCCTGCAGTTACCCAAATGTAAACAATCAAAGTGGTCGCTAAATGAACTAGTAGTTATAAAGCAACCTTAAAAAAAGTAATTTAAATCATGCTTTAGAGCAGATAATAAATATTTTTAAAATGTTTCAAATTATTACTTTCTCATGTAATACTTACTCAGTATAAAGAGTATTGTATTGTTATGCTGCGGGGGCAGAAAGCGACATCTCGACAGAAACGTTATTATTGCCGGGCTCTCGAAAAGAAAATGTTGATAAATCTTGCTTCTGTATTTAGTAAATGTCTTCCTCTAACACATTGTGATGTGATAATCCAAATTTTGGGTCCTTGAGACTGAAAACTCAACTGATGGCAAATAAGTCTGTCCCTTTGTGGTCAACGCTAACGCCTAAGCCATTCAGCCGATTTTCTCCAAAATTGATATTCCCCGATCGATCTGGACGAATTGAAGGTCCTTCTACTTTGAAACGAATATTTTGAATTTTGATACTTTACATGAAAACTCAAAACCATTTTCGAAATTTTCTCAAAAATGACTCCAAATTTTCGGATTAAACTTTGCTATCGGATAGCGTGAAGAACACTTACAGAAATAATTCTCAGTAAAATCCCTTACTATCTGAAAATAGCAAAAACTCTGGCGTCTTCATACAAATATAAAATAGTTTTTTTTCTTTATGAAATATGTTCATCAAAAACATATCTTTAAATAAGGAGATGAAGAATTTTCCCCAACGTTAATATTCCCCAATCGATTTAAACGAATTCCAGGGCCTGCGCGCTTGAAACGAATGTTTTGGTTTTGCTTGTATTTTACATGATGACTTAATTACGTTTTCACGATTTTCTCAATAATTGCCCAAATTTTGTCTTGTTACACTTTGTTCTCGGATAGACTAAACAATGCTTAAAGAAATGGTGTGGGTCACATTTTCGTTGACATCTGAATTTTTGAAATTGCAAAAGTTCAAATTTTTTTCGGCGTCTACTCTACTTCTACAATAATGAAGTTATAAAATTTTCCCTAATGAAATAATGTGTGCGTTAAAATCAGATCTTCAAATGTCACGTTCAATTAAAAAAAAAAAACTTTTGCATTAAACAGGCAATTGTGAAACGTTTTTAAGCAATCCTTTTCTCAAAAATAGCTCCAGAGACGTTTTCTCAATTTTTCCCTGTATTGGGTGAAAATGATTTGGCGAACTTTGTATATACTAAAATAGCAAGCAACAAAAAACTTAACATTGCGATACAATGTTACAATTACAATATTGATGATTGATGTTACAATTACAATATTGATGATTGATGTTACAATTACAATATTGATTGATTACAACATTACAATATTGATGATTAAGTTGATTTGTGAAATTCGAAAATTAGAAATTTCCGCGCTCTCCTTTCCCTAATTTCAGAATTTACCAGAATGAAATCAGCAATGGCCCGCCTGCCGTGGTATGATATTTTAAATTCTGAGAATTCCTGTCTTGCTTGGCAGAGTTATAGTTGTAAGATACGCAGTTTCAGTTGTCGAATTTGTGTTGATATATTAACCTGAAAAGAATTAGTTTTCACAGCTAATGTTCTAGGATTTGTGAAAAGTTCACAAGTACAGACTGAGGTTAATGAGGTCAGAAACTGCGGTATTTTAATACTACGTTTAAAATAGGGTAATTCTCATGATTTTGGTGATATATTTTTATTTACTTATTTACGTTTATTCACTTATTTAACGCAAATACAATTAAACTGTGAGCTTTTCTAAAAACGTTCACCTTGAAGCTCTTTTTCAAAGAAAGCTTTTGGGTTTTCGAAAAACTTCATTGAAAATAATTTGAATCACTTGTACTCACAAATGCAATAATGCATACAAATCGCCGGTGATGTAAATATTAACGACGTGAGAGATATTTAAAAAACACATGAGTCATTTTTAAAAAAGTTTAGCAAAGAATCGTTCACATCTTATATACAGTGCATTTGGCACTATCAGTAGACAAATTTTAAAGAAAAAAATGAGCCGTTTCCTTCGATTTAATTCGAAAATTCTTGAACTTTTCTGAAAATGCAGAATTTTAATCTCCTTTTGACACATTTTTTTTAGCTTCCGAGAAACATTATGAGACGCCAATCGACAATCTGTACTCTCAAATGCAATAATGAGTACAAATGGCCCGTAATGTAAATATTAACGTGAGGGATATTACAAAAAAATTCATAATTCTAAAAAAATATTCCAAATTTTCTGATTAAACTGTATCCTCAGATAACGTAAATAGACGATTAGAAAAACGAGACCGGTCTCATTTTCATTGAAATCCTTCATTTTTCGAAAATTGCAAAAGTTTAAAATTATTTGCGGTGTCTTCGTACAAATTCAATACTGGAGAAAGAGATTTCTTTCCTTAATAAAACTGTTGTACAACTTCAAAACTTGAAATAAAGTCATGTACATGCTTTCGAAATGATCCGTAGTTTTCGCGTAATTTTGGATGAAATTTGGACAATTTTTTAAAGAAATATTTTCTCAAAACCAGTTCCAAGTTGTTTGTTTAAATATTTGGCACGCATGTGTGAAAGAATGGGAATATAGTTAGGAGTACACTTCGCTGCAACAGATGGGATCTAATTCCGTAAAGCATGACAGACTGGTCGCTTCATATTCGAATTAATTTGGTACGAGGCGCCCGCTAAATCAGGTTGAATTTCCGGCTCCCCTATCCGCTCAGTTGGGAGTTCGCGCACCGAGAGGTTGCTCAAGGAACCAACTGATGGCGCTGCAATGATTAACTGGAAGGTCATAAGTTCGAGCCCCTACGGTGGCAGGATTTTCGACACTAGCTAGATAACTAGTGCGAGTTCAGTAGCTATCTGGAGGGAAATTTTAGAGGCCGGCTGCTGTGATCGATAGTTTTCCGTGGTTTCTCCGATAATATAACGCGAATGCCGGAGCAGTACCCTAACAAAAGGGATACGGGCCGAGCGCGACCTTTCCTTCCCATTCCTTCTCTTTTCCTACCCCTTACTCACACTTCCATGCACTACACTACCACACGAACCGGGAGACCGGCCGCGAGCTAGAGCTTGTCCCGACTGTGGCGGGGCCCCGCTGGTGGGAATACCTGGTTGGGAAAACCCCGGTAGCCGACAGTAGGTCGCCACCTGATCTCACTATCCAGCGAGGAGAGATCACCGCCACGTCTCGAGCAAAAACCATTCATCACGGGATTAACGACCGCCCAGACTACTGACGCGCCCGGAATCACTAATCAATCAATCAATGAAGTTGGTGCAGCGCAGAGGCTGAAACGTGGTCCAAGGCTAATGCCATGCGAATGTCGCGCATCAGACGTCGTCAAAAGCACGTGCGATGTTTCTGCGGACATACGATAGGTAAAGACTTGGGTTTTCGCAATGAATTGAGGGTGAATACTTAACAAAAATGTATGGCATGAAATCACTAATTGACGGTTATAAGCGAGTGAAACTGCTAACCAATGGAAAACGGAAGTTGTATAAAAAATGAACGTTATTTATATTCTGAATTGCTTCCATACTTTTGGTCAATTGGAAGACAGTGATGATTTTTTTCTCCACCTTGTTTTCGATCGGAAGGCTGAGAAAAAATAACATTTTTATTTTTTGTTATAAATTGTTGAGTGCCGATGACACGGGCGCTTTTGACTTCTTCGATTTTAGATCTATTCTATTTCAATTGCATTTATATATAAACGTGTTTTATAGCTAATGTCCGTCACAACGCAGTTTACCAACATCAAAACATTTCCTACTAAAGCTGCAACGTGTGTTAAGGAGTACTGCATGTCGGCTAACTTTTGACATTCGTTATCCGCTAGGTAACGGACGTTAATTTCAAGTGACTCCGCGCAGCACGCTCGTGTGACGCTTATATGACGGACGTTCACGTGCGTCCATCGTGGCCCGTCATTGGCCGCTTGTGCTGCACTCACCGTCAATGACGCCGACGAGCGAGACGAGCAGCGCCCACCGCCAGGCGGCGCCCAGCGCCGCTCGCATGGTCCCCTCGGGCGGCGCCTGCGCACCCGGCTCCAGCTGCGCACACACAACACACTCAGACTCCGGACAGAATATATTTTTTTATTAATCGACGATTCGATCTCAAGCGAGAGATCCTCTCCAGTATGTAACACATATGAAAACACATAGTTGTTACTAGAGCCCGGAAGTTCAGGCATTTATTTTACCTAAAATAGGCAGGTAAAAAGACATTTATTTTTACTAAAATAGTCATGTAAAAACGACATTTGTTATGGCTAAAGTAGGAGAGAAAACACAGTATACATTAAAAAAATCACCATTTAAAAGTAATTAGTGTAAAAAATGAATAATTAAATGATGCACATTTTTATTTTAACTATAAAATTTACATTGGAACTAACGTGGAAGGAAACCAACATTTTGAAATTTTGATCGCACTTGGATCATCCGATTGACGAATACGAATTTATTTTACTCGCGACCCTGTCTTTATGTTGTCCAGGATGTATGTTACCAACTCGGTAGAGATAGGTGCAAGGACAGAAAAAATGAAAAATAATAACGAAAAAGGCAGAAAAGGCCACAAATAAGGAATAATGCCAAAAATAGGTTTCAGAAACTAAAATAGGCAAGAAACGCAAAATGAAAATCTACTAAAATAACTCAAGAAGTCCGATTAAGTGATTCCTATTGTAAAAAGTCATAAAATCGTAATAATTATGAAAAGGCATTTTGCCAAACTTTCGGGTTCTAGTTATTACAATTTAAAAAAATAGTAGTTAATACATAAACGCTAGTTCACTAATAGTTGTTACAAAGTAATGTTTGGCAAAAAAATTTATTACTGGGCCCTGGTAACAAAAAAATTGATAAATCTAGTTGCTGAACTTAGGGGAAAGGGAAACCTCTAACACGTGGTGTAGTCAGAATCCATGTGTTGTGTGTCCTTCATACCGAAAAATCGATTGACATCAAAACATCTGTCTGTGCACAACGCTAGCACATAAACCGGTCAGCCAAGTTTCTTCCCACAACTACAATTGTGAAGATGTAATTTTTTCTTAACGAAATATGGACATTGTTTTTTTTAATATGAGTATTTTTTGTATAATTTGGCGACAGACCTAATCATCCGCTCTGAACTTCTTCCGTTCCGCGCTTCGTGAACGTACGAGGGTTGCCTTTTATATTTCAGGATTGGAGAACAAAAACAAATATTAATAATCGAAAATCACTTCCTTGTTTTTCAAAATATTCCCCATGAAGATTTAAACACTTTTGCATGCGTTTGAACCAATTGTCGAAGCACTTTTGCCACTCTGATTGAGGTACCTCCAAAACATGCATTCTGAATGCAGCAACCGCTTCTTCAGGTGTCGAAAAACGTTGACCTCTCAGTTTGTTTTTTACGTACAGGAATAAAAAGAAGTCATTCAGTGCCAAGTCAGGACTATACGGGGATGACTCATCAAATCGATGTTTTGGGCGCTCAAAAATGCAGTTGTTTGAGCCGATGTGTGAGAGCTCGCATTGTCGTGGTGAAGAGTGATCCGTCTTCGGCGGTTGGTTTTCCTGATTTCTTGGAAGACAGCTGACAAACAAATCGTTGTGTACCACTCAAAATTGACTGTTCTGCGTTGTTCTAGTGGTACGGTTGCGACATGTCCAGTGTTTCCGAAAAAACAGGCGACCATCTGTTTGGAAGTGCTTCGTGCGCGAACAACTTTTGTTGGATTTTGCTCATCTTGAAACACCCATACAGTCGACTGCTGTTTACTTTCGGGGTCATACGTGTAAATCCACGATTCATCACCTTCACGATGTCATAGACGTGTTTCGAAGCACCGCGATCGTATTTTTTGAGCATTTCTTTCGACCAATCGACACGAGCCTTTTTTTGAGCGATTGACAAATTGTCTGGGATCCAACACGAACAAATTTTTTTGACAATCAAATGTTCATGCAATATTGAATGTATGCTGGTCCTACTAATGCCTAAGGTTGTCTCAATCTCACGATAGGTCACACGACGATCAGCTCACGCACAGCATCAATGGTTTTCGGAACAACTGATTTTGGACGACCTTCGCGAAATTCGTCTTGGAGTGAACTACGACCACGATTGAATTCACCTACCATCGATAAACACTGGTCCTTGATGGAGCTTCATCGCCAAAAATTGAATTAAGTTGATCCATGCACTGTTGCTGAGTTTATCCACGTCGAAAGTTGTAAAAAATAATCGCACGAAAATAGTCACGATTTTATTCCATTTTCGGGCCAAGATGAATCTTTTAAGTTACTGTAAACAACACAAAGAGCGCTCGTATGTCAAATCGTTCTGAGTACGTATAACCTTAAAACATCCAACTTTACGATAGAGCTGTCAATTGCCATATTGCAACACCAGGGTTGCCAAATCCCGAAACATAAAAGGTAACCTTCGTAATAGAATTCCACGCACTTGGATGCTAAGTAAGTTAGAATTTGTATATTATTTCTTATTTCTTTTTTCTTTTCTTACAATAGAGCATTTTTTATACGTTTGCAAATTAATCATTTAGATATTATTTAAAACCTATTTGAAATGAAGCAATGGCATTCCGCGCTGCGACTCGGCAGCTGAATTTCTGTGAATTACGTCTCATTGTTGAAAAATTATTTAGCTGTTTGAAAAGCAGTTACAATTGTCAAATTTGTGTTCATGTTTGTTTGAAAATATTTAGTTTTCGCATAAAATGTTTTACGACTTGTAATGAGTTCAGTTTTACAAAAAATGATGACTGATATGTGGTAATTAAGAGAGAAATTGTCGTATAAATATTACAACATATCAATTACTAAAGGCGAGAAAGCAAGAGCTATTTTAGTATCACTAGTATCTGAATTCATTAATATTAATCATAACTAACTGATATTAATCCAGTCATCCCTCTTGACTTTTATCACTGGTCAGGCTTACACAGGGTTACTATGCGTCAAAATACACTGCCGGATGCATGCCGCAATGAAGAAATCGGCATATAAAACAGCTGATTACTCAAAGTAAATAAAACTGCGTTGACGAATCAACCTGGATGCGCCTCACATACTGAGAAGGATTCCAAGACTATATACTTGAAAGTGTCCATGAATTCGTGCTAAAAATAAACAACACTTACGAAAGTTGGCGTGCTCATTTTAAGATGGCTGCATTTCATTCGTACGACCAAGACTTGAAGTGTCTGTACTATTTACGTATATAACAGTTACAAACTTATTCAACATATAGGGAGGGCAGACATAATAACCTTCAGCCAACGAACTTGTGGTGGGAAATTTAATGATACGAAATTATTTCCGCGACGTAGTGTATTTGCCTATGATGGTATCTTGCGTTGGTATTGCCCACGAACCTACCCGAAATCACATAGACTGCGTAGAAACACAGTCAAACAGAGCACAATCAAACCATCAAGGGTAAATGATGCATGTGCAGCTTCGTTACATTTCCCACCACATTCATTCCCACAACATTGTAACATTTATTAAAATCCCTAGATCCAATATTTCATAAAACTGTTGCAAAATGTTCAGGGCCAAATGGCTGGAAGTACACAAGTATGGCAATTTCTTGTTTTCAAAAAAATCCTCTAATCAAAACAAAATAGCGAGCACTCTGCTAAGATAAAGAAACTTTTTAAAATGCCATGTAGGTTTAGTATGAAGTACCGCCAAAAATTAAAAGATTCGTTTGGAATTCAACGGGTTTCGATTCGGTCACATAGATCAGAAAAAGGAACGAACTCATCTTAAAATACGCTTTCTCCATGATAAAAAAAAGGGCACTGGAAGCTCGCCTTTCCGAAGGGGTGGGGAAAAACAGAGTTTTTTAAACTACCCAGTGTGTATTTTGGGTTTATTAGAGCCGATCTCGCCATTCCGGAGGGACGATCACCACCACCTCCCGCTATAAAGCATGCATCACACTAACGGGACTAATGACCTTAGCAGTTGACGCGCCATGAATCACTAATCAATCATTCAGAGGTCCCTGGCCGCATTACGGCAGCTGCGCAGACGGGGCTCAATGGCGGGGCTGCCGCCTCAGTATCCGAACGCGGCGATATTTCGGCCAGTCCTCCTCTAGGCAGACTGCCTTCTCGGGGCTAAGTTCTTTCTAAGAAAAGCAAGAAAGGAAATAAAGGAATTGGAGGAGGAGCAGAGTAGTAAGAAATTAGACACAAGTAGATGGAAAGAGAACACGAGAAAGTGAATGACTCCCCAGCTCTGGGAGCCTAATAGCATCGGGGCCGAGAGTGAGAGAATAGAATACTTGAAGGTAGCAGGCTCAAGAAAGATGGGGAAATGCCACACCATGGGCCCTCTTCCTTAATCCGGGCTGCGACACGGCAGTATCTGCAGTCGTTTCCGCGCCTCTCCAAGGGGCGAATGGGAAGAAATTGTGAAGGACGGAAGGAATTTCTAGGTGGAAGGGTAGCGGACAGCTGCTATTAGTAGTTACGGCAGCAATTTGACAAGAGAATCCTCGCCACCACATGGGACTCCGTGAAATTAATGTTATTAAGTGAAAATTTGTAAAAATGTTCACTTAATGACAGCCGCCTCGCCCTACTTCTAAGTTTATATAATGTAGTGGGAAATAAAGAGAGCGCCACTTGCATTAACTAAGTGAACTTTAACGAGCAATTGCCAGCAAAAAACATCTATTCACATTTCCGTGAAGGTAATAAATGTTATTAAGAAGACAATTGTAAAAATGTTTTCGTTGACAACAGTCACCTCGGCCTGCGTTTTTCAAAACGGTGACCATATAAAATGTGTACAACGAGGTTTGAAAGAAACCATTTCCATGAACCAAGTGATTTTTGACAAAAAATCTAAATACATCTAAATACACATGTTATCAAGTGTACACTTAAAATAAAATTTTCGTTCAGTACAGCCACCCCAAACTACCTCTTTCTAAATAGCGACCGTTTCATAAACGATCATTTATATCTCGCTGTAGGAATTACAACATTTTCTTGATCAAATTCCATGGAATGTTTCACATCGTCGCACGGTGGAAATACACTATGAATAGCTACTTCTGAAAATCTCTACGAAATAGTATTTCCCCTTTAATACATAATATAAGTGCTGTTACTCACACGGATGATCTGACTGATATAAAAGTAGGTACACAAATAATGGTGACAATGGTCAACAAAAAATACTGTCAACATGAAGCCCGATTTTCTTGCGTTATAAAACTTAATACTCTCGGGCTCGATTTATCTATCGTATTGTCGACAGTTGCATTGTGATGTATTGTTGACAATAACAAAATAATACTTCCTCCGGTCTCAGTCGTTCAATTTTATCTTTGCGACAAGTGGTCTTCAAATTCTCTATCAACACTATCCACGACTTCGTTTTTATTTCAATGCATCACCAGTCAACGATACTCTTCTTTTGAGTTTTAGTCCCTTTTAGCAACTCAGCAGTGAGCGTACATTGGATTTCTCACAAATGAATTATATTGGATTATTTGAATTTTCGTACTTCGAGTACTGGCGCCATCTATATCAGTCGACGAGAACTCTCGCGCCCCATGTTGGTATCTCTTTGACTGTTGGTATTGTACGTGCGCGAGTGAACGGGCCCTCCGTTCTTTTGTATTAAAAACAATTAAATAAATAGTCATTTGAACAAAATACTCGTTTTATTCAAAAGGTTATGGGCCCAGAGAACGCTTGAAGTGGAAAAACCAGACTATTTGTGACCGATCGTAATCTGTGAGTCGGATTTTGAATTGCCAAGGACCTAACCTCGAATTTGGCTGTGGAAGAGTGTTCGTTTCGCTTGAGCGCGCATTCGTCGTGTGACTCGCGCAGTTTATCGAGGAAGCTTTAACCGTTTGGAGGGCTCGCCACGTGCATATAATTGTCGATTGCAATCTGTGAGTCAGATTTCTAATCGCGACGGACCTAACCTCGAATTTAGTGGTGGAAGCGTGTTCGTTCTTGTTCAAGCTCGTGTTCGTCTCGCTTTAGGTCGCGTTCGTCGCATGTGTGGCAATTGAGTGACGTCACAATGGCTGAGAGATTAGACATGAATAGCCTGAGTAAGTTTGATGGCAGTAATTACAATCAATGGCGATTCCAAATGAACTGTACACTTCGGGCAAAAGGACTCTACGAAATCGTCCATGGAACTGAACTGAAACCGGAAAATAACAATGAGACGCAGAAGGCATGGATTAAAAATGACGCAACGGCAATGTTTATTTTGACATCTGCGTTAGACTATGCGCAGATAACCTTGATTGAGAATTGTGAGTCATCTCATCAAATAATTGATAAGCTTGATTCGATCTATTTGCAACGATCTGAGTCGAGCAAAATGATTGCACACGAACGATTTCACCAATATCGAATGAAAGATAGTGACAGCGTTGCTCAACACATTGCGAATGTCGAAAACTTAGCGAAGAAATTAAAGGATATTGGCGAGACTGTAAGCGATGCGGCGATAATGACAAAAATAATCAGCACGTTGCCGCATAAATTTTTGAATTTTCGACAGGCGTGGCTATCAGTTAGCGAAGACAGGCAAACGCTGACAAATCTGACGTCTAGGTTAGTTGACGAATAAGCAAACCTGTCTTTGGTTGAGCAAATGGAAACTGCGTTCACGGTCTCATCGGGCAAAACTCAATCGGCGAAATCAAAGAGGTCGACGAAGCAGAGCGAGCCGTCATCAAGTGGATCGAGCAAGCAGAAATCAGTCGATCAAAACCAGGAGGTGAAACAAAACATCAAATGCTATCAGTGCGGGAAAAGGGGCCACATCGCCCGGTTCTGCAAGAACAAGCCTAAGCATAAGTCATCACATCGCGACAAGGAGTATTCATTCAACGTGGAATTTCCTGGAGGTGTCAACATGGAAAATACGTGGATCATGGACAGCGGAGCATCTGCCCACATGTCGTACAGGGCCGAACTATTCTCAAACATGTCTGCTGTTTCTGAAGGGACTACAGTCGTAATTGGAAACAACGTGTCATTACCTGTCATTGGAAAAGGAGACATCGAGATCGAGAAAAAGATTAAAGGTGAGTGGTACAAGTCAGTTATCACGAACGTCCTATTTGTTCCTGACCTGAGAAGAAACCTGTTCACTGAAGCTGTCGCGACCAAGAAGGGTTGGTCAATAATGAAGGAAGGAAAAAAGGCAGAGATTCTACATGGCTCAAAACTCATTGCGAGTGCGATTCTCGATGACAACAATAATTATCGTATGTTGTTTAGAAATATTTCAGTTCATCAGGCTCAACATATTACAGAGAACAGCTTGAAGGCGTGGCATGACAGACTTGGCCATGTAAACTTTACGCGGGTTCGAGAAATGATCAAGAGTGGTGTGATATCCGGCATCACACTGAGTAACGAGGATGAGATTCTCTGTGAATCTTGTTTGTATGGCAAGCAATATCGTTTTCACCATGCGCCCAGAGAAGTTCGAGAGGAGGAAGTTGGGGAACGAGTATTCTCCGATGTGTGCGGCCCTATTGCGACTGAATCTTCCGGAGGTGCCAGGTACTTAGTTCTATTCAAGGATAGCGCAACATCCTACCTCGTCGTCAGGACCATGAAGCACAAATCTGATGTTCTGACTCGTCTCAAGGAATATGTGCGGATGGTTGAGAAGCAACAAGGCCGTAAGGTCAAGGTTTTGCACTGTGACAACGGTCGAAAATACCTAAATGAAAGTCTGCAGGAATATCTGAAGAGAGAAGGCATAATCCTAGAAAACACTTCGCCTTATACCCCACAACAGAACGGTCGCATTGAGAGGGAAATGCGCACGGTCATGGAGAGTGCCAGGTCCATGATGCACGCAATGAACACGCCAAAGTACCTCTGGGGCGAGGGGGTTAACACGGCAGTGTACATTCTCAACCGGGCTCCAACAAGCGAAAAGAGAAGTACGACGCCGTATGAAGCTTTCATGGGTAGGAAGCCATCATTATCGCATTTAAAAAAGTTTGGCTGCACTGCATTTATGCACGTCCCCGACTGTCAAAGAACTAAGTTGGATGACAAATCTAGCAAACTCATGTTTGTCGGGTATGATGGAAATTCTGACAATTATCGACTGTTTGACCCGACAACAAAAAAGGTAAAAGTTTCGAGAAACGTGATTTTCGATGAACACACTACGATCGATACCGAGAAGAAGACCGTCCAGATCAGCATTGCGCAAATGGAAAATGGAGACGACGACGCTGAAGAATATCCTGGAGGTCGAAACCAAATCGTCGATCTAGGTGGAGCATCCAACTTAGCAGCTCCGGAGGCGCAGCGGCCGGCAATGAGAAATCCCGCAGTAAATGAGACCGAACCTCGACAGGATCTGGATGGAGAACAGTTCGACGCAAACCCGAGGAACGTCGAAGCTCTTCAAGAGGATGAAGGGACAGTCGCCGACAACGCCAGGGACTACAATCTGAGGAAGCGAGACAAATTGCAACGCCCAGGAAGATACACAGCGAATTTCGCTATGGTAAATGAACCGCAGACTTACAAGGAGGCCATGGAAGGCAGTGAATCAAGAGAGTGGTCAAAGGCGATCGCAGAGGAGCTCAGTGCCCTGAAAAGGAACGACACATGGCAACTCGTGAAGCGAACTGGCAGCATGAAGGTCATCGGGTCGAAGTGGGTTTTCTCTGTTAAAGATCAAACATCGAACAAACCAAGGTTCAAGGCCAGACTATGTGCCAAGGGTTTTTCCCAGGAGAAAGGAGTTGACTACAACGAGATCTTTTCGCCTACTACTAGGTATGATTCGATAAGAATTTTATTGGCTACAGCAGTGAAGAATAATTACAAGATGTTAC
Organism: Gryllus longicercus; assembly: GCA_038098605.1. Lineage (NCBI taxonomy): Eukaryota > Metazoa > Arthropoda > Insecta > Orthoptera > Gryllidae > Gryllus > Gryllus longicercus. Next base: position 2,609,621 of record JAZDUA010000066.1, on the reverse strand, counting down.
AGTTCGATGTACGCACAGCATTCTTATATGGAGACCTACAAGAGACAATTTACATGGATCCACCAGAGGGTGCTAATATAAGTGACGGTCAGGTATGCAGACTACAAAAATCACTGTGCGGGTTAAAGCAGGCATCGCGGTGCTGGAACGAAAAGTTTAACCAGTTCATGCTTGACCAAGGATTCCGACGAGGAGAAGCAGACAAGTGTGTTTACAGGAAGAGTTGTTCAAAATCGACGATAATTCTGATTCTCTACGTCGATGACGGACTAGTCATGTCCTCAGATGAAGCGTCGCTCTACAGTTTCTTGGATGAGTTGGGGAAGCAGTTCGAGATCACGGTCATGGAACCCGGACATTTTGTCGGGATGGAGATATTGGACGAGACCGATGAGGGTAATAATCGTCGTATGCTTATTCACCAATCTAGTTATATTCGCAGGATGATCGAGAAGTTTCACATGCAAGATGCAGCTCCGGTTGGTACACCAGCAGATCCGCACGTGAGACTGAAGAAACCAGACTACGATGATCATAGTGAAGATTCCTATCCGTATCGGGAGGCTGTGGGATCATTGATGTTTGCAGCGATCGTGACACGACCAGATATAATGTTCGCTACGAATCAAATTAGCAGGTACACTTCAAATAATGACCAGACTCACTGGAATGCAGTCAAACGTATTCTAAAATATTTGAAGGGTACTATAAATTTTGGCATAGAGTACCGTAGAAATTCAGAGATGCTAGTGGTCACAGGGTACTCCGACTCAGATTTTGGAAACGATTTAGACACCCGTCGCTCCATGTCGGGTTATGTATTCCTTCTGTCAAATGGGGCGATCACTTGGTCCAGTCAAATCCAGAAGGCTGTGACATTATCGACGACGGAAGCGGAGTACGTTGCTGCATCAGAAGCAACTAAAGAAGTGACCTGGATTCGTCAGTTTCTTCATGACATTGGGGAATCAGTCCAGGAACCAACAAACCTGAAGATGGACAACCAGGGAGCGCTTTGTCTTGTGAAAAATCGTCTTCCATAAACGGACAAAGCATGTGGACATCAAATATCATTATATCCGTAAGAAGCTTGAAGAGGGGACTATCAGCGTTAGTTTTGTACCGTCAGATCTAGAACTAGCCGACGTCTTCACCAAGCCTACTCCTCGAGATCATTTCCATAAACTTATCTTTAACTTGGGAATGAGAAAGTGTTAATTTTTTTATATATAATTGTTGTTCATCGTTACATCAAAACAAAAACCTAATTTTTTTATTTTTATGAGATTTAAGCACTCAATTGGATGGAGTATTGGATTATTTGAATTTTCGTACTTCGAGTACTGGCGCCATCTATATCAGTCGACGAGAACTCTCGCGCCCCATGTTGGTATCTCTTTGACTGTTGGTATTGTACGTGCGCGAGTGAACGGGCCCTCCGTTCTTTTGTATTAAAAACAATTAAATAAATAGTCATTTGAACAAAATACTCGTTTTATTAAAAAAATTAAATAATTTCGACAAACAGTCCAACCTTAATTATTGGTGATCTAAATTACAAAAATCAAGCCTGGGACTCTAATCCAACGAACTATCACGGCAAAAGACTACTTAAGTACAGTCTTACCAACAATGTATACATACATTCTCCAAGTTCCCCTACTTTCTACACTAACAACACAAATATATCACCTAATATCCTTGATTTAGTTGTAACTAAAAATATTTACCAAACTGTCATTCCAGAATTGGATTCAGATCATCTGCCCATCAACATTAGTATCGAAGTATTCAATGACACAATTCACCATCACATTACAATAAAAGGTTATACTAACTGGAACTATTTCAAAATGCTAATTAACCAATAATTAATTTTCCCAAAACATTTACAAGATAATGATATTAACAACACAATCATGAACATCACTCAATTAATTTCACAAGCTCTCTCCGAATCAACGATGCCTCATATTATAACTAACAAACCAATTACTGATCTACTTCCTTCTTACGTCATAAAGCAAATCAGAACCAAACGTGCCATTAGAAGCCTATGGATTTCAAACCGTAATGCACATGATAAAAAAGTTACTAAACAAACTTACCAAAGAAATCAAAAATATGATCTGAAACCACAAATACCATACATTTCAACAGCATCTTCATCAACTCCACCGAAACTGTCGTCAACTATGGCAGACAATTAAATACTTTACCAAAGAGATCATCATTGTCCCTATTCAGAACATCAAAAGCCCATACAATAACAAATTACCTATCACAAACATTCAAACTAAATCAAATAAATAATCATTAATTTAACACACAAATATCTGAAGTTATGAAACTACCCCTCATCACAGTTCCACACCCCATTCAATTTATCTCTTCAGCAGAAACACAAACTATTATCCAAAAGTTGAAAAATAAAAAATCCCCCGGACATCACTATCCTTACACTTACACAGCTTACCTTCGCAGTATCGCAGCTATAAAAGCAATCTTCAATGCTACTCTCCGAATTGGTTACTTCCCAAAAATTTGAAAGCATGCTATTATCGTACCAGTAAATAAAGCAAAAACTAATCCCACTGACCTTCCAAATTACAGACCTAATAGTCTGCTCCAATCGATTGTCAAAATATTCGAACAAATAATTTTGGCCGTCTAGTCCGTTTCTTAAATACGAGTGACACCATACCCAAAACAGAATTTGGCTTCAAGCCAAATCATTCAACAAGTCACCCCCTATTAGGATAAGTCAAACATTAGTAAATAGTTTTCATTCATAAGAGCATATTAATAGCAGTATTTTTAACTAAAGCATTTGGCATCAAGGCATAGTTTATAAAATTCAGCAACTCCCGATTATCTCTTTAAAATTATTCAAAGTTATCTTACAAACCGTACAATCCACGTCAAAGTAAACAGTATTCTTTCCAACGCACACAGAATTCTTGCAGGTGCCCCTCAATGATCAGTATTTGCCCCTATTCTCGTCAATATTTATACTGCAGATCATCCTATAGCACAAGATTCTAACAATCTTATATGCAGATGACACAGCATTATTCTCATCTCATCAAAACATTTTATTAGCACACGACCATATTCAATCTCACCTTCACACTCCCACCAGCTGATGTCACAAATGTCAACTCAAAATAAATCTCACAAAAACACAAATATCTTCACCCTCAGAAAAAACTAAAAATAAATAACTCCCAATTACCCTGGTCAAAAAATTCCACACCCATAAAATGCCTGGAAGTACGAATAGATAGACGCTTACGGGGAGGCTGAGGGGGTCCCCCACAAAAATGTCTATTAAAGACATCATTCTTGCTCTTCAAAATGCAATTCAATTTTTTTTTGTTTACACGCTCTAGAAGTTGAGATATCATTATTTTTATAAATATATGCCCAGAATGGGAGTGGTTCGATAGTTTGACTTTCAAGATATGGTGTTCGATATGTGTATTGTCGTGAAAATGGTGACTCAAAGGTTCAAGTGTATGGGGGAAATGAAAGTATTAAGTAGAGATATTACTGAACAAAAATTTGAATGCATATGCAACATTCAAAAGCAAATGAAAGTGAGATTGAGAAAATTGAAACAAGCTCTTAGTACTACAAAATTAAGCGATGGGAAAACTATGGGGGAACAGGCCAATTCACTAATGAAACAATCGACAGGTTGCCGAATCGTTAGGATTATGTTTAAGACAAAATAGTGTCTCTGCTGCGGACGAATTAGGCTCTATTCTTCCACGTGGCATACGAAAATCCAACTATAGCGCTCGCGCATTGTTGTCGAATACATTCGCGCAACAATTGTTGGAACTCCCAGGTTCTTGTAACGTTTAGTGCTACTACATTGTTGTATTGTTAATTTGAACCAATAGAGCGCTACAATGCGCCAACAGCTTGTTATATGACCGCATTGTTTGAATATGAAACTTTAGAAGCCATTTCCCGTACGTTACATACTTTAATACACAAGGAACATTTTCTCCAAACCTATGGATGGTAGGTATACCAAACTTTCACAGCTTATTACCAGTGGTTCAGTCTTAATTTTAACAAGAGCTTTTACCAAACACTCAACTATTTTGACAGGTACAAATTTTTTTTTTTTAAATTTAAGGAAACATAATATTGTAAAAATACAAACTTAAAACCTATTCTAAATATTAAAATTTTTCTCTGTAAATGTGATAAGAAAGACTCAAAGCTGAGAAAATTTCTACCATCAATAGTGTTTGAAAAAAAAGTACAACCATTATCCTTTTTGTAACATGGGCAGTATAGGCGCGTCCGGCTCCCCTTAACATGGAAGCATCACATTAAATCAGTCCTACAAAAAGCAACAGCAAAAGCTGTGGAACTATATCCACTCACAAATTCTGCATCCTCTTTAAGAGTTGAAACTAAAGTGCTTCTCTACAAGAGTATCATTAGCCCCGCGCTGACATATGCCTGTCCAGCCTGGATAAACATTGCTCCTAGTAATATACACATGTTACAAACATTCCAAAATAAATTTCTCCGAAAACTGATAAGTACTTATGGCTGAAAAGTGATAAGTACTAACTCCCTATGGTTTATACCCAATAAACAAATTCATTATGAACTACAAATACCTTTATTAATAGATCATCTGACCAACTTATCAACAAAAAGTTTCACTTTCTTACCATCCTTCCCAAGTACACCCCATTTTCAACTAGGACAACAAGCACAATCCCAATCAATTAAATCCAGACTCCCCAAAGACATGTTCAAACAGCCTTCAAAACTCATCTAAAAGAATTGAATTGAATGGAATTGAAACCTTTCCGAACCCTTATAAATCTACCTATTCTACCTCTTCCCTAAATCAGTAACCATCATTATTAAAATCTCTCTCTCTCTCTCTTTATATATATATATATATATATATATATATATATATATATATATATATATATATATATCGTCTGTGCCGAGGAGGCTGCAGGTGTTTGATTCCTGCGTAGACATGGTCGTATTTGTGATTGTCCCTTCACCCCTCATCATCAACCTATCATCTCACAATTCACACTTCAAGGCGTAACAACCTTTTTGTAATCCAAGGATACAGCTGAAAAGATGATCCTGGAAGAATTACACACGTTGGTCGTGTAGAGTGGTCAGTAATGGCCTATATGCCAATAATAATTATATATATATATATATATATATATATATATATATATATATATATACCTTGCCGAGTAAGAATACTCGAATCGAAATACTATTAGAAAGTTTTCCATTACGTTAACGTAAATACATTTTTCTCATAAGTCTTCTGCAAGACCATTTGGGCGATCGGATAAAATAATAATAAAAAAGAGCGTACTTTGGACGCGCAGTTGGTGAGTAGGCGAATCGAAGCGTCGGCAGACTCAGGCAGGAAGTGGGCTTTGGAATTTGCGTAACACGCGATTGCTAGAAGTAAAATGCAAGCCTGAATGTACACATAAAGGTGGCCCAGTGGCTACCGAGGCGTCCAGGCGTCTGGCGTTCCCTGATCACTACGGCCCGGATGTTTATGACATGTCTTCTTCTTGTCGCTTTTTTCACAATTAGGAGATATAGCAACCGCTGTGATTGTTTGAACTATAGGGAGAAATGTATGAAGAACACATAAGGTTAATACGAACACACAAAAAGGTCCATGCCCAAGACCGCGACTATTCGAGCCAAGGCACCATGGCCCTTGAACCCTAGCGACCTCAGCTACTTAGGCCAGCATTTTTTTGTTATTTCCAAGGAAAATATAAGTTCGGTATGCTTTTATCTATAATGACTAAAATAATACAGTTTTCGCTTGACATATACAGTCATATTTTGACTTTTTGTTAAACCTCTTTGTCATTTTCCGTTTATATTTTGTTGTAATGTTGAATCTTATTTTTTTGAATGCGAGTAGCGGTTGTGCGCCATCTATCTTGTTTGCGCGCATGCGCCATGACTTGTCCGTGCGCATCGCGCTCAACCTTTTGTTTTTTCCTCAGTTGTTTTTGATCACTAAGCAATGTAACACGTATATCAGAATATACGATTTGTTTACTTGGTAATCGTGTGTATTTATTCGGCTCGTTAGACTGTTAACCCTTCCTCGCTAACAGGTTATGCGCCCAGGTTCGCGAAAACTGTGAAAAGTGAACAGTGAACAACGAGCGGTGTTACAGATCAAAAACGAACGCGCGTGAAAAGTTTTCTTTGTGTCTGCCATTATGAACGCCGGAAACGTGGGACGTATCGAGTTATTGGGAAAAGACAATTACGATACGTGGAAACTGCAAATGCAGGCAGTTCTCACTAAAAATGATTTGTGGGAATACGTAAACGGTGGAACGGTGAAACCTGAACCTGGTGAAAATAACGCGAACGCGGCCAACATTCAGGAATGGACACGTAACGACGCGAAGGCGCGCTCGGACATGATATTGTCGATTTCAACGAGCGAGTTGAAACAAATTAAACATTGTACAACCTCGCGCGAAATGTGGATAAAACTCCAAGAGACTTATCAGTCGAAAGGACCAGCGAGGAAGGCGACGTTGTTAAAAAGTTTGACGCTGCAGAAAATGGCGGAAAACGGCGACGTGCGCGCGCATCTGAACAGTTTCTTTGATTCGGTAGACAAACTGAATGATATGGACATGGAAAGAAATCCAGATTTGCTGGCGATTCTATTGCTCTACAGTTTGCCAACGACGTTTGAAAATTTTCGGTGTGCCATTGAGTCGCGAGACGAATTGCCAACGCCGGAGGCACTTCGTATTAAAATTCTCGAGGAAAGTGACGCGAGGAAAAGTGTCACGCGAAACACGCCGTCAGGGGCAATGTTCGCGAAGAAAAAAGAACATTCTAAAAAACGACAAGACAAAAGTGACGGCGACAAACAGAAAGAGAATCTTGCGACGATCCGGTGTTATAAGTGTAAACTGTTCGGTCATAAAGCGAACGTATGTCCGACAAAGAAGAAAAGTGCAAAAGAAAAATCCACGGAGAATGTAAGCTTTTACGTATCGAGTCAGAAGAGGTCACAGTCGGATGTTAAATGGTGTCTAGATAGCGGAGCGACTAGTCATTTCTGCATCGACGCCGACTACTTCAGCGAAATCGTGCCGAATCCTGAAGAGGTTAAATTCGCTACTAATGCTACAACAGTCACGGCAGGCGAAAGCAAAGCGCAGTTTGTCGCACGCGCGCATGACAAGACAGCGAATGTCACACTGAACAACGCGATCTATGTACCGGAAATGAGACAAAACTTGTCGGTGAGTAAAATTACAGATCACGGCTTCGAAATTCTTTTCCGAAAGACAGGAGCACTTATTCGAGAGGAAAATGAAAAGATAGTGCTGGAAGCCGAAAGAATTGAAAATTTATATTTCATCCGTGAATCTGGACAAGGCGCTTATACTGCTGCAACCGCACCAAAGGAAAACAAAGTTACTCTCGAACTTCTACACCGACGTCTGGACCACGCGAATATACGAGATATCCAGGAAGGTATTCAAAAGGGAATTTTGAAGGGTGTTTTGCTTTCAGATACGACCGGAAAACTCAACTGCAACGTCTGTTTACGAAGTAAAATGACGAGGGCTCCTTTTCCCAACAAGTCGCAGCGGCAGACAAACACTCTGGACCTGATACATTCGGACGTCTGTGGACCCATGCGGACAGCATCTTTGGGTGGATCGAAGTACTTCGTCGAATTTATTGATGACAGTACACGATGGTGTGAGATCCAGTTCTTAAAGTCCAAGGACTAAGTTTTTAAGGCGTTTACCAATTATGCCGCACGTGTCGAAAACGAGAAGAGTATAACTATCAAATGTCTACAGTCCGATAACGGCCGAGAATTTTTGAACAGTGAGTTCGACGACTATTTGAAGAAAAAAGGGATTTCAAGGAGACTTACTGTGCCCTACAACCCGGAACAGAACGGGATCGCCGAGCGAAAAAACCGGACACTATTGGAAGCAGCCAGATGCCTTCTCAAGGAATCGAATTTGCCTGACTATTTTTGGGCAGAGGCAGTTAATACTGCGAATTATTTGAGAAATCGACTACCGACAAAGAGTCTGAATGGGAGGACACCATTTGAGGCATGGACTGGCGAAGCTCCGGACGTTTCCAACCTTAGGATATTTGGAAGTAAGGTCTACTACTTGGACGGAACTCCTGGGAAAGGAAAATTCGACGATCGAGGTCAAGAGGGAATTTTCTTAGGATATGCAGAAGAGTCCAAAGCATATCGCGTTTGGTCGTCGGAGAAGCGGCAGGTTCTGATAACTCGTGATGTAACTTTTTTGGAAGACGAGGATCACAGTAAATCGACTGATTTTCCCGTCGAAGAAGAGGCCATCGATGGAGAAGAGGATTCACCGCAGGTTCGACAATTTAGAGAAGTGGAGTTTTCATCAAGGCATCCGGAACCTACTGAGGAAATAGACCACATTTTTGACTCTTCTGATGACGAAGATTCTACAGAATCGAACGGCCATAGAGGCCGCGGTCGACCGAAGATAGAACAGGTTTGAGGGGAAGACCGAGGAAGATATACAACAGTGTTCCAGAACCTAGCAACGATTTTCACGATGAGCAGAACCAGATATTTCTCTCCGAAGTACCTTTTAAAGAAGCTCTGAATAGTCCAGAAGCAGACGAATGTCAAGCCATTGCAGCTGAAATCAAATCAGTCGTGAAGAATGATACTTGGGATCTGGTCGATCGCCCGGATAATCAGAAGGTTGTAGGCAGTCGAATCGTGCTGAGAAATAAATTTCATCCTAACGGAGTGCTGGAAAAGAGGAAAGCACGGCTTGTTGCGCAGGGATTTAGCCAACAACCTGGAATACATTTCACAGAGACGTTTGCACCGGTAGCACGAAGAAGTACCATTCGACTTATGGCATCACTATCAGCCAGTCATGGTATGAAGATTCGACAGCTGGATGTCGAAACTGCATATTTGAACGGAGTACTTGAAGAGGAAATCTATATGAAACCTCCGAAAAATCTTCAACAAATCTTGCGGGACATCGTAGACTCTAAAGGCGAAAATCAGATTGGATCAAAGGCGAAGAAGATGCTCGACAAACTCCGCGAAGGTGAAAAGGTATGCCGTTTGAAGAAATCATTATACGGACTGAAACAGGCCGGGAGAAGTTGGTATATGAAGCTAGACGCAACCATGAAGAAACTGGGAGCCGTACCATCGAAATCCGATCCTTGCTTGTTTTACATCGGTTCAGGGGAAGATGTGGTTCTCATTGCGACTTACGTCGACGACATTCTGATAGCTTCTCGCAACGAGGATGAAATATTCGAGCTAATCGCAGGACTACGTACTAATTTTGTCGTGAAGGACCTTGGGTTCGTGAAGTTTTGTTTGGGAATGGAATTCGAGCAATCAAACGGGCAAGTGACACTTCATCAACGAGGCTATATTGAGGAGTTAATTTCGAGGTTCGGAATGAAAAATTGCAATGCCGTTTCTACCCCAACTGGACCCGAATGTCAAGCTGCAGAAGAACGAGTCACAATCGCCGGAAGACTCACGCCTTCCATATCGTGAGCTTGTTGGAGCTCTTACGTACTTGGCATCAAGCACACGACCCGATATTTCATTCGCAGCAAGTTACCTTGGACAGTTTAACAATTGCTTTGGCTCCGAACATTGGAGAGCCGCTAAACGCGTTTTACGCTATTTACAGGGCACGATTGATTTGGGACTGACGTACGGTTTAGATCCTGGCTCCTTCAAGGGATACGCTGACGCTGACTGGGGTAACTGTGCCGGTGACAGGAGATCCTATTCCGGCTATCTATTTATGTTGAACGGGGGACCGATCTCTTGGGACTCTCGTAAGCAGCGGACTGTCGCATTGTCAACATTGGAGGCTGAATATATGGCTTTATCGGAGAGCGCGAAGGAAGCCATATTCCTTCGACGGTTTCTCTCAGAATTGGGATTCTATGATTTCGATGATCTCATCATCTTCTGCGATAACCGTGGCTCTCTGATATTAGCCGAAAATGATACGTACCATGCAAGAAGCAAGCACATTGATATCCGCCATCACTTTGTGCGAGACGTACTGAAGAAGAAGGAATTTCGTCTGCAACACGTGCCTACTGAAAACCAAGCTGCAGATTTCCTGACGAAGGGATTACCGACGTCCAAACATAAGCACTGCGTACAATTAGCAGGGATGAAGATTAACGCATGACCGACGGATGAACAACCGACTCGAGGGGAAGTGTTGTAATGTTGAATCTTATTTTTTTGAATGCGAGTAGCGGTGCCATCTATCTTGTTTGCGCGCATGCGCCATGACTTGTCCGTGCGCATCGCGCTCAACCTTTTGTTTTTTCCTCAGTTGTTTTTGATCACTAAGCAATGTAACACGTACATCAGAATATACGATTTGTTTACTTGGTAATCGTGTGTATTTATTCGGCTCGTTAGACTGTTAACCCTTCCTCGCTAACATATTTCATATCATGGTCATATTTTCCCATGTTTTTGTGATATTTTTTTATCATTTTGAATCCATTTGCGCGTACTTGCTCCAGTCTTCTAAAAGAGATTTTTCACACCTGATTCAAATGTTGTTGGTGCTTCAAGGGGAGACCGAGCAGAAGATAAATTTCTCATTTCCTGTAAAACATTGGAAAGAATTATCTCCATCAACAATTGCTGTTACCTTGCATTAGAAATGAATCTTTTGTAGCCTGAAGAAAATAAGAGAAAAAATGTTCAACTTCTAGACATTGATGCACCCCTTACACGGAGAAAGCTGGAAAAGGTTTGCTACTCTACCCTAAATGTACCATACATTGCACATGCACTAAATAGAGCTACGGAAGAAATTCCTGCAAATTACCCAGATGTAGATAAGTTAATTTCTACAGTGAAGAAGATGTTCATCAAAGCTCCATTACGAATAAAAAGATTCAAGGAAATAGTTCCTTCAGTTCCATTGCCTTCCCAACTCCTTCTCACGTGTTGGGGCGTGGCTTGAGGCCGCAAACTAATACTGTATCAATTAAAAAGCTATCGAAGAGGTTAATGCGTTTAATGAAATCGAAGCTTCCTCCATTAAAACTGCTAAGTCGCTATTTTCAAATACCACACTGACCGGATATCTCGCTTGTATGAAAGTCTAAAATTTTAAAGTCAGATTCGTGGTAATATGTTCATAATGTTTAGGTCATAAATGCTTGCTCATCACTTTGTATTGACTTTGGGGTCGAAAGACTTTTTCACGGGTTAAGGAATAATGAAAGTATCTGAATAATACTTTTTCTTAAAGGTTAAATAATGTTTAACAATAAAAATAGCAAGTGCTAACGCGAGGGAAAATTTTAAAAAAATCCTGGATATGGTGTAATAGGTCATGTGATACAAGTTTTGAGCGGGGATGCTGGGAAGTACCAGAAGAATAGGCACAAGAAATGTGACTTACATTTTAGTTTGCTCGTATTACCTATTATCTTTTTCAGCTTTCAAAATTTTTACAAATAAGATACTGCCTTACTGTAGAAAATTTGAAGAAAATCTGAATTATTCACTGCGCCTCTAATTATGAAAGTAAATAAAACTATATGCATGTAGTAAATCTCAAATGTAAAAATACTTGACTTTTCTGAATAATAAAAAGTTCTCGATTTAAAACTTCTCTGATCTGTTTTAGATTCCAGAAACATAACTTTTCATTTTTAATGTTTTTAATGCCTCATTTAATCAATATGTAACCTATACTCAAGTGCCTAAAACGCCTTTTTCATGCCTGTTGGTGCCTTATTTCATAATTTTGTTACCTATTGCAGGTGCATAAATCATCACTTTTGTGCTCACAATTCCGAGGTCAAGACATGTGGTACGTGCATGATCCTCTGCTTCGTTTTTGAACAGAAAATGAAGCCTTTATTCACCTTCATTAATGGCAGAGACCGGCATAAAAAAGTATTGTTTCCGGCATAAATAAATAAACAATATTAATTGAATGGGGCATTATTACTTAATATAGAGGACGTACTTCATTAGATTCATAGAGAAAAATAGTTCTAAAAATCACTAAATGAATACATCCGATGAAAAAGGGACACGCACCCCGCACGATATTTCCTTCCTCTCCCTTGCCCTATCCTCACCCCTCACATACACATACAATCTCATATGCTCTTTACTATCAGGCTCGTCAGGATACCTGTCGGAAGCTTGCCCCTGCTAGAAGGAGACACCTGGTTGAGGAAAATCTCCGCGTGCCGATTGAGGTCTCTCCATCCGATCAGCGCCACATACCCCGCGACAAAAAACATGCATTACACTTGCGGGACTGACGACCTTAGTAGTTGACTGGTTCGCGCCGCCGTGCTCCGCGGCGCACCCATGCAAGGGTTCGTGCAGGCAGGGGCGGCTGGGCGCAGCGCTGGGGCGATTGGCCTCCTCGCCCCGGCGGCTTCTTCGGAGCCCGCGCCCCTGCGCTGCGCAATCGCCGTGCGAGCACGCGCCCAATTACACGCGCAAATATTGACGCCCCCTAGGATTTGATGCCATTACGCGCGGACCTTCCCAGCGGCGGGCGGAGCAGGGCGGAGCAGAGCGGCCCAGGCATCTACCCCGAGCCACTCTCTCATCTTTTGAAACGTCTCGCTCCCGCCCCTCCAAAAGCACGCGAAATCAAATATGTTCCACCGCCTTGGATGGCTCAGAGCATCCGATGGCGCTGGAGTGCCTCTGACCCGCAGCTCCCCACGATGGCAGGATTTTCGACACTAGTTTCATAACTTAGGCCGACTTCAGCCACTGTCCGGAGGGGGTTCTGTTCGTCCAGCGCTGAGGGTGAGGTTCGAGGACGGCTTACACGCCGGCTTGAGAATACGAGATTTCTAGCGGCCGGCCGCTCTGATCGGTTGTTTTCAGTTGTTTCTCAACACCAGGCGAATTTCGGAGCAGCACCTGCACAAACGTGCCACAGACCGCACGCGATCTTACCTTCACACACCTAAATGCTCTACACCACCACGCATGTTGGTAGACCATTCGACAGAAGAGTTTGTCACGGTGCCCCGCATGCGAGAGATACCTGGTTGTGGAAAACCCACATGCTCACCGGTAGGTCGGCGCTGGATCTCACCATCTAGCGGCGGAAGATAAACGTAAACTCCGGCAATAGAAAACATACGTTTACGAGAATACGTCACGTTTACGAGACTAATGAGTTTAGGAAGTGATGAGTCCAGAATAACAAATGAACACATTGGGTGAAACCTCTTCGCCAGATCCAAGCTTTCCAGCTCTGGGGGTTGGCGCAACTGTCACTGAACGTCTCTCAAGCGCTGGCGCCCAGACCCTCACAGGTTTTCCTTTTGCCTCCCAACCACGGAGCCCAATTCCGCCCATGCCTATCAGAGCGCACGTTAATAACGAACGTGCGCCGCACGCCATTGCGAGCCGCCCGGGTATTTTGATGCTGATCTAGACAACGGGAGGGGAAATAATCACGTATGCTTCATTCTCAGGTAGTTGCATATGATCTTCATTTATCATTTTAAGTACAATAGAACCTCGTTAACCCGGACGTACGAATATCCCTCACCAGTTTTGGGGGAAAAGATATTTAGCGTAGTAAATAAAGATTTGTTTTACAAACGATAAATCGCTCTTCTCAATAGGTATATTACTTGAATCAACTTGCAAGCTTTCGATTTCACTGCCTTCCCCCATCTGCCCACTCCCTCCTTCCCATCCGCTTCCGGCTACGGACTCCTTGTGGAGGGAAGTTGCTCCGGCGACGGCACGGACATTCTTAGGGCCGTCTAGTGTGTAGCGATGTACATTCTATACAAAGTAAATAATACTACAATGTGCTTTGAGGTGCAAGTGTACCCTTAATTAAAAATATGTTTGGGAAGTCCATGTTCTTTTTTTTCGTTTATCCCTCATTCTCAGGATAACCCATTAATTCGGATCGGCCCCGGCCCCAGTTGATCCGGGATACTGTAATGCGTACAATTGCATTCGCGATAAGAGTCCCAACTTTGCAAATCTATGTTTTACAAACGAATGTAGTTTCATACTGGATCCGAACAACTGAAAGACCGGGAGAGGTGGTTCAGGGCATCAATTGGTGTCACTGCAGTGCCTCTGACCACGAGGTCCTGGGGTTCGAGTCCCGGCGGTGGCAGAATTTCCGACCCTATAGCTGCATTCCGACCATATAGCTCGACCATATAGGTCGAATCCAGCTGCTGTCTGGAGGAGAATTCTAGCGGGCGGCTGCTCTGATCGGCAGTGTTTCGTGATTTCTCTGATCAATACCACGCAAATACCGGAGCAGTACGCTTACCAAACGGGCCACGGACCGCGTGCGATGTTTCCTTTCCATTGCTTGTCTTCACCCCTAACACACTCTACACTTTCTGCACTACACTACCCCACATGCCGGATGATCGGTCGGGAGCTCAGAGCTTGTTCTGGGTGGGGCGGTGTTCCGCTGGTAGGAGATACCTGGTAGGGAATAATCCCGCAATCCGACGGTAGAACGACGCTGGATCTCGCAATCTAGCGGGGCATGGCCACTGCCACGGGCCGAGCAAAATCATACATTACACTTACGGGAATAATGACATGGCGTGCCCGGAATCACTAGTAATCAATCAATCAACCAACCAAGTATTGATGGTGTCAGCCCCTGCATTACAGGCCCGATGCTGTACGTGGATAAACTTCATTATATTCCTAAGCGTTGATATTAATTTGATTAGAATACCCGAAGGACAATTAAAATTTAGAAATATAACGAGATTTTACTCATTTCTGACTAGCAAGGGCTTCAGGGGCAGGGGTAATCAGAATATCTAAACCACCGAAGAGTAATAGAAGGTTCAGGAGGGAACATATAAATATAATAAATGGGTCCCCCTGTCCGGCGCATATATGCCTTCATGTTTTTCATGTTACCCGCCTGTTCCCAAAGTGTTCCTTTTTGTGTATCCCGCATGTTCTCCACATATTTAAATCGAAATTCCGCTTATTTATATTAGCCGAAACAATGATATCAGCAAAAAATTAGAACGGTCCAAAATACACACACAAACGTAATCAGCAAAAGATCGCATTTTGTAAAAATGTCAAAACCATTTTAGGATCCTTGGAGATAGAATCTTTAGGAGATAGTATTTCTTCAAAATAATCTAGTTCGCTACGAAAAAAGGGGGCAATCAATTCACTCGCGTGTTGCTGATTGCCCTATTTGTTTAACACGACCAGTGCAATATATATTTCGCGCACGCTTCGTAATGTTTCACTCGTTGTTAGTATGAAACTAGTGGTGTTACAACAGCACATACCTTCTGGTATTATTTTTAAATTCGTAAGAAAGAAAATGAGGCCTGCGCCACTCTTTTAAGTATCCCTTGTCCTATCCGCAGAAAAAAAATGAAGAAAAAATTTAGAATGGTTTCCCAGATTTTTTTGATAATTTGCATTAACTTCAAGCATAAATTACATGAAAACTTCTCGTTTTCTCAAAAAATTCTTTTTTTAATGATTTGAGGTTTAGAGCAGATAAATATCTCCAAATGGAGCAATTTTCGAGAAATTATTATTAAAATGTAATTGAGACTCCATGTAAAATCCCCCCCCCCAAATCAAAATATTTGTTGCAAACTCAGAGGGCCTGCAGTCCCTTTATCTCGATCGAGGAATATCAATTTTTGAGAAAATCGGCTGAACGGTTTTGGCTCTAGCGTTTATCGTGGACAGGCGGACGGACAGAAGGGCAAGCGGACAGACGTTTTGCCGTCAATCGGTACCATGTACCCACAAAACGCATTCTGACTTCCAAGTGTGTTAGAAAAAATAATGTATTATAAATAGAAACAAACTTTTGCGTTACCAGGACCCGGCAATAACGAGTTTTTCTTTCGAAAATTCGCCATTTTCCCTCACTATTACGAAGGTTGCCTTTTATGTTTCGGGATTTGGCAACCCTGGTGTTGCAATCTGGCAACTGACAGCTCTATCGTAAAGTTGGATGTTTTGAGGTTATACGTACTCAGAACGTTTTGACATACGAGCGCTCTTTGTGTTGTTTACAGTAACTTAAAAGATTCATCTTGGCCCAAAAATGAAATTAAATCGTGAACATTTTCGTGCGATTATTTTTTACAACTTTCGACGTGGATTAACTCAGCAACAGTGCATGGATCAACTTAATTCAATTTTTGGCGATGAAGCTCCATCAAGGACCAGTGTTTATCGATGGTAGGTGAATTCAATCGTGGTCGTAGTTCACTCCAAGACGAATTTCGCGAAGGTCGTCCAAAATCAGTTGTTGTTCCGAAAACCATTGATGCTGTGCGTGAACTGATATTGCAAGATCGTCACGTGACCTATTGTGACATTGAGACAACCTTAGGCATTAGTAGGACCAGCATACATTTAATATTGCATGAACATTTGACTGTCAAAAAAAATGTTCGCGTTGGATCCCACACAATTTGTCAATCGCTCAAAAAAAGGCTCGTGTCGATTAGTCGAAAGAAATGCTCAAAAAATACGATCGCGGTGCTTCGAAACACGTCTATGACATCGTGAAGGTGATGAATCGTGGATTTACACGTATGACCCCGAAAGTAAACAGCAGTCGACTGTATAGGTGTTTCAAGATGAGCAAAATCCAACAAAAGTTGTTCGCGCACGAAGCACTTCCAAACAGATGGTCGCCTGTTTTTTCGGAAAAACTGGATATGTCGCAACCGTACCACTAGAACAACGCAGAACAGTCAATTTTGAGTGGTACACAACGATTTGTTTGCCAGCTGTCTTCCAAGAAATCAGGAAAACAAACCACCGAAGACGAATCACTCATCACGACAATGCGAGCTCTCACACATCGGCTCAAACAACTGCATTTTTGAGCACCCTAACCATCGATTTGAT
This sequence comes from Gryllus longicercus, assembly GCA_038098605.1. NCBI lineage: Eukaryota > Metazoa > Arthropoda > Insecta > Orthoptera > Gryllidae > Gryllus > Gryllus longicercus. The sequence continues at coordinate 2,592,622 of JAZDUA010000066.1, read as the reverse complement.
GAGTCATTCGCCGTATAGTTCTGACTTGGCACCGAATGACTTCTTTGTATTCCCGTACGTAGAAAACAAACTGAGAGGTCAACGTTTTTCGACACCTGAAGAAGCGGTTGCTGCATTCAGAATGCATGTTTTGGAGATACCTCAATCAGAGTGGCAAAAGTGCTTCGACAATTGGTTCAAACGCATTCAAAAGTGTATAGATCTTAATGGGAAATATTTTGAAAAACAAGAAAGTGATTTTGGATGATTAATATTTGTTTTGTTCTCTAATCCTAAAATATAAAAGGCAACCCTCGTACAATACTTCTTCAAAGTGAGGACGAGAGTGTAAAAAAATGTCTTTTGGACACGGAAAACCTGCGTAAGGAACTGTGCTGTGCGCACGACTTGTTAAGAAGGCTTTCATTTTCCAGTACCAACAAAGCGGACTTTGACTACATTATGTATACAGGAAAATAAAGTACTATCGTTAGGAGCAAATAAAATCAAATCTGGCGCAAATAGACCCCAAATCGCTTTTTTCTACTTAAAAACCTGCCTTTTCCCTGCAACATTACCTAGTCACTATTCCTCTGTACTACGAGTCGATTCCGAGAAAGTAAGAACAGGAAGATGAATAATGACAGTTAAAGATTATATAATCAGTATATTGCTCAAACGTTGTATGACAGAAAGTTTAATTTTTTGAGGCGAAGTTCACCGACAAGGAAAGTTCAGTTCATATTTACACCTCTTTGTCTGCTCCTGTCAGATGTACTTTTGTTTGCCCCTATCCGAAACAATGAACGCTATCTTTATTTTTCCTGTTCAAAGATACTGATGTAATCTATTATAAAGCAGAACGAACATGCGCCTGTATTTACCCTTGAAACGTACAATATTATTGATAAAAATATGTTTTCGTTCTTAACATTTCAATAATTGTTCATGTACAGTATTTGCGTTCAGGACATGAAATTTAAATACATATATGTTTGTTTTTTCATTTATTTATTGTAGTGCACTTTAAAGTTCATCAGTGACCATTATATTTACTAATTTACAGGTTATACAAAGGGTTATATATTTAAGTTCAATTGATACATTTTCAGTACAGTTGTCACTTTACATGTTTCAATCAACAATATATTTAATATAGTAGAAAGGGGCTCACAAAGGGACTCAGAACTCTTTGAATTTTTGAAAATTGCAAAACTTAATTTAGAAACTATGTGCTGTTGTAGCGCCACTAGTTTTTGTATCAGGTCTCCAAAATACGATTTTACTGTCAAAAATAGCAGATTTTTGCCATAGTTACATTTTTCTATATTACGTTACACGAATGCAAAGAAGTAAAAAATGCAAAAATCATTTAAAAAATAGATAATGCTAGTCTATAAAACTGACTGTATGGAGACCAAATACAGTAATATATAGGAAGAACAGTTTTGCCCTTTTCTCTCAAATCAAATGGTATAGTCGACTTTCCCGCAGAAAGGAAAAGAAGTTGAGCGAGGACTCGTTGCAGAGTAATGTAGAGAGCTGCCCAGATGATTTCTCCGACGACTGCTTCTCACTATGCAACGTCACACACTGTTAAAGTTATCCAGTGATTTTCCCCAAGAAAAATAATTTGAAACAATAATTCCTATCATAAATTTGTGTTAAACGTTCATTAAAAATCTACAATAATTATGTATTACGAATAACGTATTTTCTACAAACAAGACTAAGTCACTCTGCCATCGCATATTCCAAATTTTCCCCATAGCGTTTTTTTTAATGAAGTATTAAATCGCAATGCCTCTAATACGAAAATCTCTCAGTTAAGTGACTTACTATGATAAGTTATTACGATAATTTTGAGTTACAAGAGCACCCAATTTTAAGAATTACACAAAAGCGCAGAATTGTCACCTTTCGATAAAGTCTTTCAGTGTCTCTCACGTGCTGGGCGAGGTAAAGGTATTTCTGGGATACATTGGATACATTAGATACTGGGATACATGGGATACATACATTGTATCGCATTTCTTCATTCAGAATTTTTAAATTGCGTTTGACGTCTTCCAACGTTTTAAGAGCATTGTCTATGACGAGTTAACCGCTCCGTTTCGCACGCGGTCTGCCCCAACCCGCAGACCTCCAGGCGGCAGCCCTGCGAAGCGGTCATGCACCCACTTGCGGTTGTCGTTCGAGTCCAAATGCTGCGAGCGGATAGCCAGTTGGGATTTGGGGGACCGGATTAATCTTTTCAGTGTTTGGGGTATCGGGATACGTTTACGATTATACGGTTTTAATTAATTTCACCTGTGATTCGAGACACCTGTGAAATAAGATGCCATTTGAACACTAGGGCCATGTTACTACTGAGGTTACATTCAAATACAGTAATCTATACTATTACTACTTTCCATTAGTCACAGAAATTGAAAGAAAACTGTGGAGCCTCGAGCCCCATGAGAGGTGTCTATGGTTTCTTCAGGTGCAAGGAACTCTGAGAAAATCTAAAAATAATGAAGCTGTTACCAATTTCATTGAAAATACTAATATTTTATTTTTAATCTATCTGTTCTCATTCTGCTAATATATGCCATTCAGGTATTGCGTTTGGGAACAGAAGTTTTTTGTTTATTCTTGATATGTAAAACTAAAGGTACTACTACAGCACAAACTTTTTCGCAGTATTTGTAACGGCTCCGCATGCACCTGAAGTGTTTCCAACCAGCATTTTTTTTCGCGCGAGACTGGAGCTTGCATTAATTTCAAGTTCTTATTACGCGAAAACTACCTATATTTCTTAAAACATTATTCGTAACATTTTTAAAGATATCAAGTTTTACAACAGATTTAATTTAAGACAAAAATCTCTATCTTCAACTTTGAAGTTTTGAAATGTTAATTATTTGCAATTTTCGGAAAAACACAGTTCGACAGAAATAAGACCGCCTTTTTTACCGTTCATTCACTTGAGAAAACTTTCAGAAAAACGTTGGAGCCGTTTTTTGAGGAAAAAAGTGTTTAAAAATTGACAGTATTTCATCTCATTTTTTATGTTCAAAATTGACAGTATTAGGGGAAAACTATTCATATTTTCGAAAAATTGTACATGACCTTATTTCAAGATCTCTTTAATGCAAAACGATCTTTAAGCAAAACTCAATCTTCAATATTGTAATTGTAGAAAGATGCCTAAAATATTTTGAACTTAGCAATTTTCGAAAAATCAAAAACAATTAAACCACGGTCATTTATTTAACCATCCTTAAGCACTATCGCAACCCGAGGACAAAGATTAATCAAAATTGTGGAACTATTTTTGAGAAAATTTTGAGAATGTAACTAAGGCTTCATGTTAAGTACCCTTTAAAATCAAAATATGTTTCAAACTCAGAAGACTTCGAGTTTCTTTAAATCGATCGAGGAATATTAATTTTGGAGGATATCGACAGAACGGTTTTGGCACTAGTGCTGACCACAGACGCACGCACGAACGGACGGACAAACGTTTTGCCGTCAATCGCGTTTTCGGTAGCTAGGGCCCAAAAACATGTATTCTGACTGCACTACGTGTTAGAGGAAGTAATTTACTTCATATAGGAACAAGAGTTATCTCCTTTTTCATTACTAGAGCCCGACAATAAGAGTTTTTCAGTCAATAATTCGCCGTATTACTGAACATGATTATAATACTTCCTCCTTCGTAAGTGCGAGAAAGTAAAACAGTTGAACTGTGTATCCGTATATTCTATATGCTATATGTTATTGCAGTATTCGTGACGAATCTTTTGTTAATTTTTTTTCAGTGATATACGATTATATTATTTTTTGTTTTTGAACAGCATGCTTACTACTTTTTGGAAAAGCATTTTGGGTGGCTTTATTCAGCAGCTTTTTTTGTAGCTGCTGGTCACCAGGAAAGTCTAGTTACCACTCTTTAAGGGGCAGTGGTGGATCCAGGGGGGGGCATGGGGGCATGGGGGCCATGCTCCCCCCCCCCCAAAGGCGTAGAGTTTTCGTTTGTTAACTTCTTTTGTTTGAAAAAATGATTTAAATATATATTGAAGTTAAAATTATAAAATTATTTAAAAAAAATAATATTGTTTAGTATCATATACACTACAAAAATTATATACAATATAATAACAAATGAATATTCTTTAACTAAAATTTATGATGGCCCCCTCCAAGATCATCGGATGGATCCTCCCCTGGAGGGCAGACACTGTTGATGAATGGTGGGAGCAAGTTATTGAGTAATCAGTAGTGTAGAATCGCAATTAATATCCAAAAAAAGAGAGAAAGATTCTAAAACGTGTTTTGAAGTTTATTTCTGTCAAATGATACACATGTTAGGTTTTAGTGTACAGCAAAATCATCTGGAAATGCCGGGAATTTATTTAAACGCCATTCTTTTTTCTCCTTAAAAGCTACGGAGACATTTTACGATCTTTTATATTTACGCCTTATTGACAATTACGAGAGAATTAAGTTATGTTCTTCCAAGAGGCAATGGTATTAAATTAAGCTGTTGGTAAAGATCAAAATGGAATACAATTGAGTAAAATGAATTCTTTCCTCGGACCTAGCTTCTTAAAATGTTCCTCGTTGAAATAATTTTCTCTGAGTAGGTTCTTTCGTGTGTTTGCGTGACGACGAGTCTTGTGAACGGAAGGTGCAGTGCGGGCAGGTGCGCGCAGTGTCTGAGTAGTTTGCAACCTTGAGCGCCGAATTTTACGCCGAAAAGATGTAGGCGAAGACACATCTTGAGTCACATGAGAGAACTTGCATAAGGAATACTGAGTATGATCGTATTTATAAAATAATTTCTCTCTGTGATTGCATCCCTGCTCGCTAAATGCGAAACAAAGGAACATCCAAAAGCCAGATCGTAGCGAGGGCAAGTGAATTTATTAATCAGCTAGTATTCGTGAGAATCCCGTCAACAGTCAGACTATAAAAATGCATTGTAGATAATCGTACACGTGAGAAAGGATTTAAAAACATTTCACTGAGTTACCAGTGGCAGTCGCAGTGGCAGCCTCTCATTAAGAATGCTGGCTCTGATTATCAAGTAAAATTTAGAATAGTTAAAAATCTGCCCAGATACATTTTCGGTTAGAACGCATTTGATATTCCCCTGATATATTTCGTGTAGCAACATTTCTAGCTGCACAAAAAATGCCCACACATCAGTGTAATAATTGGTAATATTCAGCTCTTTTGTTGATCTTTCTCTGAATTTCACTAGCGTCCTTATTTAATTATCTAAATGCACAGAAATAAGATTATATTACACACTTTAATGAAATGAAATTACATGATTCAATTAAATCATAGATTACGATATATTATTTAATACGCTGCAATATGATAGACACATTACCAAAAAATACATTTCACTTCATTGCAAGAAGGAAATAATTAAGTGTATACGGAATTAATATCATTTTTAAAATTACCGAAATAGTGAGATTACAGATAAGAAAATAATTACAGAAATAAAAAAAATGAAACACAAATCGATACAGTGGGAAATGGTTCATAAAGTAACACAAAAACCTAAAATTAAAGTTCTTTAGATAGTATTCGAATTTATGGGGAGTATTCACTTCTGCCTTGAAATCGTAAGTGCTGTATATTGCAGCTTCGATGACATATCAACGAACAGGTTACCACCTCCAACCTGTACACTGCAGACAATCCGTCAAAACGGTGTCTCTAAACGAATCGTACGTGTCTGAAAAGAGGTGGGAACACCGACGCAATGAAATGTGCAATGGACACTAGCGAGACGTCAGCCCGGTGTGGACTTGCGAAACAATTTGGCTTGGCCCTCTCTACAAGTGCTCCCGTTGCTTCGATTCCCCGCTGTACGGCCCGGTGCAGGCAGGCCTACGCGACGTGACAACAGCGCAGCAGCTGAAAGGCAGTGCCCGCCCCGCCCCGCCCGGCCAGGCAGTCGTCCTCGCGCGCACTAGACAGAGGCGGCACCCCCCCCCCCCTCGGCCAGGTGCGGTCACGGCGCCGCGGGGCGGGGCGCGGCGCGGCGCGGCGTGGGGCGGCGAGGCGCGGCGCGGCGCGGTCAGTCCTTCCCCTTGCACAAAGGCCCCGCGCTCGCCAACCACTTGTTCACAATACTCTCTCCCTGCCTTCCTTCCTTTGCAGGCGCTGCATCAAATTTCTCTAATGAAAAAACCCAATCCGAACGCGTCTCCCTTTCACTTGTGTACACGCCCCCGATGCCAACTCATTCACGAACATTGCACGAGATATCGAGGTAAAATGTCATTTATGATCAAGAAATAAAATATACCAGTTCGAAGTTATTCCGGTGACTAATCCTTACACAGACATCATACTTTCATAACCAGAATAAATCTTACAATATAAAAATGGTATAAGTCAATGAAGTGAGGTGACATCAAGAACGCAAAGCCTACAACTTCCAATTCGCTTCTCCTCCCAAACCCGCGAACGGAAATTTGCGAAAGAAAATGATCGTCGTTTACGGGTAAACACTAATTCCGATCAATAGCTAACGTTACATGCAATTCGTAAAAGGAACCTATCATACATACACACATACATACACGAGCGAGCGCGCGCATACACACACATACACTCACACAATTACGTGCGCGCGCACTCATACTTATTCACCCACACGCCTTTGACATTCAGAATTTCCATTCTAAGCAAATCATCGCCCGAAAGCACGGCGTAGATGTCCAATAATTGTGCTCGCACTCACCTTCCACTCTTCTCGTCAAGTAGATCTCCAACTTCATATACGAAGTATGACAGTGGGCGTGTGTCCTGGCATGCAGAAGCACTGAAAATGCCGGATACGTCCCATCAACTTTCACTGTTTACTTTATTTCACACAAAACAGCACGAGTATTGATTAACCCACGAGTTCACTCTCCAGAAAGTGAGCACTTTATTTTTCTATTTATTTCCACACCATATTAATAATTTTATATCGATAATATCTTGCGATACAATGTACAGACACAATTTCACACACCGGTTACAGCTGTATTCCAAATTCACACGTGAAAATCGAAGCAGATGGTTCCCTGTCACCGCACAACAGAGCTACAGCAAAAGCACGAAACATTTGAAGGTTGAATTGCGGCGACAATGAAACTGGTTTTTCTGGTCAGACGTAATGGCGGCCAAATCCGAGGGAGGGGACCTTCAGACGTCACGTGACTCGGGCGAGCCCATTCGGAAGCACTGGCGGAGGGGAGCGTTCTTGCCGCGTAGCCCCTCGCCCCTCGCCCCCGCGGCGCCCAGCGCCCCGCGCGCGGGCGATATTGACTGACGGGGCGCTGGCCGCGGCGGGCAGGCAGGCAGACGGGCTCGGGCACGGGCATAGGCGGGCCAGGGCGGGCCGAGACAGAAGCTTGGGCGCGGCGCGGCGCCACTGCAGACTGTAACGAGTGGCGAAACGCATTGCTCCTCGCAGCTCCGCGACTGTAATTTGGCAAGTTCTGCCCACAGCAGAAGTTTCAAACGATGAATGCATGTATCGATTAGGCTCTTGCCCTCTAATGACAACAGTCTTCATATTCTTGACATTTGCAATGTAAGTGAAAGTGGAATATAATATAAAATTATTTGAAGATCCAAAAACAAAATAGGCCAATCCAAATTTTCTTCAGTGCTCTTGTAAGTGAAGGAGACAAATTGCGAGACATTGAAAAAAGTCACGTTGATATGATTCATTATGATAATTTCAAAAACCGATAATAGTACAAGTAGTGAAATTTACTATTAATTTTTCTTTCTTTCAAGATTCATAATTCTCCTCATATGCACATGAGTTACTCCCATGTCCACTTGGCGGTCTTTTAGCAATAGCGTATCAGGGATGGGGCAGCCAGCGCATGGGTGGTGGCTGCCCTTTTTCTTGGAGTGGACTTTTTTGTCGTGTAAAAATTAAGGTACTTTTTTTTCTCTTTTATGGTAATGTGCAGACATCTTTTCTTTACGCAACTTACATAGTTTTTTGTAAAGATAGTCATCGGACTAATTATATCTCTAATTTACACATTCTAATCGATTGAAAGAATTCGATTTCAGAAAATTTCCATTTTTTAACAAACGGCATCATAATTTTGGAAATTAACAGCTTTGTTTATTTTGATACATTTAAATTATTCCAGAAAATAGCTAGAACAAGATGGTATAAATACATCGATTGATGAAGATGGAAAACATTGCCAGGATTAGAATATCGAAATGGAAAAATGTCGTCTCCAAAACTGCAATCAAGTTTTTGACAAGCATAATTACAAAATGTTGCTTTCAACTTGAAGAGACGTTTTCTCCCTCAGACAAAACTGTTAGAATTTATTATACAGATCGAAAAAAAAGAATAGTCTTTGTAATCGGTGCTATTCGTACCAGTACCTATTGCTAGTCGTGAGAAATCCTTCAGCTACATCTGTATCATCACGTATGTTGGTGGTTCCTTACGTGTAAAAAGTAGCTATGTTTCTTTCGAAATAGTGGCCAAAACTGCAATTTCACAACAGTACTTAATCCTTCTGATAATGAAAGGATGTGCTACATTTCAGCGCAAAACAGTGATCACTATATTGTCTTGGAAATAACATTTTACTTTATTTGTATTTGTTCATTTTTTTTCAGTAGCTGAGTGGCAATATGTTTATATTGGTTAGTTTTAGCTGAGCATCGAAAATCTGTCGTCTGTTAATAGTGTTTTATTAGACAACCCGCTCGACGTTTATGTTTCACGATTTGCGAGGCAGCGCCATGCAATATCGATGAGATACCGAGTTGAGAAGGAGAATTAGGGGAAGGGAAGAAGGAAAAGAATAAGACAGAAAAGGAAGAACAATAAGAAAGAGAAGAGATGAGGCAGAAGGGGGAGAGCAAGAAGAAGAAGACAAAAGACAAGAAAAAGAGTGGAGTTATTGCCTTAGCGCAATATTGAGTACCTACCAGTACTACTTACTAAACGAATCATATTGTAGATATTGTTAAATCTCGCTTAAGAAAGGCCAACCCAGAGGAATCCAATAGCAAATTTATCAAATTGATTTAGTCTACTGCAGCGAGGTGGTTCAGGGCATCAACTGATGTCACTGGTCCAGGAGTTCGAGTCCCGAGGGGGGCAGGATTTTCGACATTACCTAGAGAGCTAGGCCGAATTCAGTCGCTGCCTGGAGGGGGATTCTAGCGGCCTTGCTACTCTGATCGGCAGTAGTCGTGGTTTCTCCGATCAATACCAGGCGAATGTCGGAGTCTTTCCTTCCTCTACCACTCAAGCTGGGAGACCGGTCAGGAACATAGAGCTTGTCCCGGCTGGGTCCGTGCGCTGCTGGTGGGAGATACCTGGTTGAGGGAAACTCCGTTCGCCGATGTAGGTCGGTGTCGGATCTCACCATCCAGCGGGAGAAGATCACCGCCACTTCTCTAGGAAAGCATATGCACTACAAGTTACGGGACTAATGACCTTATCAGTTGACACACCCGGGATACTATTCAATCAATCTTACTTTAAATACATTTATTTTCTCATTTCTCTAACATTTCGACAAGAATTCGTAGCATGGCCATCACCCCTAATTCCGTTTACACTCCCAGCAGGCTCAAAGCCCATCCACTCAAGAAGCATCATTCGCATCAACAGAAATTCAGAATTACATTATTTTGCTCAGCAAAATAGTATCCAGCTATCAGAACGTGCAGTGTACATTATTATTTAAGGGGATACTTACTGAGCTCACTCAAAAGTCCTTTCTTGCATGTTTTTTCTAATCTCTTTTTTGTGTTTCTCTTTGCTGCTTCTGTTTTCTCTTCTTCTTTTCTTTATTTTCTTCTTTTCTTTCTTATCCAATTATTTCTTCTAACGTGCTTCACTTCTTTCTTCCTTGGGAATGATAAACCGCCACCTCTCGAGGAAAAACGTTTATTACATTTACGTGACTAATGATCTTAGCAGTTGACGATTACGGAAACACCAGTCAAAACTAGTGGTGCTCAACTGCACATACTTTCTCGCAAAATTGTTATCGTTATGTAATGTTATGTCTTAATTTCTGTCTATCTTGTACTTCAAATATTAATTTATTCCGTAAATAAAGGAAGTGTGAAAAGTATAGTTTTTATCCAAAATTTAAATGAAAATATATTTCTGGCATTGATTTAGTGAATAAGGTATTCCGTGTATTTGCGAACATATTAAATACGTATTTTAGATTTTAAATATTCTGCTTATGCGCTATGCGAGAAAATAAAATATTGAAAAGTTAGTCAACTTGCTGCAGAATGCTACAGACTTTCTAGTTATAAAGTTTTCTAATTTCCTTGGTGTGAGCTAGCTTTACGGTCTTGCTGCATCTTCTTGTCAGCTGCCATCTATCGACGCCCAAAAGTGTTGAATTTTTCTCAAATTTTCGGTTTCCGAATGTTAAAAACCGAAATATTATTATTAATATATTAAAGAAGAGTAAATCGTCGTTCTATATGAAAAATTTTGGTGAAAATTTTAACGCCACTTTCAGAAATAAATCGTTTAAGCTGTAGTGTAAATGCGAAACTTGAAGCTCTTTTTCACAGGAATCTTTTGTGTTTTCAAAAACTTCATTTGAAATCATTTAAAGCAAATTCACCCACAAATGCAAATCACAGGAAATGTACATATTATCGATATGAGAGGTATTTTAAAAAATACACGGTGTAATTTTTGCAAAAACTAAAGAATATAGCAAAATGATTTTATGACATCTTAAAGATCACTCTTTATTTTATGACATTTTAAATGGTGCAATTAGCACTCTTTATTTTATGACATCTTAAAGAGTGTAATTAGCACCATCTGTACGAAACGTTTGAAGATAAAATTTGGATCAGTTTTTGAGAAAATATTGTTTGAGCGTTTCTGCAATTGAGGAATTTTGAGCTCGTTTTAAAAGAAAATTGTTGAATATGCATGAAAACTTTATAAAATAATGTGTAAGACTTTATAAAATTAATGCTAATATTAACGACGTGAGACGCTAGTTAAAAAATAAATTTTTGTATTTTCTGAAGAAACAAACAAACAAAAGAATGTAGCAAAATGGCGTTTATGTGATTTCATAGAGTACATTTAGCACTATTTCTACAAAAATTTTAAAATAATTGTGAGCCTTTTTTGAGAAAATTTTGTTTTCATTTTTCAAAATTTGCATACATTCTACGTAACATTCGTCGTAACAGACGTCGACATAAATTTAAACCTTTTTTAACAAATTCATAGTTAACATTTAAAAGCGGATCTACGCCGTCATTCTAAGTGAATTTTACTTTATGCTATCATGAAATTTAAAGAAAACTTTTGGAGCCATTATAGAGAAAGCTTTACGCAAAGTAGCCCCAAATTTTAAAGACTATTTTTCAAACTTACAGATTTTTGAGTTGATCCAGATCGACCGGGGAATATCCATTCTGAAAACCTCCTGAATATCCATTCTGAACCTCCGGGGAATATCCATTATGAACAATCCTATGTACGGTTTAGGCGCTACACTAACAGACGGACGGACTTTGTGAAAAAAACAAGGTGTTGTGTATTCATAGGTAATTGGGGAAGAAAACACTTCATAAAATCAACACCTGTCTTTATATGTTCAACAAACAAAATCCAAGAATCACCAGGTACAAGCCAAAATTCCGTTCTCCAGAAGATGCTCCATTTCACCGCGCAGTTCAACCAAGCCTTGAGAAAAATCACACGTAACTTCGCGCAGTTCGTCACTACTGACCGGGCCACAACGTCGCGATCTACCACTTTCACCAACTGAACCCTCTAGTACCCTCATTGCCCTGGACTGGAGGACACGCGGTTTTTGTAGTTCTAAAACCCGTAAGAGAACGGACAAGAGGTTTCAAAAGGAGAGTTCCATTTTGAGTTACGCCGTGAGATACTGAGTATATCGAGATCGTACTCGAGATATCGAGATCGCTGAAGATCGCTGTCAAGCAGCACGCCCAAATATCTCGCTTCGCTCTGCCAGAGTAGATGCGCGCCTGCCAAGCTCACCGTTTCATTGGGCTTTGCCATCTTGCGAGTGAAGTTGACGGCGACGCATTGCTCGAGGTTGAGAGCGAGGCGTTTCCGGCTTAGTCATTCAGGAAAGGCGGTGAGACAATCACTTAAGTATTTAACTGACTGCCTTCCGTTCGCCGGTTTCGCGTTTCAGCAGCATTCCTGCTGCAACAGGAGCTGGTATTCAATGCTGTGGGCGTCTGATGTTCGCGGATGATTTTACGTACAACGCGAAATTTACGTATAAGCCGTCATTTACGTATAAGCCAAAGAGGGTAGGAGAGAGAACGCTCCCCTGAGGCACGCCCGCTTCGGCTCCCCTGAGGCAGGAATATACATTATTAACACGCACTTTGAACTGCCTGTCAAAGAGGAAACTCGCGATCACTCTAATGTAGCAATCGCTCACTCCCGCCTCCGCGAGACATGCTGGCCATCACGCATGTCACACCGAGTTGAGAGCCGATCACATAACCACAAAGACTGCTGCCAAATTCTGCCGTCTCTCAATGGCGAGTCCGATCTCCGTGCAAAGCCGCGTGAACTGCTGTGACCAGCTCGAAAGCCAAATTGTTCATCTCTGAGGAGGTTGAGTCGACGTATTTCATTTTGCAACCGTGACAGAATCAATCTCTCGAACGTCTCGCCTAGCATTGAGAGTAGACTAATGGGTCTGTAACTGCTGACGGGATTGATTTATTTTTGCCAGATTTTGGTATTAGCGCGATAGTCGCAATCCTCCACGCCTTCTGGAAATAACCGCACGCAAGTCACGCATTCAGGAGCTTGATTGAAATCTCGACTCCGCGTCCGCCCAGAGCGGGCAGCTGCTAGCCCGTGAGACCATCAGGGCCACCCGCTTTTCTCGAATCGACGATTCTTAGCACAGCTCGAAGCTCCCCTCCCGTCACTCGGCGCGCTGAGGAAAGGGGAACAACGGGCCAGTGGCGTTGCAGCTGACCGGTCGCGTCATTGGCGTACCACCTGCAGCAGCGACCAATGACAGCGAAGCGGCGTGCGTTTAAAAAACGCGTGAACTGCATCGCAAGCGAATTGTCGAAGATTTCGCTTTTTGCCGCGTCGTCCCACGCGTAAACGAGGGATTGAGGGGCCGAGAGGGTTGAGCCCCGGGTGCCCCCGCCCCGGCGTTGCTCTAGATCGGGCTGTTTGCTCCCGGTTTGCTGTCCAGCGCACGAGAAAGATGCCTCTCGTGGAGATAGCATTTTGAAACTGTATCAGACTATTGAGCATCTCTCTCAACCCGTAGAGATGGGGGGAATTCTCTGCCTAAACTGCGCGCCCGCTCTCCGTCCACGGATAGCATATCAGCGATGAACTTTGACAGTTCTGCGCAATTCTCTTAAGATCCTTCTTTGCTCAATTCTGAGCTCAGAGCGAGTATTCTCTACTCGCATGACAGTCGTGTTTTACTTGAAAGCTGATTTAAACTATACACTGAAATGATACACTGCGTCGTCAATCTCGTCTTTCGTATTTACTAGTTTCCTCTCAAGCTGAGAGTTCAACTGTGTTGCGAAACCTGTCCAGTTTGTGTCACGGGTAGTTCGAAAACTATCTTGGCGTTCCGCAACAAGTGACGCCAGAACGCATTTTACTGGATTATGATCGGAATCCAGTACGGCAATTGAGCGGGAAACATCACATTTAACGCCTTTCACAATCATAAAATCAGTAACACCTGGGTTCCTATTACGTATTTGCGAAATACGTGGGGCTATTCGGTGCGCAGATCTCTACTCCCCGTCTTGTCGCTTCAAGATTGGCATTTTTGTTGCCGTTTCTATTAGCTCCGAGCCGCCCCAAGTCCTATATCTGGAGTTAAAGTCACCCCAGAGGATAACTTTAGAATTAAATGCGAGATGAGCATCAATTGCAGCTGAATCTAAGGTGTGGTCTAGGAAGTAGAAGGATACGACTAAACGTCGGCCGTTTTGTACTCGAACGTACCGCCTCTAGAGGCGCCAGAGCAGTAGTAGGGAGTTCGGCTTCGAGCTGCGGCAGTTCGCGGCGCAGGGGGTTTGCTACGCCGCCACCTGGCCTACAGCGCGGTCTCGGCGATAAACAGCGAATCCCCAGAGTTTGAATTCGTGTTCATCACTGAGCCACGTTTCTTGTAAAGCCAAGATAACAAGTTGACGTTCAACTGCTGTCGCGGCCACAAATACTATGCCATAGCACCCTCCCCTCTTATTTGCTCTTGATACGATCTGTATCTTTTGCACAATCTTTTCTTGCAACGCGTCTGCTGGCTCTGCTCCGGCGGCTCCACGAATTCGCCTTGGTGGAGCTCTGGCTGGCGGTTGCTCCGACTCGTTCTGCTGAGGTCTCTGAACGGAGGCGCCTGATAGACTGCTATGGTCCCGAGACCGGGACCTGGGGCGACGCACCCCCCTACTTCGTCGGCTCTTGCCGCGCCGAGGCGCTTTGGGGACGGGGACTGCCACTAAGCTCAACCACCGGCGCTATCGTCGGCTGCTGCTGTCCACTGCTGCGTGCCCTTTGCCGGTCCCCTCGATGTCCATCCACTGAGGGCGCTCTGTTAGCCTTTGTTCCCATTGCTGCGTAGGTGCGTCTACCCTGGCTGCTCCCGCGGGGTGCGTTCCGACCTGTTCCGTTCGGCTGTCCTGGAGTGGCCGCTGCGAAAGGGCGCCTTGTTGCCGCTGCTCCAGGTGGGCCGACTCGTGACTCTCTGGCCGCCGGAGCTCTTCTCGCTGCGTTCTTCAGAGGGAGTCCTTCGGCGTTGAAGTCTCCAAGGCTTCCAGATCCTCCACCGGAAAATGTCGTGGCCGCGACTGCTCCTGATGTCTCCTGACTAGTCTATCCCTAGTCCGTTCTTCATAGCACTTTTCTCCCTGTACTTCAACTACTGTCCTGGGGATCCAGCGAAGTGAATCCCTATTAGTCTTGAGCATCACCCTGGCACCCTTTTCGAACCTTGGCCGCTCTTCCTTGTACATCTTTTTAGGAAAAAAGTGACAGTAACGCCCGCGGCTGTCGTGCATGGAGCTTCTGCGCCGGACTAATTCCGTTTCTTTCCCGAAGGGCTCCATACGATGTTAGGGCTTTTAGTAACGCTTCCTGTTGATTCATGCCTTTAAATTTCGCCTTGTTCATTGCATTTCTAAGGGTTTGCTGAAACGTTCCGCCTCCCCATTGAAACGCGGAGGAAAAAGGGCGCCAAAATGTGCTGAATCCCATTGAGTTGACAAAATTTCTGAAACGTCTCTCCCGTAAACTGGGGTCCATTGTCTGAGACTATTGTTGCCGGTAACTCCTCAATGGAAAACACTGTCTGAAGGGCCCGAACTGTGGAATCCGCCATACAGTTTGCCATGCGGATCACGTACGGGAAACCTGATGAGGCATCATTCAGAATTAACCACGTGCTTCCTTGAAACGGACCCGCAAAGTCGATGTGGATCCTCTCTCGAACCTCCTGAGGTTTCGGCAACCCCTTAAAACTGCTTCTTGAACTCTTCTGGAAGGCTTGGCACGGCTCGCACAATCTAACCCATATTTCTAAATCCCTATCAATGTTAGGCCAGAATCATCATTACCTGGCTAGCTTTTTAGTGAGGACAATTCCCCAGTATCCCCTGTGAAGTATGCTTAGAACTGCTGCCTTAAGTTCATCGGAATGACAACCTTCACTAGGTGCCCGACTTCCAACTACTCTAACTTTCAGCATCTTCCTGAACTTGATGAAAGCCCTGATGCTTGCCAGTTGCGTGTCCCGGTCGGTCTGTGCAGCTATCGCTCGTTTGTCCAGGGGAAAACGAAGGACTGTTTCTTCTTGGACTGATCTAGCTGCAGACACTTCCCTTCCTGTTCGTCGAACGCGCTGTCCGGACCCACCGGCAGCCTGGAGAGAGCGTCCGCGTTGCCGTGTTGAGCTGCAGGACTAAAAATGATACGATAGCTATAGTCCGACAGAAAAAGACTTCTTTTGCAACTTTCGTTGTGTATTGTCCGGAATTTTCTTTGCAGCAATGAAATAACTCGAAGGTTTGCCAATCGTAACTATCACAAACTTGTTCCCATGTAGATACTCGTTGAATTTACGCACTCCTAAAAGATTGGCAGTGCCTCTTTCTGTATTTGGGCGGTCCTACCCTGATGAATATTGAAGTGTTTTTGGCGCATAAGCAATAGTGTTCCTGCCTAAATCAACTTTTTGCGACAGAACGGCTCTTATGCCATAGTCAGATGCGTCCGACGTCAGGATGAGAGTCTTTTCTGAGTCAAAATGTCTTAGCTTGACTCTCTCCACCTGTGCCTTTTTTTATTTTCTCGAAAGCTGCGTTATAGGCTGGCGAACACAAAAATTTGGCGAGCTTTCTACGCAGGGCGTTGAGCGGGACTGCTACCTTCGAAAAAATGTTGAATAAAATAGCCGTAATAATTTACATTTCCTAGAAAAGATTGTAACTGCCTAATGTCCCTATGTAAAGGCAAATTAACAATGGCCTCTACATTGGCTTGTGTAGGCTTAATGCCCTCTCTATCAATCATATGTCCCAGTTAGGTCATGCATGGCTTCAAAAGTTCACCCTTTTTTAGTTTTGCTGTTAACCCTGCCGCTTGCAGCATTTCCAACAAGATTTTTAGATTTTGTATGTGCTCCTAATTCGTTCTACCTGTTAGTTCATATTACAAGGCACTCCCGCTACCAGTTGTTTCAGATATCTTTGAAATATTCGTGTTGCCGAATACACTCCGAACGTCAGCCTTTCATACTGGAGAAGACCCAGGGGCATATTTACTGTTAAATATCACCTAGATTCCTCGTCTAATGGAATTGTTAGGTAGGCTTACTTTAGATCTATTTTGAAAAAATATTTTCCTTCGTCTAATTTATGGAATAGTTCCTCTGTTCGACGAATGGTTCGGCGAATATTTCTCAATCTCCAGTTGTGGATTCACCGTGGACTTAAAATCCCCACACTAACGAATAGTTCTGTCCGCTTTCTTTACTACAACCAGCAGCGTAGCCCATGCACTTGTTTTTACCGGTGCAATAATACCAAGATTTCGCAGCTTTAACAATTCCTTATTCACCTGCTCTCTCAGGGCTAGTGGAACGGGCCCAAAAAACAGTTCGCGTTTCTAAATTTACACTCATCCCTGGTATGTGACACCACATAATCTGTATGATCAGAGGTCCTTCTTTGGCGTGTACTTTGTCTTCTGCTGAGATTCTATATTACCCTCCTTACTTTTCGAAAACTGCATTACTTCTGTAGATTCTGCAATTTCTTTTGCCGCTTTAGTAGTGATCTCAACAGTTGAAGCTTTTTTTGGACCAGAGCCCGGGAAGGACCCTTCAGCTGCAACGCTTCCATCCTCACGTTATCATCCGGGGTTTGTTGCACTATCATAACTCTAGAACTCAGCATAAGATCAACCTCAGCATAAGAAGCAACAGCATTTGAAACCACAGTCCCTTGATAAACCTGTCAACTCCGTTACCTATTCTTTGTGCGAGTAACCCGGCTTGATCATACTTTTGAAAAAAACTGTATCTCGCCGCCTCTACATGAGGTTCCTTTCGAAATGCAAAGACAATTTTTCTATCAACTGCGGGATTTCCACTTCCTCCACTCGCTTTAACGGAAAACGTTTCTGTAATAGTTCATACGATTTACTCCCCGAGATACTAAAAAACTTTTATTTACCTCATCTGTGACGCCATGATACAAAAAATATGGTTCGGCCTAGCATAATATGGAGTCCATACCTCTTTATCCTGTTCAAATTTTGGAAAACTGGGCGCAGAATGCAATCGGGGTTGCTGTTGATGCCGCTGCTCTGACTGTGATCTTAACAACGATTTTCTTGACTCGAGCAACACCTGATTCTGCTGCTGCTGAAACTGTTGTTGCTCTTGCTGCTGCTGTAATGCCAAGAGGTGCCTTAAAATCTCCTCCATGGATTTTGCTTCACTCTCGTCGCCAGGTTGAACTGTTGATTATTCAGAAGTAAACAGAAGGACATCACAACAATTCGTACAATTAACACCTGTCGTTATTGTTCCAACAACTGAAATCCAAGAATCATCAGGTACAAGCCAAAATGCCGTCCTTCCAGAAAATGTCCCAATTCACCGCGCAGTCCATCCAAGCCGCCAGAGAAATTACATTTAACTTCTCACAGTTCGTCACAACTGTCCGGGCCACAACGTCGCACTACCACTTGCACCATCTAATTCTTAACCATTCTTTCAAAGGAAATCCATGATATTTTTTCAACATCTGTAATCATGATGGTAAATGCATCTAACATTTGTCTTCTTATAACTGGTCAAACAAAAGTTCCTTCCTTATCTTGGCTTCTGAGAGGTGTGGGAACTTACCTGAGAGATGTAGGAGATATTTTAAGCACATCCCATATTTTGTCAGAGCTAAAGCACTAAAATGAACTGTTTCATGCATCCTAATTTTATATGCAGGTGTGGTAATAGAAGTAGCAGTAGTAGTAGTAGCAGCAGTAGTAGCAGTAGTAGTAGTAGTAGTAGTAGTAGTGGTAATAGTAGTAGTAGTGGTAGTGGTAGTAGCAGTAGCAGTAGCAGAAGCAGTAGCAGTAGCAGTAGTAGTAGTAGTAGTAGTAGTAGTAGTAGTAGTAGTAGTAGTAGTAGTAGTAGTAGTAGTAGTAGTAGTAGCAGTAGTAGTAGCAGCAGTAGTAGTAGCAGCAGCAGCGGCAGCGGCGGCGGCGGCGGCAGTAGTAGCAGTATGTTCTTTGTTTCAACAAGCCCTTTCCTTAATATGTTCTTACTTTCTGGTTCTAAAGTAGTTCTTGAGGGCCATTAAGGAGTTTGTGCACGCCATAGCAGACAGCAATATTGACCTTCTGTGCATGCGCAAATGTACAAAAGTGATGCGAATCTTGAACTGCGCATGCGCAGAAGATCGAGAGTGCTTTAACGTTCGAGTGTGCACAAACTCCCTATTGTGATTGGTCCCAGTGGTGGACTACCGCAATGCTATTCTATTTGCAAAGGAAACACGGAAACTTACCACCCAGACTGTTGTCCAAGAAGCATGCACAAAATCTTCAGATCTTCACATATCACCTAGTCATGGTTGTCGTACTGTAAGGATCAGTTTAAGATTTTCGGAAGTTTCTTTGAGGTGAACTGAATGCCCCACAGCTATTGAAGCATTCTCGTTGCCACAATTATAGTCAATTTGTGAAAAAAATGTGCGTGCTGGAGTATTACTAGTTACATTTTCGATTTCAGCAAAGAAAAATACACGAGGGACAGTTGAAATTTTCAAAAATGTTTTTTCATCGCAGGCTCGTATAATTTTTAATTTTGAAAATGATCTTTCCCCGGTGGCTACTGCAACTGGCAAAGTTAATTAAAAATGGAAAATTATGGTAATAGGCACGATAATTAGTTTATTTTGATGAATTCTAATACTTCAATTGGTGCTGAATTTGATTTGATAAATTTCATGATTATATCTTTTCGACTATCTGTATCAGTTTCATTTGCCAGTTTAAATTATACATCCACTCAATTTTTAAATATGTCTGATTTATTACTTTCTGCTAGTTTGTTGAAGTCATATACGAAATTAAATGTATCACCTTTACTCTTTAAGTAATTGAAACCTTTCCTCTGTAGATGAAACTGTAGGGACAATAATAGTTGCCTATACGGTTCATACGGTTTGCGAAAATTGTCTTTTGGATCATTTGTACAGTCATCGTTATGTTCCTAACCTAACATAGTTTTATTTTTCGCGTTTAGGTCGGGGTAAATCTGCATCTACATCACACGAATTAGATGAGAATTCGAATTACAAAATTTGATCATCATTTTCAGAATATCCTTTGAGATGAAGGATTCGAATTACAAAATTTCATCAAAATGTGAGGTGTAATCGCGGGGCATGTTTCTCAAATTTGCTTCAAATTACCATTTTTACAGCTCCAGAGCAACTTTTTACTTGTTCATCAGATATTCAAACTGTGCACCCTAACTCAGAAACTATACGAGATGTCAACCAACGGAGCAACAAAATAGCACAGACTTTCCCGTATTAGTTTTCTATTTCCTTTGGTCTCGGATAGCTACTCCGACGGCCATATACTCTTGCCAGCTGCCATCTATCGCCGCCTAAAGTACATTTTTTCGACACTTTCTTAATTTTTCGGTTACCTAATTGTAGTGCGAAAATATTATTTTAAGATTATTAAAGACGAGTAACACCTCGTCCTAAATGTCAATTATCTTTAAAAAATTTGAAGCCGTTTTCAAAAAACTGGCGTTAGCGCTACTGTTTATTCAAAATTTTAAGCACTTTTTCAAAGAAAATTTTTAAGTTTTCGAAAAACTTCATTTGAAGTCATTTGAAGCACTTTAACTCTCAAATACAATAGTGGTTACAAATTGTTGGAAATGAGTATATCAACGGCGTGAAATATCTTTAAAAAAATTTACATTTGTGTAAATTTTGATTTAAAAAAAACGAAATTAACTTTACGTCATATTAAAGAGTGCAATTACCACAATCCGTTGGAAATGTTTGAAGAAAAATTAGGAACCGTTTTTGAGAAAATGTCGTATTCACTGAAATGCACGTGAAACGCGTTTCGCAACATGCGGAATTTTGAGCTAGTTTTTACTGAAAACGGTGGAATTTTTGAGAAAGTTAATAAAAGATTATATAAGCACATGCACTCATAAATATAATAATGTGAACAAATTGCCGTTAATATAAATATTAACAACATGAGAGACAAGTAAAAAAATACATTTTTTGTAATTTTTGAAAAAACAAAGGAATAAAGTAATATGTCGTTTAAGTCATCTTATAGAGTGCATTTAGCACTATCCCTACCAAAAGTTCAAAGAAAATATTTGGAGCTCTGTTTGAGAAAATATTGTTTTTGTAATTTTTCAAAATTGCACATTGTCACAAAATAATGCGCGAAAACTACTAAAATTTTCAAAAAGATGTAATGAAAATGAATGAAAAATGAAAAAATTAATAATTATGTAATTAATGAAAAAAACAAAACAATTATGAATAACAAGTTTAATATGAAGCAAAAATCTCAATCTTTAATTCTGTAGTTGTACGAAGACGCCGAAAAAAATTCATACTTTTGCAATTTACGAAAATCCAGAGATAACCGTTAAAATCGGATCTATGCTACATTTTGGAGTGTATGTTACTCTATTCTTACAAGATATTTAAAGAAAAAAAATGAAGCCATTTTTGAGAATAAATTTGAAAATGTTCCGAGGGCTTCATGTAAAGTTCTTCCTAATTTTAAAGAATGTTTTTCAAAATCTCAAATTTTCGACTCGAGCTAGATGGACAGGACCTTCAATTTGGCAAAAGAATCTACGTATGATTTAGGCGCTTGTAATGCTCACAGCCACCTGAACCTGAAACCGAAAAAGTGTTTTTTTCAATACCTCCGTCAGTTTATGAACACAACTAGGGCCTAATATTTATGTTCGATTCTTTCCAAAATTGATATTCCCCGGTCGAATTTGGAGTACTTTATAATTCTTGTAACAATAGAGTACAATACAGTTATAAAGGTGGCATAAATCCGATTTTCACGGTTGTCTCCAAATTTTCGAAAATTGTAAAAGTTTGAATTTTTCCGCGTCTTTCTTCATCTACAAAATTAAAGACAAAGGTTTTCCTTCATATAAAATTTGTTGACCATAGTGAGTTCTTTCATTAAGCTTTAACGTCACCATAGTGGTGTCCCTAAGGTCGTTGAGGCTCATCGTCTTCATCCAAACGGGAGTCTGAACATCACCATATTGACACCACTATGGTACGTTAAACTTCCGATTGGATGAAACCGCCAACAGTTGTTACCTGCCGGGGGCAGAGTTGGGAAATTCGCAGTATACACCATGGCTATTACACAAATGAAGTCATGGAGATACAAAATACCTTAGAGTCTCATATATAATTTATTATGATGCTCTGATGGTTGAATACTTTCAAGCAATGGATTAAAATGTAAATTTGTTTATTGTAAGAGCTAAATCTTTTTTTTAGTGTGTTGTTCATATCATTGCAAGTCTGCATACGTTTGCAGATGAAACATCTGAGAATGGCAGGAACATGTTTAGATGCTTGATCTGCGATTTACGAAGATGATATTACATTTATTATATGGATATTGTAGACCTGAAATAATAATATTGTATCTTTTGTCTCGTCAATGCAGAAATTTCGTTCCGTCTTTGTTCCGAAGGTGCTCTAAATTTATATTCCTGATTTCTGGAAACAGTAGGGGATCTAAAAGAGATCACTGTCTCGCCGCCCCCCTTTTGCCACAATCTACTACTCGTGAAAATACAAGTTTATTTTAGAGAAGAAGAACAGCTTATTTCGAGAAAGTGTATCTACACAAAACAAAAACGTTTTTATATTATAGCGGAGGAAAACCTCCAACAAATAATGATCTCAATTCACTGAATGAAAATGGACACATATACCGAATTTTAACATTAACTTGGGGAATCCAGCTTCTGATAGAATAAATGATGAAGAATGAAGTGTGAAATACCCCACGTATGATCTATAATACACTGTGCTTGTCACGCAGAAGCGATAGTGCTGCCACCAGCTCTCATCAGCCGATTCCTGAGTCACAATTTAGTGCGAGACCGGAAGTCGTTGAATCAGAAAAAAAGATTCGTTCATTGATGAACGACTTCGTAATCGTGGTTCGTGGCGTGGCGGCGAAGAATTCATTGACGGTGCATGTGCTGAGGCTGAGGTAAGTCCAATCGAATCGGGATGTATTCGAATAATCATTGCATAAAATATGAATATTGTTTTAAAATTATGGGTTATATGATGTTTTCGTCATATGTAATATGTCATTAAAGTATAGTAATACAATTATGTGGAATATTTAATAATTTATTTGCAGTCCTTAAATTTCTCGTTGGGAAATCCTTACACACGAGATGGGTAGGGAGGACAAAGCCACTTGGAAGTCTAACTACTTCAGCAAATTAATTGTAAGTACACACCTGGTTTAAAATATTAACTTTTGGTTAATTTCGTTTTTTAGTGTTTTGCTCGTGAACTCGAAGCCATGTGTTGAGATAAATTCACATTATGTACCCAATATTAATTTTCAGCAATTGTTGGATGATTATCCAAAATGCTTCATCGTCGGCGCGGATAATGTCGGTTCGAAGCAAATGCAGCAAATTCGAATGAGTTTACGAGGGGCCGCCGTCGTTCTTATGGGCAAAAACACCATGATGCGGAAGGCTATTCGTGGCCATTTGGAACGTAATCCTGCATTAGAGAAGTAAGTACAAGAGTTTGAGAGGTTCATATTTGTTGGAGGTAGACAAAAGCCGCACGTACTTGCCTGGTTCTACAGAAATTGCCTCTTGAAGACCTGTGTCTCAAAACAATGCAATATGAGTACTCAAGCATGTTAGCCGCAATTATCTGATATAAAAAAATCATTGGTTTAACTGAATAGAAAAATATTACTGTCTCTATATTTTACTAATTTAATGATATTGGTAGTGGTTTAGTGATTAATGCAATGACTGTTGTAAATGTGAATAATTTTCCATGAATTAATCGTTTCGCAGGTTGTTACCGCATATAAGAGGCAATGTTGGTTTTGTTTTCACTCGTGGGGATTTGGTTGAAATCAGAGATAAGTTGCTTGAAAACAAAGTCCGTGCTCCTGCTCGTAATGGTGCAATTGCTCCCTGCAATGTAATCATTCCAGCTCAGAATACAGGACTTGGTCCAGAGAAAACCTCATTCTTTCAAGCACTTTCCATCCCCACTAAAATTTCCAAAGGAACGATTGAAATTATTGTAAGTACCATTCAACTAGAACAATTCTATCTTTTACTTTTCAATATTAAAATACTTGAAAGTCTGAATTAATATTTTCAAAATTCTATCAGATAACTTTGAAATGTAATCATTAATTTTACTGGAAGAAAGGGAGTAACACTGGAAGTGTGTAAAATTTTAGATTAGTCACCAACACCGCGGAAAAACTGGGAGTGACATGCAGTGGACATAAATGTTGCAGTTTTTATGAAAGTATTAACTGCTGATATTGATCTTGATGCAGACTTAATGAAAATCGTTTCAGATTGAGGTTAATTACTTCATACTTTTGTTTATTTAGCTTCATTTGACTCATCATCAGCTGTTAATGTCTTCCAATTGAGAACGTGGATTTTTATTTCTTGGTGCTTGACAGCCTGTCTTCATGATGGAATATCTCACGTTATTTCCTGTCTTTTTGTCGTGCTGCTAGATGTCATGTGATAGCCAGCTCTGCTTCATGCGAACGTGATTGTGTGACATGTAACTGCAACCGAGGAAGTTGCAAAATGCTATCTTGATATTCCATCACGATAGGGCCTCATGCATCAAGAAATAAAAACCCAAGTAGGTGATATTCAACCACCTGTTTGGGTGACACCTTTCAACGGCAAGTTTTCTTGCTTCTCTCGCCTGGATCCAAGTCATGGTGAGGCTTGGGCCTTTGCTTCAGATCCTCACTTTTCAAGAAAGCCTCCTGAATTCAAATTGCGCAGTTACCACCGAAGTGGTGTGAAGTGCTGGTTTAAACGACTTCTGAAGTTGTGCCATATACTAGACTTCAGCCATAATTTCTACCATGAACAATACAAACTAAAATTAATGGACAATTCGTTTATTGAATTAATTAATGAAATACAAATAAACACCATTTTAGTAACTGACATTGTAATCTTCAGATTTACTGTATTTTCTGGGTTCTTTTACCATCCAAAAAATAAATCTGAATCTTTTCAAATTCCAATTTTTCTAACTGAACCAATACATACCAAACATGCTAGTTTGAACTGCTGCATTTATTGTTGATTTGCCAAATAACCATAAATAGTCAACAATGGGGAATGCTTCTTCAACAATAGCAGTAGAATACAAAATAATTTCCTAGTTAACCTTATATGAAAATGTTGAAACCCGAATTTTAAACCACAACTTTTAAACCACATCTCTGTATTTGAGTTATTTATTTTCGAAGTGCTGTTACTTTGTTTATTTAATTAACTCTATTAAATATTTTCATTTAATCTTAAAACTATGGATGTATGTATGAAGTGCAAAAGTGAGATTAAGCCTCGAAACAAACCCCAAGATGCAGACTATATTGACTGTGATCTTTGTAAAGGTAAACTCCATCCAGAATGTACCACTCTTAGTGCTTCTGAACAAAGAGTTTTTGCCCGGAAAAAAACTCCCAGAGAATTGGAATATTACTGTATAAAGTGTAAGTCAGTAGATATTCCGAGAGACTTAAAATCAGTAATATTTAAATTAAATCAAAAAATTGATGAGCTTAAAGTATCAAATGAAGCTCTTGTAAAGGAGGTTGCTGATCTGAAAAAGAGAAATTCTTCGGAATCAATATCTGGTGGTGCAAATTATGAATACGAGGATATCTATGCCGAATTTATCGACCGTCAACGGCGATCGAAAAATATTATTATTTATGGCTTACATGAAGATCAAAAACAAAACAAACAACAGAGTCACGAAAATGATGAGAAAGAAATAAAGTCAATATTATCGAATATAACTGACACCCACATTGAGTTTTCATTCCATAGACTTGGAATCTTAAACAATATGAACAAAGAACCAAAAACTTCAAAAGCTAATGATAAAGTTAGACTGATTAAGGTATTATTGCCTAACTCAGATCTGGCCCTTGATATATTGAGAAATGAGAAAAAGTACAAGGGAAATGTCAAAATTAGTCCCGATATGACTTTACGACAACGTAGCCATATGAGAAATCTTATTTCCAAGATCAATGAAGAATCAGAAAAGGGAAACAAAGATCTACATATCAAATACATAAACGGTGTTCCAAAAATATTTGATTCCTCAGCAAATGAGAAATCACTCGGATCAAAAAATATAAATCCGGAAAACTGAAAAACAGGCAAACCCGATACACTATCACTGCTTATTATCAGAATCTACGTGGTCTCCGCACAAAACTCTCTGCTTTCAACAACTCTGCAGCAGCCTATGGTCACACAGATATCATGGCGTTCTCCGAGACTTGGCTTCATGACGGGATCTGCGATGCTGAGCTGGATCTGCCACATCACAACATCTTTAGACAAGACAGAAGCTCTGAGACAAGCCAGCATAGCAGAGGCGGTGGGGTAATGGTTGCAGTACACAAAAAATATTCCAGTATCATCATTGATTCCTTAAACGCAGGTGCAGAACAAATTTTCGTAAAAATTAAAACAACAAATTCATTTCTTATTGTAGGTGCCGTATATTTTCCCCCAAAGTCCTCATCAAATACATATTCTCAGTTCACTGAAAAACTAGAACAAATTTTTGAATTAAATCCAAACTCCGAATTTTTGATAGTTGGTGACTTTAATTTACCACAAACTGAGTGGATAAATGATGATACTGGAGTTAAATGTCAATATTTGGCTCCTTCTAATGAGGTTATTTTTTCAAGTTCAATCTTACTAAATTCCATAAATTATTTAAATTTGTTCCAATCTAACACTATTAAAAATGATTATGATGATATCTTGGATCTCATATTTGTAAAAGATTCAAAATGTAACGTTTTTAAATCTTCAAATCCAATGATATTGTGTGATCGATACCATCCTGCTCTAGATATTGCTTTTGATATGGGAGAAAATTTTCAAACACTTTATAGTAATCAAGTTAAATATGATTTTAATCGAGCGGATTATGATGCTATTAATAATGATTTGTTACATTTGAATTGGTTTTCATTGTTTGAAAATAACACGCTTGATCATTCTTTAGATTATTTTTATGATGTAATTTACAAAATTATAGAAAATAATGTTCCTAAATACACAGTTAAACCTTCAAAGTATCCTGACTGGTACTCAAAAGAGTTGAGATATGTTGAGGAAAAAATCAATTGCGCACCAAAAATATAAGAAAACTAAAAATCTTATCGATTATAATACTTTTTCTGAATTTCGCAAATCTAGTAAAATTAAAATTCGTTCTGATTATCTGGTTCATATTGGTAATATTGAAAATTCAATTAATTATAACATCAAAGCTTTCTGGAAATTTGCAAACAAAAAGCGTGGATCCTCTGGTTTACCGAATATTGTGTATTGTGATGACGTGTCTACCAGTTCTGGTCAGGAAATTGTGAATCATTTTGCTGATTACTTTCACTCAGTTTATGATACAGACTCAAACGAATACACAGTACCTGACTACTATGTAAATTCTCCAATAAATATTGGACAATTATCGATTTCACAGAGAGAGGTTTACTTAGCCATCAGTAAACTTGACATAAAAAATGGTCCGGGACCAGATGGCATTCCACCGATATTTCTCAAAAATTGTCTACCAAATCTGACACCGATACTTCACTATCTATTTTCAAAATCATTAAATGAAGGCTCGTTTCCATCAATTTGGAAAATAGGCTTCATTACACCTATCCACAAATCATCTGACCGCTCAAATATTAAAAATTATAGACCAATTACAAAACTTAGTACTATTCCAAAATTATTTGAGTCAATAATTACAGAAAAACTTATAATAGAATTGAATTCAATATTAATCAACGAACAACATGGTTTCAGAAAAAATAGATCCACAACAACGAATCTTTTATCATTCCAACATTTTGTGATAGAAAATCTTGATCAAAACTTACAAATTGATGCTATATATACAGATTTTTCTAAGGCCTTTGATAAAGTAAATCACAGCATATTAATTAAAAAATTGTATCATATTGGTATTCATGGAACTTTTTTGATGTGGTTGAATGAATATTTGTTGGGTAGAGTCTTAAATGTGAATTACAAAAACTTCATCTCAAAGAATATCATAGTTTCATCTGGTGTACCCCAAGGGTCGCATCTCGGACCGCTCCTATTCTTAATTTATATAAACGATATCAAGTGGAAACTAGTCGTGTAATTTTCTTTTATTTGCTGACGATTTGAAATTATTTGCGCCGATCAAAACATTAGATGACTCTTTGAGACTCCAAGAGAACTTGAACAATCTTTCTCTGTGGTGTACTGAAAATCGCATAATGATCAATATTGATAAATGTAAAGTTGTGAGTTATTCGAAACTGAGGAATCCTCTTTTAACAAAATATTATTTAAATAATCTAGAATTAGATTCAGTACCACAATTTAAAGATCTTGGAGTGATTTTTGATGATAAATTAAAGTTTAACTACCATATAAATTATATATTGAATAAGTCAAACAGAATGCTGGGATTCATCAGAAGAACTGCTTCAGACTTTACCAATCTTCAGACATTTCGTATTCTTTACTTAACATTGATCAGAAGCAATCTACTATATGCCTCACCAATCTGGTCTCCGTATTACAAGAATAATATTAATAAAATAGAATCTATTCAACACAAATTTTTTAATTTTGTAGCATGGAAGCTGAGGATTCCTTCGCCACGATTAACTCACGACTATGAACAAGTTGCTAGAATACTTAATATTAGCACATTAGAGTCACATAGAAAATATGACGAACATATTTTCTTATATAAATTAATTGATAATCAAATTGACTGTGAATATTTATTATCGAAACTACCATGGAGAGTACCCTCACGTAATCTGCGCGAAATTAACCACTCGATTTTTATGATACCAACAGCGAGAACAAATATCAGTTACTTTGCACCGCTTTGGCGAATGTGTAAAACAGCAAATGAATTGTTTCTAGATTTTGATTTACCTTGTTACTCATTTAAATTAAAAAGCAAAAGTAAGTTACTATGTGACTACAAATAACCCTCACAAGACATGTATTATGTACAAACGATCGACTGCATTTAATCATGTAATTTGTTACCTATACTATTTAATAGACTCACATAATGTACCTAGTCTTTAAATTTTATGTACTTTTGGGCTTTGCCTGTTTTTGATAGAAATAAAATAAAAAATAAAATAAAACAACTAGTGGCCTGCGGTCAAAGTTCTGCTGAACAAGACACACAATAGTTTTCCAAAAAGTAGTGTGCACACTGCTCAAATTATTCTTGAGTATTACCCACGTATATTTAAATAAAATTGTGGCTAGATTTGGGGTGCAGGTATTCGCATTGAGGATGGTATTATACATACGTGTTTTCATGCGTCTCAGAATACATACCTCCTCTCCTTTACTAACATTAGTATAATTACGAATAAATGATAGCCAATAGTGTTGTTGACAAAGTCTGAACCAGAAATGTTTGCTTCCATGTAATAGACTAGATAGCATAAAAAAAATCACTACAATTAGATATAAAGGTCCTGTCGTCCAAATACCTCCCACATCTTCGCACATCTAGCAAAATGAGAACTGGAGGAAATGTGCCACAGATAACACTACAAACTTAGTGCGATCTTTCGCTATGAAAGAAAAATTATGCATGAGAGAAAAAGAATACATTTGTAACTGCATGACGGAGTATGATGTGGATGGAAGTTGCATTCGTCATTGGCTTAAGAACAGCTTTTATGTAATAAATTAATGGGACTATGTTCTTGCGAAAAAAAGTGCAAAAACAATTTTTTTCAGGGATTCCTTTCTGTAAAATTAGGTGCGAGTATTATTAAAGTGAATATAGTAAAATGCTATCTTATAACACTGCAATGAATAGAACAAAAACTGTCTTCACAAATGTCAGAATAACTCGGTGAAGAATTAGTTTACACAGCCCAACAGTTTTTCTCATCAAGAAATTAAAAAGTTGTTGTTCCATATTGCAATGTGTGACTAGCAAATATTCAAGTGGCCTCGTCCTTGGAGCTTTATGGTCTCATGACAGCAGTTGCATCATAAGCAATGATACACCGAGTATGAAAATTCAGTATTACAAATATAAATTAATTGTAATGAAGCTTCTGTTAATTTTTCCTTCTTAGAATTTTGAATTAACATGTTAACAATGTTAAAGACTCTAAGTCATTAGGGTTTTACTTGCCCTCTTTTCATCCACCAGGCAAGACTGGTTTAATCTGCTTGGTCAGCGTACAAAGAGGATAACAATTGTTCGTTGATGGATGTGGGTGACATGCATAATCTCCTAATTACCATCATGAACACACATTACACCCTCTTTTTCTCTCCTCTCTCAAAAATGAGTTTTTCTTAAAGACCAAATTTTTCTACGACTTTTTGTGCAGATAGTGCTCAATGCACTGGATTAACAGGACTTCAACAAGTTTGTGATGTATTTGTTTATGTTTCTAATGTTACGCAAACGTAACTTTTTTGACATCTTATGGTATTAATATTCATATTACAAGGGTTCTGTGGTAAATTATGGGACGTGTTAGTAAAAGTGCTTAAAATGATTGCTTATGAAGTTTCACAAAATCTGTTTTCTGTGAAAATGAGCTTAAACAATTTCTGAAAATGTTGAAATTTTTGAATGCAAATTTGCATGTAAGTCCAAGTTAAACTCTTCTGTAATATTATTAATGTCATATTTCAATTCTACTTTTAGCAATTTTTCCCGAAATGTGAACAAGTGTCATAAATGCTGATGAAAAGCAGTTAGGAGGAGGATGGGGGCAAGATTTTCCTTGTCACAAATTTTTTCCAATGGGGATAAGACAAATTTTCTCTATAAATTTACAATTTTTTAAAATCCAATAGTAGTTGAATTTCACACTTAAAATTTTGGATTACCCTAGAACATGATTTTTTTAAAATTACTTTAAATATTAATATACTAGCAAAATACCTGGTATTGTCTGAGCTTTTTTCATAACCATTCCTTGTGAAAGAGGAAAAACAATTTTATATTAATCAGTGTTTAAGATTTATTTTTAATGTAATAGGTTCAGATATCAATAAAATATAATTTCACCCAGGTTTTCACAATACACAATTGCAAATATAATTTCACCTATAAAATAACCAATTGCATCCCATCATTCACTTAGTTGAAGGATGTGTGACCCGTTTTCTCTTCATTACTATCATAAGCGTAAATTAAATTCCTCAGCCTCAGCTGAAGTGTGAGGTGGCTCAGTGCATCAACTGATGTCACAGTAGTGCCTCTGACCTGGGTTAGTCCTGTCAGTGGCAAGATTTTTGGCAGCTTGTCAGCTAGGTCAAATACAGTCGCTGTCGGGAGGAGAATTCTATACAGCAATTTTTATAAGAATGAGACAAAATAAGTTTGCTTAACAAGTGAACATCACGTGTAATTCAGAGAAGTAGCCCTCTACCACGGTAGCTGTTTAGCCATGCCTCTTTGTGAAGTGTGTGTTTATGGCTTCTGCGAAGACATCACAATACAGAAGTCTAGGAGTTTCACTGAGGGATAAGCATATGCGTGAGACTGAAAAATACTGAAATTTAATTAAATTAAATATGTGGAAAAATGTTTTAACATGCTCTCATGTTCTTTACTGAAAACTGCCACAAATGTAAATAGAAAGAAAAATGATTTTCAGGGGATGTTTAAATACCATTTCTGGGTGTTTCATGGCGAGTAGCTCGTGCATTTGTGTAGTGAAGAGTGGTTTATTTATAATTATTACACCTCAACTATCAAAACTTAGTACAATGCTCTCATAATTCAAATATGATTTGTTTTATTGTATTGCTTTGTATTTAATGTGTTCTGCTTGTCAATGCATTCCTTAACTTATATAGTATGTCTGTTTTCATCTCGTATTTCTTGGATGAATAATAAGCATATTACTTCACTCTTGCCAATTAAAACATTTAAACAGTGAATGCTCATGAACACCGCTTGTTACCTTACAATGCAGGAGCCGGAAATAAGTGCACCATCACCAGTACGCATCTCCCATTCAAGTCTTGATTTTAAAACAAACATCTTATTTATCATGTAAAAACTAAATTGAATGTAATGATGACAATTTTTTAAATTTTTTTATAATGAGCACATTGCTCTGCCCTTGCTAACTTCAAATATTTCTTATGGCGCACTATATTTTTGTCGGACAAGGACTTCCCAAAAGGAAGCATCATAGCCATTTACAAGTTGGCCAACTGCTAACAAACAAACGAATGGAGGGAGTCTAATAGGCTCAAGGACATAATTATCAGAACCTTTATTGGTGTTGCCAGCACTAGCTGTCAAAACGTCCCATTCGCATAAAATTCGCTCTATAGAGGCCAGCTGCTCTGATTGGTAGTTGGTATCTCCGATCAACACCAGGTGAATCCCAAAGCAGTACCCTAACAAATGGGCCACAGACCATGGGTGATCTTTCCTTCCTCTTCCTTGTCCTATCCTCACTCCACACACACACTTACACAACCATACACTACTCTACCACACATGCCAGGAGACCAGTCTGGAGCTTAGAGCTTGCCCTGGCTGGGGCGGTGCCCCTCTGGTGGGAGATGCCTGGTTGAGGGAAACCCTCGCCATTGGTAGGTCATCGGATCACGCCATCCAGAAGGCGAAGGTCAACCTCCGGAGGAAAAAGCATAACTACACTTATGGGACTAATAACCTCTGCAGTTGACCCACTTGGGAATTACTAACAACCAACTAACTCAGCTGATGCACCTCAATACATTTCTGAGGGGCTTTTTTTGTTTTATTCAGATTAAGAATAAATGAAAGGCATCCTAAGATCATAAAATCTCTTTTTGGTTTTATACATAACTGTTTTTTTATTACTTTAAATATATTTAATTTATGATCCGTAACTTATTTTCAGTGTAATACTTGTAGAATTGTGAAGGAAATTCAGTTTGTTAATTCCCTCTGAGCATTTTAAATTAACACATAAGCAATTGCTCTAGTTATTAGGGTTTTACCTGCCCTCTTTTCATCCACCAGGCAAGATTGATTTAATTTGCTTGGTCAGCGTACAAAGAGGATATCAATTGTTCATTAATGGATGTGGGGGTGATCTGTATGATCTCGTAAGTGCTATTATGAACACACATTATGCTCTTTTCTTGCTTTCTCTGTCTAATCTCTCAAAAATGTCTCCAAACGTAAGAGTTCTCGTTCAAACTTCGAGCAATAGAGCAATTGCAGAAATAGAAGTGAACACAAATTGAACAGAGTTTGTGAAGTTTTAATCTCTTCAAAAAACAAAAAAGGATGTTTTACGGAAATCCGGGAAAGAATCGAATGAAGTTGTAAAAGATGTTGCGATAGAATTTTCGGAACTAATTTGGAATGATTTTAATTTTTGCATTTAGCATTTGTTTTAATGCAAACATGCTGTGTGCATTTTTGTGTTTATTACTCAAAAAGCTGTATGTAGCTGTAGTAAAATTTAACTATTAGCATCAAAACATGCATTTATTTATTGCTATTATAATTGTGAAATTGCAATAAAACCAGTTTTCTCGTTCAGGAGAAACACTAGGCCATTGGGTGTAAGGGACTTTTGAATGGGATTATATCAGTTACTACGATTCATTGGTAAGTCCAATTCCAGATTCTGAAAGAATATTTTTAAACAAAGCTAGGCATGTAAGAAATGCAGTATGAAAGTCATTTTCAACACATGAAACACTTTTTAAAACAGTTCTGCATTGGCGACTCCACATTTTGCTAGTATACTTAGTATAGGGGAAATTATGTAATGCTGCGCATAATCGATTTAGAGATTTCAACGGAAATATGTTTTGGGGTCGCCTTTAACGAAAAAGTGGTTCTTTTGGAAACATCCGTACGCCGGTGAACAACACTACTAAACTGTGCGTAGGATTTTTTTTTCCAAATTGAAACCCTTGCTCTCTGGCTTGAAACTTCAATGTTTTGAAAAACATTCTTTAAAATTTGGGGGTACTTTACACGAAGCTGTCCGGACATTTTCAAAATTTTCTCAAAAACTTCCCTAAATAAAAAAAAAAAAATTTAAGAATACACTTATAAAAGTGGCATAGGTCCAATTTTCACCGTTAACTATAAATTTTCAAAAATTTCAAAAGTATGAATTATTTTCTGCCTCTTCCTTCAACTACACAATTGAATTGAGGTTTTCCCTTCAAATTAAACTTGTTGATAATTAGTTTTTTCAATAAGATCATAAGGGTTTTTTTTTTTTTCATTAGAGAACAACATAAACGATAAGTATGGGACATCAGAGATTCCTAGGACAATATAGGATGTGGACATTTGTGAAAAATAAATTTGTATTTTGAAAACACCTTATAATGAAATATATGGAATATAGGCAGCCAATGGTGACAGGTTTTAGGCATTAGGGTCGAGTTAAGATAATTAATCATTGTGAAATGAGTTGCAGCGAATAAAAAGATTAATAACAAAAATTTGGGAAACAACGAAAATTGAGTGAAAGGTTTAGGGTACTCTGCTGAACATTCTTACTAGTTAAATTTATTCTTCAACTCAGTGGTGAAGTGGTATGAGTGACTTCTCTATTTTTGTGTGATGAAGGTTCTTGTTACTGATTTTATGTACCCTCTTTTCATCCACGAGGTGAGATTTATTTGATCTGCCTTGTCAGCGCATAAAGAGGATAACAATTGTTCATTGATGGACACAGGTGACTTGTATAGTACCATAATTGCCATCATGAGCATACACTAAACACATACTCACAATTACTCAAGACTCTACACTTGTGGAGGTCTTAGATCCACATTCATTCTTTTATTATAGTTTTTGGAGCTCGTACCTAGTGAAGTTTTTAATTCAGTAAATTTTACTATGAAATAGTTATATCTGCTAAGTAAATAAAAGTGAATTGTTGTATCATAAGTAATATCAAGAGTGTTTTGGAAATTATCAATAAATCCCAGACCTGTGAAGAAAGAGGGTTTATCAGAGAATTTCCAAAGCCCGAGTGGTATGTACCATGACTTTCACGAATGAAATTTGAGTTTGGGAAGCTGGTTCATTAATACTTGTTACGTAAGTTAATCTGCTATGCTTACATTTTCAGCCACTCCTAGCTTGTGGGCTGTTCCTTTTTGTTATCGGTCAGGGTCATGCTTTTGGACATGCAAGTCTTTTTCGCTATGTGATAATTTTTGTGTTGCTTTTGTTAGAATTCAACATCTCATCTGTAAAAGTGTGAACTTAATGCCAATGTAACAAAATAAGACATCAAGATTTTCAAGTTAAGAAATTGACTAATATTTTGTGCAAATAAAAATCTAATTTTAAGTGATCTATAGGCAAACTTCCTTGTTAATGACATTGCAAATATCTTCACCAAATGAGTAGTTTTGTCTTATTAACATAACCTAACAAAATATATATTGCAAACGTGACCTTTTAATAAATTTACTTTTAAGCGGGCCTATTTACTTATTAAAAAAAGAAAATTTTAAAAACTGTTAGATCACAATTTATGAAACTAGTCATAGTATTACATAGTTTATTGCATCTTTTATTTTTTATAGACCTTTAAAAGTGAATAAACAATAGAAGGATTTTAATCAAATAAGTAATGTTAGCACAAAGTGTATTTAATTAGATATTTCTTACCTCTTAGACTTCTTCTGGTGGACTTTGCTTCTACAGATGTGTTCCAATCTTAAAAATTATATTAATGGCACAATTCTAGTAATGAGAGCTTAAGTGTGTGCTCAGAAATACAGGATACTATATTCTCACAGTTCTGTTTGGCAAAATTTTGTTTTATCTGAAACCATAGACTGTAATCTTAAACATGCCAAGTGATTTTCACAAACTGCTCTAAGATAATTAAATCAAAATTAATAATCCTTCTTTGTGAAATGTCAGTTAACCTGAATAGTGTCATAACGTAAGATTATACTTTCTATGAATATTGTACCCTGACTTTTCTGTTGTGGCGTCCTGGAAGTAACCACACAGACAATTTAAAAGTATATAGTTTTATTTAGAAAATGTACAAACTATTCTGTACACACTTTCCGGAATTTCCCGGCTGTCAGCCACGATTGTACTGTCCTGTGGGTACACACCTGTGGGTAAAAATTAAAGGCCCAACCTAGAGTGTATGCTCTTACTACACTACTCCATGTGTAACGCACGAATAACTACCAGCCTGAGCATGAATTTTGCGCAAAGCCCAAGGTTTATAAGAACAAAAACCTGCTGGCACGAGACATTCGGCCCAATTTATACTCGCTGGCTTAACTCCATATGACCTAAAAATATTTACCACCCTCAATGCTGTGGTTGCTGGTTTCAGTTCTCAGGTATGAGAGGCTTCTCCATTCTCTCATGCAGGACAGCAAATGTGATGCTACACTGTCCGTCTTCATCCTTTGCCCATAATTTATAGTAATATCCTTTACTTCAGGGAAATTCTCAACTTCCTTTGCCTAGTGTTCAAAAATGTTTTCAGTGGACTTCAATTATTTAAATTTAGTGGAATTGCATAAAACAATACACGAGGGCACATGAGATTAAATAGCAAATGCAATTTTCAGACTAAAATGTGAAAATAAAAATTTATTAAAAGCAATTTAGAATTAATTAAAACAATTATTTTTGTGTAGGTTTTTGTAAGGAAGCCTTAGATCAACATTGTAGTTAAAGTTGCTACTCAAAATTCAAGTATATAAAAAAGTACAGTATAGTATAAAAAAAGCATAGTATAGTATATAAAAAAATATAGTGGAGAACCCAACATATTCTCAGAGGAAATGATACATCATTAACATCAATTACTGATAAACTAAATTTTACATTATTTAATCATAAACTATATTTTACATCATAATTAATTTGTAACGGATGGGAATGTACTCTATCTTGATGTCTTATTCAACAAAATTTTGCAACTTACTTTGGACAAACTCATTACTTCATACTTAAATATGCTACCTTCATCTAGAATCTGGTTCACCTACAATTTGACAATATCTTCAGTAAATGTTCAAAGTGAATGAAAATAGTATGCATTTATATCCAGGTTTCCTCTATAAATGAAACTGTAAATGTGGTATTTCCTACTACAAAGTACAGCTTTGAATTCAGAAGGTCTATTAATAAAGAAAAGTTCATGCAAAAGTACTTGCATAATGAGTTACAATAAATTGTGGATAACACTATGGTTTCATTAAATATCAAATAATATCCAATAATTACACATTACTGGCATGTATTTGCGTGCATATTTTAGAGCTCAAACTTGCGTAAACATCTGTACCATTAATGATATTTCATTTTTCCAAGTATTGAAAAATATTTATTTCTTGTATCTGGTGTAAGTTGAAACAACTGTTATACATTGTAATGATACATTACATGTTTTATAAATTGTAATTATTTAATGGTGTACATTTTACAACTTCATTTTTGTGTTTAGAATGATGTCCATATTTTGAAAGAAGGAGACAAAGTTGGTGCTAGCGATGCCACTCTTCTGAATATGTTGAATATATCCCCATTTTCATATGGATTACTTGTGGAGATGGTGTATGACTCTGGAACAATTTTTGAACCTGCGATTCTGGATATAAAACCTGAAGACTTGAGGGTCAAGTTTATGGAGGTATGTAGTCTTGAGATCTTGATATTCTTTAACAACAATTAATTAATTATTACAATAACATTTATTAATTGTTAATTTAATTATCATAAGAGATAATAACATTTAGTATTGCGATCCACTTGTTCATGTGGAAAACAATACTAATTATGTTCTGTGTAATACTAATTATAAATAAAAAACAAAGATGTACAATAAAACAAATGAAAGTGTTAACTGAAGACAAAAAATTAACATAGAAAATGTTTTTTTCGGAACAAAAATTATGTTAGAAAAAATTTTAACATGCGATTAATGGCGGCCAGGGTTAATACTGGAGTTTGATGCTTGATGATTATCTCCTGGTTTGTTGGTAAAGTGCTATTTTCTTTGGTTTCTGGAAGTTTGTTGAGCTACATTTAGATCTGAGTCACTTTGAATAATGTGGAGTTTGTTGTTGCTTATTTGAATGTAGGTTGACTCTAAAATGAAATTCCACTATTTGCATCATATGCCAGGCACTTTTTAAACAAATATAATTAATTTCAATTTTTTTTCTTTCCAGGGAGTAAGCCGTTTGGCAGCTCTGTGTTTATCCATAAGTTATCCAACAATTGCTTCAGCTCCTCACAGCATAATTAATGGCTTCAAAAACCTTTTGGCAATTGCTGCCGCAACTGAAGTGGAATTCAAGGAAGCTGAAACAGTGAAGGAATTCTTAAAGGTA
Source organism: Gryllus longicercus (assembly GCA_038098605.1). Taxonomy (NCBI): domain Eukaryota; kingdom Metazoa; phylum Arthropoda; class Insecta; order Orthoptera; family Gryllidae; genus Gryllus; species Gryllus longicercus. The sequence goes on along the minus strand of JAZDUA010000066.1, from coordinate 2,554,343 downwards.
CTTCATGTTTGTTTTATTTAATTTTAATGATGTTTATAAAATTGTACTAAAATGGGTAAAAGTGCTAGTGCCTTACTGATTTACCATCTTAAATTTTTCAAAAAATATCTTGCGAGGCCTTCAGAAAATTACTTGGCTATAATGTATTTGTATTGGTGGTAGTTGTGTTCAGCCAGAAACTTTTCTTATTTTGTCTTATCCAATTGCTTTTCTTTGTTGTTTACTGATGTGGAGTAGATAAAATGGCTCATTTAGTAAATGTTGCCTAGCAACATTTAGTTCATGGTAAATGTTCATATAAAATATTTTTTTCATGTACCAAACATATCTATTTAATTACTTTCCTCTTTGATATATTCTGCTTCTTCCTCATTTGTTAGTCTTCAATTTTGTCATTTTTTGAAATTACCTGAATTGTTTGTTGTCCACTTCCTACGTGGACAGCAAATATAGAATATCATACAATTGCTTTTGCCAAAGAAAATATATCCTGTATTGCTGTAGTCATGACCATTAATGTAGGCGTATTGATTAAAAACGGTATCTTAATAAGGCAAATTGATAAGACACCATTGTACTTTATATGTAGATAATAGGCCATTATGTACTGTTTATTCACCCCTTGCTGAAAGGCTTGTGGATAAACTGGTGGCATATCATGACCTATTTTTCCCATTAGTAAAGTAAAATGACTATAGTCATCTCAACCATGGTGACTGGTTGTATCTGTGAATTTTTCAAATGCTATTGTGTTTAGTCCCATCACCAAATTCTTATGCTTAATTTATTTAATACTTGAAAATGAAATTCGCCAAGTTGTGTAATTTTTTATAATCTGCTTTTCTTAAGTTTTTTACCCGAGATGTTAATTTGTTTTAGGACCCCTCCAAATTTGCTGCAGCTGCTGCAGCAACCACAGCTGCTCCTGCAGCTGCTGCAGCTCCCGCAGCTGAAGCAAAGAAAGAAGAAAAGAAGGAAGAGACTGAAAGTGAAGATGACGACATGGGTTTTGGTCTCTTTGATTAAGTTCATTTGATTTTGCTGCTTGAACCTGACCTAAATAAAGAAAGATAAACATATTTTTTTTATTAATTGTTTACTGATTTTTCTTTCAGTTGCTTTCTTTCATTCATCTGGCTAGAGGGCCTGAAATTTAATAATAGTAAATTACTATAAAACAAAAAGATCCTAAATGCTATCGTTAATCTCAATCCAACAGTCCCTTGGCCACCACATGTCAACATTTGAGGAAACTATTTAGGGCTCCCACAGGCGTGAAATATCCACACTATGTGAAAATGTTGGCATTATGTGGTGGCTTATGGGCATGCTCAGACCTGCATGGCAGATGAAATTCACAGCAGCTGAATTGCAGCTAATTCACACTGGATTTTGTTCCATGCTAGGACATGGTTTTTGTTGCCACTAGAATTTTGTGTTGGAAACCAAAACAGTCCTGTCAGATGTCGAATATTTTCAGCTCGACAATGAATCTGATAGAACTGAACATACAGAACTAAGTTGTGCCACAGAGGCAAAGACTTCCTTGCACTTGAAACTAAGCTAGCTTCTTGGTATTGCAGAAGTGTATGGTGGAAATTGAAATGACTATATCAGATAATTAAAACTGTCCCTTCAAGCAAATTTTTCAATAGAAAAATGTGTAGCTGTACGGATTCATCGTACCCATACCTGTAAATTTTTTCGTGATAGTGAAAATTCAGGTATCAGAATTGCAGGCTAATAAAATAGAAAAGGGTGTTTATAATTTTCCTACAAATAAAGGGTGTGGATAAATTATTAAGAGATGGCATACCCAGTGCGGTCAATCATGTAGGTGTATTGATTAAAATTTCGTCTTATAAAGAAGTTCGAATAAAACCCACTATCAGACTACAGGACACTGACTACTATACTTGGTGGGAAATTGTGAGTTTTTGGAGACGAAGGCTTTAGGAAGAACTTTTAGGTTATTTTAATTATTTTTAAAACTTGACCATAATATTTATTGATAATTTTTAAAAAATTGCAAATTTTCTAGAAGTAAAATTTTTTTGAAGATGAAATGTTTGAAACCATCTCTTCCCTTGTGATAAGTATGTTACATTTTATGGATTTGATAAATGTTTTGCCATAACTACTTTCGAATTTACAATGGAATATACACTTAACATCAAATGTCAGATAGTTTTTGCTGTTGAACTATTTCTGCAATTGGCCTAATAATGGCTGCTCTCTTAAGACATCTGTTTTTGGGAGGGCTTCTTACGGAGATGCCAGAAGAGAACACTCAGGGCATCAACTGATGTCATTCCAGTCCCTGTGACCGGGAGATCCTGGGTTCAAGTCCCTATAGTGGCAGGATTTTCCACACTCTTGTCAGCTTGGTGAAATTCAGTCACTGGAGGAGAATTCTAGCAACATGCTGCTCTAATAGGTAGTTTTGTGTTTTTTCCGATCAATACAAAGTGAATACCATGTCCTATCCTCACCCACTTACAGACACCTGCTTACATACACTACACTACCACATGCCAGCAGCTTAGAGCTTGACCTGCTGAGGGAGATACCTAGTGGCAAACGTATTCCTAAATGGCAATTTTCATTGAAGTATTTGGAGCAGTTTTTAAGAAAATGGTGTTTAAGCACTGTAAATTTGAAACTTGAAGCTTTTTCACAGAAAATTTTTGAGTTTTAGAACTTTTTTGAAGTCAATTTCAGTACTTAACTCAAAAACAATTGTGTTTACAAGCTGCTGGAAATGTGCATATCAATGGCATGAGAGATCAAAAAATTTACACCAATTTTTGAAAACGTAAATAGTAACACGAGATGTCAAAATAATTAGTTTTGTGATTTTTAAAAACAAAATAGAAAAAAACGCCTATTTGGTTATATTTAGCACTCCCCACCGAAAGTGTGAAGAAAAAAATTGGAGCAGTTTTTAAGAAAATCTTGTTTTAATTTAATGTGTGAAAATACAATAAAAAAAAATACACGACCTTAATGAAAGAACTCCCTCTAAAGAGTGTAAATTTTATTGGAAGGAAACATTTTCAATTTGCTAGTTACAGGAAAACCCCCGAAAATTCTGAGTTAACCATGAAAATCAGACCTATTCCACGTTAATTGTATGTCACTTTATTCTTACAAGAAATTTAAAGAAAAATATTGGAGCAGTTTTTAAGAAAATTTTGAAAATGTCCGAGGGCTTTTATACACAATACCTCCGAATTTTAAAGATTTTTTTCCCCTGAAAGATTCCTCTCTAGCCAGATCGACACTGCTTTCTTCAATTTGGGAAAAAACCCTACCCGGGGACGTTTTGAGAAAAATGTTTTTGGTGTCAGGGGACCCAAAACGTGTATTTCCCTCGAAATCGATTTTCCGCAACAATGCATTATTATTCCTATACCACGTATACGGGAATGTAAAATAATTTAGTAAATAAAATTTTAAAATAAAATATAAATATATTAATTATATACAAACTAATCGTACTACGAGTATATACGGGACAAAGTGAACGAAAGGAGTGAAGGGTATGCGTGGTCCATTTGCCCACCCAGCCCACCGTACAGTTCAATATTTACTGCCAAAAAGGATTTTCCCCGCAATTTCTCAAAATCTCAAAATTAGCAACAAACAATTAGAAATTTCAAAAGATTTCCTTGGCGTTCATTTCTCCATCTTCCAATGACCTTTATCCATCGGCAGATCATTTTATCACTAACTGAATGGATTGTACAAAGAGAAATAGAACAGAATATTCTATAGATAGGGAACTATAGGAAATAGAATATTTCTTCTCAGCTGCTCCCGGATCCCCTGCGGCCGCGTGCCCGCCGATCTTGGACAATAAGCGCCAAACGACTTTGAGGCACCCGTCATGTTGAGGAGGAGGCCATAGCGACCCAGGCGTTAGAATCCACCACCTGGGCACCTAAACTGCTCGTCGCTCAATCCATGCTGTCATTGATTAGGCCTATGCGGGTCCAGTAAGTGTCTCTCCTACGCAATAAACCACTCAAGATTAATTTCGCAGTAGGGATATTTTTTCTTGCTGTTGTTACAAGTTCATATATGTCACCTATAACATATTCTACGTTCCTTTTAGAGTCCTTTGTTCCCAAATCCCAGTTATCCCAGTCCAGAAATACCAATTATGGGTAGTAATTTATTTTAGAACCTTTGGTGAGTGGTGAGGTTTGGCTATGCTTACTGTAAACTCAGAATGCTAACTAGTGACCACCTTTGACGTTCATCGTTAAGTTCCTGCAGGAAACCACAAAAACACAATGGTGGATGCTGACACCCCAAAACCAGGGAAATGGCAATATGTATTATGTTGCAGCAAATAATACATATTACTTTCCCGTATACGTACGTATATACGAAGTAATATACATAATATAGAGAAATGTAGGTAATGCTGCGGAAAATGGATTTCGACGGAATACACGTTTTGGGGTCCCCTGATAACGAAAAAGTACTTTTCAAAACGACCGTCCGCTTGTGAACCTTACTAGCGCCTAAACCATGCGTAGGTTTTTTCTCCAAATTGAAGATACCCGTGTCGATCTAGCTCGTATTTTTAGTAGTTTTTACGCAATATTGCGTGCAATATTTCTAGTTTTAAAGAATTCCAAAAATGATTTTTTCAAAAATGACTCGAAATATTTTATTTAAACTTTTGGTAGGGATTGTGCTAAATGCACTCTATAAGGTAACAAACGCCATATTGCTTTATTCTTATGTTTTTTCAAAAATTACATAAATGTAATTTTTTTGACTCGTGTCTCATGTTAATATTTTTATCAGCGGCAATTTGTTCACATCATTACACGAGTATTATGTGTACATGTGCTTTAATTAATGTCTCATAAAGTTTCTCGAATACTCTACCGTTTTCTGTGAAAACTAGCCCAAAATTTCGCATTTTCAGAAACACTCAAACACCATTTTCTCACAAACGTCTCCAATTTTTTTCTTCAAACATTTCGAACCGATGTTGCGAATTCCACTCTTTAATATGACGTAAAGTCAATTTCTGTGTATTTTTTCAAAAATTACAGAATGTAATTTTTTAAAGATCTCTTACGCTGTTGAGATGCATATTTCCAGCAATTTGTAAACACTACTGTATTTATGGGTTAATGTACGTTGAATGATCTCTAATAAAGGCTTTCGAAAACTCAAAAATTTTCGGTGTTAAAGAGCTCCAAATTTTTAATTTACAATAGCGCTGAAACGCTTGATTTTTAAAAACGGTACCAAATTTTTTTAAAAAAATTGCCATTTAGGAAGAGGTTTTTATTATTCTTTATTAATCTTAAAATAATATTTTCGCTCTACAATTACTATAACTCAATAACTTTACTCAAAGAACTTATCAAGTATACATTTTAAATCTGTAAATTTAATATGAAACGAAAACAAATTCTCTAAACATCCTAAATAGTGCATTAAATGCCATCAATAATTAACTGAACTTTTGTACTTTCAAGAACAAGCAATATTCATAAAATTACATTAAGCGAGTTAAACGAAGATAAAATTTTGGTATTCCCCCGAGACTCCCTCCATCGCCGCGCAGCGCTAGACAGCGCCACCCGTCTAGTTGCCCAACCAAAATGCCCTACGTTGCCCGCGTTAAATCGAATGGCCAAAGAGTAAAAGCAGTAAATCCAGTAATACAGCCAAACTCCAAGAGCGTTGTGCAATATCTAGGCATCGGAGAGAGCGGCAGTTTAATGCTCTTTGGTTTAAAAACGATTTCATATACATCAATATTGCTGCAATGTCTTGAATATTGAATGTCATTAATAGAAAAATGTATATTCCTAAGATAAAAAGAGATCTTTGTAGGTTATATCTGGGGATTGAGCAACCGTGGCACGACCCGCCACTGACTTGATCCTGCATTGTCCATTGTCTGGAAGTATCGTAATGCAGTTTTTGCGCCCTTCAATGTCTCGTGCACTGCTGGAGGCCACACTCTTCGAAGTTCCTCTCTGTTTTTAAATATGCTCATGTTCAAATTTTCGGAAATATGAGTAGTTTTCGTGTAATAATCTAGCGCGGAATATTGGTAATTAAATTTGTTTAAAAACAGTTTCTTTTCAAAAACCGCTCCAAATTTTTCCTTTAAATTTTTTCATCGTATATATGGACGTCTAAAATACTTATTTTCTCAAACATTTTCTTCAAATTTTTTCCTTGTATGTACCAAGGGAAGGTAAATAATATATTGCTAGTCCCATTTTCGGGGAACTTTATTTTCAAAAATTGCCAAAAGTTAGCATTTCAAATCTTCAAATTTAAATAAATATTTTTACCTTATTCTGTTCTAAAAAACCAACTCTTTAAAAACGGTCATGTAATATATTTTTAAGAAACGGATAGTTTTCGTGTAATTTGTTCTTGAAATTTATGCAGTTTCTAAAATACTTATTTTCTCAAAAAATTCTTCCAATTTTCTCGTATGTACGAAGGGACGGTGAAAAATATAGAGCTAGTCCCATTTTCGAAGAACTTCGTTTTTTCGAAAATTGAAAAAGGTTAATATTTCAAAACTACAAAATTGAAGATAGAGATTTTTGTCTTAAACAAAGTCTGTTCTAAGTAATTAGCTCTTTAAAAAAGATTATGTACAATACTTTAAAGAAAGAGTTGCTTAAGGTAATTTCTGGTTGAAATTAATGCAAATTATAAACTGAATATTTTCTCAAAAAATGATCATTTTTCCATACATTAAACAAGGGACGCTGAAAAGAATCATTTAGTTCCCCCACCGCTTCCATGACGTAGAGGTACGGCTCACACCGAATTAACTCGGAAGAACTGAGTTTGAGTAACGATGCGGAAAAAATGTCTGCCGAAAACTTCTCTTGTTTATCTCACTATTTTTATTTGTTATTGATTTTGTGTTAATTTTAAAATTTTTAATAAGTACTTTATTGACATTTGGTTGTTTTATTAATTGCTTCTTTATGATTTTTAATAGATAAACTGGGTACTGGGAACATGACAAATTAGGAACAGATGATATCCAACATTATTTTTATATTTCATATAAAGTTAACTGGTATGGGATACGGTTCAATTTTTTTGCTTCTATAGAGACCGGTGGTCCTGAAAAGATTGAGAACCTCAGTGCTAAAGTAATTTACTAATACAGTCGAACCCCGGTAATCCGAAATAATTGGGGGTTGGGTCTGTTCGGATATGGAAATGTTCGGATTATCTGAAAAAATTGTCCCGTCATGCGAACGTGCGATGTGAAAAAATGGCAACGTAGCGTAACGATCGCATCATCACATCTCATCATCAAGGACATTCAGTTCCTTACGGTAAAAAAAAAAAAGATTACGATTTTGCAAGTTCCTCTAAGTAAAATTACTGCTACTTAAACATGTGCTAAACACCGTAGTTACCAGCGCAATAAACGTTTCATTTCGACAACTTGTGTTTCAATAATTTGGTGTTCAGTTCTACAGAAGTTATAAAATCCTTTATTTACTCTCCAAATAAGCAATTTATTAATTTTGTTTATTTTTCCATCATCTATAAGTTTGTTCGAATTATCCGAAATTTCGGATTAGCGAAGTTGTACTGTACGTAAAAAAATATCTCACTTATTCTCGTGTCATAAACGCGTGAATGTAGTGACGTTCAATGCCCGACTTGAATGTTATGTTAATTGGTTGACGAGATGAAACAGAGACTGCATTATCAATTTCATAATCGATTGCGGAAGTTGAACGGAAGTACCTGATTTGACTCGAAGGAGAAGCAGTTAGCTACAAGCCGTAAGACAGGATTGTCGGATTGGGGAATCTTGTCCCCAAAATGATGTTTTTGAAGCGGCGAAAGAATGGGGAACATAAATGAACGGGAAGTGTTTGGGAATTATTTTGGGAAATTATTTTGATCCGATTAGTAATATTATTCTCTCAATTATTATGAATAAAAAAGAAACAATAGAGTTATTCTCTCTCATGTGTGTATCAAAAAACGAAAAACAAATGACAGGCATAGAGAAAGAAAAACATGAGAAAAGGAAGTTATAGGCGCGGAGCTAGGAATAGTTCCACGGATGTAGGGCAGGCATGTCAAGGGCGCGGGCGAGGTAACAAGCTAACTGGAGGTCGTGGGCACTGCGTCGAAAGAAATTGGCGCGAGATTTAAAAATAAGGGTTGTACAAATAGTTCCGAAGTAGCAGTACGTCACTAGATACCTTGCTCGTGAGAATCATTCAAATCATGATTTTGTAATCGTGTTTACTTAAGTGTTATATAATGCCATTAAATATCTACGTTCAGGTTAGGAGGTTCAACAGACAAAGCTTCTGTTAAAAGCGCTGTCCGTCCGTAAGCGAGAGTTGCTAACTCATACAGATTTGTTAATTTATTTAATTGGTCACATGCGTCTTTAACCCCCATTAACATGCAATCCTACAGGTCTGTTAAGTGCACTTGTACCTCCTTTATGTTAGAAATTTAACATCCTTAGCAACGAAAATAAACAACCGTCGATTCATTGCAAGTCAATTGTGTGTTAGGGAAAAAAATGGCGATGAATAAAACAAATGAGATTCAAACAATACAGAATTAATTAAGAAGTAACGCGTATTAGTGCCACCGTTATAAGTGTATTTCACTCTATTCTTACAAGAAACTTAAAAAAATGGAAGCCATTTTTGAGAAAATTTTGAAAATGTCCCAATTGCTTCATGTAAAATACTCACAAAACTTAATGAATGTTTTACAAAAACTCAGACCTTCGACTCAGGCCAGATCGAAAGGAATTCAGTTTGAAAAGAAATCGCACGCATGGTTTAGGTGCTTGCGTACGGACGGACGAACGGACAGACGGACGGACGTTAAAAAAAAAAAAATCACCACCAACAACAACGAAAACACCTCCTTCGGTGTCACGGGACCACAGACGTGTATTTCCGTTGAAAACTCGAAATCGATTTTCCGCAGCATTACATAACTTTCCCTAAACTTCGTACACTATGGGCCGGTTTCACCAACAGGAATCAAGAAGATGATCCCGAGTTGATCCGGATCAACTTCAGTTTGATCCCGTTGTACTTTTCTCCACGCACTTGACACGAATCAACGTGTCTGACTCGGATCAAATTTGACTCGCAACTGATCCGTCGCCGAGCGGTGGATCACGGCCGGATCAGCAGAAGTTACTTCCAGTTTTTTCTCATCTTGGTCGCAGCAACCGCTTATCTCGCTTGCTTTCCGTGCTTTTTTTAAGTCAATACGTGTAGTTTACCTGTAGTTGGACTTGGATTCAGTTAAGAAGTATTCGCTAACAGGTAGGATTGAGCGTAATGTTTTATTGGATAGAATGTATTATTTAAGAGAGTATTGTAAATAAAAGTAGGGTTAACAGTAGGTTAGAATAGTCAGTATTAGGGAGTAAAATTTAAATATATTTTGGTTTCCAATTATTGTAGATTATAAATAACATTTGTTACTGTTAATTGTTTAACAGTACAATTACTGTTTGTTAGGTCAATTGAGAATGATATTTTTCCGTATTTTTCTTGATTTTTGTGATATATCAATTAGCGTGTGATAGTTTTATTGAATACTTTTCGTGAAGTGATACTTTGAACTTTCATTCTTATTAGGTTAATTTTCATCATAAGAATGGAGTTTGTTTTCGATGATGAAGTCATTCAAGATTTATTGTGGGGAGACGTACGGAGACCACGAATAATTCGCGAAAGAAGCGATTGTTTTGAAACTCTGGACGACACTGATTTCATCAAAAGATTTCGCTTCTCTAAACGGATGGCACTTCATGTCCTTTCGTTGATTGAGGAAAAGTTGGAATTGCCATATGAGAAGTAAGTATGAAATACCATTGTTTCACTGAAAATTATAGTACAATACGATTGCAGATCCCTGTACTTTTCACAAGCCACAGGATTGAGGTTAATGTGAATGTAACAAGTTCATGCATTTTATTTAACAATTAATGATTAACATTTTTTTCTTTTCAGGAATGACAGTATTGCTCCGATGGCTCAGCTACTCTGTGCTTTAAGGTTTTATGCAACGAATTTTGACTTGTTAACAGCTGGTGACTACTGTGGTTTCAGTAAATCCACTGCTTTCAGAGTTGTAAAGAGAGTGACATGCGCAATAGCAGAACTTTTTCCGTTATTCATCCAATTCCCTGAGAGCGATAGAGAACTTTCAAAAAATAAATTGGATTTTTATGCAATTGCTTCATTTCCTAATGTTGTAGGGGCAATTGACTGCACCCATGTGCGGATTAACTCACCTGCTGGTAATAATGCTGAAACATTTCGGAACAGGAAAAATTATTTTTCAATAAATGTGCAAGCAATATGCAATGCTAATATGGAATTTATAGATGTAGTTGCGAGGTGGCCTGGAAGCTGCCATGATGGTACGATATTTGGCCATTCGTACAGAAACACAAAATTCCTCAGTGGCGTTTACAGGGACAGTGTGCTTCTTGGGGATGCAGGATATGCATGCAGTAATTGTAGCTACTGCAGTCCTGCGCAATATATTAAGAAAAGCAGGAGAAGACTTTCCACCTGATGATTTTGACCTTAATCTGCCATGGGACACGTTATTGACTGAGGGAGAAATGCAGGAAACTGTCCCTGCTAGGCGAAGATATAAAGAAGAGTTTACATATAGAAACAACCTTATTTGCAATTATTTTGCAAGTCTTTCAGCAAGACAATGAAAAGTACTAAAATTTTAAATTTCTTCAATCATTGAAGGTATTACATATGGAATGTCAGGAACAGTTTTGGAAATAAATATTTTGAATACATTAAAAATTTGTTTATTTATCTTTTTTTAATGACATCTTCAGAGCATGCATCTCCTCCTGCCTCCTATTTTCTTCTTTCATTGCAAACAGCTTGTAATTATGCAATTCCTGGTTTCGCTGGTTTTCATTTTCATAAAATCGCTCTATTGCCAGTAGTGCTTTTGTTCTGACATCCTCATTGTCTTGCATCCGGGGACGCCTCCTGGAGCACCAACGGCCAGCAGGTGTGTTGCCGGCTGTGGCAGGGCCTGCTGTGGCAGGGCCTGCTGTGGCAGGGCCGGCTGTGGCATGTGTGGCTGTGGCAGGGGCTTCATTAGAACTCTTACTGCCCACAGGCTGCAAAAGGGGACACATCACAGTCCTCAGCAAAGCTGGCGAACCCCTGCTCCAGTCTTCGTTCAGTAATGATGGTGGTGGTGGAATTTCTGCAGTGGTCTATAAATCAGAAAAAAGCAAGTCAATTATTTGTCAGATACTGAATTAGACTCGTGAAACTCATTTAGAAAGTTCCCAGAATTTTCTGTAAAGAACATGAAATCAAGAGTACTAAATTACTTATAAGGCAAACTGAAGTTTAAAAATGAAAACTAAAGCGTACACAAACCTCATCTTGCACACAAATGATATCTGGAAAACTTATCAAATTTTAAATGTTACTTGCACTATTTCACCAGAAAAAAAGTAACAGTTATTTATAATTACAAGACACTGAATAAGCCTCTCTTCTAAGGCATATAGGCCTAATTCACAATTAGTGCTCAAATTATATATGTACACAAGTTGTTATATAATTTATTAACAACCACCAGTATTACAGTGAGTTGTAACTCCACCTTTGCAACATTAAATTCATTCAGTTCTGTTCTGTTCTCACCTCAAAGAGTTCCTCTTCATCTTCAGTTATATGAACAGAAACATCATTGAGCCATGAAAATCTAATCCTGATACTACTATACTTTAAATAACAGATTTTTAAACAATTAAACATGCACACTACTTCAAATTCTAACCAATTCTCAGTTAAGCTCAATAATTTACGCCTTTTAGATTATGATATCTTTGTTCTTCAATTGAGAACACTACTATTTACAGTGCATTAAATGTAATGAAATATGTATTACTTAGCAAGTTCTGCCCATCTGAATCAAAGGGATTGTCCATTCCCTCTGCTGCTGGACCCATGAAATCTCTAACTTCCTCATGGATCCTATCGACACGTATTGATACTGGTGGCCTTCCACCTGAAACGTTAAGTAAGTTTATGCATAAATTACATTTGTGGTGAGATTATTAATAAGTGATCTGTTTAACTTTAGATTTACTTTCTTTTACGATTTTTTACTACACAATTTATCTTACATTCAACATAAACTGAATACACACTTACATTTGTTTCCAAAGAGAAAATTACTTACCAGTTACGTATCTTTGGCGTCTTATTTCGCCTTCTACATCCTTCGTCCTCCTTTTAATGTTCTTCCAAAATACCTGCAAGCTTTTTAAGTTACGTGCAGAGCCACGTGCTTCGGCATTGAATTCGTTGAGCACTCTTTCCCACATTTGGGTTTTCGTCAATTTTGAAGCACTGTCTGTGCGTGAATTAAATACGTGTTTGTATTTGCACATTAACGAAACCAGTAAATCTTTTTCGCTTGCGGAAAAATTCACCGACCTCTTCATATTTTTCTGTGCCTCGGAAAAATTATTTGCAGACATAGTATGGATACCGCACAACTGGACACAAGGCACACCGATGGACAGAAACCAAATGAACGAAATCAAAACAAATTCGTTTCTACAGCTGATCGGGAGAATACCCACAATGCATTGTAATATTGTTGCCAACCGCGCATTTTCACGACTGTTCGGGAATCATGGGATCTGGATCGACTTCACGGTCTCAAACGGTTTGTGAAACGCACAGGGATCAAGTCGGCCTTGACTCCGCGGATCAGGATCACGAAACTCGGATCAGCTACGAATTTGATCCTGGTTGGTGAAACCGGCCCTATGTGATCAAAAGTGTCCGGGCACGTGGCTGAAAATGACTTACCAGTTCGTGGTGCCCTTCATCGGTAATGCTGGAATTCAGTAGGGTGTTGGCCAACCGTTAGTCTTGATGACAGCTTCCACTCTCGCAGGTATACTTTCAATCAGGAGCTGGAAGGTTTCTTGGGGAATGGCACACCATTCTTCACGGAGTGTTGCACTGAGGAGAGGTATGGATGTTAGGCCGGTGAGGCCTGGCACAAAGTCGGCGTTCCAAAGTATCCCAAAGGTGTTTGATAGGATTCAAGTCAGGATTCTGTGCTGTCCAAGTCCATTACAGGGATGCTATTGTTTAACCACTCCGCCACAGGCTGTGCAGTATGAATAGGTGTTCGACCGTGTTGAAAGATGCAATCGCCATCCCCGAATTGCTCTTCAACAGCGGGAAGCAAGAAGGTGTTTAAAACATCAACGTTGGTCTGTGCCATGATAGTGCCACACAAAACAAGGGGTGGAAGTCCTCTCCAAGAAAACACACACACACACACTCTCTCTCTCTCTCTCACACACACACACATATATCTATATCTATCTATCTATCTATCTATCTATCTATCTATCTATCTATCTATCTATCTATCTATCTATCTATCTATCTATCTATCTATCTCTCTCTCTCTCTCTCTCTCTCTCTCTATATATATATATATATATATATATATATATATATATATACATATATACAGACGTTTGTATACGGGAAATTACACTAGTGGTGCGACAGAATGACACAGACATTCCCGAATTTGTTTTCTATTTCCTATGGTTTCGACTCGCAATTCGAACTTGCCACATAATATTGCCTGTTGCCATCTGTCACCCAAGTGCATTTTGAACTCTTCTTAATTTTTCGGTTTTATTATAGTAGAACCAATATATTATTTTAAGATTGTTAAATAACAGTAAAATCTCGTGCAATGTTTCTTTGTTTGTTGTCAAAGCAAGTTTCTTTGAAATATTTGGAGGGATTTTTAAGAAAATAGCGCTTAAGCGCCAGTGGAATTGCGAAATTTGAAGCTCTTTTTCACAGAAAATTTTTGAGTTTTAGAAAAAACTTAATCTGAAATCATTTGAATCATATGAACTTACATATGTGGTCGTGTCAAATTTCTGGAATTTCTGTGTATATTAACGGCGTGAGAGATATTTCATGTATGTGTAATTTGTGTATTGTGTAATTTTAAAAAAGTACATCGAAATGAACTGTACATTTTTGAGAAAATGGCGTTTAAGCGTTTCTGAAAATGCGCTAGTAGTGTAACGTCGTGCCAAGGGGGCAGATGGACAACACGTGTCGTAAGGCCAGCGAGGGGGCGGGGGCAGTCCTTTGGCGGCAAGCGGAAGGCCGCCAGAGGCCGGCCCTCTGGGGCAGTCCTTTGGCGGCAAGCGGAAGGCCGCCACAGGTGGGCCCCTCCCCAAGGGCCCGGGGGGCGTGTCTCGGAACGCGGGTGTCAACTGGCGCAGAGGGAATTGATGAGTGCGTCCAGCCGCAGTGCAGCTGGACTCCCAAATTGCAAACAGGCCCACATTTCGGGATGAGAGGACGCCGCCGGCATGTGAGGTCTGTCACGTGACCCCTCGCGAGGCGGCTGGAAAGTAACCAGCCGCGTTCATTCGAGTTTGAACCGGATCGGAGTGCGGAAGGCACATTTCACCCGCCAGGGGTTATCGCGAGCTTAGGCTGCGAGGTGTGGCGGTTGCCACGGGACAAAGACCAGGAGCGGCGCCAAGCCGCTGGGGTTTGCGTCAGGCTGGGGCGGGGATGCCTCAGAGGTATGCAGTGCTGGAAGTGCAGCGCGTTTCCGAGGAGTATGTATATAGTGTAATATAACTTGTAATAAAACTGTATAAACAACTCCGTGTCTGTGTGTTACTCGCACCCGACGACGCCACAGACGAGGAAACATTAAATGGTGGCAGCGGTTAAAACGAACTTTCACGCAGTGGCAACCATTCAAACATTAAATGGTGGCAGCGGTTAAAACGAACTTTCACGCAGTGGCAACCATTCAAACATTAAATGGTGGCAGCGGTTAAAACGAACTGTTTCGCATTGGCAACCATTCAAACATTAAATGGTAGCAGTGACATTGGACATCCACGCGATAGTGAGTGTAGTAATTCACTGGTAGTGATTCACGCAGAGTAGTGAGAATTAACATTGAATACGGCAGCAAGTGTCGAAGTTGTGAATAGTGCGGTTACGTATGCAAGCAATGATAGGTGCCGCAGTAACAGAACTGAGCTGGAGCTATTGAGGAACTAGTGACGCGCGAGGAAACATTAAATTGTGCGGCAGCAACGGGAGCACAAGAAAGAAGACTGGTCCAGGTCTGGAAGGAAGGAAGGACCGACGTCTACACGCGTCCACGACTCAACCAACTCACCAGAGCGCAAGCGGCACCGTGGGCTCCCTGTACGTAAGTGTGTCTTTTTGTACTCGCCAGGATTAATTCAGGCTGTATGGCGTATCTTGCGGGATTCAGGAAGGAGGTGTTGGTTCGAGTGGCCAAAGAGATGGGGGAAACGCTTTCTGGTGATGAAACGGTTGTTGCACTAAAACAAATAATTGTCGATAGCGCGCAATATGAGGAGGATGTTGTGCGGGAACTCGCTAATGCGACCAAGGAAATTCTCATTGATGAACGCGAGCGCGAACGCGAGAGACAGGAGCGCGAACGCGAGAGACAGGAGCGCGAACGTGAGAGACAGGAGCGCGAACGCGAGAGACAGCACGAGATAGAAAGGTTGCGTATCACAACGACCACCTCGACACGGGAATCGATAGGTAGTACCGGTACCGCAACGAAGGCAACCGTTCAAATTAAAAACGTCATGGATCGGTTTAAGGGTGAAAATGATGATATTACAATGATCCTTAGTGTGTTCGAAGCACAGGTAGGGCAACTAGGTATATCAGAATCTGAATGGGTGACAAATCTCATGGCACTGTTGCCTAATCAAGTAAATTCATGGTTGATGCTGGATTCGGGAGTGGGTGGCGTTGAATACGAAGAAGCAAAAAAGCGGATGCTAAAAATGTTTAAATTTAACGCCGAAAGATTTCGACAGTTATTCGCATCACACCAAAGACGTGCGGGAACCACGTGGAGCGTATATGCCCGGGAATTAAGTAACTATTGCAAGGAATGGGTCGCGGGGCTTAAGATTACGGAATTTCACGAGCTCTTAGATTTAATGGTTACGGACCAATTAAAGCGGAGGGTACCGGCCGAATTGCGCGACCATTTTATTGATGAGTGGGGAGATCTTGCAGCGTCACTCGAGCTAGCAAAGAAACTCGATAGCTATGAGAACAACCGGGCAGGTTGGAAACGTAGTTTCTCTAGGTTTACGGGCAACGAGAAAACGCAGATAAGAAGGGTGGACCAGGCGACTGAAGGTATGCCGCGAGTTACTAAACAGCCAGAATCGAAGGCTAATCACACAGCCGAATTTGAAAGGCCTAAGGTGGCCACTTGCTTTAAGTGTGGAGAAGCGGGGCCTTTCGTAGGCAATGTCCGGAACGGAAGAGCGTGGAAAAAATAAATCACGTAGCCGAAACGCAAGGTCAAGCCTTGTTAAAACCGTTCACATGCGTCGGAAAAGTCAATAACTTTGCCGTTAAATTACTTCGTGATTCAGGTGCTACATATGATATTGTAAGCGGCAAACATGTGACGGATGACCAATTGACAGGGGAATACGTTTGGGTGATGCAACCACTCGATGCAGAACCAAAGAATCTGCCGGTGGCACGCGTCACGTTAGAAGGGCCGTTCGGCAGGTTCGTTACGAAGGCGGCCGTAGCAAATAGTAATTGCCAGCTCGATTACTATTTATTAAGTATCCGTACAGCCACCTTGATGGATGAAGTTAAAGGGGGGTTTGTTGAACCACAACTAGCATGTGCGGTGCAGACCAGGTCTCAGATTCACGGAAGGACGCGTACAACTTCGCCGGACCGCCAAAGGCGTGAGCCGTCGCCCTCAGCGTCCACTAATGTCACGGGCGGAACGGAGGAATTGTTGGTGGGCGTAGATGAAGAAAGGGGCGCGTCCGAGTTAGATGCGGGCATGAATAATCTTTTAAAAATCGACAAACAGTCATTAGCTATAGCGCAACAGGAAGACGAGGAGATAAAAAAATTAACGGAGCTAGCCAGAGGAGTCGGCTCAGAAAAAAATGACTATTTCGAAAAGGGCGGATTGTTGTTCCGGGCCAGGCAGAGTAAACGCGGCGACTGCTACGAAATGATTGTAATGCCGGAGATCTACCGTAGTGCGATGCTAAAGGTCTGTCACGAAACGGCGAATGCACATCTGGGGGTCACAAAGAGTAAGAACTCCATGGCCAAGTATTTTTACTGGCCAAATTGCTTTAAAGACATGGAGACTTACGTGCGCACCTGCGACAGCTGCCAGAGGGTAGGTCGCGCAGGGGACAAAAAGAAATCGCCGCTGAAACTCGTACCTGTCGTCTCAGAAGTATCTGTAAAGATTAATATCGATGCGTGCGGGCCTTTTCCAGAGTCAGAAGCCGGCAACAAGTATATCCTCACCGCAATGTGTCTCGCGTCCAGATTTCCCGAAGCTAAAGCGATAAAAGATTTGTCGTCAGCAACAGTCATCGAAGCCTTATTAGAATTATTTAGTAGGATAGGATTTCCGCGGGAACTACAAACCGATCAAGGGACATGCTTCACGAGCGCGTTGACGGCAGAATTTGCGGAGCGATTCGGCATTCGCTTAATCCACAGTTCACCGTACCACCCGCAGAGTAACGCAATCGAGAGGGTACACCGTACCATGAATAGACTTATGAAGGTGCTTTGCTTAGAGGGCGGGACAGAGTGGGAGAAACAGCTCCCAGCTATTATGTTCGCCCTGCGAACCACTGTACATGAAAGTCTGGGATTCTCACCGGCCGAACTAGTCTACGGCAGAAACCTGCGTACTCCCATCACGCTTATGTATGAGCACTTGGCTGGTGCAGAAGAGCAGACGAGTCCGGTGGTCGAGCATGTCTTTAAATTAATAAACAGATTAAAACAAACCCGGGAGCTAGCACATCAGCGAATGGCGTCCGAACAAGAGAAACGTAAGGTTTGGTACGACCGGAGGGCCATTCGCAGGACGTTTGCGACGGGAGACAAAGTGCTAGTTTTGGCTCCGAACAAAACACAGAAGTTGGCAGTTCAGTGGGTTGGTCCGGGCGAAATTAAAGAACAAATTTCGGAAACTAATTACGTAGTACAAATGCCAGGGAAAAAAGAGGCAAAAGTGTACCACGTAAACATGTTAAAGCGGTACCACCAACGGACCGAATACGTTAACTTCCTCGGTATCACTTCGGAAGGGACGGCGGAGGAAGAAGACGAGCTGGATCGGTACGCGTTGAAATTAGACTCAAGTGATTTTGACATCGAGTCATTGCTTGACGACACCCATGTGGAGCCGGAATTTCGGGCAGCCTTGAAAGATGTAATTTTCAAATACAAAAACATATTTTCGGAAAAACCAGGATTAACTGACGTCATAACAATGGACGTAGAACTCACTGATCACACGCAAACAGTTAGGAGCGCGCCGTATAGGATGTCACCGAGACAAACAAAAATCTTAAGGGACGAAATCACGAAAATGCTTAAGGAGGGCATTATCGAAGTAGGCGAATCTGATTTTACGTCGCCAATGATTCTGGTTGAGGCGCCGGGCAAGAAACCGCGGCCATGTATTGATTACAGGCGCCTAAACCAAATCATTAAAACAGAGTACTACCCACTGCCAAATATGGACGAAAGAATCGAGACCGTTGCGGCAGCAAAGATTATGACAACACTCGATTTGGCCAAGTGCTACTGGCAGATAGGTCTCACCGCCAGGGCACAGAGATACGCTGCATTTGTTACGAGTTTCGGCACATACAGGCCGTTGCGACTACCATTTGGGATACGTAATAGGCCGTATCAATGCAGTCGTATGATGGCATCGCTTTTACGGGAATGTCAAGAGTTCGCTTTGCCTTACCTTGATGATATTGCAGTATTTAGCAATACATGGCAGGAACATGTGCGTCATCTCGACACAGTATTTGGAATTTTGCAGCAGGCAAAACTCACTGTCCAACCCGCGAAATGCAAGTATGCACAAACACATGTGCAATATTTGGGATATGTGGTCGGAAATGGCGAGCTCAGACCAGTCGACGCGAAGGTAAAGGCAATCCGAGACTTTCCCGTCCCGAAAACGAAAAAGCAGGTGCGCGCATTTTTAGGTCTTTCTGGGTATTACCGCAAATTCATTCACGGGTTCGCGGAGAAGGCGGCACCTTTGACAGACCTGTTACGCGGGCGAGAGCGGCAAGGAAAGGTAACGTGGACAGATGAATGCCAAGAAGCATTCTGCCGATTGAGAGAGGCGCTCTGCGGCGACCCAGTGGTGAAAGCACCGGACTTTTCTAAAAGCTTTATACTACAATCAGATGCGTCCGATAGAGGGTTGGGAATAATTTTAGCTCAAAAAGACGATGTAGGAGATGAGCATCCGGTACTCTATATAAGTAGGAAGCTTACACCGGCGGAATCCAAATTTGCTACATCGGAAAAAGAGTGTCTTGGGATAATATGGGGTCTTCAAAAGCTCAGATATTATTTGGATGGACAGGTAGGAATAAAAATTGAGACAGACCATAATCCGCTGGTCTGGTTAAAAAATTCTGCAGGGAATAATCCCAGATTGATGCGCTGGTCGCTGTTATTGCAACAATACGACATCACCATCATTCATAAAAAAGGTACAGAGCATGTAAATGTGGATGCACTGAGTCGCATGTACTAGCCTGGAGTGATCTAGAGGAGTGCAAGAGGGCACCACGACAGTGGAGCCAAAATGTACAAAACGGTGCAATTGTATAAAATTGTAAATACTATTGTTAAGAGTGTAATGATTGTATATAAAATGTCTTCTTAATTTTAAGATTTAGGTTTTGTGATAGACAGTGTAAGGCTGTGAGGGTTGTGATATTTGTTGCCCAAGGTTATAATCACAGTAAAATTTGAAATGTATTTCTGAACATTTTGGAGGGCAACTTGGTTAAATTCTGAGTTAATGATTCTAGTTGAGCTATTTTGGGAAAAAATTATTAATGATCAAGGTGTTGTGTAAAGGGACAAGTATATTATGAAATTGGGACATATTAGGTACCAATTGAGCATAAGTGTAATACCGTAATGTATTAGGGATAGGTCGGCGTACAATCTTGGAAATTTTTTCTCTGTGATTTGAAAAGTCTGCGAAAAAAAATTCTACCCCAAGTATGGGAGAGATTGTAACGTCGTGCCAAGGGGTCAGATGGACAACACGTGTCGTAAGGCCAGCGAGGGGGCGGGGGCAGTCCTTTGGCGGCAAGCGGAAGGCCGCCAGAGGCCGGCCCTCTGGGGCAGTCCTTTGGCGGCAAGCGGAAGGCCGCCACAGGTGGGCCCCTCCCCAAGGGTCCGGGGGGCGTGTCTCGGAACGCGGGTGTCAACTGGCGCAGAGGGAATTGATGAGTGCGTCCAGCCGCAGTGCAGCTGGTCTCCCAAATTACAAACAGGCCCACATTTCGGGATGAGAGGACGCCGCCGGCATGTGAGGTCTGTCACGTGACCCCTCGCGAGGCGGCTGGAAAGTAACCAGCCGCGTTCATTCGAGTTTGAACCGGATCGGTGTGCGGAAGGCACATTTCACCCGCCAGGGGTTATCGCGAGCTTAGGCTGCGAGGTGTGGCGGTTGCCACGGGACAAAGACTAGGAGCGGCGCCAAGCCGCTGGGGTTTGCGTCAGGCTGGGGCGGGGATGCCTCAGAGGTATGCAGTGCTGGAAGTGCAGCGCGTTTCCGAGGAGTATGTATATAGTGTAATATAACTTGTAATAAAACTGTATAAACAACTCCGTGTCTGTGTGTTACTCGCACCCGACGACGCCACAGTAGCTTCTAATGCTTCAGCTAATGCTAATGCTTCTTCGTAGAAAATGAGTTAGTTTTCACACAAAACGGTTGAGTTTTCGAGAAATTGTATATGATATTATTTAAAACACATGTACTCTTCAATGTGAAGAAATTGCCGCTAAAGTAAATATTAACGCCGTAAAAAATTTTTTTTGTAATTTTTGAAGAAACAAACGATTTCAGCAACATGGCGTTTTTGTCATATTATAGAGTGCATTTAACACTAGCGTACAAACAGTTTCAAGAACAGATTTGCATCCTTTTTGAAAAAAACTTGTTTTTGTATTTTTTTGAAAGTTGTATGTATTGTTCGCAATATTGCCCGAAAATAATTGAAACTTTCGAAAAAAAGTACATGACCATGAAAGAACTAATTATGATCAACAAATTTCATTTGAAGAAAAAATCTGTCTTCAATTTTGTATTTATAGTAAGACGAAAAAAATCAAATTTTGAAATTTTCGAAACTTCAGAGTTCACAGTGAAAATCGGACCTACTACTTTTATAAGTGTTTTTACTCTACATTCACAAGAAATTTGAAGAAAAACTTTGGATAAATCATTATGAAAATTTTGAAAATGTCCGGGTGGTGGTTAATGTAAAGTACTCCCAAATTTTAAAGAAAGATTTTTAAAAATCCAACTTCGTCTCGGGCCAAATGGACAATGATTTCTTCAATTTGGAAAAGAAATCCTACGCATGGCTTGGGCGCTAGTGGTATTCACAGACGGACAGAGAGACGGACGTTTCGAAAATTACTACTTTTTCGGAATCAGACACTCAAAAACGTGTATTTCTTTTAAAATCGATTTGCCGTAGCATTACATAACTTTCCCTATACTACGTATATTAGTCCGTGTATACTTACGTAAATGCAACCATAATTTCAATTAGGACTGAATGTATTGGGGATGGACTTGGTGAAATGAACCGAATTGAAGCGCCTAGAACTGTGTTCCATAGAATGAACTAGTCAGTGGAAGGAGAAGTAAGTTTAATTATATGCGGGACGTATTGTTATACAATGTGATACAATGACAGTAACAATATAGAGGAAGTGGGTGAATTTCATGGTCACGTGGCCGTTCTGAGAGCACGCGGAACGCAGGCAAAGTTCGTTTCATCGCGCCAAGGGCAGAATAATTAGCGATTCGCTGAGGGATTTGCATTTTCTGCGTGTGTGGGGATTGCAGCGATCAGGCGAGGCGGCCGGAGATTCAACTACGGCCACGCGGTGCAGTGGGGCCAACATCTTCGTGTTGGTGGGCGGAGACGCACGGAGGACTTCGGTGTCGGCCGTTCGACTACTGATCACAGTGCAGAGCTGCGGGGTCTGGGCAGACGGCTTACCAAAGTCACCAAAATAACTGCTGGGGATTTCAGCTCTGGAGGAACTCTTTAAGTATTAAGTATATTGTTTGTTCTGTGAATAGACGTTTATTAAGCACCAGCGGTATAGGGTAGACTATAATACTGTCAACTTCCTATTCCAGAAGCCAGGAGCCAGAAGAACGATATTGTTTGTTGTGATTTTGTTAAAGAGTTTTTTTTGTTGTTTTGACTTGTGTAAACGCTGGGGTCTAATTTAAATATTAGGAATAGAATGGATACAATTATTTGTGTACAAAGGAATGTTGAGTAATAAAATATGATTCATTCATGAGTCAATGAAATTTACAAGGGTAAAGAGGATCCTCACAGTACAAGATTTTTGTCTTATTGGAAACAGCTATTGAACGAAATAGAACAAAGAAGTGTATTTTGATATTCTGGGAATATTCATGAAACACATAGTTCAGTTTATTGAGAAAGTGCTTGGTTTTGTCATAGTCTGAATATTCATGATTTTTTTGTTCCATTAGATTGTCACTTTTGTTAGTTACGTCTCGTAGCTCATCTAGTTCCTGGGAGGAAACGCGAGAACAGTCTGCCCTCCCTTTCTATTATGTAGACATATTTTTCAACTTTGTAGCGATCTGGTTGGGTGTTGTACATCCCATTTTCTGGCGCACGTTTTCAATACTTTCTATTCTTACTTGCTGAGGGCAAGAAAGTGAAAACAAAAGTTCAGATTGATAGTAGCCAGCCGGCGCCCGTATTGCCTGCGCAGAAATACAAAGTTAATGTGTTTGGTGTCATCGCGCTTTTTCGGTTTCATTTGTCCAGCAGGTGCTTAGGTTGCTTATAAAGAATGTAGAAATTCCGACGCCTTGTAGGCCCCGATGCCTAGAAAAACATGCACTACACTTACGCAACTAATGATCTTATCAGTTGACCTCCAGTGAATCCCATCAGTCGTCGCCCGGAAAAACGAAATAATTAATCAGCAACGGACAGAAGAGTGAGTGAGACGAACAGTGACATTTGCGCAGGAGTTCGCTCTCATCTGTGAGGTGAGTGGAACAAGTCGAGGGCAGGCAGCGCGTGACTGCGATCTCCCGGAAATTTCCCCGCTGTGGACTCGCGCGTTTCCCGCCTTGGATGAGCGCGGCGCGGCCGGCAGCTTGGGCGCTGCGGATGGGCGTATCTGGGCGGGCGCTATCTGCATGGGGAGCGGGGCGGTGGCGGTGGCGGGGGCGGGGGCGGGGAGGAGGCGGCGGCGCGCGCGCGACAGTCGGGATGTCGCCGCTGGCGCCTGCGCTGGCTCTCGCCCTCGCCCTCGCCTTCGGCTGCGCTTGCGCCTGCGCCATCTCCCTCGCCGAGGCTCCGCGGCCGCCGCATGCACCGCTGGTAAGAAGACTCGCGCGTCGCGCACTGCACGCGCAATGGATCGCGTTCGCTCTCCGATTGGTTAGTTCGTGTGCGTCAACTGCTAACTGCTTACTCCTGTTTTATATCTCTGGAGGAGGCGGTGAGGTATCCGCCTTTCACCTGCACGTAGGCTTGTGTGGTTTCCCCTTGCAGCGGGGCACATATTCTACACATGCATATTAATTACGATTATCATTAATATGTATGTAGTGGGAATAGTGTAATTAATATTAATTACTTAAAAATCGACATTTATTAACCGGGTTAGCTGATGTCCTTGCGGTGCCTCTGGCCGGGAGGTCGTAGGGTTCCGCTCCCGGACGGCGGCAGGACTTTCGACACTAGCTTGTCAGCTAGCTCGATTTCACTGGCTGTCTGCAAGAGAATTCGGAAGTATTCCGTGGTTTCTGCGATAAACTCCAGGCGAATGCCAGAGCAGCATCTTAATATTTACCACCGACCACTTACCACCGACCGCGTGACCATGCACTATCGTTCCTTCCATTTCCTGGATCTATCCCCACCTCTTGCACCCCGTCACCACAGTGGCCGGCGACCAGTGGCGAGCTCGGAGCTTGTGCCGGCGGGGCGGCGCTCCGCCAGTGAGAGGCGCGTGCTTGGAGCAAGCGCCCGCCACCTGACGGACGTCGCCACCCAGCCAAGGAAGATCACCGCCACTTTCCGCAACAAAAGCAGGCACTACACCTACGGGACTAATGGCCTTAGCAGTTGACACGCTCGAAAACCCAAACAACCAATCGATATTCATTGAAAAATATTCACAATATGGTGAAGGTCCAAGAACCATGTTTTAGCATGTGAAAAATAGATTTTGAGTATTTTTTGCAATGAGTATTAAAATCGATGATTACGTATTTGGGGAATTGAATTTTAAATATTCTGTCCATTGTTTGAAAATTTTTGACATAAAAATTATCTTCATTCGTGAAGATTGTGTTTTTTCGTGTTAATCTGGATACCTGAGGCAATAATAAAGGTATTAGTCGATGTTACAAGTCTCATTTAGTTAATTTAAGTCTTATCTTATATCTTAATTTAAGAATAAATTATATTAGATAAACTTGATTAAAAAGTGGTTTTAAACTTCATGTGAAGGAATCTATTTTTTAACTTTATGTTCATAATTTCCTGGGTTTTTATGTATCAATATATATCAAATATATAATTGGTGATAGATAATTGGAATAGATAATTGGTTAAATTCCTGCCTACGGATTAGCCTTTAGCGTTGTCGACGGACGGACGGATTGCCGTGAAGTAATTTTTGATATCAAGTGTCCACAAAACATGGATTCTGACCACATAGGGGATCTACATCTGATAGGGGAAGCAATTTGTTACGTAATATGTATTACATATACGTATTATTTATTATACAAATCCTATATTATAGGAACAAGATTTATCTCTATAATACTAGATGTTCTGTCGAAAATCGCAGTGTGTCCCACAGCATTAGAATACTTTCTGTATACTCCGTAAGTAGCATGCGAGGAACTGAAAGGAGCGAGCGAGTAGGGTGTCGCAGCTGTGCGGCCTGGGCGATGACGAGCGACCGCTGAGCAGCTGCCAGCGCCTAAGCCCACGCCCGCAGCGCGCCCTGCACTGTGGTGGCTCGCCTTCGTCTCCTTGAGCGGCGCCATCGCCTCTCGCGCCTACCTGCCTCGGGCCCCCTGCCGCCTCGTTAATAGCTAACATTCCCAGGACATGAAATTAGAAAATATCGAATTTACAAATTGAACCACATGATCTACAGTACTAATTTCCAACGCGCGTTGGGATTGAAAGAAAACTATTCAACCCCCGGCTTTTGGAGAGATGTCTTTGGTTTCGCTAGGTACCCAGGAACTCTGATTTTGACCGCAAAATGCAGGTATTTGGTGATGATATTTCGCCTGTTCTCGCATTGGCCGAATCGACCGGACCCTCGTACTCAGTCACGTCACGATTTACGACACATCTTGTGACAAGATTTGCAAGACAGAGGCCGCCCGCAATTACATATACTATAAACTTGTTGTTTTATTAAACAGCAAATTTTTATTTGTTTGTATCGGTAAGTATACTCGGAGTAATACATAAACATAATATAGAGAAATACACTTTTGGGTTCTCCTGACACCGAAAAAAAATGTTTTCGTAAAAAAAAAAAAAAAAAAAGATTTCTGATTTTCGATGAGCTCTCTGAATGTTTGAAAATTGCAAATTTAGATATAATGCAAAAATATGTGTTGTTGAAAGACCACTAATTCAAAGTCTTTTGCGTAACACCTTTAAAACTTCTCGCGCTTCATGACCCTACCATACCCGGGAGGGGGCGGAAGGAGGGATGAGAGACCCACCAATGATTATTTTTACTTACTCGTCCTTATTACGTAAGAAGACAAAGTATTGTAGTCATGCGCCAGAAAAATGAAAAATTTGCAATAGAAAATCTTGTTGCCGGGCCCTGTTAACAAAAGTAGATCGCCATCCGTCCCTCCATCCCACCGTCCTTCCATACGCTCGCCCGCCTGCCCGCCCGTCCGCCCGCCCGTCCGCCTGCCCCCCCCCGCCCGCCCACCCGTCCGCCCGTCCGTCCGTCTGCGCGTCCGTCTGTCCCTCCGTCCTTCCGTCCGTTCGCCTGCCCGTGCGCCCGTCTACCCGTCCGTCCATATGTCCATCTGTCTGTACGTCGTTCATGTATTTCTGGTTTTCATATCGGTAACAATTAAATATTATCGTGGTTTTAACTCATATTTCCCTTTTCCAGCAAATAAAAAAATTCAGTTTTTTAGCAGGTAAACCCTCGAGCCCTAGTCAGTCATCGCTGCATTTGTTTCCCGTGCTGGTGTGCGCAGGCGCGGGCGAGGCGCTACGCCCTGCAGGGCACGCGGTGGCGGGTGCGCGACCTCTGGTGGCGCGTGTCGCTCTACCCGGACGCGCCCGACCTGCCCCGCGACGCCGTCGACGCCGCCCTGCGACGGGCCTTCCAGGTCGGCCAGCACGCGCGCATTGCGCCGGCTCCCCCACTGCTACGGGCGCCAGCCCCGCGGGGGTGGTGCATGGTCAATTGCGGAACGGGGCGCTGCTCCTCCCTCGCTCGAAAGTGGGATCTGCTGGCGACAGACGTCGGATGCCCTCCAGTTATCTTCCCTCAACCGGACTCCTCAACCAGAACAAGCTGAAAGCTCCCTAGTGGTCTTCCACACGTATGTATGTAAGGGGTGCGGATAGGTCAAGGAAGAGGAAGGGAAAGTCGCGCGCGGTCCTTGGCCCGTTTGTTAGGAAACTCCTGGCGTACGGTATTCTCCTGGCGTTGATAGGAAAAACCACGGAAAACTACCGTTCAGAGCTGCCAGCCGCTATAATTCTCTTCCCCTCAAGCCGGTGTGTAGGTCGTCCTCGGACCTCCCCTTCAGCGGTGGACGAACAGCACTCCCTTCCGGATAATACCATGCACTACACGCGCGGGGCTGAGGTGCGCGGCGCTAACGGGTGTGTCGTGGGGGCAGCAGCTGTGGGCGTCGGCGGCGGACCTGCGTTTCCACCAGGCGGAGGCGGCGGGGGAGGCGGCGGGGCGGCGCGTGCACATCGACGTGCGCTGGGAGCGCGGCGCGCACGGCGACTGGGACGATTTCGACGGGCGCGGCGGCGTCCTGGCGCACGCCAACTACCCGTCCTTCGGCGGCGCCGTGCACCTCGACGCCGACGAGCGCTGGGCGCTGGACGACGCCCCGCACCCCGCGCACGACGCACGTGAGCCCTGCACGACCGCTGCCCTGGCAAGGGATCGGGCATCAAAGAGCTCTTCTCCGCCCGCCCTCCTCATTGTTCCCCCGACCGTCCTCACCCACTGGCCTCCACCGTCCACTGTCCTCACTGCCCCTCCTCCCTCCTGTCCTCACTGCCCGTCCTCACTACCTGAACTTACTGCCCGTCCTCACTGTCCGTCCTCACTGCCCATCCTCACTGCTCGTCCTCATTGTCCGTCCTCACTACCTGTACTCACTGTCCGTCCTCACAGTACGTCCTCGCTGCCCTTTCTCAATGCCCGTTCTCACTGGCCGATCTCACTACGCGTTCTGACTGCCTGTCTTCAACGCTTGTCTTCCATGCCCGTGCTCTCTCCTCTCTCATGACATAATACCAACTTCTTATGTTGCAAACTGCAAAACTAATTTTGAAATTATCTCCAAAATTAATTTTGTTTTTTAATAAGTGTATAGTTCGGTTATTCAAAAAAAGCGTATGTAATTCATTTACAATTTTGCTTTACAAATTCATTTCTTCGTTCAAACTTGAATACTTGTTTCTAACGTCCCTCATTTTCAAGTCATGTACTTACGCAATAAAGCATAACATTACGAACTACTGGATAACATACTAATGCTTCGTTCTATTCAAACTGGGGAACAAGCTGAAGTTTGTCTCATGAAATGCATTACCATGCGTGACGTCCTACCATCGTCGTATGCTTCTCGTAAAAGGTGTCAAAGACAGCTTGTGTGAACATGGTCCTGCCTAGGGTTCATGTGTCATACCAAGAGAAGACAGGTGGTTTTGTGTGAAGGGCCGTGCCCGACGTTCACATGTGTGATAGACGGTATGAAAAGGTGGTTGTACATGAATATCACAGCCCTCTGTTCATGTATGGTGGCAAGCGAGAAGGAGTGGTCCTGTGTGAAGATTCCAGCCTCGTGTACATGTGTGGTCGAAACGTGAATGGGTGGTTCACTGAGAACGGTCCAGTGTGATGTTCACGTGTGGTGGAAGGCGTGGTTGTGTTGTAGAGGGTGGTTGTGTGGGTAGCTTAGAGTACATTTGCATGTTTGTGTGTTGGGTGGTTGTGTATTTACGGCCCAGATTGGTGTACATGTATGGCGACAGGAGAGAAGATATTGAGTGCGAAACCACAATCTGGTGATGTGTGCGCAAAGCGACGTGTAGCCTGGCGTACATGTGTTTTGAAGGAGGTGAAGATGTGGTTCTCTGGGAAGAGCTCAACCTTGTGTTCATGTGCAGTTGTAGACGTGAAAGGGTGGATGTATATAAAGTGCCCAGCCATCTGTTCATGTTTCGTGGAAGGCGCGAAGAGAAGGTTGTGTGGTATTCATATGTTGTAGTAGGGGTGAAAGGGAAGTTGTATTTGAAGTGTACAGCCTGGCATTCATGTGTCGAGCAACATGTGAAGACAAGGTAGCGTGTGAAGTACTAAGTCTGGTAAATCGTGTTTGGTGGAAGTGAAGGGGTGATTGCCTGTGATCCTGGTTCTTGTGTTTGATGGAAAAAGTTAGAAGGTGGTTGTGTGTGAAGGACGCAGCTAGAAGTTCATGTGTAGTGGAAGGTGTTAAGATGTGAAAGCTCCTGGTACATTTCCAAGCTCCTGGTACATTTTCAAAATTTTCTCAAAAATGGCTCCAAATTTTTTCTTTAAATTTCTTATAAGAATAAAGTAAAATGTACTTATAAATGTGGAATAGGTCCGATTTTCATGGTTAACTTAATTTTCGAAAATGAATTTTCGAAAGTTTGAATTTTTTCAGCGTTTTTATAAAACAAAATGAAAGATAAAGATTTTTCTTCAAATACAATTTGTTGTCCATAATTTGTTCTTTCATTAAGGTCATGTACATTTTTTCGAAAGTTTAGTAGTTTTCGCGCAATGTGTGCAATTTAAAAAAAATTCAAAAATAAGATTTTCTAAAAGACTGCTCAAAATTTTTTCCTTACACTTTTGGTGTGGATTGTGCCAAATGCACTCTACAAGATGACATAAACACCGTATTTTGAGATTAGGTCAACAACAGCGAGGATTCGGTGTGTACTTATTTCTTTGGCAAGTGTTGCATTGATTGATAATGTTGGGAATCCGTTCCCTCAGGTGGGCCAGTAGAATCTAATCTGTAGGTGTTCTACTGTTTGTACGATATTGTTGTGGTTGTGATGGTGTGGTATTGTAATGCTTTTGCTGTTTTGGGGTTTGTAGATTTTCTCCATCTTCTAATACTTTTTGGCATCTGGTGATTATTAGTTCTGATGTAGTCTTTGAAAACAACAAATGAAGGGTATTTTAAGGGTCAGATCCTGGAAGTGGGCTGCATACTTGTTCGAGGGAGGATAGTCTCGAGATCTTTGTTAGTGGAGTCGCAAGTGATGATTATTGTATACGGAGTGTTCTTAAAAAAAAAAGTTCAATAATTTTTGGAGACTTTCCGTATTTTACAACAATTTGGTTTCTGTTCACGTTCAAATTTCGTTCCGTCATTTTCAAAGTAAAGATCGAGATTTCATGATTTGAATGGACTGTTTGGTTGACGAATTCATTAAGGTATTCGTTGTCTCCACCGGTATTGTATACGGAGTGTTCTTAAAAAAAAAAGTTCAATAATTTTTGGAGACTTTCCGTATTTTACAACAATTTGGTTTCTGTTCACGTTCAAATTTCGTTCCGTCATTTTCAAAGTAAAGATCGAGATTTCATGATTTGAATGGACTGTTTGGTTGACGAATTCATTAAGGTATTCGTTGTCTCCACCGGTAGCAATAAGGGAATTTGTTTCATCATTCGTATTTAATTCTATCCGCGACAGGGCATCAGCGACAAAATTTGTATTTCCTTCTAAGTACTTTATGGTAAAATCAAACTCTCCAATTTTTAATTTCTATCTGTAAAGTCGAGAACTTGGGTCTTTTAATGAGGAGAGCTATTGTAATGTGACCGCATTTGATCTGAAAATGCCGCCCCCATAAATACGGCCTGAAATGTTTACACAAGTCCACAATAGCAAACAGTTCTCGATCAATAGTGGAAACTTTTATTTCGGTGGGATTGAGGCTCCGCGAATCCTAGCTAATCGGATGCCCTCCTTGCAGAGAACGCTCCCGATGGCGTAGCCTGAGTTATCGGAAGTAACGGCTTGTCAAAATCTGCATAGTTTAATACTGGGGCATTGGTTAGAAGGGTTTTTAGGTTTTCAAAAGCAGTTTTGTATTCTACGTTTTCAGTATCAATGATTGATTCTTTCTTTAGACATCTTGTTAAAGGCTGTGCAATCTTGGGGAAATCTTAAATAAACGTTCTACAAAACCCTGCTAACCAAAGAAATTGCTTAATTTCTTAAACGGTCTTGGGATGGGGCCTGATCTTGTCTGAATTTGGTCGCAAACCTTCCCTAGAAACAATGTGGCCAAGAAGGCCACTTCTTGAAGTAAAAACTCTGTCTTATCTAATTGAATTTTGAAGTTTGCTTCTCTGTAA
Source organism: Gryllus longicercus (assembly GCA_038098605.1). Lineage (NCBI taxonomy): Eukaryota > Metazoa > Arthropoda > Insecta > Orthoptera > Gryllidae > Gryllus > Gryllus longicercus. The sequence continues at coordinate 2,523,450 of JAZDUA010000066.1, read as the reverse complement.
AACTAACGAGAGATGAAGGTGCTCTTCAAGTGGCCTTTTGAAAACAATTATGTCGTGATAATAAACATAATTTATAAAGATAGGGGCACAGGACGTTGTCCATCACGCGCTGGAATGTAAGGTAAGGGAATATCTATTGTTGACAGTAAAATCAGTTTTTTCTATTGATCTATCATCTAGTGAACACTTGAGCTTGGTGTAACGTGCTGAAGTATTGGCACTTACCGAGGTTGCTGAGTATCTCCTCGATTTTGGGACAGGGTATTTATCTTAAATAGTTTTTTGATTTAGAATCTTAAAATCTACCACCAATCGCCATTTCTTTTGCCCTGAAGCGTCGAGCTTCTTTGGCAGCATCCACACGGGTTTTGCTAGGGTGAGAGGTAACACTAAAGGTAACTACGCCCCGCTGTAACAGTTTCTCTACTTCCTGATTGATATTTTCCTTCAGGTGAGTGTGGTAGCGAAAGAATTTGTGGTATACCGTCTCTTCATCCGTAGTTTGAATGTAGTGATTTACCGTGTGTGTGAAGGAGAAATCACGAGCAGGGTAGTAAAATATATCTGAGTATTTGGAACACAATTTTGTATTGGATTCTCATTCATTAATATGTTGGGGGCGAAGGTATTCACTGTTATCCTTATTGGTAATATCCATCTCTCAACTTTGAACATTTACACTGTCGAGCGGTTCGGCGAGTACCAGTTGCACAAAATCTGACTGCAATCTGGCGGGGTAAGTGATCTAGTAATTTTCAGCCCGCAAGATGGCGTCGGGAAAATAAGTTCCATTGGGTTTTAAGTGAGGCACATATACATCGCCCTGCCATATGTTTACTGGAATGTGTGAATTTGTGTTTTCTTGAACCATATTTTGTTTGTATGGTGAATACATGTAAAATGGTATTACCCTATCTCCCAAGGTAACTGTATTTTCATTATAGTCAATTTTGGCTTTTAATTTGACAAAATCTGCCTTGCCAATGAAGGCAATATCGATGCCATTTCATTATCCTGATATATACTAGAGTTCCTATATCATATTCCGAAAAAAATGGGAATTGCGCATTATTATCTCCTTAGGTTTGGGCGTTCAGCGACTGAATGCAAAACGACTCCGTAAGGAGGAAAAATCGAGTCGGCGACGTCTGGATTCATCACTGAATTATACGAGCCACTGTTAATGAGAATGTTTAGTCCTTGCAAAGTGATAAAATGAAGCTGTGGCGCGTTATATTTACTGTTCAGGTCTTCGGTCGTGACGACTGGGCCATGTGAAAAAAATGCTGGTAACATTCATTTACATCCGATTGTGCAATTGACAAATAGTTTTGGTCACTATCTGGGTAAAACTCATATTCATTGTCAGTTTCATGCGAGTCTTCCGTGTTTTCGAAAATACTAGGCAAATACGAGAATTCGGCTTCTGCTTCATGGTGGGTGTTCAGGTTTCCTCTGATTATGGCCTGACATCGGTCTTGGGAGGCTGGACGGATCTTGTGGGGCGAATCGCCTTCCTCTGTTGTTGGGAGTTGGATAAGGGTGTGAGCCCTGGCCTCGGAGGCTGTGTGAACTGACTGGCCGCGAAGTTTGTGCGGCTTGCCGCGCATCCAGTGGATGGTTATACCGGGCGCATGAGAAGAGATCATCCGATTCTGATTACTGAACGTTTGAGATGATCCCTGCATTGGTTCACGTAAGAAATTTTGATTCTGAGGCCTCGATTGTGGGAAGAAATTTGATGCAGCAGAGGGTTTGGTAGGGACACATGTTAATAAATGAATCTATTCTACAAAAAAGGTTGTTTCTGGTAAACCCTCATTTGATTCATAAATTTGCCGATTGCCTTTTCGTTGTCATACGACTGGAAGCTACTAAGGGCGCTATCGAGACAATAGCGAAGGTAAGATCAATATTGATCTAAAACATAATCTCAGCTCCCCAATTTCCTTCAACTTCATTCCTAAGATCGCTCCTTAATAATTGATTTTACAAAGGTTCGAATAACACAAAATTAGGAAACATTATCGTTCGTAATAATTGGTTCACTGGCAGCAATTAGATTTTTCTTTAAGTAGCAGCCTCTCATCCTTCACAACGCCATAGTTCCTTAAGAGTATCTCTTTGAATCTGTTATAATCCGAGTTGGCATCTACGTCTAAAATACTCTACGCGTTCCTTTCAAATTTGATTTTATAGCATTGAAAAAATAGTTTATTAGTTCTGTTTGGGGTGCTCCATCAGATCTTTGAAAATTTCTCAAATATGCGCCGCTTCTGGTTAGAAAATATTCTAGACTACATGATGCGGTGCTATCGAATTCTAACAACTAGATACGTGTATACTGAAATTTGATAATTAAGTCGGAGTAGACCATTTATGAAGCGAATTTAAGTTTCAATTTAACAGACGCTCTATTAAATGAATAAACTTAGTTCGAACTTGGATTTTCAAATACATTCTACGAGATTGAATATAAATAATAAATAAATAAATAAATAAATAAATAAATAAATAAATAAATAAATAAATAAATAAATAAATAAATAAATAAATAAATAAATAAATAAATAAATAAATAAATAAATAAATAAATAAATAAATAAATAAATAAATAAATAAATAAATAAATAAATAAATAAATCTTTATTGGTTCAGGCCATTTAGCCTACTCGTCCGCCTGACCAATTACAAATAACTTTTAACACAATAGTAAATGAAAAGAAGGTCATTCAAACAGAAATACGAACGCAATTTGGATGGGGGGGGGGTTCACATTGAAGACAGGAATGAAAGCGAGGGTGGAAGGAGTAGAAAGAAAAGGGAATACTCTCACATAATTTGTGGGATTACATTAATTAATTAATTAATTTCAAGTTAGGGATGTATTAAAGTTAATCCAAAATATATTAGCTTGAACGCTACGAGAATTTACTCAAATTTAGAAAAAAATATATATTCTAACTCACCAAGTTAGATCAAAATCAGTTGTTTCCGGGCTTGAAGGCCGTGGTCCAATGGAAACTTGTCCATACGTTTCGCATGCAACTGTGGCAGGCATCCTCAGTGGCGTTGCTGGCGGGGGCGAAGTGTCCTAGTTGGCAGCGCCGCGTTGACTGAGTCAACGCGGTGTCTTGAGTCAACGCGGCGCTGCCAACTAGGACACTTCGCCCCCGCCAGCAACGCCACTGAGGATGCCTGCCACAGTTGCAGGCGAAACGTATGGACAAGTTTCCATTGGACCACGGCCTTCAAGCCCGGAAACAACTGATTTTGATGTGGAAATCAGCCGTGAAAGCCTACATTGTATGTCACCAAGTATGGAAGGATCTAGTATAAGTAAGTGAAAGGTTAATAAGTACTACAAAATATTACAATATATTACATATATTGTGAAAATTTAGGAACTGTTTACCAACTCGAATATTCCAAAGACTTGAAAACCCGTCCCAACATCTTCCTCCCGTAAGCCAACGATATATACTACATTTATTCCTGGGACTGCAAACAAGGGACCATCCCGCCATGCACCTTCAGCGGTGCATGCAGCAGGTTACTGAGTAACCTCAGTAACCTCAAGAGACCTAGGTAAACCTCAATCAGGATGGCGGCGTAAGGCCAAGACACAATACTCTGTCAGAAACACAGTACAAGTTAGCAATTTCAGTACACACAAAATACAAAAAAGAGACGGAAACATTTTGAATTGAATATTTTGTCTTAACAAATGGCGAAAGTTGTAAGAAATTATTAACTGAAACAGAAAGATTGCAAATTAGTAAAACTTAGTAAGTATTAGTAATATATATATATATATATATATATATATATATATATATATATATATATATATATATATGGGTAATTCCACGCCAACTCCACATTGCATCACACCAACCCATCTCAGATCGAAAAATTAAAGTTATTTTCTTATTTCTTATGCCAAGATAAGCCCAAATTTAAATTTTCAACCATTTCTGATGTAAATAGCGTTTGTGAGAACAATTATCGATTTTTCGCGATTTTCAAGCATTTTACAGCATCTTTTTATAATTATCCATCATTTCGATATTTTTTAATGAAAAAATATGTTTAAACTACTATTTTTATAGGAAATTTTCCGCAGAATTCGAATCTGTTAATGAAAATATTGATTTTTTTTTCTTAATATGACAAAAATTGAAATTTATGATTTTTATTACTTTATTTTCAAAAATTAATTTTAGTATTACAGTACAATTAAAAAGTTAGTTTCTTATGCTTAAAGTACGTGAAAATAAGTGTACATTACGGTACAGGAAAAATTTTTTTTGGGAAATAGTGTTTAAAAGAGTTAAACGCAAGAAATACAATAAAATCTCTTTTCTAAATGTGTTTTATCATTTTTAAATAACCTGTTAGTATTTTCTACTACTTTTAGACTGTTTGGATGACTTCGGTGGTGTAAAACAGTTTTTAATAAAATGTGCGTCCTGAACTTTTTTGGGAAATACGTTTTACATGAGTTAAAATTTTAAAAAATCGTGAAAAATTAATCGATTTTTATCGTTATATCGGAAGAAAATACCTCTCTTCATGATACTGTACGAAATTGAAAGAAATACTCATTACGCCATAGAAAAAGTAAAAAAATGTTGGAGAACAGGGGCCTATGAACGTATTAAACATTTAAATTATACATGGCTATGTTCAGAATCTGGCGCGTGATCGCAAGCTAATTTCAAATATAGGGGCCCTGAGCAGTGTTTCTAACTGCAGGAATGTGTACTGTGTGTGTCTCACTAATCTTAATCAAACCGAAGGAGACGTGAATGGAGGGGCGTTCCCGTAGTTAGAAACACTGGCCCTGAGCCCTGAGTGCTGTACTTGCCACTCTGCTGACAAAGAACATTTCCATGCCACAAGGAGGTTAAGCTTTAATAATAATTTCAAAATAAGTTCTGAGTAAAACATGATGTTTTAAAACATGATGTTCAAATTGTTCATATTTTTCAAAATAAAATTGTTAATTATATAAAGGAAAATATTCCAAACGTGCAAAAAATTAACTATTTCAGCAATGGATGTCCAGGACAATACAAAAATTGTTATAACGTATTACATCTCTGTAGACATACAAAATTGTATAGTATTGATGCTACCTGGACATTTTTTGCTACCTCTCATGGGAAAACGGAGAACGATGGAGTGGGTGCAACTGTTAAGAGAGAGGCAACAAAAGAAAGCTTGCGTAGACGTCGTCAAAATCAAATCACAGATATTGACAAATTATTAGAATTTTGTAAAGCACATATTAAAAACATCCATTGTGAAATTATTAGAAAAGCTGAAGTCGATGAATATCGGAATCGAAACAAAACTGAAAAAATATTTACAATTCCGGGTACTCGCAATTTGCATGAATTTGTTCATGATTTTTTAAAATTTTAACTCATGTAAAACGTATTTCCCAAAAAAGTTCAGGACGCACATTTTATTAAAAACTGTTTTACACCACCGAAGTCATCCAAACAGTCTAAAAGTAGTAGAAAATACTAACAGGTTATTTAAAAATGATAAAACACATTTAGAAAAGAGATTTTATTGTATTTCTTGCGTTTAACTCTTTTAAACACTATTTCCCAAAAAAAATTTTTCCTGTACCGTAATGTACACTTATTTTCACGTACTTTAAGCATAAGAAACTAACTTTTTAATTGTACTGTAATACCAAAATTAATTTTTGAAAATAAAGTAATAAAAATCATAAATTTCAATTTTTGTCATATTAAGAAAAAAAAAATCAATATTTTCATTAACAGATTCGAATTCTGCGGAAAATTTCCTATAAAAATAGTAGTTTAAACATATTTTTTCATTAAAAAATATCGAAATAATGGATAATTATAAAAAGATGCTGTAAAATGCTTGAAAATCGCGAAAAATCGATAATTGTTCTCACAAACGCTATTTACATCAGAAATGGTTGAAAATTTAAATTTGGGCTTATCTTGGCATAAGAAATAAGAAAATAACTTTAATTTTTCGATCTGAGATGGGTTGGTGTGATGCAATGTGGAGTTGGCGTGGAATTACCCATATCTTAATATATATAAATCTCGTGTCACAATGTTTGTCCTCAAAGAACTCCTAAACCACTTAACCGATTATAATAAAATTCGCACACCATGTGCAGTTCGATCCAACTTGAAAGATAGGATAGTTTAAATCTCAAATTATAGTCGCAATTTTAATTTATTGCTAATTTATTACAAATTTGATTGTTGTAATAATTGTAGATAATTGTGACTGTCAAATAATAACAGACAAATAATTAGCAATAAATTAAAATTGCGACTATAATTTGAGATTTAAACTATCCTATCTTTCAAGTTGGATCGAACTGCACATGGTGTGCGAATTTTATTATAATCGGTTAAGTGGTTTAGGAGTCCATTGAGGACAAAAATTGTGACACGAGACGAGATTTATATATATTAAGAATACAACAATCAGCTAGCTGACCCGGCCACGCGTTGCACGCGTTGTGCTGCCACGGAAACAAGGAAAACCACATCCTTCCATTACAGGCATATTCAAAGCTAAGACATTGGGGAGACTTTACACGGTACATCCAAAGCAACGTGAGTACTTCTATTTACGTTTGTTATTGGTGAATGTTCCCGGACCAACGTCTTTTGAATTTTTACGAACAGTTAATGGTCGAGTATTCAATACATACCAGGATGCATGCATTTCTAGAAGACGATAACCATTGGGACTTAACGCTTGCTGATGCTGCGTTGACATCAACACCGAATAACATTCGTCAGTTGTTTGCAATTATTTTGACGACATGTTATCCCTCGCAAGCACAAACTTTGTGGGAAAAATATAAAAATTGTATGACAGAAGACATATTGCACCGAATTAGACAAACAAATCAATGCCAAAACATAGATTATACACCAGAGATGTACAATGAAGCATTGGTCTTGATCGAGGATTTATGTGTTCTTATTTCAAATTTACCAATTAATCATTATGGTATGCCATCACCTAATCGTCCAGCCACCTACTTAGTCAATACCGATTTACAACGAGAAAATCAATATGACCATGAAAGTTTAGCAACAATTATCATGAACAGTGAACCATTACTGACAGCAGAACAAAAAATTATTTATGATCGGATTACGCTGGCTGTTGCTGCTGAACAAGGCGTTTTTTTTTCTTGGATGCACCCGGTGGAACCGGTAAGACATTTTTAATATCGTTGATTCTTGCCAAAATACGGTCGCAACAAAAAATCGCATTAGCAGTAGCATCGTCAGGCATTGCGGCTACTTTACTGGATGGTGGGCGAACAGCACATTCACCATTCAAGCTGCCATTGGACGTTCATAATAAACCAGATGCAATGTGTAACATCAAAAAGAATAGTGGAATAGCTGCAGTGTTGCGGAAGAGTTCTATAATAATTTGGGATGAGTGCACAATGGCACACAAATATTCACTTGAAGCATTAAACAGAACTATGCAAGATTTAAACAGCAATAATAAACTTTTCGGTGGTGCTATCTTACTTTTGTCTGGTGACTTCCGGCAGACCTTACCGGTTATACCTCGCTCTACTTTCGCGGATGATATTAATGCATGTTTGAAACAATCATTCTTATGGCGAAGTGTTGAAACACTTCGATTGACCATAAATATGCGAGTACAATTGCAAAATGATCCATCAGCACAAATATTTTCCGAACAACTACTAGATATTGGGAACGGTAAAATAGAACTGCAACCAAATACGCAATGCATTAAACTACCAGACAATTTTTGCACTGTTGTTCAGGATAAAAATGAATTGATTCAGAGTATTTTCCCGGATATACAGAATAATTATTTGAATCATGAATGGCTTAGTCAACGGGCGATTTTGGCAGCCAAAAACGTTGATGTTGACGAAATTAACTTCCAGATACTACAGTTATTACCAGGCGATATGATGTCTTTTAAATCAATCGATACTGTTGTTGATGAAAATGAAAGTGTAAATTTTCCGATTGAATTTTTAAATTCATTAGATATCCCTGGAATGCCACCACATAATCTTCGATTAAAGATTGGTTCCACTATTATTCTCCTCCGTAATTTGAATCCACCTCAATTATGTAACGGTACGCGTTTGGTCATCAAAAAGATCACCGGAAACATTCTTGAAGCAACCATTTTGGCTGGGAAGTTTAAAGGAAAAGTGGTCCTGCTGCCACGTATTCCGATGATACCATCAGATTCTACCATACCCTTCAAAAGGCTACAGTTTCCAATTCGTTTAGCTTTCGCCATTTCTATAAATAAATCTCAAGGTCAAACAATGTCCATTTGTGGTTTAGATTTGGAAAATCCATGTTTTTCTCATGGGCAACTATATGTTGCGTGTTCACGTGTTGGGAAACCGTCTAATATATTTGTGTTAGCTAAAGACAGGTTAACCAAAAACATTGTGCACCGATTGGTGTTAAATTAAATTGAATTTGAAAGTATTTATAATTGAATAGTACTTATATTTGTTATACAAATTAAATGGAAATAATAAATCTGATAAATTTTTATTTTGTACCTATTGATTTCTGCTTAATATCAAGTGTAAGAACATTTTAATTAATTGTGTTCAACGTACTTCCCCTTCAAATCTCAATCCAGTGAATTTGTATACCAACATCAATATTTTCGTCTTTATTGGTAAATAATTTCATTGTACTAAAGGGTTATAGTAGTAGAAAGTCAAATAAGGAGATCACCATATTTTTTTACAAATACCATCTGTGTGAAAAAGCATAGTGGACTCCGTGACTGATGTTCTCTTATTGTTCCTCTTAGATTGTTTACTATAATGTAATATAACAAAAACTTTAGCCACAGCAACGCGTGGCCGGGTCAGCTAGTATATATAAATATATATATATATATATATATATATATATATATATATATATATATATATATATGAAACGGTTGGTTGAACGGTTAAACGGTTGGTTCTTCATATGCCATTTAAAAATGATTGGGAGTGTACAAGTAGGTTTAAAAGACAATTAGCTATATTACAGAGTAATCAAATTATTTAATAAAGGTAAATGTAAATGTGATTTAATGAGAGTAATAGTAAAATAAAAATAAAAAAGGAACGATATTTTTTGTGTGTTACAGATATTTGTTCACTTTTCAGAGTTAAATACTTAAATAATAGTATTAAATGTTGAGGAAAGAGAGAGTTAAATAACCTACAATGAAAATTAAAAGTACGAGAGGAAGGAAGCAAAAGAGCGAGAGTTTTAGTGATCCAAAGTGAGAGAGTGAGAGAATGAGAGTGAGAGAGCGAGAGTGAAAGAGAAAGAGAGGGAGAATATGAGAAAGGATAGAGGTTGAAATGGAAGTATTTATTTGAAATATGGAGTTGAACGGTATACGATAGGTAGGATTGGAGTGAAAATGGGACTTGTCACAGCGCTGATACAGCACGGCGTCCACCTAATCCTCAGTTTTGGCAGACGAGCAGTGGCAATGTCGTTAAGTAGTATTTTCATGAATCCAGTTCGTGACTTCTTTTTTAAACTTTTGAAATGTATTACAGTATTATAGTTTTTATAGAGGAGGGAAGATTGTTCCAAGCACGAATGCCAGCAACAGTGAACGATTTGCTAAAAGTAGAGGTATTGTGGTGAGGGATACAAATAAGGCGTGACGCTCGGGCTCGATGTAGCTTCATAATCTGAAATCGTTGCGAGAGGGTGGAATGATGAGCGCTGATTAAAATCTTGTACGGAAGAAGAAGGCAGTGAAGTAAACGCCATTTATCAACTGCAAGAATTTTAGAATCCGCGTAAAAAGTTGAAATATGAAGTATTTTTGAAGGTCGAAAATAAAACGAATGCATGCATTTTGAGCTACTTGTAATTTACGTAGCTGTTTTAAATTTATGTCAGTAAATAGGAAATCACAGTAATTAAAGTGAGGAATAAAGACGAATTGTACAAGGGTCTGACGAGATCTTGTAGGTAATAGAGTACCCATGCGTGTCAAAACATGCAGGGACGCGAACACTTTTTGACAGATTTTATCAATTTCAGCATTCCAGAGTATTATCTATTTGCACACCTACATTTTCCACGTTGTTACAACATGGTAGAGGAGTCCATTTATGCAAATGTCAGTGAGAGTGGAATGTGATAAATGTTTTAGCGAGTTTCTGGAGCCGATTACAAGACACTGAGATTTATTGGGGTTTAGCAGTAGCCCCATTGATAATGACCAACAGGAGAGACTACGTAGGTCTTCGTTGATTTTTTGAGCAAGTTCGGAAACGCGAGAAGGAGGTCCACTAATATACAATTGGAGATCATTAGCATACACGTGGTGACACCAACTTTTTTATTGACTTGCCTATATCATTAACAGAAATAAGGAATGCAAGGGGTTCTAACATTGAGCCCTGTGCAACGCCATGTGCTAATGGCAATGTACCCGACACACTGTCACCACTCACAACTTTTGTTGCTGGAGGGCCATTTGAGTGTGGATGTGGCACATCCAATGCATTTTAACTTTGCTAACAAAATATCGTTATCGATAGAATCGAATGCGTTGCTAAAATCGAGAAGGACGAGAATTGTGATTTTACCGTTGTCCATTCCATTTCTGGCGTCTTTAATTACACTAAGGAGTGCAGTTTCTGTGCTTTTATCGGGTCATAACTCTGACTGGTTTTTGTTCAAAATACTGTTGGCAAGATACTGATGGGACGGTAATCAACTGGCGTCATAGGATTGGCGCTTTTAGGGAGAGGATGGACAGGTGCTGCCATCCAGGCCGAGGGAAATTCGCCGCTCATTAGCGAGAAATTAATTATGTCTACAATTGCCGGGAGTGCTACTTCAGCTCCGAGCTTCAGCAACTTTACATTGATTCCGTCGGAGCCGGGGGCGTTTGATTTTAGACTCAAAATGTCGGTGGGGGTTACTGACGCAAAGTAGAAAGTGTCTGTAATACTAATATCTGTGCTTCGCAGCGAGCATAAAGTTCGAGATTTTAGGAATGTATTGGCTACGCAAGCTTAACAAAAGCATGATTTAGCGAATCAAGTGACACATTTATGTCTGTTGAATTTCGAATATTTCCAACACCTATAGTTTGCAAGTTTCTCCAGAGAAATTTAGAATCGAAGTTATTTTGAAAAATGGAGTGATAATATTTAATTTTGGCGATTCTCAACACTTGGGTGACACGATTTCTAAGTTTTTTATCCGTAGCGTGGTCGTTGTTTCTTGTTTTCCGAAAACCTTTATAAGCAGTGTCCCTATCATGCATAATTTGGCGAATTTCACCGAATATCCACGAAGCTGCGAGACGTGTCAGGCGTGACGTCTTTTGTGGTATATGTCTATTTACTAGTCCATTTAACAAGTCAGTAAATACTGCTACTTTACCATTAATCGAGATTTCTTTTTGAACAAGATTCAATGGAACCGAAAATTTACCAGAAACAAAGGAATTTGCATGGAAGTTCTTATAATCTCGATATTTTATTATTTTCGGTGTGTATTTGGGACACTTTAGATTATACGATACGTAGATAAGATCATGTTTTGATACTCCTGGAACAGAAAATTGTCCATGAGAACGCGCTCTTTAAGCAATAAAAGGCAAACAGTGATCACGCAAATTGCACGGTTTTCACTGTTCAGACTAATGAATATATTCTGATAGTTATTTCACTCACAGGTTTGAAAATATGATCAGCAGGGGTTAGACTTGGTGCCAGGATGAAGATACGGCGCCGGTCTGGCACCGTACGGGGTAGCGACTCATGATTCTGAGTTTGCGCTTGGGGGAGAGTCGGGCGCCGTTCGGGTTGATGACTCATGGTTCTGAGCTGGCGTGTGGGTGCTGGGTCGGGCGCCGCTCAGGTGCCGTACGGGGTGCGAAGGGCTCGGGCAGTTTACAGTATCAACACTAATATGCTCTTGCTGTCGGTGATGTGTCGTGCCAATATGACTCGTGAACAGGTGGTTAAAATTGAAGCGTTCAGCTTTGATTTCATGTTATCTGGAAGACTGATTGACATTTGTTTAGGTCTCCGCCCGATGTTCGTATAACACGAATGGCGTGATGCGGTGGTGAATGTGAAGGATTGAACTTGGTGATTAAATGTGGTGGAAGGCGTGATAGGGTGATTTTGAAAAGAGCCGCGCCTAATGTTGGTGTTTGGTGGAATATATGAAGGGTGATTGTGTGAAGCGTTTCAGCTGGTGATCGTGTAGGGTGGCAGGCATGAAGGGGCGGTTGTGTGTGAACGGCTCTACCTGGTGATCGTGTGTGATGGCAGGCGTGAGAGATGTGTGAAGGGTTCTGTCTGGTGTTCGAGTGTGGAGGCAGGCGTGAACGGGTGGTGGTGTGTGAAGGGCTCAGCCTTGTGTTCGCGTTTGGTGGCGGGCGTGAAGGGGTAGTTGTGTGTAAAGGGCTGTACCTGGTGATCGTGTGTGAGGGCAGGCGTGAGGGACGTGTGAAGGGCTGTCTGGTGTTCGTGTGTGGTGGCAGGCGTGAACGGGTGGTGGTGTGTGAAGGGCCCAGCTTGGTGTACATCGCGGCGCACGAGATCGGCCACGCGCTGGGCGTGGCGCACTCCAACGTGAGCGGGGCGCTGATGGCGCCGCTGTACGGGGCCAAGGCGCGCTCGCGGGCGCGGGCGCGGGCGCGGGGGCGGGAGGTGCTGGAACGCCTGCCCGAGGACGACGCGGCTGCCGCCGCCGCCCTCTACGGCCCCGCGGCGCTGCCCGCCGCCCCTGCGCCGCCGCCGCCCGCCTGCCCGCCCTCCCCCGCCGCGCCACCGCCGCCCCTCAGCGCCGCCCTCGCCGCCCCCGACGGCTTCCTCTACCTGCTGCGAGGTAACGCGGTTAATGCGCGAGGCCGACAATAACTTTTGTTTTTTACTGATTCGTTATTACTCCATACTTTCCTGGATCAAGAGGAACGTGGTTACCATGTAAATACGTAAATACAATAATTGAATGATGCTATTCGTCTTATGAAGGGAATTAGAAGAGGTAAAGGCAAACCGAGTCAAATGAACATCTTGTTAATTAGAAAAAAAGTAGATATAAATTATTAGAACAGGGTAAAAAATAAAATTTTGTATGTACCACAGGCGTTAAATAGTTCTAATAATCTCAGCGAAGAAAAGCCGTTGGGCTAGAGGCCCTCAGTACTTTCGATTAATGGCGCTTCAACTGCTAAGTTAATTAGTCCTGTCAGGGTAGGGCATGTTTTTATGCCGGGAGATGGCGGTGATCTTCCCCCGCTGGATGGGGACATCCGCCTCCGACCTACCGTCGGCTCGCGGGGGTTTCTCCAACCAGTTATCTCCCATCAACGGGGCACCGACCCAGAGGGACAAGCTCTAAATTCCCGACCGGTCTCCCGACACGTGTAGTACGTGTAGTGCATATAAGTGGAAATAAGGGGTAGGAAGGGAGAAGGAATGGAAACGAAAGACCGCTTGTGGTCCGTTTGTTAGGGTACTGCTCCGGCATTCGCGTGGAATTGACGGAGAACCATAAATTGTGTCGAAAATACTGCCACCGTCGCGACTCAAACATAGGACCTCCCGGTCAGAGTTACTGCAGTGGCATAATTTGATGCCCCGCGCCACCTCTCCCGGTATACACGTCTTTGCATTCACCTAGCGCTTACGATACTTGAGCATTAAGATCGGGTTAATGATGGGTTTTCTCCGTAATGTCGCGGGAGTATCCTATAGTCGGGAGCTGACTTGTTTGCGCGCGGGGGGGACGCGGGGTGCGGGATGTCTGCCGCCTTTTCTCGTGCATACGTCACCATTACCATGACAACCGAGCAACTATTCGTACTGCTGACATCTGCCCATTGTCGACAAGCTTGCTTTATGAATCACAATCCAGGCTCGGTCCACGGTTCTATACCACGTACTTTCTGTCGTGAGAGTGCTTATTTCGTAACATAAGTGTATAACGTATTAATTTTAATTTTGGTGGATTTTTTTGTAACTTTTGGTGGAACGGTATGGCTTCTGTTCGTGGGAAAGTCCAAACAATACACTGCGAAGCTAGGGAAATTAAACGTCTCGTTATTAATAAATGTGACGCAGAAAATAATTCGGGCGTTCTTCAACTCCCGCTGCATAACAGCAATTTTTGGGAAGCAAACTTTACTGGAGTATCTGTTCGAACTGTGACACCAATTAGAAAAGAAGGATTTTAAGCCGGCGGGGCAGCCTTGAGTACTCCCGATAAGAAAAGGCCATTTTGTGAAGAAAAGAAAATTCCACTTTGGTGACTTTGATAAGAGGGTGATTCGTGATTTGATTCATGATTTTATACTGTTAGAAAACAAGTATCAACTGCATAAAAAATGCTGACGGCAATCCAAGAGAAAATTAATTTTCCCTGGGGTGTGCGCACATTGCGAAGCTTGCTCCACGCAATGGGTTTTAAGTGGAAAACATGTCGTAACCTTAGACAAGTTTTGATTGAACGGCCTGACACTCTCAACTGGCGAGCGAGATATTTGAGAGGAATTCAAAATTATAGAAATGATGCGAGACACATAATTTACCTTGATGAGACATGGGTTGACAATAATCTTACATTGTGAAAATGCTGGAGTAGCGAGGATTTTCCCGGAATTTTGACAATCATCCACTTGACTGAGGTGAGAAAGTCAGATAGTTACTAGTTTTTATATATTTTAATAATGTCATCTTTCAGCATATTGTTATTAATTTTGTTAGCTCTACTTGTTGGCTTACTTGTTTTACTTATTGTCGTATGATGTTTTAACTTTGGCACTTGGAATAATATATTTGGGACAGCTAGTAGTTGCAGATTAGGCGGGGGGAGGGTAGCTTCCAACACCACCGAGCGCATTCCTCAGCCTCGCAATCAAGTCAGCTCCCAACCATAACTGTTATCGTTTCTAATTTATAAAATAATTGAAATGTATAGAAAATTCAAAATATTACGGCGGGCTACCAGTTGAAATTAACGTTTTATTCACTTTGACCCGCATTCACTTGTCTGTTCGACTGTCAACTCAGAGCACACCCGCACATACAATACAACCCTTCCAGCGCCTCGAATTACATAAAAAAGACTCATCTTATTAATATTATAAAATAGATAATTTATTAATAGAGCAAGAACATAAACTAAATAAATAAGTAATAAATGTTATCTACATAACAGTTACAGTTTAAAATTATACGATGACAATGATTATATACGTTTAAAATTATACTATGAAAATATTACAATAATCAATTAAACATGTAAAATTATGTTGAATTAAATAAGCACATAGTTTTCAATATTGAAATACAAATTAATAATTCATAACAGCATTATACTTTTCTTAGCGTATTTGCCACGCATAACGAAATAATCTGTAACATGTTTGTGGTTAGGGAGCAAGATCTTGTGTGCTAGTAACAATTGTGTGTGCTAAATGTTCTGCAGGTGTCCTATGCTAGTTTTTACCTGAAGTATAAATTCACAAACTCTCGTGTTCAAACAGAGAAACATATCAAATAGAGAACATGTATTTTGGGCAAAATTCGAAATACGGGGTAAACGATTCAGTTCTTCTAAGAAAGATGTTTCGAAAAATATTATTTTGGTGTTAGGTACCCTCCAAAACGTGTATTTCCGTTACGCTTAGAGCATCGACTTTCATTATATTAGGTATATACTGTGCTTTAACTCCTTTTTTTATAAAAAAGAGAGAAAGTACTAAATAAAGAATACGAAATTACGTAATAAATCGTTTAACAATATTAAATTTCACAGAATTGGTCATAATACTCATCTGTTATTTGCTCAATTTAGAGTGGTGCGCATTCTATCGATATTCGAACGAATTCGGAGCTCAGGAAAGAAGAAAAGTACGTGGGACGGAAAGGAAGACTTTGCACTACTATTCAAAGAAGAGATTTGTACTTATTAAGAGGTTTTTTGAAAAGGTTAAAATAGTATTGAGCGAAACACGGCCTGTAAAACAAATATTGGATTTACTATGTTAAAACATCTAATATCGGCTCGGTTTACAAACTTCAAATGCGTATTTCCTGTTTGCCGGCTTCATTACCTTAATATGAAAAAGAGACAGACATAGTAATTGGTTTCCAAGAAAAAAGGCAGTTTCCATTCGAGGCGTGTGTGTCCTTGCAACAGTGAATGCTGAATGCGCACACGCATGAAAAACGGTTAAGGCAGCTTTGGGCATCAGCTAATCACCCTGCAGTGCCTCTGACCGGGAGAGGTAAGGTTCGATTCTCGACGTTGGCAGGATTTTCGACACTAGCTACATAGATAAAACGAATTGAGGCACGGTCTGAAGAAACATTCTAGAGACTGGCTGCTCATGCGTAGTTTCTGTGTTTTTTCCGGTCAACACCAGGCGAATGTCGCAGCAGTTCTCTAACAGATGGGCTATAGACCCACGGACTTTCCTTCCCCTCCTTTCTCCTACCCTCACCCCTTAATTTAATGACCACACATGTGCGGAGAGCAATCGGGAGCTCTGAGCTTGTCCCGGCTGGGAGGGTTCCTCGCCGTTGGGAATCACGTGGTTGGAGAAATCCCCGCAAGCCGACGGCGCCAGATCTCGCCTTCCACCGCCACATGCAGAAATCAAAGCCTGCACTAGTTGGTGAGTGCCTGAGTTGGTGCTCCGGGCACAGGTAATGAAGGAGTGGCGCGCTGGGCGTGTGCGCAGGCGCGTGGGTGTTCCGCCACGACGGGCGGCGCCTGTCGCCGCCGGCGCCGCTGCCGCTGGCGCGCACGTGGCCCGGGCTGCCGGCCGACGGCGTCGACGCCGCCTTCGCCGCGCGCTCAGGGAAGCTGTTCTTCTTCAAAGGCGCGCGCTACTGGCGCTACTCGGCCGCCGGCCAGCCCCCCGACCACGGCTACCCTCGGCCGCTGCGCCTGGGCTTCCCCGGCGCGCCCGCCGCCCCCGACGCCGCGCTGCTCTGGCCCGCCAACGGCCAGCTGTACTTCTTCAAAGGTACAACCGCACTTCCATCTCAATACCCAACGGGGGGTGGTGAGGTGGGGAAACGCCATGGCCAGCGTCGCACCGGATGAGCGTGTTGGGAACGAGGGCTGTGGAAGAAGGCGGGGTGAAAGGGGCTGCGGAGGGAAGTGTAGTGGGGAGGCAGGAAGGGGCAGTCCGCCTGTGCACAACGCTAGCGCGGAAACCGTTCAGCCGATTTTCTCCAAAATTGATATTCCCTAATCGTTCTAGCTGATGTCGCGAACCCTGGGAATTGTTACAATATTTGTGCTACACATATTTTTGATATTTTATATTTGAAAATGTTTATACATATAGTTACAATACATTACAATATTTATTGTTCAGAAATTTGTATGACTGTCAATTACTAATCGACAATAATTGACAGTAATTGACAATATATTGTTATAATAAAAAATATATAATACAAAATTCTTACATATTTACAGTATTTTGAGTACAATGTACTTCCTGGAAATAATTCTTAAATGTTGAAAAGTTGTAAAGTAAAAACACTGCATACTAACAAGCCATTATCCCGAAGCCAGACGTTAGCGCGCTTTTTAGACGATCGGGACGGAAACACGCAAGTCGGCAACACCGTACGCGTAGCTCGCTTAGTTCAAATCGAGTGACAAGTTTCTTATTAAGAGATCTTACACTTCCCTCGGTGTACTGGGAGTAATGGAAAGACCATCACTCCTAGAAAATCTGGACTTTTATATTAACCAGATATTCAGCAGAGATAAAATGATGGATGATGGATATAATACAAGTATAAATTTTGCTGGATAGAATGTAGAAAACTTTTGAATTTTCGCAACTTTAGAAAAATCAGGGTTTTTAACGACAATGAGACATGCACCATTTGCATAAATGTCCTTCATACTATCGAAATGAAAAAAAATAAAACAATGTAATTATAGAAAAAGTAAACGAGAAGAGATCTCTATTAAAAACCATTAGGAACAGGAAAACAAAAATTCTTTCGACACATTTTAGGCATAACAAATGCTTAAATACAATTTCGAAATGTAAAATAGTTGGAAAACGAGGAAGAGGGAGACCTAAAATATAAATTTAATAACAACTTCAATCCCAATTACAATTTTAAAAAACTATGCAGATGCCAAAAGGACAGTGGAGGACAGAATGTTATTGAGGCAGCGACATGGAACAATGCCTGTAGGATGATAATGACTATCGAAGAATAAAATTTAATCAAAAACGTTGGAGCTTTTTTTTTAAATGTCCCAGGGGCTTCGTGTAAAGGAAAAGGAATAGCTGAAATTCCAATCATTCCAATTTTATAATTTATTTAAAAAAATGTATTACATAACTAGTGCAAAAAGTATTACGTAACTATTACTAAATGCGAGAAAGTATGTGTTGTTTTAGCACTACTAGTTTCGCGCCGCATTACATAACTTTCCCTATATTACGTATATTACTCCGTATGTACGTATGTACAAGAGAGAGTAAAAACTCTGTAATTGATGTTGAAAAGAAATTTTCAATAAATATTTATTCAGTATTATCTTGAGATTTCGTGGACCAATTCACACTTCCTTGAAAATATTTGAAGTAATTATTCAATGTTGTTTGACAGTTGGCTTTTCGTGATAGTCACAAATATAATAATAAATCTTTTCACTCTTGAGAAAGCTACGTGGCTGAACACGCTGACTTACAAATATTTCACCATAATGCTGCTGATTACGAAAATACTGGTACAGGAAAATCACAATCCAGAACTAACAAGACACGTGTTCATTCTTCACTGTACACCCCTATTCCTCCACAATTACGTACACAGCACTAACAGACCTCGACAGAAACTTATAATTGTTGCTGCGAGAGCGAATTTTGAATGAATAATTATGCAAATAAATGTCGTCAGTCTGCGCAAACCACAGTGTACACAGAACGAGCAAATAGTATAAGATAAAGGAATCTAAGCTTTTTTGCCGTGACGTCACAAAGTTTGCCAAAGGTTGAAATATAGCAGGCATTAGTGGTATCGATATGTGCCGAACCTGCAAAAATTTAATGGAATGTACAAGAATATCTTATCCTATAGAATATGGTGAGAGAAACATTTCTATGCTATCAAATAGGCATTAACATGCGAGAGAACATTTGCTGCACGCGAAGTAAAGTTTCATCAATCATGCGAATAGATTAATTAGAACAAAATTATGGTACATTTAGTTTTTATGTTTCATGCGTTTTTCTTGTGTGAGTATACTAACTTAACGTTAAGTTAGCGTTCCCACCTTTAGTGTTGAATATTTCGATGTTGCGCAAATTTTCAAAATTTTCGAATTTGGGTATAAATTAGTCTTTAATTCGGGCAAACGTCTGGTACATTTAGTTTTTATGTTTCATGCGTTTTTCTTGTGTGGGTATGCTAACTTAACGTTAGCGTTCCCACCTTTAGTGTTGAATATTTCGATGTTGCGCAAATTTTCAAAATTTTTGAATTTGGGTATAAATTAGTCTTTAATTCGGGCAAACGTCTGGTAATTTAGTTTTTATGTTTCATGCGTTTTTCTTGTGTGGGTATGCTAACGTAACGTTAAGTTAGCATACCCACATTTTGTGTTGAATATTTCGATGTTGTGCATTAGTAGAAAATTTTTAAATTTTTAAATTAGTCTTTAATTAGAACAAAATTCTGGGATACAGTTTTTCAATATTGTGATAAGTGGGTATGCTAACTTTACGGACATCTTGGCAGGGCTCTCGCAGACGTTCCTCGCCCCTGCTGCCGCCGCGTCTCGACCGAGCCCAACTGCCCGACCAGCGCCCGCGCTCGAGGGGGAAACTTTGCTTTATTGTTTTGGCATTGTTTGTTGTTTTTAGGAGGAGAATTAATGTATGTTGTGTTTTGCAAAGTAAAGCACACAATCTCGATTTTCGTGTGTTTGAACGGTGACATTCGCAGGAGCAGGGCTAACTAGCGTCCTAGTCTTACCCGGAGAGAAAATACAAATTGTGACCACTCCATTGCCCTCCACGTACGGAACGATCTGAGTGGGAGAGACATCACACACTATATATGTATATATATATATTTATAATTAATATTGTAATTATTAATTTAATAGAAATAGTTATATATTTATAATGTAATTTAATAATTATTCCCGAGGTACCGCGACGTCATTCCGTCGCGTTCCGCCAGAGACAAAGCCATATATATATTGACCGTACTCACCCTAGACCATCCTTCAACGTGGAAATGCACTAACTTTTGTTATTCAATTCAAAATACCCTCTGACATACACACCCTGAAATATTTTAAACAATATTGCTTGTAATTGCATTCAAAATATCCTCTGAGATTCACCAAAATTCATATGAATTGTTCACTGAAAAAAAGCCTTACTGCATTTAACATTCATTGACATACAAGTACATGCAACACCACAAGATTTGCACTTGTATGATGGCAAGCTTATTTCGCGTTCATTAATTCCACCATTTTCCTTGTCCCTGTTCGGGCGCCAAATATGTGACCGTACTCACCCTAGACCATCCTTCAACGTGGTCTGTCAGCACGTATGTGTATCGTTGATCACACATTGTTGAAATTTATTAAATATGGGACAGGTATCAGGGGGAAGGATCTTGTTTGCTGCATGCACTTACTAAGCATTTGAAAGACAAAGAGCAGCTCTTTAAAGAATAAGGACAATAAAAAACATTTGTTAATAAAATTACATTGACTAAATACCTTATGGGTGATCACCACTACTTATTATGATTATTTGCAGTTACTAGGCAATCGGCTAAATTATTTACAAACATATCAGCTTGGTTACTATTGTACTTCATTTCCGTTAGAATGCCACATAAATACTTGTTGTTCCGCGACGGCTTCCAAGGCCGCCCCTCTCCAACCCTCGTCCCGGGCACGTCGGCTTCGCCCGGTGGCGCCCGGCGCTGCTCGGCGCCGCCCGGAGAGACGCTGCCGCCGTGCAATCCTCGCGAAGCCGGAGGCGATTTCCAATTTTCATTTCCCGCGCTTCGCGAAGTGACTACTCGTTTCCACAGTTAGAGACCAATCCCAAATTATTATATTGCCATCGCACTATTCATCGCCACTGCCTTTTTTCATTCACTCCCTGTCTTAAATACCACATTTCACACACGTCATCCACTCTGAGGGTCTTGCTAATACACTGTATCTCTGGGAATAATTTTCATTAACTCACAAACTATTCGTCCGCTGATATATCATGGCGTTTCTATTACTTGCATATGCCTCGCCACACGCGTGTCTACGTGTGTTGCTCTTATTATGTCCCACAAAACTGCAACTTGTTCGATTACTGTTGTGGCGTCTTTGCCGGGGCAAATAATTACAGACGTGAACGGCTTGTAAATATTTAGTATTTATTAGAATAAAGATACTCCGACACCATAACACTATATACAATATTTACAATTAATGTTAACCGTTACAAGAAGGAACCTTCCCTGGTAACCACCACCGCTGGCCCGATAATTAATTACCATCCCCGGTGTGATGCACCAGTATCTTACGCGAGCATACATGCGAGTATGCCGCACCTGCCGTCACGACGTAGCACGCCGGCTTCGATTCCCCGCCTCGGTAGCCTATGCATTACAATGCAACGCCGCGCACAACCCTCACAACGCCCTACCGACGCGCTCAAACCTGAAGAATCAGAAGAACAGAAGAAAGCTCTGAAGTCGGAGCCCGCTTATATACCCTCTGAGCCGGCTGACGGAAGCGCGTCACCCGCAGTGTCCGCCGACGCTCCTCCGCCGGCTTCGGGGTTTCCAAACCTGCACCCACGACACGGCAGTCCTTCCCAAGCCTTTGTGCAGCCCGGCGTCACTTCCGCCAGCGCTGTCCACATGGCTGATATAGTACGTTTGTGCTGGCGACAGATATGACGCCACAAACTCCTCTATACCCCCCCGGGAATTTTCGTCGCAGTTGCAATCAACACAGAAGGAAAATTCCACAAGTGTGAAAATCCTAGGCCGATCGGCTCACATTATATACAACTGCGCCTGACTTGGCTAATACACAGATAAAGAAAACAAACAGAGAAGGCCCTACTAACCTACCCCATTGACATATTTTTACTCTCACATTGTACATTGTACTAAATATTAAAGATCTTGCCGTACGGTCGGTCCCTCTTATGCATTGTTAAGATTTTTCAGCCTGGTGTGGTAACCTCAAATAACCATAGTACGTTCCTTTTCCTTTTACAACCAAATTCTTGAATTAAATTAATTTTGTACAATACACCCACTACCAAAATGACACATACAATATCACAAATATAGCCACAAACATTACATCAATAAACATTCAAAATCAGATACAGTTCTATACACACAAACTGACACACTGAATTACAAAACCCTATACAGTGATAAATGCACAAAAAAAACAATAAGCTAACTTTTACCCTGTTTTACATTTAAAACCACATACAGTGATACTCTTAAAATGAAACATAAACAATTTTTACATCTCTCTCTTGAAGGATTGTACAAAGTTTTCTTCTTGCCAGAATGAATATAAATGAATACAAAAGTTCATGATATTTGCTGGAAACTATTCTTTCGAAGGCTTCTTGGGAAAAGTTTACTCAATCTTGACACAACACAACAAACATCACATTCACCTATACATCATTCTTCTTGCACTATTTGTTTTGCACTGTGTTCCAGTGTTTTCGGCGCACACGTATCGGCATTGCCGGGTGCAGTGTGCCCCTCTGCAACTTCGGACACTGTCTGGCGCTCATTTTCAAACTTCCTACTGAGAATGTCAGCATTTACGTTTAATATCCCTTTCCTATGGCTTATGATAATGTTGTAATGCTGAATCGCCAGAGACCACCTAAGCAATCTAGGATTATTCCCAGCATTCTGTTGTAACCAGACTAACGGGTTATGATCCGTTTCTATCTTTAGCAAAACATTACCGTCTAAATAGTAACGCAACTTCCCTAAACCCCAAATTAAAGCAGCACACTCTTTCTCCGTGGTGCTCCATTTTAATTCCCCGTCTGAGAATTTTTTACTGAGAAAAAGAATCGGATTTTCATTCCCTTCCTGATCTAACTGTGATAACACAATGGCTGCTCCCCTAAGTGCCGCATCACATTGCAGTAAAAATGGCTTACTAAAATCAGGTGCATGTGTGACTGCCCCCTGACACAGTGCGTCGCGAAGCTGTATAAACGAGTTTTCGCACTCTTCCGACCACCGGATTTTGCCTTGCCTATGTGTTCCCCTCAATAGATCAGTGAGCGCAGCTGATTTCTCCGAGAAATTTCTGATGAACCGTTTATAATACGATATCAGACCTATAAATTTACGGATTTCCTTTTTTGTCGTAGGCCGTGGATATTCTTTTATTACTTGAACCTTGGCTTCATTTGGTCTCATCAGACCACTGCCAATCTCGTATCCTAAGAACGTAACCGATTTCCTAGCGAACTTACATTTCGCCGGTTGCACACGTAAATTGGCCTCACGTAACTTTTGGAATACTATTCTGAGATGTTTGCAGTGATCATCCCAGTTGTCGCTAAAGATTGCAATGTCGTCCATATATGGGACGGCGAACTCCGCGCAATCTTTCAATAATGCCTCCATAAGCTTACTGCAAACATATGGTGCATTTTTGATGCCGAAAGGCATCCTGAGGGGTTTATAAGACCCGAATTTTGTCGTAAAGGTGGCATACCGTTGAGCGCGCTCGCTCATTTGGATCTGCCAAAATCCTTTACATAAGTCAGTTGTGGTTATGATTTTGGCCTTCGCAACTGTTTCAATTCGCTCGGCTAAACTCGGAAGCGGAAAATATTCAGTACGAATAACCTGATTTAACTTGCGGTAGTCAATACATGGCCTGGGTTTTTTCCCGGGTGCTTCCACCAAAATCATAGGGGATGTGGAATCAGAATCTGAAGGCTCGATGATACCATCCCTTAGCATTTTCGTGATTTCATCCTGGAGGATTTTAGTTTGGCGATGAGACGTGCGATACGGAGCGCTCCTCACCCTTGCATTTTCGTCCAGCAATTCAATGTCCATCTGAACGTTTTTAGTGAGCCCTGGCCTATCAGAAAAGATGTCCCTAAACTCAATTACAAGCTCTCTCAGCCTTTCACTTCCTTCCGGCTCCATTTCTGTGCCTGCGAGCATTGCCTCTACATCAAATTCCTCCGGTTCTAATTTTAAGGCGTATTTCTCTATTCCGTCCTCCATAATTTCACCTATTTGTTTTTGATTGACAATAAAGTTAACATACTCTGTCCTTTGTACGTATGCTTTGATCATATTGACATGATATACCTTGCCTGTACTTTTGTTCGGCATTTGAATGACGTAATTCGTGTCAGACACCTTCTCTACAATCTCTCCCGGTCCTATCCATTGCACAGATAATTTGCGCACCTTGTTGGGAGCAAACACTAATACTTTGTCTCCTACATTAAATGTACGTATCACCGCTTTCTTATCATACCAGGTTTTTCTTTTCACCTGAAGTGCCGATAGTTTTTCATGAGCTGAGTCTCTAATTACCTTCAATCTGTTTGCAAGACGAAATATATACTCCGTTACTTCGCTACTTTCCGGCTCTATTCCAGAGAGATTCTCGTAAAGCAACGTAATAGGAGTCCTTAAATTTCTACCGAATACTAATTCTGCGGGCGAGAATCCAAAACTTTCATGAAAACTTGTTCTTAAAGCGAACAAGATGGCCGGGATCTGTTTTTTTCAGTCAGTTCCAGCTTCAAGACACAGAACTTTAAACAGCCTATTTATTGTACTATGTACACGCTCAACCGGATTGGTCTGCGGATGATAAACTGAACTATGGATCAATTTAATTCCGAATTTATTTGCGAATTCTGCCATCAGCGTGCTTCTGAAGCACGGGCCTTGATCCGTTTGAATTTCCCGTGGGAAACCGGTTCTGCAAAACTGCAAAAGCTGCAACAACTGCAAAAGCGCATCAATTACAGTAGGAGTTTGAAGATCTGGAATCGGTATTGCTTCGGGGTACCTCGACGCAACACAAATAGCAGTAAGTACGTGGACATTTCCGGTACTGCTTCTCTGAAACGGGCCTATCGTATCTAAATTCAATCGCGAAAAGACCTCTCTTATAGTGGGGACCAACACTAAAGGTGCCTTCTTCCGATCACCACTATGACCTACGCGCTGGCAGCTGTCGCATGAACGCACAAATTGCTCCATCTCTTTAAAACAATTTGGCCAGAAGAAGTGCTTAGACAAATTGTTCTTCGATTTAGCTATTCCTAGATGAGCACTGACAACTTCATGACAAATCCTTAATATAGGCCCACGAAATTTACCGGGCACAACTAACATTTCATAAATGTCGCCCTTTTTGCTCTTCCGTTTCTTAAATAATAAGGAATTCCGAACAAAATATGTAGCTCTTTCAGATTCTGCTTTTACGTCCTTATACTTTTCAAACAAAGTATTTACACCCTCATCTCCCTTCTGCGCCGCGCTGAATTGTTCCGTATTTACCTTCAACATTTCAGCGATCGGCACTGCCAATTCTAATTCTTCTCCGTCTGCTAATAGACAGATTTCCGGGAATTCCTCCGACGGTTCATGCTCGTCTTTGCCCGGCTTTGCTGTGAGGTCGCCATCCGCCTCCGGCAAATTACCTGCGGGTCCCCCGCAAATTCTGCTTTTGTTCTGCTTTCCGCCGCAGCCTTACTGCGCGTCGTAACCATGTTCACAGTTTGTTCTTCTACTAAGCCCTGTTTAATATCCTGCAGAAGTTGATACGTTCTGTTACTTAATAGATAATAACTAAGTTGATTTTCCTTCGGCACTATAGCGGCCCTAGTGATTACACTACCTAATTCTGAATTTAGGCGAATTTCCGCCACCGGCAATTTAATGGCAGTTGAATGAAGCGGCTGTTTGATCCAGACCGATTCGCCCGTATAATCACGATCTGTGACTAGATTCGCGGATACAAGATCAAATGACGCGCCCGTGTCTCTCAAGATCTCAGTCGGCTGCTCATTCACGGTCCCTGCCACAATGTGCTGCCTCAAGAATTCCCTTGCCTCGGGTTCACACACGTGATTTATTTGATTGCCCTGTTTCCGTTGACAGTTCTTAATCAAGTGCGTTGTCGACTGACATTCATAACACTTGCGGACATAAGGTGCCTCGAATTCTTTCTTCGCGCTATGTTTCTCTACCCCATTCGTACTTCCTGCCGGCTTGGGTGCCACGTGAGGAGCAACAGGTGCCCTGTTGTTTCCGTGTTCTTTCCGGAATGTTCTTTCCGGCCGGAAAGATGGTAACTGTGGCTTCTTCCACCCTTGCCGCGCATTCTCGTACGCATCAAGTCTTTTCGCGAACTCGAGCGGATTCGCAAATTCGGCCCATTTATCCACAAAGTGATCCCGCATATCCCCTGGAACTTTATGCTTCATTTGATCGGCCACGATCAAATTCAATAAACCCTCGAATGTGTTTATTTTAAGTCCCGCTACCCACTCTCTGGCATAGTTTAGCAATTCCCTCGCGAATATGCTCCAAGTCGCTCCGTTTTTGCTATGTTTCCTAAACAACTGCCGGAATTTCTCGGCATCAAACCTGTACAACTCTAACAATTTCGATTTCAACTCCGCATAATCTAACGCTTCTTCTTGTTCATCTAAAGTAAGCCATGTGTTAACATTATGCGGAAGTAATCCTATTAAATTCACAACCCAATCTTCTTCGCAGATTTTCAATTGCCTGCACTGGCTTTCAAACGCGCTCAGATAAGAAGTGATGTCGTCCTGCTCTCCTTTAAATCTACCAATTATTTGTCCTATTCTAAAATAATCCCTAGCGTGTTCCGAACGCGCTTCCGAACGATTCTCCGAATTTGTTTCGCCCGTCTGGGCATTTTGCACTCTCGCAAGTTCTAACTGATATTCCCTTTCTTGTAATATTCTCTTATCCTCCCTATCTCTTTCGTGCTGTTGCCCCAATTCCTCCGTTAATTCAACGGAATAATCCTCATGCTCTACTATTAATTTCTTTAAAGTCGGATTTGTTTCCGATCCATCTAATTCTATTCCTAAATCCCTGGCGATTCGGATCATTCCCTCCTTTCGAAATCTCAGTAAATGCGCCATTGCTTTCGAACAGTGCCTTACGCGTTGCAAAAGAACACACTTACCCTTAGCTTCCACTGCTTGCACGTCCGTGGCTGCTTCCTGCGCTTATGCGTGCACGTTCGGCGCTGACGGATGTCGTGATGAGATGGATGGATTGGCTGCAACTCGTCCTTCCTTCCTTCCTTCCCGTCCTTCTGCTTGAAGTTTCGCCCCGCCGGTGTACTCGCACGTTTTCGTTCGCGTTTTACTTTATTTCGCGCACTATGAATATATTTACGTCGAAACTGTTCCCTGGCTGAGCCTTGCTCGCTCGCCCACTATTTAATCTTTCTCCGGCGGATACCTGCGGCCAAATTTACTTTCACTTCCGCGCGCACGGTCCGCTGTTCTGGGTGACTGTCCTGCTGGTACAAAGCGCCCTAACTGCTGGATGCTTTGTTCGTTTCTATAGCTGTTGCTACAATACCGACCGAACCTTGAACGTGAACCGCAGAATTCTATCCCTTCTACGCTCACTAATTACCCATGGACGGATGAAGCCCCTTACTGGCGTAATTATTCTACCTGCCGTTCCTGGCGTGCTTCCGTGTGATGCTGCCTACCACAGACAAACACCGCACATACACAACTGCGTGGTCGTTTACTAACCATAAACTGCGTGCTTGAACCGCTACATACACTACACTTGCGTGGTAGTTCCTGAACCGCTGCCTACACTATAACTACGTGGTAGTTCTTGAACTGCTGCCTCCATTCTACACCTACGTGGTAGTTCGCGATCCGCTGCATACACTACACGTGCGTGGTAGTTCATTAACCGCTGCTTACACTACACGTGCGTGGTAGTTCGTTAACCGCTGCTTACACTACACGTGCGTGGTAGTTCGTTAACCGCTGCCACCATTCTATCCCTCCTACGTCTGTGGCGTCTTTGCCGGGGCAAATAATTACAGACGTGAACGGCTTGTAAATATTTAGTATTTATTAGAATAAAGATACTCCGACACCATAACACTATATACAATATTTACAATTAAAGTTAACCGTTACAAGAAGGAACCTTCCCTGGTAACCACCACCGCTGGCCCGATAATTAATTACCATCCCCGGTGTGATGCACCAGTATCTTACGCGAGCATATATGCGAGTATGCCACACCTGCCGTCACGACGTAGCACGCCGGCTTCGATTCCCCGCCTCGGTAGCCTATGCATTACAATGCAACGCCGCGCACAACCCTCACGACGCCCTACCGACGCGCTCAAACCTGAAGAATCAGAAGAACAGAAGAAAGCTCTGAAGTCGGAGCCCGCTTATATACCCTCTGAGCCGGCTGACGGAAGCGCGTCACCCGCAGTGTCCGCCGACGCTCCTCCGCCGGCTTCGGGGTTTCCAAACCTGCACCCACGACACGGCACTCCTTCCCAAGCCTTTGTGCAACCCGGCGTCACTTCCGCCAGCGCTGTCCACATGGCTGATATAGTACGTTTGTGCTGGCGACAGATATGACGCCACACTGTTCATTTTCACCTTATTTGGTTTTACTTACGAGTTAGCGTTGCTTTTCACCACTTTTACCACTTTGAAACTCGAGGCGGTTGGATTTTGATTTCCATCGTGTCTACCACCGTCTTCGCAACGCTCACATGCCTCCATCCTTCCCTCTCTTCTGAACCGCCCTCCATCTGCCTCGACTCCCGTCCGCCCTCCAGTCTGTCCTCCCGTTCACTCGCCCTTGACTCGTTCGTGTGCTGATTCCTTCCAAGGAAACCTTATTACTTGTTTGAACTTTTGGATTGATCAGATGGGCGTTGCGTAAGTAGTAAGATGTGGTGCGCAGGGCCGCTGTACTGGCGCTATGCCGGGCCGCGGGGCGCGGGCGCGGGCGCTGCCGCGGGCGCCGGGAGGGGCTACCCGCGCGCTGTGAGTGCGTGGAGGGGCGTGCCGGCGCCGCCCGACGCCGCCCTTGCCTTCCGAGGACACACCTACTTCTTCAAGGGCGACTCCTACGTGCGCTTCAACGACTCGGCCTTCGCGGTGAGCAGCTGCCCCTCCGCACGCGCGCCTTCGCACCATGCCTGCTCTTCCTCTTTTTCTTATTCAATTCATTGTTCAGTGATTTCGGGCGCGACAACTGCTATGGTCAACAGTCCCATAAGTGTAATTCTTTCCTTGGTAGGTATCGGTTATCCTGCTGGCTGGTGTGTTTTGGCACCGACCTACCGTCGGCTAGAGGGGTTTTCCCCAAGCAGGTATCTCCCACCAGCGGGGCATTGCCCCAAAAGGGACAAGCTCTAAGCTCCCGCCTGGTCTCCCGGGATGTGCGGTAGTGTAGTGCGTATGCAGGCCCGTTTCTTAGGGTATTGTTAGGATACGGCATTCACCTGGTGTTGATCGGAGAAACTAAGGATAACTACCTATCAGAGCAGCTGGACGCTAGCTTTTCTATTAGACAACAGTTGAATTCGACATAGCTATGAAGCTAATACCGAAAATCCTGCGACCGTTGAGACTCGAACCCTAGGCATTCCCGGCCAGAGGCAGTGTTATCATTAATTGATGTTCTGAGCCACTTAAGCCGGTTTTTTTCTGTAAATCGCGGAGAGAAAAGGCGCAGCTTTACTGCCAAGTAGGAAATTACCCCCTCCCCCAAGAAAACAAATCAAGATGTTCCTAAAAGTATTCTGTCATTACCGACGTTTTCTAGCCTAACGTGCCTACGCTATTGACAAGCGGAAATGAAGGTGAGTGATAACACAAAGCTGCAAATAAGTATATTCTCTGTGGACGTTCCGGGTCTTCGGTGAGACATTTTGCCCTGATCTCGTACTCGCGCGGGGTAGAATGGCACTCGTGGTGGACTTCGCGGTGGCTGACGCACGAGAGGGCAAACTTGAGAAGAAATTAGAAACCAGCTGGGTCAGCCACTGTCAGTCCCAATCCATGTGGGGAGCGTGGTGTTGACCAGATTCCATATGAAGGGAGGGGAAAGGAAGGGAAGTGAAGTGAAAGGAAGGGGAATGAAGGCTGTGGGTGGAACGGATGGAAAGAGGAGGCTAGAGAAGGAAATGAAAGGGTAGGGAAGGGAAAAAAAGGTGTGGAGTGAACAGAAGAGAAGACTAGGATAAGTTAGGGTAAAGACGGTGCGCTGCTCTACGGAAGGAAGAAGAAATGGAAGATCTGCTGTGTTAGCTAAGAAGCAGCATTGCAATTGTCTCTGCAGTCTCATGAAGAGATCCTAAGATGCGAGATCCGATGGTGAGGATTGTAGATAATAGACATAGTAGGTAGTTCACAATCAACCGCTACCTGGAGGAGAACTCAAGAGGCTGGTTGCTCTGAGAGGTAGTTTTTCGTGGTTTCTCCGGCTAACATCAGGTCAACGCGAGAGCACTGGGGCCACGGACCGTGCGTTATGTTTCCTTCCCTTTCCTTGTCCTACCGCCTCCCCTAATTTACACATACACACACACTACTTCTCTGTCATACATTTTGGGAGATCATTCCAGAACTTTTCCTGATTGGACTGAAGCACCGCTGTAAACGATACCTGGAAAGGGAAATCCCGCAAGCTGGGGTGTACGGCGCGCGCTTATAATGTCTACCGGGAGAAACACTGCCTTCTCCGGAGATAAAAACATGCACTATCTAAACAATGAGAGAACAAAACGCAGCTATGGACCGCTAACATTCTGGTCGCGGGCAAGGCAGGCATCCAAACGCCTAAAAATAGAATGGAATTTCACAGCAATAGGGAACACCCACACTCCTGACATCACACTTCCCCACACCTTCCCCCTACCTGCGTACGAACGGACGAAACCCCCGCTGGGCCCGTCTGGGCGCAGCATAGCGGAACCGCGAGGAGCGACCCCTAGCACTCCCTCTCCTGTCCGGGCCGTCGACCCGGAGCTGATACCAACCGTAGGAGCAAGTGCGGGCGGCGCCGCCGGTGTGGAGTCCCATCCCCGAACCTTCTCGACCCGTTCGGGCTGCAGCAGCACCGCCGGGGATACTGGTGCCCTCAGAGACTCCGCCACTACCTGCGGTGATGCAGTCACCTGCCGACTGGGGACGAACACGGAGGAGGGGAATGGAGATGAGAATAGAGTGACATTGAGCGCCAAGGACCGGTCATCGCTGGTGAGACGCCTACGTGACGCTTTCCATAGGGCACACTCCCAGCGCTGGCTGGAACAGCCCGCCCAAGGCATATATGCAAGCGCTCTCAAAGGGTTGGGGAAGGAATCTACTTACTTCCTACAGTCTGGCAGGAACATGAAAATTCCCACCTATAAGTTTCTTTTTCCGACCAGGATCAACTCCTCTCCAGCTCTCAACTGCTGCCAAGGTAACGTGACCAAAAGTTGTAGAATGAAATGTACGTGGAACAACGGGCAACCAGCAACCGAGAACATTGGTCACGTTACCACGGGGTGCCGCTACATGCCTTTATGGAACGCCCGACACAACAACATCGGGGCCATTTATAAAGAAGCAGCCATTGCAGCGGGGTGGCAGGTGCTCCGGGAGAATCAGGCAGTGGTGGGCAGCAATCGCCCTGATCTCGTACTCGCGCGGGGTAGAATTGCACTCGTGGTGGACTTCGCGGTGGCTGACGCACGAGAGGGCAAACTTGAGAAGAAATTAGAAGAAAAGCGCCAAAAATGCGAAGCCACCCGCGCACACCTCATTACCGTCGGTTACCACAGCGCCGAAGTACTCCTGCTTGTGATACGGGCACTGGGAGAATGGTGTGCGGGTAGTGACGCCGCACTAAAGAAAGTTGCGGATGGCCTCAAACTAAAAGCTTTAAGGGAAAAAATAGTCACTGAGGCCATTGATGGCAGTGCGGCATGCTACTACACGCACACCGGCAATATACACCTGGCCCCGCGTGAGTACAAACAGATAGCGCGGGACAGAGTCCGCAGAGGCGCCCTCCTCCACCCCGTGCCACAGGAAGCTAGCTGCGGAACAACAAATAAGATCTGCAACAACACCAGACGACAAGCTGGAGTCCCTGCGTAGATCTCGAATAGATTTATGTATTATAAAAAATATATGTATATATGTATAATACTCATAGAAGTAAGAATTTACACTAAGCCAGACGGCAACTGAAATGTATAAATGTATATATGTATGTATAAATGTATATATTAGATTAAGAAATAAATATGTGTTCTATGGGAACGTATGTGCTTCGTAGCACAGGCAGGAGGGAAGCGAGTGAGGTGTAGGGCTATGCCTAAGATGCAATGATAAGGGTAAGCCTCTGCGCAGACTATCCGGCTTCAGCGAATGAGCTCCAGTTTGTGTCACAATATTAGTGGGAATTTAAATGCAGTTAGATACGAAAATCGTCACATTGCTACAGGCAATTCAAACAGATATATGAAGCATTTGTTGAAAATATTACTTCTTTTATTTCAAGTACACCTTCATCGTAACATTTTTGGTTGGTCACCGTAGAAAATTGTCACTTTCAAGATGTTTCTCAACACTTGTCGCGGACCATGCGGCATGGCCTCCAGCGTCTGGCCTTTCTTTCCAAACGAATTCCCCTGTTGTGGTCATGTGAATCGTAAAGTATCTGGCGCTGTGCAGTTTGTAAAGCAACGGTGCGCCCTTGTCCTTGCATCGTGGCCGTGCTGTTGCAGGTGGAGGAGGCGTGGCCGCCGTTCCCGCGACCCATCGCGCGCTGGTGGTTCAAGTGCCGCTCCGCCCACCCGCCCTCACCACCGCCCACGCCCAGCATGCAGCCTTCAGAGGACGCACTAAGCGACCTTCTACACGCGCTGCAGCCGACCACAGAGGTTTAGGGCGCCTTCACACGATGCCACTCGGTGGCGCCTCCGAGAAGCGACAGAGCCCGTCACACACAGCCAACGCCGACCGCCACCAATCGCGAGAGAGGAAGGTTTCGTGGGTCAGTGGCGCGTCCTAGTGCGACTAGTCTAGTGTGAAGGCTGCTGGCGGTGGCGCGGACGCGCGTCTGCACTGTTGGCGGCGGGAGTGCGCCTCCGAGCGTCACACGGTTGGCCTCTCAGAAACGCTGATGATGGGCGCCGTGTGAAGAGGCCCATAGTGGTAACGGCCGCAATGGCCCTCAGGAGGAAACATCAACCACACCTGACCCCAAGCTCGTTCACATGCATTGGGACCGAACATAATTTAAATAATGAAATAAATATTCAATGAATGATAGCTCTTAAATGATTTATATTATTCCAGTAAACAATGTCTCATATTTAACTCAACTTACAAGAAGGACAGCTACTTCTTTCCTAGTAGGCAGTGTTACAGACAGAGCGTATGAAGTGGCAAAAAATTGATTGTAAAAATCAAAACCTTCTGTGCCAGCAATAGAGTTGTTTCTGTGTCGATACCCGTACTGATAACAAAAGAAAAGAATCTGTACTTGAAGAGAGGGGGCACAGGATGGGGCAGCGACCGCTTTTCAGAAGTCACAGCGAACGAAAACCTGATCAAAATGCTCAGTCTGGTGCCATTTCTGTGATACTCTGGCAATGACGGCCTCTTTCACACATATACGACGGACACACACTAATCTGTTCAAAAACGTCAAGTATACATTAGGGAGTTTTCGCAAAGCGAAACGTTACTGCAATCGACAGTTAAAATCGATATCGAACTTCTGCGCTTGCGCAGTTCGAATTTTGCATCCCTTCTATGCATCTGCGCATGCGCAGAATATCGAGATTACTGTCCATTACCGTGCGCTATGCTGTGCAAGAACTTCCTATTGTTTCTGAAGCGGCAGTGTGGTACCAAATGTGTGGTTTAGTCTCAAGAAATATGCTTGACTAATTATTTGCCTTGTTACGGAGACGTCTCTTAATTATAACGACAAAAATCACGAGGACCTTTCTCTTGTTTTCCAGAGATTTGGAGCAATCAATTTGACGTTAAGTTCGTTTTTTCGTTTTCGAGAAAATTGGTATTCTTTGCTCATTATTGGCGCGCAAATTAAGTGCTCTGAACGGCTGAGTGATGAGGAGGGCGACCCATCCCAGGTCCGTGCTGCCCAGATGCCTTGATGCCATCCGGAAGCAACTCAGAAACTTACTTCGATCGAATATGGCCATTTTCAGAGGGAACATTCCTGCAATGCCGACAAGAGACTACTTGATTTTTCGGACAATTAAGGGACACTTTAAAAATTAAGCAAATACTAGATCCATCTTGGACATTTTCGATACATTTTAATGTTTTAAACATTTGCGAAACATTTTAATGGGTCCCAAAGATGCATCTGAGTAATAAAAATGAATCTTACAACCTTTGTATAATTTCAAACCATTTTCTTACTTTTTGAAATGTTTTTATTCCTCTAGTGCCTGGCGGATGCGTATTCGTAAACCCATTAAATTCGTTGTTGAAAATTTGTTTCACCCTCGGAGGCAGAGGTGCCGAAATTGAATCTTCACTCCCCACCCTCTTCATTGCTTTTCAATTTCTGGACGATGTATTATTTCAGGGCAAAAGAAGAAGAAATTAAACACTTCCTAAGATAATTAACAAATCTCTTTATCAAAATTTTGTTTAACTTGTTCGATAATAACATTTTATTCGTTAAATAAATTTAATTTTATTTTAGTTGCACCTCTTTGACCTTTTTACCTAAAGGGATCTTCCAACATTTGTCCTACCTTTCTCTGGACAAACGGTTGCAATGGTGGTTTCCTTTTTCTTCCATTGCACAGGGTGATGATCGAAAGGGATGGCAGGATGCAGGGGGATGACAGGAAGATGATCGGAAAACGACCTCCGCAAACACAGGCACAATACCTTCATCAGATCGGAAGCCGGATCCCGCCAGCCTCAAAGGCCTTCCCACTCGAGCCTGGGTGCGCTCACTCTGCCAGTTCAGGGCTACTAATTGTCCTGATTAGAACTGGAGTCGGAAAATCCTTACTCAATTCCCATGGGTATCGAGCACTGCCACGACGAATCCAAGCAAGGGTCGAGACGAACAAAGAACCGAGCAGCTTGGGGCCCCCTTCCCATATCCTTGCTGCAATCACCTTTACGCTATTGATGCGAGTAACGCCGAGAACCGGACAAAAGTAGGGTCTTCCAATCACCGTTTAGGGCATTAAATTGGGCTCGGGTTGCCGAATCTCCCCTCTTCCCGACCCAGTTCTCTGCTCGGAGACACACCACCTGGGTTTGAACGAGATTTCAAATCCGTGTAGGCCATTGGTCGGCACCGAATCCATGGGCGAGGTCGTAGTTGCAAGCCACTTCAGCATCCTTAGCCGCAGTCGCAGGGCCAGGCTGGGGGGCGGCCAGATCGGGCCTCGCCCTCGGACTAGTGAACTATGTGCGGTTTCTCACGTGAGTTCCACCAAGTGTTCTAGCAAGGCGGTTGTCAATTCCCAGTGTTTTGAGAGCCCTTGTAATTCGAGTAGCTCAAAATTCCGGCAGCAGAGTCACCACATTCGATTGTCTTCAGCCTTAATTCTAGCAGTTCGGGCGTTTCGAGTCAACTTAGACTAACTTAATCCTAAAGGCAGTTGGAGGCTGTACCCTCGATCGTGTGGTGCGTGACCTCTGCCTCATTATTTAAGGTACGAACAAAACCAATCTAGTGAATCACCAACGAAGGTATTTTTTGACATCAAAAGCGATTGAAATATCTAAAAATAATCAAATATGTGCATCATTTTGATTCGTGGTCTTTAAGAAAAGAAAAAAATTGCTGTTTTAGTAGAGTTTGATTGACTACATTCATGTTGGAAATCTAAAAAACGCTTCACATTAATTGAAAAAACGCTACACATTTACTGGCTTTTATTCGTGCATAAAATGTCTCCCCAGTATTTTTGAAAACTAACGAAAGGAAAATTGGTCGATGATTTTCAGTTTAATTTTTGTAGCCTTTTTTGAAGAGCGGGTTAATATTAGATGTTTTGAAATTATCTACAAATATTCCGTTATAACTTGAGTTAATATTTATTTTTTAGTAACCAATTATTTTGAGAATGTCATAGGAATAAGGAATTTTAGAAGCAAACATCGCGTCGAAAATGTTTGTGGATTTTTCTAATATTGAGTTTTGTGACTTAAGACCAATGGTGGCTCGTTCTTAGATTGCACGGTTACACAACCCCCAGATAATTGAATAAGATATCATAATGTCTTAAGAATATACATTTTCCTTTTAATGACATTTAATATTCAAGATATTACAGCAATATCGATGTATATGAAATCATTTTGAAACCAAAGATCGCCCAACTGCCGTTCTCTCTTGTGCCTTGCGGGGTATTGCACCATGCTCTTGGCTTTTGGCTATTTCACATTGCTTTTCCACAAAGTGTTTATTTTAGCGTTCGTCGAAGATTCGGGCCGTGTCGCCTGGGCAGTCGAGGGCACATTCGCCCAGCGAACACAGACGCAACTCCCGTGCTGACATACAAGAACTATCACTGTGCCGCTTAACTTACCTTAAAGAAGATGCTGAAACTGGTGTCCTTCTAGAATATTCCAGTGGCGCTATGATGGATTATAGGCACCTCAGGAACGTGTTCTGATTTACCCTTTGACGTAAGTCTCGAGGAATTTCTGCGATTTTCTCTCCAATAGAGCCCCAGAGCTCTTCCTTAGAATGCGGGGTTTCAGCATACTTATCTATCAAGTACCCCCAAAGGAAAACGTCACAAGTAGTCAGGTCAGATGATCTACGAGGCCATAACACACGACTAATTATTCGATTGTCACTATAAACATTATTTAAAAAATTCATGGATCGAACATCAGCAGTTGCAGAATGTGCAGCAGAAGTTGCGGTGAGTAGTTGCCGAAGCCTGTTGAAAGTAACAATACGCACCTCAAAGATTTTCTTGGAAATTGTTGTAACCTGGCAGAGAATTTTTCACTCTCTCTGCTGTCAGGATATCGCATTTTCGACACTTGTTCGTCAATTGAAATTTCAAGGGTGCGAAGTTTCTTTACAAGCTTCAAAATTGTTGACTAATGTGGAATATTCACGCCCAGAAATTTGTTAATACACGTCTTGTAGCACTAACGGGCAGACTTGAACCGAACAAAGGGGCCGTAAAGAAATATTCTCTGCTTCAGAGAAAATGGCTCTGTGAACACTGGCGTATCGGCTGGTCACGCCGGAGGAACGGGGCCCTTGGTGACGAGTTCCCGGGGAACAGATGGCTCGACTGCTGAGGCAAGCGGCGCGTCATCTTCGACGAACGATAAAATAAGCACCCGGGATTTTGTTATTGTCGTTCAAAATACCCTGAACATGTTTCATGATTTTAGCCTTATGACTTTCCTTAACAATGATTTTTATTTTTGGAAGCGGAGGTTGTGACCATGAGATATGTTATGATGCTTAGAAATGAAATAAAGTAATCGTTTGACTTAACGTGATGTTCTAACGCCGCGCGGTACCCAATTATTCTTTTTCCGTGAAATGTTTGATTTTGTTTTTAAAGAGGAAAGCAGATAATAAAGTGAAACGAAAGGGTCGAAAAATATTTGTTTTTTACTCTTTATCGTTATTTATCGTTTTTTCCACAGCATTGTAAACTGTGACCCATGATTTCAGCAGTAAGTATGAATAACTTTATTTTGTATTTAGTCTGTCATGGGAATGGTGGGTCATGTTGGGACAGCACTAATAGATTTTAGTACTGACGTGTATTCGAAGTTGCAGCTAAGAGAGAACCTGAAACACGTTTTTTTGCGACAGAGATACAGTTGAGGTGATTCCAATGCTTCAATGCCTTAGAAGTACTACCGAAACATGTCTTAGCAAAATTCTAGGTACACCACGCTCGACCTTCACCTCGGACTGAGGGCACGAAAAGTTTAACCACCAAAGTTTTAACACAAATTCTCAAAAGATATTCTGTGGAGAATGGCACGAGAAACTCGTCTTCGTCCTAAAAAACAACATATTTTTAAGGTTATAGAACGCACCGCTTTCGAGATGTTCCAAATACATGCAATCAGCCACAGAGTCAACGTCAGTGTGTTGCGGGTTTGTATCTCTTCCTGTCAATTGTGGGCCCGATTCTCAATAAACACAAATACTTGTAAAGTAAAAGAATAATTTGTCACATTGACGTAAAATTTCTTTACTCTTTGCACCTAACTTATAAAGATTAGTTGGGCGTGAGTGCCGAACATTGTATTTGTATATTGCAGAAATAATTTAGGCGTTTTTTCCTGAATATTTCATCATTCCACAGGTCACATGGTTGTAAATTTCGTAGATAAATTTGATGGAATCAGTTGTGGTTTGGTTACATAACGTAGGGGAAATGAGTTTTTTTCAAACAAGTAATTCCATTCTTTCAAAATAGCTATTTACGTAACTAGTACAGAACGTGAGACTGGCGTACCAATGAACGTTGATGGTTTGAAATGAGTATGGAACAGCAAGGACACTTCCGTATGAGTTGCGTACATTATATTTTGGCGCAATTTCTAGACTACGTACAAATATATATTTTTGGTTCCATTTTCAATATGCGAGTCGGTAGCCATCTTGATTGTGGTCAACCCAGAGGTTTTTTCATTACCCAGTTGTCTCAAGTGGTTACGCCTTTCTTCAGTTACGCGTACCGCAAATTGACCCTTGTCTCTGAATGCGAATGCCTTGAATAACCAGCGAATATTCTATGCGCGAGTGCCAAACCAAGAACTTTACAGGTTGGCCCTAAAACATTTGATACCATGCCTTGGTTTGCGAACAGAGAATGCTTAAAACGATACAAGCTGCGCAAATGTAATTGAATACCGTGTGCTTTTTGCCCAATGAGGAAGACCTAACGGCACGTGCGTGGGCGGGGCGCTTTCAGTGCAGCAATGATTGACAGGGGGCGCAGCGCAGCGCGGAGGCGTGTGGTGGCCGGGGGAAGGAGGAGGCAAAAAGCCACGCGCATGCGCAATTGAAAAGAGCGAGTGCTCGGCCGCTGGCGCAGGCGCAGTGCCGCGTGTGCGCTGTCGAGTGGCGGGCGCCCGCTCCACCCAGGTGAGGACTCGGCTGCGTCCATTGATTGAGCAGTGATCCCGGGCGCGGCAACTGCTAAGGTCATTGGTCATTAGGAAGTGTAGTACATGCTTTATCGCGGGAGGTGGTGTGATCTTTCCCAGCTGGATGACGAGATCCGGCGCTGATCTACACGTCGGCTACCGGGGATTTTCCCAATCAATATATCTCCTTCCAGCGATGCACCACCCAAGCCGGATCGAGCTCTAGGCTCACGACTGGCCTTCTGGCAAGAGTTGTTGAGTAGTGATTGTAAGTATAAGTGTGCTTAAGTAAGGGTGAAGATACGACAAGGAAGAGGAAGTTCGCGGTTCGTTGCCCGTTTTTAGGGTTCTGCTCCGGCCTTGAGTTGATCCGATAATCCACAGAAAATTACTGATCAGAGCAGCCGGCCGCTGGAATTCCCCTCCAGACCGCCGCTGAATTCGATCGAGCTATTTAGCTAGTCACGAAAATCCTGCCACCGTCACGGGACTCGAACCCTAGGAGCTCCCGGTCAGCCTGAGCCACCTAAGACGGTCTCTCTCTCTCTCTCTCTCTCTCTCTCTCTCTCTCTCTCTCTCCAATAATGAAGGTGTAGAAGGGACTCAAACTTTTGCAATTTTTAAAATTTGGAAACCATGAACTCTGCACTTAATAAATGACGAAACTACTAAAGAGTTCTTGTTTTAGAGAGAGAACTATGCAAATTAAACTCCACAGTTGACACAAATACCGGTTGAAGAACCTACACTGCGAAACAATAATTTGTGAAAAAAATACACAAAACAATTATAATCTTTTGACCTGTAACTTTGCGTCACACGAACGTCGGGATTAAAATATTTTCATACTATTCCAAAAATGGCTCAGATTGCTGCAGGTGGCAGGAAGACACATACTAGTTTCTACCCAAAAATTGCTATGTCTTTGTAGATTAAATAAGTGTAAATAAATACATAACTCGGAGAGATTATAAGTTTTTGCGGTGAAACTTATATGTCAGAAATACGGTCGTGTCGTTGATCATTAAGATGTAGTTTTTGGGGGTATTTTACATAAAGACCCTGTTACATTTTCAAAATTATTAGAAAAATCTGCAAATTTTTTCTTTAAATGTTTTGCTTGATTAGTGGAAATGACATAAATATAAGTGGCAAAGTTCCGAGTTTTTTATTAAAACCTCTGAAAGTTTGAAAATTGAAAAAGCTCACGTTTATCTTCGACCCAGTTTATAACTACGACATTAAAGTCAGAGATCTCTTTGTTCATTCTTTTAATCCCTCAATTTCATATAATTAAATGATGTCATGTATTTAAATCAATGATCAGTTGTTGAGTGATAACACTAAGACTTGTTTAGTTATTTCGGGCATTCCCATTAGCTTTATTTAAAGCTGGTATTACAATTTAAAAAAAGTCTTTACGAACTGCTCCACGTTCTTTAATTTTTTTATTGGATTTTTCTTTTTCTTCAGCTCAACTTTCATTAAAGAATCTGAAGTTTTAAACTTGCAAATTCGAATTTTTCCTACTTCTTGGACTACACGTACTTCTTCATACATTATTGAAGCGAGAAATGTTTTCTTAAAGCAATTGCTTCTTCAATTTTGGGACATTTCATGCATATTTCATAAATTATTTCATGCACACTTAGTTTTAATTACGATTTTTTAAAAATCTAATTGTGTCAGTTTTTCAAAATTATGAACATAAGATTTTGTAATAAAAATGTTTCGAGTTTTTATCATTAGTACAGAGAAAGCTCAATGCAGTAATTCATCTAAGATACGTCATTTTGGTTGAAACTTTCAATATCTCGCACGTAATTATGCAATTAATATTTGCCTTTCAGGTATATTTCCTGACATAACGCATTTGTGGCTACAGTGATTTCTTTTGATATCTAAAATCTGGAAGGTTTTCGAAC
The DNA here is from genome assembly GCA_038098605.1 of Gryllus longicercus. NCBI lineage: Eukaryota > Metazoa > Arthropoda > Insecta > Orthoptera > Gryllidae > Gryllus > Gryllus longicercus. The sequence continues at coordinate 2,482,243 of JAZDUA010000066.1, read as the reverse complement.
ATGCGATTAAGTACAATATGACGCATTTCATTTCACTTGAACGATATTTTTTCTTCAAAAATGAATCAGATCAGAATTTATTTGAAGCAGTTGTACTCACATAAGCGATAATCTATAAGAATTGTCCGTTATTTACTACCGATGGTGTGAGAGATACTTTTATTTATTTAAACAACAATAACAACAATATAATACATCAAAGTAACATTTATGTCATGTTATTCAATCCGCTTATCACTATGCGTACAAAAAATTTAAAGAAACAAATTTGGAAATTTTTCGAGAAATTGGCGTTTGAGCGATTCTAAATAAGCAAAATGTTGATTTCATTAACACAGAGAAGTTTTGAGTTTCTGAAAAACTGTATAAATCATCGTTTGAAGCACTTACACTAACTAATGTAAGAATGTGTATATTCTTGGTGTGTACTGTGTACATTTGTGTACATTGCTGGACTATTGCCAGCAAAGTCAATTGTAATTGCGTGAGAAAAGTCTAAGAAAATTACATTTGTATCATTTTTTAAATAAATGAATACACTAAAATGCAGCTTAGGTCAACTTATACAGAGCAGTTAGCACTATCCGGATACAAGATAAGACAATGGAACAGTTTTTGAGTATTTCTTGTTTTTAATACTTTTAATATTGGCCATATTTTACTCAAAATTTGGTAAAAACTACCACAATTTTAACAAAATATTTATGACAATAATTAAAGAAACAATTATGGACAACAAATTTTATATGAAGAAAAAAATCACTCTATTTATACAAGAAATTTAAAGAAAAAATTTGAGCCATTTTTGAGAAAAGTTTGAAAATCACTCTGGGGCTTCTTGTAAAGTACCCTGAAAATTTAAAGAACTCTTTTAAAAAATCGGAGAGTTTTGAGTCTTGCCAGGTCTTGCCGAATTTACCATTCCGGAGTTTTAGATAAATCCGACTAATAGTTTAGGAGCAAGTGTTGTTCTGAGAGACAGTCGAACGCTCGAAAATAAACCTCTTTCGGTATCAGGAGACCCTAAAACGTGTATTTTGGTTGAATTGGTGTATTTCGGTGAATTTGCAAATATTACAAAAGTTTGAATATTTTGCGACGTCTTCCCACAACTACAATATTAAGATGGATATTTTTCCTAAAATGAAATTTGTTCTTAATAATTAGTCGTTTTTCATGCACTTTTTCACGTACGATTCTAAAAATAACACAGGTCCGATATCGTTCATTCCCTTTTTTTAAAGTTACAGCTGAGATGTTAGTAGGCAGAAGTCGCAATACTACCATATTACGTAACTGTTTCCAATAATGCGAGAAAGTATATGTTATTTTAGCTCTACTAGTTTAGAAAATATTCCATTTAACAAAAAAGTATCTATGATCATTATTAGAGTTTTCCAATAATAATTTTGCTCTTGCTTCGTAAGAAGAGAAAGTATGAGAAAGTATTGTAGTCTTGCGCAAAAATATTGAATTTTCTTATTGTTGGGTCATGGAAACGAAAAGGTGGATAAATTTTGTTTCTATTGATCGGGAAGTACTTCCTCTAAGAATTTCTGTTGTTAGAATTCATGTTTTCCGGATCCGTGACCCCGAAAAATCGATTTACGGCAAAACTGTCTGTAGTCTCTCTGTCTGTAGTCTACTCTAACCAAAACGTTCACTACATTTTCTCCATAATTCTTATTCCTCGATCAATTTAAAGGGACTATAGACTCTCTGACTTTGAAACGTATAGATTCAGTTTTACTTCATCATTACATCATTTTCATCATTACTTTACATGAGGCCTCAACATTTTCAACCTATTCTCAAAAATGCCTCCAAATCTTTTGGACTAACTACTACTTCTTGCTCCTCCTCCTCCTCGGATAGCGTAAAGGACGCTAAAAAGAAAGATGCAGATCTCGTCTTCATTGAAATCCCTGTCTTTTCGAAAATTGCAAATGTATAAAATGCGTCTTCCTACAACTACTACAATATCGAAGATCGAGATTTTTCATGTTAATGAAGTCAGTCGTCACTGTCCTGAGGAAGCCTGCGACATGTCTGGAGAAACGTCGGCCTCCCAGCCAACGACGCGGCGTCTCCCGGATAGCCGAGAATTTATGGATTCGAGCCGCGGAAGCTTACGTCTACAAAAGCACATATCGTCTCGCATTATTAGAAACAGTTACGAAATATTGTACGAACTATTATTGCAATTTCAGCACTTTAACACCTCAGCTATAACTTGAGAAAGTCCAATTCAATCAGTTCAAACGAAACTCCTGTGGAGCATATCTGCGATTATTTCGATAGTTAGGAAGAGGAATCATTTCTTACTTGTACAAATGAATCGAAATTGAGTGGATTTACGTATTTTTTAAATATCTACAACGTCGTTAATATTTACATTAGGAGCATTTTTTAAACACAGTTGCATTTATGTGCCTATGTACTTCAAATGACTTTTTAAAAAGTTTCTCGAAAACACGCCAGTTTTATGTGAAATGTCAGTTTTATGAGCTCAATATTGCACATTTTCAGAAACCCTCAAACGACATTCTTTCAAGAACACCTCATAATTTTTCAATTAAAATTTGCATTTTGGAGAAAGTTGTACCATACTAGAATTTTCTTAAAGGCATTTCGAATTCAACTTTTAGAGAAGTGAAAAAATGAGAAAATGTCAAAAAATATCTTATTGTAGGTAGCGACTTAAAAGAGGGTAGGACAAAACTGATTAACTTGTCCCGACCAAACTATGTCCCACGGACCACATCAAGCCCTCGGCAATATTCAAAATGGCCCACATACCCAAAGTATATTCTAATTCAATTAAATCGTGACACATGATGTAACATTTTATTACAAATATAAGAATCTGATTTCCTGTTGTTGCACACTCTTTGGTCCACATACTAGCCATTTTGTTTGGAAATTTCAGAACTGTAAGGAATGCAGTTGGAAAATAGATACAGTGACTTGAAATACAAGAGGTTAACTCCAGAGACAAAAGAGTTTTTGAGAGCCTGTTTTCATGTGATACTGAGTAAGTCCCAGTAGCTGTACAAATGGAAGTAATTGAAAAATTCCAAGAACGATATTTGATTGAATTCTACGAACAACTCTCAATAGACCTTTATCTAAAAATTAAAAAAATCTCAGAAGTTACTTGTCAATATTAGGTACAAGTTATAGACATGAACAGTTTCTCCCGAAAAGGAAATATGTGAAGTCTAAGTACAGATGTAAATTAAGTGATAATACTTGAGAGACATTTAAATCATAGGAAAACAAATTGAGTCACAAATTAACTTATCATGGAGACAAAAAAATCTGTTGCTCTCATTGAGGTGCGTTTTATAATTATTTATCATTTCTGTGTTTTAGAAACGTAGTATCTGTAAATAAATGTTAAAATTGAAGCCTTTAATGAGCATTAATTATTGCAAATAATATGTCTAGATTTGTGTGCTCATGTGCCCGTGTGTTTTAAGAATTAATTGTTAGTGGTTTAGTTGTTCTTTAATTAAAATTAATTTAACAAATAGGCGATATATTATTCCATCCTAACATGAGCTTTAAATTTCGGCTCTCGAAGCTCTTAAAAACTTCCCAACCGGCCCCAGAAGAAGAAAGTTTGGAGACCCCCTCCCAGGCCCTGGGCTAAACTAAAGATTGTAGAAAGCTACCTAGTGCGAGAGTAGGCCTCCCGTTCGTTGGTTTTTCGAAGCGGTGTCGAAGGGGAGCGAAGGATCGTGTGGCCGCGGCCGGCGGACGCGGAAGTGAGCGGCGGCGATAAACGATCTGTCCGCGCGGCACTTCCGCCTTGCGACTTCCGGCGCCCCTCCTCCATGCCCACCCACTCGCACCCACGCACGCCAGGATCCGACCGCGGCCGTCAGCAGAGGTGCACCATAGGGATGCGACAAAGTATCGGAGTTTCTAAACATCGATGCTCAAAATTGAAACAACGATGTTAATACGAGAGTCAGTCAAATGTAATTCCTTCTATTTTTTCTACTTAAATGAAATTAGATAACTCAATATTTGAATTTGGCACAGTATTTCAAATCTTCTTGTACAATCCACCCCAGTAATTTTCTGCGTCAACATGTAGCTGCACCGCTGTCTTTTACAGGAAAAAAGGGTGGCCACAGTATCTTCCCCTGGGGTCGATATTACAAATTACCCCTCTGGGAATCGGTAGAATTTAGAAGGGGATCAATGGTGATCAGAGGGTCGATTGGGGTCTGTAGCCGAATAAGAACCGGCTATAGATCAGTAAAATGAAAATTCCATTGATTACAAAAAATATTAAATGGAGGTAAGGGGCCCACAATAAGTCTCTCGAGGGTGGACATCGGCAAAAAAATTAAACCAAATTCACTCCATTCTTATTTTTTCCGTTACTCGATGTTATAATACATTCAGATTTAAAACTCTTAATTTAACGGTTATTCCAGGTTGGGGCCCCATTTAGATTTTTGAACCTGGGTATTTCAGAAGGTGGTTACAGAACTGCTGAGAATGTATAGATAAATCAAAAAATTATAACCGTATTTGGCCAGGATTCTCTATCACGGAAGGAAATACGCCCGTGGTGTTTTACGCCATGAACTCACTGAGCAATTTTTACTGAAGAAATATTATGACCAATGTTTTAAATTATTGCACAACGATGAAGATTAGAAACTCAGGTACTTAGAAGCTGAAACGTCTTCGATTATTATGCTCAGATATTTATAAAAACAATTGTGTAAGAAATTGTTAATTTAGAGACATTTGTAAGCAATTCTTTGTGTTATGAACATAAAGAAATGCTATAGAGAATATTGTACAGGGATGGATGGAGTCGACAATTCTTTTAAAAGGGGTCGATGAACGAAAAAGGGTGGATGTCTCTGTCGCCATCAAACGTTTCATAACTAGTTCATTGTCCATTACAATTTCCTGCTTTCCACGCAGCAGCGAGGGAAAGCATTTTGGCGTAGTCATCGAATAAAATAATATAGCTCAATTAAAACCATTATCAACTTGAAATGCCGTCTGTCCTTAACAAATGCCGTTACACTTTATAAAGCAATAGTCATACCATTAATGCTGCACGAAAGTCTCATCTGGACCAGCGCATCTACTTCCAACATTAATAAACTTCAAATTGTACAAAATAGATTCCTCAGATTAACAACATACGCCCCGTGTTCATTTCAAACACCCAACTTCATAAAGAGCTAAATATATCACCGATCATCAAACATATGCCCACTTTTCCAATAATTTTACTGCAATCTAAATACAATAAAACATGCAGTCCACTACAGCCTGGTCTCATTAAATCACTTCCTAACTAGTATTAAAAACAGATTCCCTTTCGAAGCCTTCTTAAACTTTTTCTCCATTAATTGTTTAAAGTAGGCGCTCTTTTATTTTCCTACACCACGAGTACTGTAGTTTAGTGTAAGTTAAGGTTAGTATAAATTATAATGGAAGCCATCACAACATAAGAAACAGTTAATGAACTGTGTAATTATTAAACATTCAATAAATATACCGCAAAATGAGTACCGCGTGGATTGATTGATCATTTTGTCATTACGGGCATTAAAAAAGATAAAGGGATCCCTGTGCAATTGCTCGCAGGCCAATTGGCCCACAGAGGAGATGGCCTTCATGTATTCGTTGCCTTCAGCACAAAGAAGAGGTTGTGTGGCGAGCACAACGCTCCGACCGCCCAGGATCGATCCTGGTACTCACTCGGACTGAGTCGACCCCAGAGCCGCCCTAAATGGAAATCTTCACCTAAACACTCCAACCTACGCCGGGATTCGAAACTGGGTTCTTCTGGTCAGGAAGCCAGTACCCTACCGAGCCACTGCGACTCCTCATTATGAATACTGATATTGTAAAAGTAGTGCGTGTTTTTTTTATCACAGACTACGGCGATGTTGGTCTCCAGCTGGGTGGTGAGACCCGACGCCGACCTACACGTCGACTAGCAGGGTTTTCTTCATTCAGATAACTCCAACCAGCGGGACATCGCCCCAGCCAGGGCAAGCTCTAAGGTCACGATTTGTGTTCCGACATGCGTGGGAGCGTAGTACATATAAGAGGAAGTATGTCTAAGTAACGGGTGAGCATACCACAAAGAATAGGAAAAAAAGATCGCGCACGGTTCGTGTTAAGAGACTGCTCCAAGATTCGTCTGGTGTTGATCGGAGGAACCATGGAAAACTACCCATCGGAGCAGCGAGCCGCCAAAATTCTCCCTGAATTCCGCCTGAATTCTCCTCCAGACAGAGGCTAAATTCGAACTAGCTATCTAGCTAGTGTCGAAAATCTTGCCACCATGGGGACTGTAACTCTAGGACTGTCAGAGGCACTACAGTAACATCAGTTGATGCCCTGAGCCATCTCAGCTGGTCAAAATGTGTCAAATACGCAGGCTTGCCATTCTGAATCCACCGGTGAAAAGCATTAAGGAGGCCGCGGTCCCCCTCGAAGTTTTGACTTTGTTGATCTAAGTAATAAAACATTTTATTTTTGTACGTTGTTCATTCAACCCTTAATTTTCTGGCAGAGCGTCAGGTTTTCTCTGTCTCTCTGTATACCTATCTTACCGTCTAACAGAATGAGAGTGGCAGAGTGAGAAAATGCCGAGGCATCATGTAAAGTACCCCCAAATGAAAATGCAGTGTCTCGAGGGTATCCAGATCGGTCGGGGAATATCAATTTAGGGGGAAATCGTCTGAACGGCTTAAGCGCTAGCGTTGACTACAGACACGCGGACACATGCACATATAAGGGGTTCTCGAGATCACTGAGTTTCATTTTGAAATTTTAAAAATAAAAATATCGGCTTCTAAATGAAGCCGATGCACGTTTGATTAATTGGTGATTCCGGGCGCGTCAACAGCTGTGGTCATTAGCCCCGTAAGTGTAGTGTATGTTTTCCTCACGAGGTGGTGTCGAACCCTGCTGAATGGGTGAGATCCGACTCTGAACTTTAGTCCGCTAGCGGAGTTTTTCCCAACCCAGGTATCTCTCACCAGCGGGGCACTGCCCCAACCGGGACAAGAAAAAGCTTCCGACCGGTCCCCCGGCATGTGTGGTTATGTAGTGCGTGTAAGTGATAGGATAGAACAAGGAATAGAAAGGAAATATCGCGCACGGTCCGTGGCACGTTTGTTAGGGTACTGCTCCGGTATTCGCCTGGTATTGATAGGAGAAATCACGGAAAACTACTAATGAGAGCAGCGAGCTGCAAGAATTCTCCTCCAGATAGCGAGAAAACTCGACCTACCTATTTAGCTAGTGTTCTGCCACCATCGGGAGTTGATCCCTAAGACCTCCCGGTTATAGGGACTGCAGTGACATCAGATGTTTCTCGGAGCAACCTCTCCCGGTCCGATGTACGTGGAAATATGGAACTATGCTAAGTACTTTTGTGGTCGTAGAATAAAAATATTGAAATTAAATTTAAAAAACTGGTTCTATAAAACGGAAATCGTATTTATGGAAAAATGAATATATTACATGGTTATGTGATTTACGAGAGTTATTACTGCGTTGATTTACATAAATTTATTTAACGCGAAAAAACAGAAAACAACTGTAGTATGTGTCATATGCTCTAGAAATAGCATCACGCACGTTTTTGGAAGCTCAGATATCTCTACTCTCTCTTTTGCTCTTCTGATGTTTAAGTTGAATTACAATGGTGGCAACATAATACCACAGTATACGTGTTTATACAGTAGCGCAGCTGCGTGTTGTCTATAGCTCCTTGACGACCGTGTTGGTCAGCGACTCTGGCGATCCGCGCGGCGATCAAGGAATACTACGCCACCTTACTATTTGTAATACAGCATCATACTGCAACATCTAACCAAAAAGTAAAGGGTTTTTGTATATTTTAATTTACGTATGTATATAACTAAAAACTTGGGTATTACAAGTTTTGAACAATTTTAATGGAAAGAACTGATTTAAATCTAATGAATGTTGTCCAGTGAAAGTGAATTGTGGAATCATGAGGAAGAACGAGTATTTCTATACTCTTCATGAAAATATCTGGAAACGTAAGTGATCTAAAGAGTAAATACGGGTATCTAGGAGGTAATAACATTTATTTTTCTAGATCTATTGGACAAGGAACAAAACATAACTCAGTGTTCGTTCCTTCATTATTGCTGCATTTACGGTAGTTGCAGAACAGTGCGTTCATTTCGACATAAGTTTTGTTATTGATGTGTTAATTGGAAAAGTATAAGAATTCAGTTGGTGCGTGTCAAGTATGTTCCGGCACATTTCAAGTGTAAGGCTAACACTTAAGTTCATTTTTACGTGTTATTTAATGACTTGTCCTTGAAATCCTACGAACACAAAACCATGAGGTCAAGAAATAATATGAATTATCTTTTAAGTTTTCAACCAGCTCTTAGAAAAGAAATCCATGTACTTCGGAAGCTGCTATCCGTTTTATTGGTTTTCTCCAGGATTGCTAAGTGTATGCGCGCGCATACCTATTATGGCCAGGATTTGGGCCAGTTGTACCACTGTGGGGCGGACGGAGACGGGCAAACAGGCAGACGTTTTGCCATCAATCGCTTATTCCGTTTCAAGGAACGACAAAGTTGTCGAATCTAAGTACATGTATTAAAGGAAAGAATATTATGTCACAAAACTTAAGAAAAACTTTAGGCTCTACAACATAAACATTTCAGTAGATATTTAAAAAAGATAAAGGTTCAATTCAATTTCAAGTAGAAAAAACATCCAGTTTTTCTTTTCGAAAATAGCGAATTATTAAAATTGATATCATTAACATAGGCCTAACGGAGTTACAAACATACTTAAAAACGTCGTAAAACTGGTGATGCTACAGGATGGCATACATTTTCTCGTATAGGTTCCTAATCTCATTAGTCTCGGCTGGATATACGATTTTGCCCCACCTTCTTCCTGGCTGCCATCTATTAAGACAAAATAACATTTTCTCAATTTTTGGGTTCTCTAATTCTCGAATTATAACATGCGTTTAAGAATATAATAGAAGAGCAAAACCAGCCATGCAGAGGAAGTAGTTTACTATATACAGCTATATAAAAGAGCCGATCTGGATGGCCGAGGTGGCTAGAGCGTGTGCCGACCGAGCGCCTCGGTCCGAAGGGTCATGGGGTCGAGTTCCGCCGTGGGCGTGGTTGTTTGTTCTTTGTCTTTCATGCATGTGCGTTGTCGCGGAAGGCCTTGTGAGTCTACTGACCCCAGACTGGGGAGCCCGCATGTGTGTCTAGTGCAAAGGCTAATATGTGTGCCCATGAGGGACATAGCAGGTCCTCGGCGTGTGTAGCCGAAAAAGGCATCCCGTGAAAGCTGAAAAAAGCTTCCGAAAAAAAACTTTACTACATATAGAAACAAGGTGATTATTCGGCACAGGGGCCTCAGAATGTGAGATTTTCTGTCGGTGGAATACATGACTTCCTCTACACGTAGTGTGCGAGAAGCCAAAGCTATTTCACGCCTTGTTTTTCGAATTGCCAGCGACCAATGAATGAACGCATCGGGGGCGTGCTCGGTGTGCGGCAGGTCCCCATGCTCGCGGTGTTGCTGCTGTGGTTGGCGGCGGCGGCGATGGCGGCGATGGCGGAAGCGGCGGGGGGAGGGGCGCAGCGGGCGAAGGCGAGGGCGGAGGCGGAGGTGATTGCGGGCACGCCCCTGTACCACAGGGGAACTGAGCAAAATGAAGAGCGCATTTGGAATGGGTAACTACTTGGCTGTCGGGGAGTCGCTGCATGCTAGGCAAAAGAGCCCTAGGATTTTGCCCTGAGGAAGGTCGCAGAGTGGCGGCCGAAACGTTGGCCCCAGTGCCCAGGATGTGGCGTCTCCCGGACAGCCAAGCAGCTGGTGACTCCGGCCGCGGAGGCGTATGTTCTCATTTGAAATGAGTGTGCCTTGAGCGGCGGATTCATATTTATTAAAAGTGTTGAATCTAATGTTAGGAGACAATAAGAGAGTCTCCCTGCTCGTAAGGGAGGTCGCCTCCGTGAATATTCCGCTTTCGGCTTGCTCTAACTGGTTTAGGTAATGGCCTTCAACTATTACAAAAATGTCTCACATTATTGTCATATCTATTCCCAATACATCATTCGTATCATGAAAAGTGTATAGTAAGGTTTCGAAAGTGCAATGCCAAATTGAATTTTTTACCAAAATTATTGTGTGTAAACTCTTTGGTCAAATAACTGCATAATAGCTGAAGTAATTGTCGTTTGCCACATTGCCGATTTCTCGAGGAAGCCTCATCCCGCGTTTATAGGGAATGCTGTTTTTAATTCGTTGCGTGTTCTATGCAACACGTCTCTTTAGCTTTCTTTAGGCATTGACCGTCTATATATTTTGGAGCAATCCTCCGTCATATTATTTGTCTTTGTGTTCCAGAGACGCAGTCAGTCGATATCTTTTATTCCTTCGGCCAGGGTCTCGGCTCCATCAGTTAACCTGGGTTCCCAAACGGTCACACATAAGGGAATACGTGGTGTCTTGAATTGCTGAACATCTGTGATTTCAGGAAGCGAAATTAAGCAATTTAGCAAACGACGCTGGCATGTTCATGAAATGCGGTCGTCTGTGAGTGACCGTTGCTTTTAACAGCTGCATACCGATGTTGTTCCGATTACGAAAAAAATGGCGGACGGAATACATTGCAAAATTATTGAAGAAATAAATACTTATTTAAGAACTTGCGATATTTATTAACTTCCCGTATTTAGCAATACATTACAATAAATGTTGAAAGTTTGTTTAAAAATATTTTCACTCTATATTATACACGTTTTTATAATTTTCTGTTCTTACGGTCCTTTCTGCGGGGACACAGATGGCCACATTTCTCAACATTCTATTGCACATTGCTGGATTGATTCCCTAGATCAACAAGTAATAAAAAAATGCCACATGTTTATTGATATTCCTGACTGTAAAGAGAACGGCGATATTTTCACGAAGCGATTACGTATGGCAAAGGTTTTGAATGTTTTTGTAAACTAATGTGTTGAAATACGAAACTTTCACTAGGGGTTCAGAAAGGTCCTAATAATAAACGATGAAATGGTCTTCTTAACTAAAAATATGGAGGGAAAAACTACACTCGGGTCCATTGTTACCCTCCTCATTCGAATGCGACTTTTAAGCAGCCTCTTGTTGCTTAAGGTAATTCGTTGGTTCGATTGACCGCGAAAGTACCCTCAAAAAATGCTTTAAATGAAAGTGAAATCTCTGTTCTTCACAATGGTAAGAAGAAATTGGCCCTTACAGGCCTAATTTATTTAATAAAAAATGTTTAAGTTAGTACAGGCTCTTATGGAAAAAACCTTCGCGAGCATAGATTTTTTAAGTTATTGAAATATTTGCACGGTGAAGGTACCTTTTTATTTTATTCAATACGAAGTCATTTTTGCGAGGAATCAGATGATATTAAATGTAACACATTGTCGCATTGGGCGTTCTGAGAAGTAATTAAAGTAAAACTGTTGAGAAATTCATGCGCTAAATTTCAGAGGGTTTCTCTCTCTGGGCAGGAGTACCTGGAGCGCTTCGGGTACCTGTCAGCGACGGAGGCGGGGCGGGCAGGGGCGGCGCTGCGCGGCGCGGGGGCGGGGGCAGAGGCGGAGGCGGAGGCGGAGGCGGAGGCGGCGCGGGGGCGGCGCCTGGTGGAAGCCGTCGCTCACCTGCAGGCGTTCGCAGGGCTCCCCGCTACAGGTGCGCGCCGCTCGGCTTTCGCGAAGCCTTGCTTGTCTCATGGCACTTGGCTTCGCCAGCGATCCGCCTTGGAAATCTTGACTCATTGATTAGAGACTCCGGGCGAGTCAACTGCTAAGGTCATCGGTCCGGTCAGAATAGTACATATTTTATAGTGAAAGGTGGCGGCGGTCTTCCCTCGGTGGAAGGCGAGATCCGTCACCAACCTACACCTCAGTTGCGAGGTTTTCCCTCCACCAGGTATCTCCTACTACCGGGGCACCGCCCCAGCCGGGACAAGATCTAAGCTTCTAACTGGTTTCGGTATGTGTGGTAGTATAGGGCATGTAAATATAAGTGTAAGAGTGTGTAAATAAGGTGGCGAGGATAGGACAAGGAAGAGGAAGGAAAGATCGCGCGCGATTCGTGGCCCGTTTGTTAGAGTGCTGATCCGGCATTCGCATGGTTTTGATCGGAAAAAACACGGAAAACTATCGATCAGAGCACCCGGTCGGTGGAATTCTCCTCCAGACATGAACCTTGATGGTTGCACACATATATCAGCCTTCCTATGTTTGTTTCATGCCAAGTTTCTCACGAAATGTGTGTCAGGCCCAAATTACTTTAGGATCCAAGATAGAGAACATCGCGTCCAAACAGAAACAATCGTCATGTCGCCAAACCTCAGGTATCAAGTAATTTGCGTATACGCATCATAATATAAATTTCTCCCTTCATGTCGGTTTTAGAAGAATTATTGTGGACAATTTCGGAATACGTACGGATTACGGAATCTATATTGTGTACAATTACAAGAAGTGTCAAACAAATTGCCAGATGTAATTAAAATATTCTCCTTCTTTCTATATTGGTGAAGGAAATTATTGAATACATTTGGCTAAATTTGACGTTTTGGTGAAATGTTATTTAAAAAACAAGCAAGTACATGCTCGTCTGTCCATCCCAAGACAATTTGTGAAGATTTCAAGCAAATTCATTAGCATTCTTTCTAAACAGGTGTCCTTTTAAAACAAATTGAAGATTAAAATCGAATTGTATTTCAAAGCTATATTACGCTTAAAAATATCACAAAAAATCATTTTTCGTTCTTTTTGAGAAAAATCATGATGCACTTCCTAGATGAAGTGGTTGAAAGAAATGTTATGTTTCAGTAAATATATTCTATTATTTGTGGAATTCTACTGACCGAGTTCTCTGTTCGGTAGTTTTCTGTGATTTCTTCGATCGAATCAGGCGAATGCAATAACAAACAGGCCTCAGACTTTTCGCAATACTTCCTTCCTCTTCCATGTCCTATCTTCACCCTCACTTTCACATTCTTATATTTACATGCACTACACTACCACACATGCAGGGAGACCAGTCAGAAGGTTAGAACGTGTCCCGGCTGGGGCGAGTGGGAGATTCCTGGTTTGGGAAATCCCCGCAATCCAGTGAGTAGGTTAGCGCTGGATCTCACCACCCTGCGCGAAAGATCAGCGCCACATCCCTCGACAGCCCACAATAGCCCGCGAACGGGAACGTAAAGAAAGTTGGAAGGCGGACACCCCAGCCAGACAACGCGAAGGATGGTCAACGTTTATCTTGGCCCGCGAACGGGAAGCCTCTCCACCAATGAGAGAGCAGCAAATGGCGACGGAGCTGATCGAGCGAGCGGATGGAATTGGGAGCGCAGCGCGATGTGGAGCGTAGCGCGTGAATTTGCGAGATTCTGAAAGTTTGAGGCGGCTTTTGTTAGTCATTGTTGGATTGTTTTAGTTCTTTTTAGTGATTTCAGTATAATTAGTTTTCTTTTCATATTTATTCTTAAAGTTAAAATTCCCACAAAATAATTTTTATGTTTCGTTTACGTTCATTGGAGTTGTTTGTTTACTGATAAGATCTTACTTAGTTGTATTTTCCGTAAGTTCGTAGCATTTTTTGCATTTTTTTATTCTTATGATTTTGTTTTTCTTTAATTAATATTCTTTTATTAAAGTATTCATTATTCATACCGGTACATGCAAACCACAGACAGATAGCAAAGCAAAGAGTAACCAGAGTAGCGTATAGAGCGATTTTTATTAGAATGGGACGCTTTGTCAGCTAGCGCTGGCAACACAACTGAAAGTTTTGCGTTCGTTGTGTCCTTGAGCCTGGTAGACTCTCCTTCCTCCATTCGTTCGTTTGCAGTTGGCTAACTTGTAAATGGCTTCGACGCTTCCTTGTGTGATGTCCTCGTCCGACGAAAATGTAGTGTGCCACGAGAAATAATTGAAATTAGGAAGTGCAGTGCTATGTGCTATTCTGTAAAAAAAATCTTATAAACATTATATTGAATTTAGTTTTTGTGTGATAAGTATTATATTTATTTTAAAACCGCGTCTTGAATGTGAAATGCGTACTGGTGGCGGTGCACGTGTTTCAGGCGCCTGTGTTGTAAGGCGGAGAGCGGTGTTCGAGTGTGTTTCGTGGTTCTGTGCTTTGCTTTATATATATATATATATATATATATATATATATATATATATATATACATGAAAAGCCAGAGTGTGCGCAAAGAGCACCCTCCTTGTTCACGATTAAGCATTAATATGCAGAACATTAGTAGCAAATAAAGAAATTATTAAGTCACATTTGAGTTATGAGAGCATAGTATTAAAAATTGATAGTCGGGGTGCTATAATTAGAGACAAATGATCCTCTTTGCTACAAAATGCATGAACCATTCGCTGTGAAACGACCAGAAAAAGTATTTAAACGTACTCTGAAAAATCATTTTTCTTTCTATATACATTCGTGGCAGTTTTCTTTTACTAAATATGAGAGCATGTTTAAATCATTTCCCACATACGTAATTAAATTTCAATATTTCCCGGACTCGCGTACGTGCATATACCTCAGCGAAACTCTTAAGATTTCTGTATAGTGATGTCTTCGCGAGAGCCATAAACAAACACTTTACGAAGGGGCGTGTCTGAACAGCTGCCGCGGCGCAGGAAAACTTCTCTGAATCACATGTGATGTTCACTCGTTTAGGTAACAGTCACATTGGCTCCTTCGTATAAAAGTCGCTCGGCAGCTAGAAGTGCTTTGGTTTTGCAGACTCATAGCGCTATCTCGCGTTCAGGGGCGCTGGACGCGGAGACGCTGGCGCTGATGCGGCTGCCGCGCTGCGGCCTCCCCGACGCCGCGCCCCCCTGGCCAACACGCAGGCCCTCGCGCAGGCGCAGGCGGTTCGCGCGCCAAGGTGAGGCTAATCAACATCCCCATTCACCCCTCCTCTCCCTTTCACTTTTATAAATGCATACTTATTTTGCATTCCGAAATACATTGTTCAGTTGCATTGAATTAACACTTTCATATGCATTGGATGACTTACAACTATTCTTATTTAAAATTAACTCGAACCACAGGAAGGGGTAGGAAGCTACAATCTTATGTTAAGGAAGGCGTTAAAAAGGATCGCATTATTATTCATGTTGGAGTATATTCTGTTGAGGCGAGGATGTAGTAGATGGCGTGTTGTACAGAGTTAATGCTCGAAGAAATCTAATTGATATTATTTCCAGTTTACTTATATATGTAGGTGATGCATTAGTACAGACGGGGAATTCATGTAACGTTAGGGGTCTACATTGGTACAATATGATGACATTGTATTGATAGGCACCTTTTGGAGTTTATTTGAGATCTAATTGTGCTCTTTTGCGATTGGCTTGTTGAGTACTTTTCACTTAATTATTCACCCATCTCCGCTCGTACCTTGTTAGAACTAATATTGAGAGAAGCAAACCATTCTCACTTAAGGATGGCCATACCCTAAAAGCTTTGTTCAATCTTCAAGTCCTCGAAAAACAAAAATGTCGAACGAGAAGCAACATGTTTAAAAAAACAAATAAAAAAGTAGAAAATCGCTTATTGATTAATGAAAAAACAGCAAGATGCGTAATCGCTTTCTGGTAACTCTGGATTCTCTTTCAGCCAGGACTGCCAGTAATTACGTAGAAATCTTATTTCCGTATCTGTCGATGAAGATATCGAATATGCAATGAAAGCTACATAGGAAAAGTTGAACTAGTTCCTCAAAACTAGCACCTGGGCTTCTTTATCGCTGCAGAAAGAACAATAAAGTTCAGAAAACAATCAAAATTTATACGATATGCATTGGCCTCACCTCGAAAACTGAACGTGACAGGGACTAGTACAAAATTATTCTAATATATTATTAAATACAACTATCATTCTTCAAATGAATATAAATTTTCCTTCAATTCTATTGCAATTTTTTCCCGGGTGATATGGGGCGTTGGTTGCGAACGTCTTCGCGTTTTCAGGATTTTAAAAAAACACTGGAGAGTGGGGGCGCAATTGTGGCTTCAGATTCGGATTCAGCGCGTCGACATCACAGATAAAGATGTATCAAGTCTTTAATCTGACAATAACCCCCGAAAACAAAAAAATACAACGCACGATGTTTTTTCGGAATAACGGAAAAATGAGGGCGATCGCGCAATTCTGGCTTGAGATTCGCATTCAGCGCGTTGGAATGCACAGGTCTTCGGGTCTGGTGCTTGTTTGTGTGCGTGTGTAACCCCGAGTGGGTGGGCGCGCGTGCGGTGCTCAGGCAGCCGGTGGCCGACGCCGCAGCTCACGTTCCGCGCGTCGGGCGAGGGCGGCGGCGTGGGCGCGGCGGCGGCGCGCGCCGAGGTGTCGGCGGCGCTGCGGCTGTGGGGCGCGGCGTCGGCGCTGCGCTTCCGGCCGCGCGCGCGCGGGCCCGTCCACCTGCGCGTGTCGTTCGAGCGGCGCGCGCACGGCGACGGTCGCGCCTTCGACGGGCCCGGCGGCGTCCTCGCGCACGCCTTCTTCCCGTCGGCCGGCGGCGCCACGCACCTCGACGCCGACGAGCGCTTTGCCGCGGGCGCGCTCGCGCCAGCCGCCGCCGCCGACGCCGTCTCACTGCGCCTCACCGCCGCGCACGAGCTCGGCCACGCCCTCGGCCTCGACCACTCGGCGCAGCGGCACGCGCTCATGGCGCCCTTCTACCGCCCGCGCCCCGGCCAGCCCGTGGCGCTGCACGCGGACGACGTCGCCGGCATACAGGTGGGGCGCGCGCCTGCTCTTAGCGGGGGTTACCGTGCGCGATCTTTCCTTCCTCTTCCTTGTCCTGTCCTCCCTCCTTACTAACACACGCTTACACTTACATGCACTACACTACCGCTAATATCGGGAGAGCGGTCGACGGCTTAGAGGTTGTCCCGGCTGGGGCGGTGCTCCGCTGGCTGGACATATCTGATTGAGAAAAAGACCGGTAGCAGACATTCAGGTTGGAGCTGGATCACGCCATCCAGCGGGTGCAAATGACCGCCACCTCCCAAAGAGAAACATACACAACATTTACGAGACGACAGCTGTTGTGCGCGCAGAATCACTATTCACTCATTTATGTACCTCCCCCGCCCGCTCCTTGTTCGGCGGAAGACGGTCACAAGCATTGGGCATTGCAGGGGCGCTCTAACATAAGTCCACATTTTAAACATTGATGTTTGGAAGTCGATGTTTCTTGAAAATCAGTGTTTTGTTGAAACATCAAAACATCAATCATTGAATATCAAAAGAACGCCTTTATCAACCAGAATCCTCCCTTACAGTTGAATCAAGAACCTGTAGAATGCCATCCTCATAATAAACCCATAAAATATCTAGTCCTTTTCTTAGACACCCGATTCAATTAGAAAAACCAAATCGACAATAAAGTTATTCAAACAAAAATAAAACTGCACCAACTAAAACCAATAATAAATAAATCAGCTAAACTACCATACAATACTGCCTTATTGCTCTATAAAACTATCATACGACCACTACTATTATATGCATGCCCAGTTTGGATCAGCGCAGCCAGATATAATACAAACAAACCCCAAGTAATCCAAAATCAGTTCCTCCACACCATCACGAATGCCCCATAGTACATCTTCAATGCCCAACTCCATAGAGAATTCCAGCTAAAACCGATAACCAACCATATCATTTTTGTATCCACCCACTTCTTCCAGATCTTCCCAAATATACCCAACCTAACCCCGCGAAGACTCTGCCAAAATCCAATTCACCTAACCCGCATCAAAAATAAAATTCCTTTCCATACATTCCTAAATACATTCTCAGATCTCGAACCAAAGTAGAGAGTGTTTTTCTAGAGCTACAATTATAAAGATACAGATTTTTTCCTTTAATGAAATATATTCCTTAAATATAAAATTTGATAAGGACATGCACGGTTTTTCGAAAATTTGAGTACTTTTCACGTAATTTTGCGTGAATGTGCGGGCGAGAAAGTACGTGTTCTTTTAGCACTTTTAGTTTCGCCGCATCCCTACCGATGGGCGCGTGTGGCTGCGCAGGCGCTGTACGGGCCTCCGCCGCCGCCGCCGCCGCCGCGAGCGAAGCCGCGCCCGGGCGCCGCGACGCCGCCGCCAGAGGAGGAGGAGCCGGCGCCGCCCGTGGGCGACGACGCGCCCTTCGTGGGGCGTCGCGACGCGGAGCTCTGCGCCGACCCCACCGTCGACGCCGCCTTCTCCGCCCCCGACGGCTCGCTGCACTTCTTCAAAGGTGCGACCGCATCCCTGCACTACACGCGCTCAACGCGATGGCAGGAAGTAGTGAGCGAAAACTCGCAAAGCTCAATAGTAGTACTTTAGGCAATCAGTGTATAATGATAAACTTTATTGCTTGAGTACGTGTTTCAAAAACGAGCCACGTTAGGAGCGAATTTGTACGAACAGAATAAAGCAACGTTATAAACGAGTTGCATACGCTATTCTTTGTAACATTATACATTTACATGAGAATCCAACTTAATTTAGCGAAACAACTTTGTGACGTCTCGGGTATTTGACATATGTTCGAGAAAATGGTGATCGGCTGTTCCGTTTACCGCTACCTCAAAACGATTCTCTCGCTGCGATTGGCTGATTGTGTGATGACGTAATTACTCGTGCTGTAAAATGCTAATAGGTCATCATTTATGCCTTAAAATTCCCTTTTATGAACAATTTCTTGCTACAAAAAAGGTTGTTTATCATGCTGGTATTAAAAAAAGTGTTTTATTCACCATGCATGATGTACAAAAATATACCAGAGACAAAAGCAAAAACTTTCATATATTCCTAGCGATGTGTCGGACACAAGCCGGCACGCGCCGTGCCGATTTCTCAAACCCAAGAGAACATGCAATTTCACGTGTTCCGCCAATCAATTACAACTTTCTCTTGGTATGTTCTATGTAACATTGTGAACATTCTGTACATTCAACTTTGTGTTCTAGTCCTTGTTCCTCTTTCCATTTTACGTATTGACGCCCAGCGTCCCTATTTAAGGACGAAGAGAAGAGTAGGGAGCTGGCTAGAAGTCTCCAACGCAGCATGTGGCCTCGGAACTGAGCGTTCTGAATCACTGTGAAATAGTGTTTGATAGGTTTACTTCCGTGAATTTTTTGAGTCAGAAGATGAAATGTTCATAATGCGCCAGACTCATAAAATGGGCAGGAATTTATGGTCAACCGATGTATTTGGAAAATAACCTTTAGAGACATTGAGGGGTATGGATAAAAGTAAGGAATTAATCTTTGCTCCGAGTTTCGGAGATTCTTCTCAGCTTCGTATGAATAAAGTAGGTGAGCAATTGTTCAATCTCTGAGCACTTGCTCTATCTCTTAGCGTACTCTCAACTAGCGAGCAAATGCTCAGAATTGGTATGAATAAAGTTACGCGTTTACTCTCTAGATTGAGCACTTGCTCCAAACTTTCGGAGGGACCTAGAAGCAGACTCATGTTTGAAAAGTAAGGTTCAATTGGCTGATTTTTTTACTGTGTGCTGATATGCAGATGCAGCGGACTAAAAAAATTACAAGGCGAAATTCTCGTGTAGACTATCAGAATCTTTACCGATTCGAAAAGGACAATGTATGGTTAGTACGATTTTTATCGGTTTTTGCTTTCAGACTCGTTTTTATACTGCGTATCTTCTATGTTAATTGGCCATCGCTCTTCTCTACTGGGACTTTTTCGGGGTACTGTTTTTTCAAACTTTGTAATGTTTCGTTTCGGCCACAGCGTACCTCCGGAAGCTAGCTATTTTCAAAAAAAAAATTATATTCGCTTAGCATTTCGGCAAAATCTAGCTTGGCGCCTGTTCTTCGATACTGCTACTCATATTCGAATTTAAAGAAGGACACAACAAAACATTGCTCTTTGCTCCGCACAAATGTGCGTGACGCGCGTAACGTATGTAACCTCTTTGTTACTCAAGAAACCAATTTTTAAAACTCTTAGCCTGCACTAACACATGTTCACAACGAGCAAATGCTCGCGAGACATGAGCAAGTTCTTCGAAGACATACGAAGTTTTTATTCATACGAACTGGAGCTTCTGCTCAGTGCCGAGAGGGTAGACTCACTTTGCTCCGGAGCAAGTGCTCATTTTTATCCACATGACCCTCTGGTTACCCCTCGAGCGTCGTCACCCTGATACAAGACTCCTACGCATATCCATGGTATTTATCTAACTTCTGGAGAATATCATTTCTAGCGCGGTGGTTATATTGTATTGAATATCATAACATAAAGTTATATGAAGGAAACAATGTAAGGTAACTTGTTATTCACGATATGTGCTGTATTATGAGACAACTTGTTGATATTATTGTTATTGTTATTGTTATTGTTATTATTATTACTAATTATTAAATTGTTATAAAATATGCAGTGTGTACAAGGAAAGCGCTGAAACTGGACTTCCCAACGCTCAAATCCCTCGGGTTTCGTACTACATACGGCGCACACTGGGCCGATGTCAATGCTCAGACCGGCAGGCAACATATACGTATACACATTCTGATTGGCCTCGTAAATTGAGCGGGTTCCGCCGCGTGTTCACGTTCGTCGGTCGAGCCGGAGAGGCCCGGAGGCCCGGAGGCCAGAACTAATGCGGGGGCGGGTGTTTGCGCGCGCGCAGGGGAGCAGCACCTGGTGAAGGCGGACGGCGGGGGCGTGGTCGAGGGCTACCCGCGCCCCGCGCGAGCCACGTGGCCCGCGCTGGGGGGCGTGGCGGTGGCGGCGGGCGCGGCGGTGCGGGGCGCGCTGCTGGTGGTGGGCGGGGGCCGCGCGTGGCGCTTCCGCGCGGGGGCCTTGGCGCGGGGGTTCCCCGTGGCCACGACGCACCTCTGGCCCGGCGGCCCCGCGCACCCCGACGCGCTGCTCTACGACGACGCCGAGCGCCGCCTCTTCCTCTTCAAAGGTACCACCTAGGTGATGTTGCAAAGGCATCCGGCGCACCGATTTGTGCGCGTCTGCGCAGCACCAGTTTGCGTGAGCGTAGCACGGGCACGGACGCTGGCCGCTGTGTGGGTTGGAGAGCGAGAAGTGTTGAGAAACATTTTGAAAGTGGTACAAAGTGACAATTTTCAACTATAACCAAACAAAAATTACACGATATATGTTCAAGATGTAATATTTAAAAGAAATGCTACATAAATCTGTTTCAGTGTCTTGTAACGAGGTGATGATTTTGGTATCTGACTGAATTTAAAATTCCCGCTAATATTCTGACGCAAACTGGTGTCTGATGCTCATTGTCTGAAGTCGAATACGATGCGCAAAAGGCCTCTAGCTTAGGTGGCTCTGGGCATCAACTGCTGTCATAGCAGTGCATCTGACCGGTAGATCCTCGAGTTCGAATCCCAAGGGCGAAATCATTTTTGACACTAGCTTTGTCCAATTCAGGCGCTGACTGGAAGAGACTCCTGGCAGTCGGCTGCTCTGATCGGGAGACTTGCGTGGTTTCTCGAGCACCAGGTGAATGCCGGAACAGTACCTTAACAAATGGGCAGCGAACATCGCGCGATCTCTCCTCCCACTTCCCTGTCACATCTTCTCCCCTTTCTTACACATACTTACTCTTACATGCACTACACTTCCACACTTGTCGAGAGATTAGAGCGTGTTCCGGCTGGTAAGGTCGTAATTGCCGGGCTGGGAAAACCCATTAAGACAGCGTGTGAGTCAATACCGGATCTCGCCAACCTAATGGGAGAATCCCTGCCACTTTCCACGATAAAACATGCACTACATTTACGGACTAATGCTCTTATAATTTCAGGAGCCCGGAAACTCTAATCAATTCTTTTGCTTATCTTATATCAAAATGGTTTGATCGCTATATGTATTCATTGAAAGTTCATTTAAATGCAATCAAATGTAAAGCTTGTGTGAAATCATTTTTGCTTTTCTGTATAACGTGCTGCAAATACTGTAATAGTTAAATCTATTCGTTTGTTGCATAGAAATTGGATACGTCTACTGATCCTGACCATCGTAATCAATCACATATGTTCCAGGAGCTTCGTCTAAATTGGTTGAATTGCACTCAGTTTCTCAAGTGTGATGAGTTATCATAAGGATAATTAAATATAAATAATATATTTACGTAATTGTAAATATTGGCGGCAGCAATGGGGGAATAGAAAAGAAACCTAGGATTTTTGTTAAACAATACAAGGAAAGGAGAACATATAGTGGGGAAAATGTGGGGATAGTGGGGAAAATACATATGTTAACAAATAATGTAGTGAAAAAACACTTGAGGAAATGCCATGGTCCGAAAATAAATTAAAAAATTATTACGAACAGGAAACCAAAGAATAAACAGAAATTGAAATGTGTGTGACCATTCAGGGGTTTGATCGTGTTAGAAGAAGCGAAGGATCTGCGCACGAGCCACGAAGAGACGTGTTTGAGTATAATGTCGCGCAGATGAGAGACAGATGAAGGGCGCGCGAGATGAAAGAAACGGGGCAATGTTCGGACACGATGTGAATCAGAGTAGTAGGGAAAGCTATTTGATTCTGAGAAGAATTAGACTGAATTGTTAGTTTGTAGAGGCGATGTTTTCAGGTGGTAAATGTACAATTAGAGAAGAAATATAATTTCTTGTGTGGAGAAGGCGAACACCATCGGAGTGGACCGAATTCTTTTGGAAATGGAGGTTGAATGGAAGCAGGACGACGTTCGAGATTGCAGTGGATCTGCGCAAGGAAAGTAGCAAAACGGGGAACATTTATTTTTATTTGTATTTGCCATAGTAGGTAGACCAAGTGATATATTAAAGTAAAATTTCTAAATTAATTATTACGAGGGAGGGAGGAAATTGTAGCAAGTATTAGGTAATAGGAATAGAAGAATTTATAAGACATGTGTTAATGTAAATTGTTATTGTTGTTTTTTCCAATAGAATATTTGAATGATATATACGCTTACAGATTAATACAGACAGAAATGTTGTAATTGAAATAACTATTATTATTTCTGTGTAACAACGAGAGAGTTCCCAATCCTACGTAAAAAGGAAATAAAATAACTACTTTACTTAAATATTTCCCTACCGAGTATCTCTATAGACGGCCTATCAGACTCAAGCATATATAAAATTGAATCATGACGGGGCGATTTTGAGATAGCCTTCGGGTAACAGTCGCGTGAAATGCGGATTTTGAAATAGTAAATTCAAGAGAACAATTATACAAATAGGTACTAAGAAAGGCTGCCAGTCAGACAAGATATACCTGGAGTGTTAGTAGGGGAGAAATTACAACTAACATTACGACTCACACGTAATGTATACACTTACAAAGAGTATATAACTCTTTGTACATCCGGAACACGACAAGGGAATATGTTACGAAATAAACAATTGAACAGTCATTGTGACATGCTGATTAACGCCATGGAGCTTGCACGTGAAATATTGATTTCATTTCACGTACATGTTTTTCGTGGATCCACCGTCTAAAAAGTGCTCTTTAAAATGCTTTCGGAAAACTAGAAATGCTGTAATCGTAGAAATAAGTTTAATGCTGTTCATTCGAGGGAGCATAGCCAAACGTGATTTTCGGCGCATAAAACCCTTTGTTATCGCATGTCGATTGTCGAGTTATTTATGTTGAAATTGAAGTAAATCATAAACGGACAAGAAGGAATCAATGGAGAGGGACTCGATCAAATAAGCTTCCTATTATCCAGAAAGATTACACGGCTTCATTCGTTTTTTGTTAACATACGTTACATTGAAAGTTGTCACGTATTTACCATCTTCTAGTGTATTGTAACGTAATTGAACACTATAAAGCTTATCGAGAAAAGTACAAAGAAAGAGTTATATCATTAGTCAGTAAGGAAATGTATATTTTATTAATGAGGAAATATCTGTTTCTTACCTTAACGTACTGTTTATTAAAACGCGACGATTACTTTAGGAGCGTTGATGTTGAAGTACAGAAATACCTTGTAATAAAAGAGTGTGGAAATTTTGATGAAAAGTCAGAAAAATTGGTTCTACACATCTAAAATTGCAAATATTCAGAATTTATATTTCGTAAGCTGGAAAACAACACCAATTGATTTATGAGAAAAAAACAACAGTTTTTATCGTGCTACTTCGATTACTGCTCATTTAGATTGTATTTATTATTACAGAATATCCTGTTTCCTGGTGGCGCGGAGAATATTAACGAAATTTAGTGGTTATTTACACTTTAGATGTTGTGATATGGAATTGTTTTTACGTATCCACATTGTTCGCCCATTGCTGTCCCATACAAGATTGTCGAATCGGCTACCGTCGGATGAACCGTAAGAATGTTACAATGGCTGTTCAATTGATTGAAGTTAAATACATGAGGTGTTGTAGGTAGCGAGGGTGAACTCAACCTTCGAACAAATGTTTAAATATGACATTGTCAA
The DNA here is from genome assembly GCA_038098605.1 of Gryllus longicercus. Lineage (NCBI taxonomy): Eukaryota > Metazoa > Arthropoda > Insecta > Orthoptera > Gryllidae > Gryllus > Gryllus longicercus. The sequence goes on along the minus strand of JAZDUA010000066.1, from coordinate 2,457,719 downwards.
TCTACATCAGAGAATCACATGATTTACTAAACGCAGTTCGACTTTCTTTATCATTGAATAAAAACATTTGTCATAGAAAGAAAGAGTTTCGTGCGGACAGCGCTAATGTTTTTCTTGATCCATGAATATGTTTGGTTCTCCTTCCTCCCAGGAACGCTCCACACGGAGGAAAAGCGCACAGGAGAGAAGTATGTTTCATAATAAGTAATGTGGAGATCGTGAGTTCGTTAGAGTATTTGAATGACTATTTTGGGCTTCCAATCACGTCAATTATGAGCAATAGTGATGTCAGTGTAGAATATGTTATATCCAAAAAGATTGCGGAGTTCCTCTTCTTGAAGAACGCTATATCCGCAGTCCCACACGTCGCGCGGCGGGCTTCTCCCGCAGGTGTCTCCGACAGCTAGGAAGCACCGCACCCGGAAGAGCAGGGTTCACCCGACACTACCCTGTGCGTGTGTACTGCATGTAAGCGTAATAGTGTGTTAGAGGAAATGAGGTGACTAGGAAGATGAAAAGATTATCGAGGTTCGTCGCACATTTGTTATGCACTGCTTGTTATGTCCATCTGGTGTCGATTCGACAAATCACGGCTTACTACCTAACGGAGCAGCCGGCCTCTACAATTCTACTCCAGATAGCAGCTGAACTCCACCTATCTATGTAGCCAGCCCAGAAGATCCGACAGAAGGGGATACAAACCTTCCTACCTCCCGGACGGAGCCGCTGCAGAGCGTGCGCGTGTGTGCACAGGGCGCGAGTTCTGGACGCTGGACGGCGGCCCCGGGGCGGCGACGAAGCGGAGGGCGCGCGGCCCGCGGAAGCTGAGCGAGTGGCAGGGCTTGCCTAAGGACCTGGCGGGCCTCGACGCGGTGCTGGTGGAAGGCAATGCCTCCTACGCCCTGGCCGGCCCCCTGCACTGGCGCCTCGACGCACGCGCCATGCGGGTGAGGGCGCAGCGACAGTGCCCTTCAGACCGCACCCTGCACCGGCACCTCGGCTCACACGCCATGCACGAGTACACAAGCGGCTTTGCAATACTGCCCTTCCGAACGCTGACCTTGGGCTTCGACGCACGCGATGTGGGTGAAGACGCAAACTATCTCTTCTTCAGAGCACTCTCCACATTAACGCTTTGTCGCACACCTCAAGCGAGGGAGCGGGCAGTGACCCAGCCATTCAGAAAACAGGTGCAATAGCGCAGGTGCCACGCTCATAAGCACGCACCTAAATTGCACTTCAATGTTAAGCACGAACCTTAATTGAACTTACAGATAAGTGACGCGCCAACGCACACGTCATGCTTGTCAATACGCAGCGTTCCTGGTTTTCAGAGAGCACCTGCGCTTTCCATTGATGTTCACGCCATGGGAAAGACCAAGCAGCGGCAATACCCTTCAGAACCCACCATGAACTTTCACTTCGCCAAACATGCCTTGTATGCGATCACGGACCTTTCTGCTCGTCAGAACGCTCAGTTCATCGGCGCTTCGACGCTCTTGCTTCGTGAATGAGCATGCAGTCCTTATCCTTAATAGCACTCCCGGCACTGGTGTAATGACGTCAACCCTTGCGAGTGAACATGAAGTGTTCTTACTCAGAAATCCGCCTCTGTGACGCCTTGACGCGTACACTATGCACGTGAGGACGCACAGCAATTGCGTTTCAGAGCGCCCTCTGCACTGCAGCTGGATGCTCACGCATTTCGGATGAGAAGCAGCATTCTTGCCCTCAGATCTCTCCATTCACTGCGCCCTGACGAGCACGCCTTGGTGGTGAGCATGAGGCGTCCTTACCATTCAGAGATCCCTATGCACTGGCCGCGTAACGCACACTCCATGTGGATGCGAACGCAGTGTTGAATGGCGCTGAGTGATGTCACGACGAGGTTTTGTTCTGAGTTCGGTTGAATGGAGCGGAGTGGCCTTCTGCGGCGCTGAGCGATAGTGAGTGACGCTAAGTAGAGCTGAGTGATACTTTGTGGTCCTGAGTGGCCTTGAACAGCGTTGAGATGCGCTGAATGGCGTAGGTGTGCTGAGAAGTGCTGAGTGGCGCTGAGAGAGGCTCTGTGGGACCGAGTGGAAGTGTCGGCGCTGGCCTCTGACGCAGGTGTCGAGCGACGGTGGCCCGTACCCGCAGGAGAACGCGCGGCGCTGGTTCCTTTGCGGCGACGACGCTGGAGACGGCGACGCCACCGCGAACGAGCAATAAACAAACGTCTCTCCCGGAATCTCTGTTCTTTTTCTCACGCCCTTCCCCCTTCCTCGCCATCCTACATTCGTCATTCTCGTACGCGTTCGCTCATCCAATCGCCTCTATAAGGCAATGATCACAGTGCAATCGAGCTATCGGTCGATTGCTACCGGACAACTTCAAGAGAAATCATCCGCCGTATTTTATCCGAAAAACACCAGAACGTTGCAATAGAAATCTTTTAGCAGAACTCATCCTGAATATTTCTGTTATTCCTTCATTTAAACTCTAGCGTCATCGTTAGTGAATACAATTTTTATGAATGTGTGTAATTATAACTCATAAAATTGCCCTATTGCTTTGAATGTATCTGTGAATCAGGTTTCAAGACAGGCCATGGGCCAATCAAGGACAAGGTAGGCCGCCTTTTTCCGTTTTCAAAAGTTGAGAAAATGTTTGAAGACCGCAGAGGTGCGAGTGGAAAGAATAGTCGCAAAGTTATATATATTAATTAATAATGGCTGACTGAACACAATTTATACAATACAAGTATCATTACCTGTCGCGCCTCCAATAGAAAAGTGACACAAGTGCGAATTTCTGATTTCTCACAAATTGCAATTTTAAGTTTCGTAGTTCTGTAATACTTGTTATAGATTGTACCAAACATTCGCCTTCTAGTGGACAGTAATTGAACTAATTCAAAATCAACTTCAGAATATTAGCAATACCTCTTGGTAATCTCTTATCAGCTTTTAGCTGAAAAATGACGATTTCGCACTTTCTATTGGAGGTGCGTTATGATAAAGAGATTGGCAAAAAAAAAGATATGAACATTTCGAGAAAGATGTGGACGTTGAGATCCAAATCAGTACTACAAATATTCTCCGATTTTTACCTGGGTCTAAAACGAACAAATAATACAGATCGCTTGTAAAAAGGAAAAGGTTAACATATTTTCTCATTAAAATAAAATGACAACAAAATCAGTGTTAAATCAAAATATATGGTTTATATTCAAAATTATACATAGTGTATTTCGAGACTTTCAATGTAATTATACATATTAACAGAAAATGCATCTAGAAAAACGATGTTGTAAATATAAATAGTATATTTTTGTGTTCAACCAAACTTAACAAGTATCTTAAAAATATTGAAAGAATACGTTTTGAATATTAATTATGCTACGTTTCACGAATTCACAGGAATTAATTTGAACCTAGCGGTAAGCTACAGCGGAATCAGTGTACTTGGGCGAGCTCTTACACTTTCTTTTCTACACGCTATGGCACGACATTGTAGACTTGTTACAAATAGTGATGCGACAACAAAACATGGATGTTCAACATTAACATCGACGTTAATAATATATCCACAAAATTCCATAGATGTTTGTGAATATAGATTTTTTAAAGGTGGCAAACTAACCCCATAATATAATAATTGTGGTTAACAAAATTGAATTTGAGAGTGACCGTGATGAATTTATAATTAAAATTTAACTGAAGAAGATAAAAAGCGCATCTTTCATTCTGCAGGTGCGTAATACGAGGAAAGACGAACGAAATGCCCAACGAAAGGTATTAGGACCACGTTAGGAGGGCGTCTGCTCGATGAAGGTAGTACCAAAGGCGTGCGTGGGGTTCGAACACGTACACAGTGGTACGTAAACATCAGTTATTATTTCTTATTTTATTTCTTACAAAATTATGATTATTGGAATTTTTCATCCAAGAACAAATTGTCGGAAACGTAAAAACATCGAGCACAAAACATTATTGTTCAAATATAGACATCAATATATCGTTTTTCTAAAACATCGATGTTTTGAAAACATCGGCATCAATGTCGCATCCTTAGTTACAAACTTGCATAGAGGACCCTGGAAGTGGGAGGTACAGCCAAAAAGCAGATATTGACGACTCATAAACTTCTTAGACTGCACGCTGACGAACTTGCAGCACGGTAAATTATTTTTCAAACAGTTCACTTCGTAAGATGACAGTCCAAAAATATACTGTCGGCTATTCACGTTCTTGGCGAATTTCGTCTGAGAAACTCAACTGCTGCAGGGTCATCGAAAGGCACTGAATTTCTTTTGACATTTGCTTCCTCTTCGTCGTACATTTGAAGATCTTTGGCATAATAACAAACGCCAATGTCAAGAATGACCCCCACGAGCATCAGACCTGCAAAAGAAATATATTAGAACAAACGTTACTCTCACTAGATTAATTGAAGGGTTTCTATTTACGACTTGGAAAACACGTTGAGGATTGAACTGGGAAAAGAGAATTGACAAATGTTTTCGTCGTTAGAATCTCAAATTCAATAGGTACGGAAATAACGTTGTGAACATTTCTACTACGTCATTTTCATGAAGGCAGCGAAAAAAGTCATTCAAAGCACTCACACACTACCAGGAGAGGTGGCTCAAGGTATCAACTGAGAGACAAAGAGACGGAGTGTGAGAGAGAGAAAGAAACGGAGTGTGTGAGAGAGAGAAAGAGACGGAGTGTGTGTGTGTGTGAGAGAGAGAGAGAGGCAGAGAGAGAGAGAGAGAGAGAGAGAGAGAGAGAGAGAGAGAGAGAGAGAGAGACGGGGTTTGTGTGAGAGAGAGAGACGGTGTGTGTGTGAGGGACGGAGAGAGAAAGGGAGATGAAGGGTAAGACGGCTGCCGGCTTCCGCTAGTTAATGTATATAATAATTAGATATTATTATTAATTTTTAAATATTATCTAATAATTATATATTGTTTTGTTTCCCCTAATCGGATTCATGGGGTCACGCGTCACTTCCATCCCACCCTGGCTCAGACCTTTACATCGGGTTAGGTGCACTTTTTTAATCTATAGGGGGGATAGTATTTTAATGATGATTCCATTTTTATAGTTGTTAGCTCTGGGGAATGAAATGAAATTATGATGATGAATGATGAAATAGACACACACAAACATACACAGCCACACAATACAACCCTGCCCGTGGCGGGACTCGCGCCCGCGATGTTCTGGTGCGAGACCGCTACGGCACTACTGTCTTAGCAGTCTGGCAATCAGTTTGTTTGCGATAATTTATTAACAAGTAATGATGCCATTGATTTCCTGACAAAAATCGTACTTACCCGACCCCAGCAAGTTCAACAGATAACGTAATTTCTGATCGTCATACAGCCAACAGTTCCCGCTGCTTCCGCACGTCTCTCCCCACACAAGGCAAGCAGAATCTGAAAACACGTCACAATAAAATATATCTCTTAAGTTCCGTACATAAACTCGAGAGACATACATTATTTTAAATACTAACAATGAAAAGAAAAATGAATTTTACCAGCTACAGTTAATTGAATAGTTGTGTTACTGCTTACTACAATATTTTTTGGCGAAATTATATGGGAAACTGTGATATTATGAGCTCATTTTATCGTCCGAGAGTCTTAGAGGTTTAAACATTTAAATGCAAATTCCTAAAACTTACAGCTCACAATGGGAATAATCTTATAACAATTTCCTTCGTCACCATCACGTGAAGTGTGAGTAGCCCTCATAAGCAATAAAAAATTATAAAACTGTCGGGTCGCTATGAAATCACGGCATGTTCTGGTGCTATTGGAACGAGATCTGACGGTACAATTCGATAGTTTTCGCAACAGGCAGTTCGGTAGGTTAAGTGAGTTAGTATTGTTAGTCATGATAATTGAAAATGTAAAATGCCTTACTTCGCAGCGATTGTGGCCTAGACGTGTGCGATTTCATTTCTTGGAAACCGTAACATTGGATTACTTTCTCTTATACGTACACAATATTCTGGACATACAATTAATTATAATTACCAATAAGGCGTCTTCATGGTACATCGAAGCCAGTATCGTAATCGGAATTCTTAAATCTTAAGGTTCTCTATAGTAGTCAATGATGCCAGATCAACGGAATTTCCGGCTGATTGGACGGTTTTTCAGATTAATTGATTGATTGTTAGTGATTCCGGGCACGCAAACTTGTAAGGCAACTTATCCCGTAAGTATAGTGTATGCTTTTCCCTCGGGGATGGCGGTGATCTTTTCCCGCTGGGTGGTGAGATCCGTTAATATGAAGTCAGATAAACAAAACCGTGTCAATCTAATTACTTGTAGTATTGCATAATCGGTGTTGGACTGATTTATTCGTATGAAATGAAATAATATTGTGAAGTTTCTGCACATTTCTCGCAAGAGCTAACAAAGCAATGGACAGTGGTTTCCTGCGAAATTTCGAGAAATAAATGAAAAAGTTTATAATGTGTTTGAGAGTCACATAACAGTGTGAATTGAGTTTGTGAAATGGTAATTGTAGGCTATTTGCACCTATTTCCAAACATTTAGAATATTTCATAGCATCAAAAAATAACATTTCGAGGTTGTTAGTCGTTGTGCCTCATTACTAGTAGAAATACTGTAACTCAAGAAGCGTGTTATAACGCTATAAGCGTAAAATATATACATATATATGATATTACGATACATTACATACTGACATTACGATTTTAATTATTTATTTAAGTTATTTTTATTTTTTAGATTATTTATGTTATCCGGATAATACTACATTTATTTTACTATTAATTAATTTTGCTATTTCAATATTACAATGGCTACAAACCTGGTTCATAACATAATACTTTACCTTCTTATTTTACTATTATATGTCAACGCGCGACATTGTAATGAGCGGCAATTCCGGGAAGTTCGGCAGTATTACCCTGCTATTAAAAATCTGATGGCAACTTCTATAAATTATCAGAAGTTTTACTTTGATAATAATAAGTTAACATTTATAATATAGATTTACTTTTTTCTCTTTGGGCTCATTAACGACTTGAATTGTCTTTACTTTGTACATTCACAAATTCCGTTCGGTATTCGTTTCGTATAAATGTCCGTAAGCTTACGGAAATATCTTCTTCGCTTGTCTTCAAGATGTCCGGATTAGAGATGGGCTTAACAGCTTTTCTTCAATAACGTATTCAGAAAACAGTCGACTCATAAAAACGGTTATTAATAACAGTTGAAAAATAACAGGAATATGATCGGCAATGTTACCGAATGTGGCCGACTGCTAAGAGGTAAACCAGGCAAAACGAATAACGTTGGTAGCACTGTAAAACTTGTGCAGCTACGTCGCGGCGCTTGCTTGCACTACTTCCTCAAACATGTTTGCACAGAGAAACAGCTGATATGAACGAGCCTGGGTATTGGCCAAGGTAGAATTGTAATTGATAAGGTGAGTAGCAAATGTGTATAGAATATTACTAAAATAACTGATTCAGATTGCAAATATTCTTGCGAATATGCAACATGTGCATAGTGAAGAGACAAGTGTCAAAAATAATGAGGAGAAACTATTTTTGATTCCCTTCAGTTAAAGAAGTAATGACTGTTGAATATCAAATATTATAATGCGCGTTATTTGGCCGAAACTCATTTTATGATATCGGAGTTAGAGAAATTTAGTAGATCTCACCTACGCAGCAATGGGACAAAAAGAAGTTAACGAACATATTGGATGGATTTAATTTAAAGGATAAACTTCTTATTGCAGTATATACAATAAAAATATTTTGGTTCGCATGGTGTGTAATAATGATGAACTACTTATCAATGAATCTACAGTTTGAACACTTGCTTATCACGATTGATTAGCTGCAATGGAATTGTTCTCGTACAAAATAGTTGTCACGAAAGCTTATAGTAGTTCGGATTTGGCCCAATAGATTGAAATGCTATGCATTTCAACCGACAACAGCTAATAACAGAATAAACGAATTGGCTCTTATTTCGCGTAACGGTTACGAAACGTTAGCTGTTGAGAAATAACAGTTTAGCTGTAAAGAGCACATCCATAATCCGGATGCCGTCGGTGGGATGTCCTCCCGATGTTCCTGCTATCATCGTAAATTCTGGCAGTGGGAGAATTTTTGGAATGATCCCCGAAAGTTCTGTTTTTTGTGTAATTCTTCTTCTTTTTCTTGCGAGTGTTTTACAGCTCTTGTGGCCGGTTTTCGCATCCCAATCTCCATACTACTCTATCGTTCCAGTCATTCTCTTCAAGTCCTCTTCTTTGCATGTTGTTAAAAATCTTATTCTGCCATTACTCTCTGGGTCTTCCTCTTTTTCTTCTGTCTAAAGGAAACCACTCGCATATCTTTCTGGGCCATCTCCCACAATCAAGCCTTTTCACGTGACCGAACCATTTCAGCCTTCGTGTTTCCAATTCGTCTATTATTGATTGTTGAACCTTCATTCGCTTAAGAATTTCTTCATTTCTAATATGTTCCATTTTAGATACTCCACAACTTCTAAAAAAAATCCATTTGTAGGCTCATTAATTTCTCTCTTTCTCTTTTCCTTAGTTCCCATGTGTCTGCACCATACAATGTTATACTTTGTATGATAGAGTCGAAAAATCTTTTCTTGGTAGACTTGAATATTTCTTTTCCTCAGAGCGGCAAGTTTAACTTTCTAATAGCTTGCCGTCCTTGTGTAATTTTTGAAGCAATATATTTTCTGGAATCTCCTTTTTCGCTAATAATTTCACCCAAATATTTAAATTCATGGCATGCTTCTATCTGATCTCCATTTATTGGTATATAATTTATTTTCTTCTCTCCCACTGCCATATATTTTATTTTGAGGAAATTGATCTTTAATCCTGCTTTTTTGTATGTTTTCGCAAGCTTTCGCGTCATATTCTCCATGTCAAACTCATCATTGGACGAAATCACCTGATCCTCAGCGTACAATAATGTATGAAGGCAATCTTCATCAACGTATATTCCCATACCTCGGCACATATTTTGCCATTCTTTTAGGCTTTCTTGAAGGTAAATCTTAAACAAAGAGGGTGATAAACAACACCCTTGTCTCAGACCCTTTGTTCGTCCAAATGACTGCGAAACTTAATTTCCCACTTTTATTCTTGTTTCTTGATTCTCATACCAATCTTTTACTGCATTTATATATCGGGCGCTGATACCAACCTTTTCTAGAATTTGGAAGAGTTTACCTAACGGGACTGTATCATAAGCTTTTTCTAAATCGATAAATACAAGGTAAGTATTCTTAGCCTATCCCTATTCCTAGCTAATATCTTATCTAGCACCTGCTTTTTTGTAAAGACGTTATCGATACAACTTCTACTAGCTGTTAACCTACTTTGCTCATCTTCTGTATTAAAGTCCCTTTCAATTCTCAACTTTTCTTCTCGTAAACACTTATTAAAAATTATTTGTAGTATTTCTAATACATTGGTTGGAGAATTTTTCAATAATTTTTCAGGAATACCTCGAGGGTCAGGAGATGTACCATTTTTAATCTTTTTGATGGAGTTCTTTAGCTCATTTAAACTTATTTCTTCTACCTCATAAGCAGATGTAATATTCAATTGTCTGTTAGTTTCTTTCAGAGCTTCCTTGAATTTGTGTCTATTCTCTTCAAACATATCTGAGTAATATTTAACCCATTCGTCCATTTTTATAATTTGTAAATTACATTGTGTTTTATTTTCTTGTCTTAAACATTTTATAAGTCTCCATGATTCCTGGCTTTGTGTCCAGCCTATGTTTTCTTCCACTTCTAAGAATTTTTGATTTCACCATTCATCTTTTGATTTTTTTACCAGTTTTTTCACCTCTCTATTCAAACTCATATATTCTTTCCTGTTGTCCAGATTTTGGGTCGCAAGCCATTTGCATAATATCTTCTTTTCACCTTCATCTTAGTTTCTTCTTCATTATTCCACCAAGAAAAACCAATAGGTTTTTCTTTGCTCTCTTCCCCCAGAGCTTCAAACGCTGCTTCATGTATTGCTGCTTTTAGTTTTTCGTTCATATCATCAGTTGTCCCTTAGGTCGTTCTCTTAATGTATTTGCCAATCTTAACTGATATAGAAATTTGATGGAGTTTTCATTCAATAGTTTTAGCTGATATTTAGGGTAAGTTATACTTTGTACTTCTTGTTTGTTATAATCGATGTTTAGCACTTGCTGTCTGAAGGACAAACTCATTAACCATTCTGTAAGTAATGATTAGAGCCACATTCTGCAGCTCTAAAAACTCTTACATCCAATGCTTTAATGCAAGATGTCTGTCGCATAATTACGTAGTAAATTATTGATTTCTGGTTCTTCGTAGGCTGCACCCAGGTATATTTGTGAATATTTGTATGTTCATAGAAACCATTCATAATCTTCATATCGTAGACGTTGCATATCTCAATCCATCTTTTTCCATTTTCATTTATGATATATTCTCCAAAAGCACAATTTTTTTGTCCTTTATTTTTCTCCCTACTCTAGCGTTCATGTCCCACATTTTTACTATTTCTTTCCTATTACTTATTGATTCGAGAAGAGTGAGTACCTTTTCAAAATTGTCTTTCAAGTTCTTGTTGAAATCATCAGTTGGTCCATAAACGGCAATTATTACCATAGCACATCCCATTATTTCCATTTCCAACTTCTTAATTCTTTCACTTATTTCTTCCCAGTTTTTAACATTTCTTTTCCATTTTTTATTTATTGCTATTAAGATGCCCGCCTTTGCTCTTTTATCTTTGGATACTCCAGTACAGAAATGCAAGAAGTTTCGCTTAATTTCATTTCTTTGCCCCTTTTTCTTAGTTTCAGAAAGAACAGCAATGTCTATTTTAAATTTCTCCAATTGAACAAACACTTATTTTTCTTTAGTATTTAAGCCCTGCACATTCCATATACCAAAATTGAAAGTACTTTTCTCGCACGATTTTGTTTCCATAATTGATCTATCCGAGGCTGAGTGTTGGGACATTTTGCATTTGAAGTTTTTACGTAACGTAACGTTACTTTTTTTGAGAAATAATATTCTATAATCCGATCTATTCGATAAATGCGGTCTGCGAACGCGACTTTCCTTTCCTTCACGTAAGACTGTGCCATTTTGTAGCACAACTAGTTTTTACCTGAAACTGATCAACATTTAGAGCCGCTTACAGGCGCACGAGTATAATAGTAGCCACAGTAAGCTAAACCTTTCAGAAGCGGCACTTGATAACCATGTTGACACTCCTAATTTTGTTTCATAACAAACTGTTCTGAAATGGGATATTCTTCAAGACGTGGAAGAGAATATTTTGGCATTAAATACGTTGAAAGTGAAGCATTGGGCAGTTTCAAGAATGTTTTGTATTGTTCGCTAGGTCGAGGTCGAAGGTGGGATGTTTGTCACCAACTTGGACGCGCTTAGCTGACCGTCAACTGCGCGCTTAGCGCCGTTCTCGCGGATGCGAGCTGATTCCGTCAGTCAGTCAGAAGCGCAGTAGCCGATAGCCCGAAATGATTAATTATTGAATTTGGTTTATCACTTGTTACAAACGCTGCTGCCTGCGATCCGAACACGGCAGGAAGTCTCGCAAAGTCGCGCAACAGTCTGCCGACGACAGCGGTTCCTCACTCTTGACCCGAGGAAGGAAGGCGATGCCTCGTCGCAGTGGCTGAAGGTTCATAACGCTATTCATCTTCACAACGTACAACGTTTCTGTTAGTGCTGTGCGACACCTAACTGAGAAACTTACTCAAACCATTCTTGTCGTAATTTAGTACAATCTCTTTCTGATTTCAAATGTATGAGTACAAATATAAATGCACAAGTAAAGCACATTCATTTTGAAAACGTGGATTCTGTTCGTTCTGTGGTGCCGGGTGAGCATCAATCCAAGAGTTCTTCATAGGTTGAAGTCGGGTTCTCCAGAGCAATGCAAAGTTATTCATCAGAAACTGTTGTATTCAAAATTAAGAGTGCACAAAGAGAAATCTGTTTAAGGTCATGGAAATATTGAACTCATAATTTCCACATCTCATCGTGTGCTAACGAACACATAAATTTCTATGGTAAAGTGCTGTACATATTGCAGTTTTATATTCAGTTGTAAGTTTAGCTATACTTGCAATTCTAATTCAATATTGAGAACATATTTTAAATTTAGTCACTCCTTTTACTTCCCCTTTCCATTTTGATACATACAAATTAGTTTTGCCCTGGATTTTGCACAATTATCTATTCTATTGAACTACCAGAGAGCCCAAGAAGGTTGCAACCAAGCGAAACATTACTGTTTTCAAATTATGCACGGCACATGGTAGCCCGTTTTTTCGACATTTTTTGTACTAAAATAATGAAAATATTACTGAGGCAACTCCGTTTCAACTTGTGAATTACTCTGTTTAGAGAACGGTGTAACCGATGGAGAATTTCATCCAATAATTAAACCTCAAAACTGCGTCTGCCGAGTATAGTCGTTGTGGTGAATGATTCTGCACTTACCTAGCACTAAGCCAAAAACGATGGGAGCGGGAATGAAGGCAAGCGCGCACACTAAGAATTCGCTGAATGCGATAGCCAGAGGTTTGTCGTCTTCATGAACGCATCTGCAAAACAGGACACAACTCGCTACAATCAGAGAAATATTAGATTAACAAAAAGATTATAAGTGTTGCAAAAAATTAGTCTCGATATTTTGACCGAAATAAGTTTTGAGGTCCCTGATACTCAAAAGGAGTTTTTTCTACTACCATTGTATAATTCTCTCATTTCATGGCTGCAAACCCGTTGCATAATGATATATACCTCCTTAGTCTATGTCTGTTGCATAATGTCTACGCTTGTTGCATAAATCGTAATAATCATTACGATACAAGTTCTTGACCCATCACAAAGAAGTTTACAAACCAAGTATTGACACTCATTGAGAATCGTTCTAATAAATGTGTCTTTCGATTGTGTAAATTAAAATAGCATTTAATACTGTATTACGCTTCTCAGAAAAGAAATCATTTCATTGAGCTGGAGGCTAGCTTGAAAACGTGTAAGCGCGAGGTATTAGTGGCAGGGGATTTCAACGTTCAGTCCTCCGAATGGGGAGAGTCGCGCTCCGATAGAAGAGGAACTATCATATGCGAATTCATTGCAAAAAATGATCTGATCATCTTAAATAGTGGGGATGAGTACACCTTTCAACGTGGAGTCGCATAATCTATTTTGAATTTGACAATAAGCTCCACTAAGCTATCTAAAGGCATCACTGATTGGTCAGTGCTCGACGGCCAAACCCTGAGTGACCATCGGTACATAGGATATTCGACTCCATTAACGAAGGGGCTGCAACATGTCAAAACGCGATATAAAGGAAGACAACCTTGGAATCCCAAAAAACTGAATGAAGACAAGGCAAAATGCTCCTTGGAAGAATCCAGGTTGCTGTTTAACATGGGTTGGACGAAAATGGCGGAAACGCTTGAGGATATGGTCAAGGCAACGGAGGAAATAGTAGTAGCAACTTGCGACGCATCCATGCCTAGACGTATATGTCCGAAGAGGAAACAGCAAATGTATTAATGGAACCAGAAATAGCCGAACTACGAAGGAACTGTAACAAGGCAAGAAGAATAGCGACAAGGGCCAAGACGAATCTGCACCTCAGGGAACAGTATAAAGAACTGTCCAAACCGCTTGAGAGAAATAAAAAGAAGTAAAGGCAGATGCTGGAAAGAGCTCTTAGAACAGATAGATAACGACCAATGGGGCATGGCTTATAAAATAGTAAATAAGAAATTCAGGATGGACTGGAAGATACCTGGATCGAATGACCCACAATGGATGAGGAAAGCTATCAGGGACCTCTTTCCTACTAGAGATCCTTGGACGAGACAAAGACAGATCGACTTCACGGTTGACACAGCAGATTACTTCACGATAGACGAACTGAGGAGAGCGGCGAAAAGCATGAAAACTGGGAAGGCCCCAGGTTTCGATGGAATTCCCTGTGAAATGCTAAAAATAGTGGCACAGGAGTATCCGGAATGCCTTTTGTCAATCTATAACCTCTGCCTTGAGGATGGGATATTCTTCAAGACGTGGAAGAGACAAAAGCTGATACTCCTCCGAAAGGTCAACAAGCCGGTAGATCAGACATCATACAGATCACTGTGCCTCCTTGACACCATGGGCAAGCTGCTTGAGGGTTTAATACTCTCTAGGCTTGAGGGACTCATATGCTTTTCTTACAGGCAATATGGATTCCGGAGAGGCCGCTCGACGACGGATGCCATCCTGGAAGTTATCGATAAAGCAGACGCAGCCAGAAGAGGAGTCGGCAAGAAGAAGGGATTCTGTGCGCTCGTCGCAATTGACATCAGAAACGCCTTCAACTCGCTAGGTGGAAGGACATTATAGAAGTGTTAGTTAACAAGTGTTAGTTAACAATGCTTAGAATGTCATCATACAGGACATTCCATAAAAATGGCCCGAGTCTGGACCCTTGAGGAACACCGCACGTCACATTCTCTTCATGTGACGTGCGGTGTTCCTCAAGGGTCCAGACTCGGGCCATTTTTATGGAATGTCCTGTATGATGACATTCTAAGCATTGACCTGCCGAAAGATACGCAGCTCATAGGCTACGCTGACGATACGCTAATAATAAGCCACGGCGTTGACATTGAACTCCTCGAATTGAGAGTGAAGGAAGCGCTGTTTAGGGTTAAAATATGGTTAGATAGACGACAGCAACAGATGGCAGTGCAAAAAAACCGAAGTTTTCTTAATCACCGACCGGAGAGCATTTCACTACCCAGATCCCCGATTGGGAGGGGAGAGAATCAGCTGGAAGCGCCAGATAAGATATTTAGGAGTCGAAATAGACCATAGACTCAGCTTCGGGTCCCACATAAATGTGATGGCAGGGAAGGCGGAGAGGGCAGGAGCCAACATCGCAAGAATGCTACCGAACGTCAGTGGCCCGAGAGAAGCCAAGAGAAGAATGATATCTGAAATAGTTCTCTCACAGTTGTATGCTGCTCCAGTCTGGGCGGGTTCGCTGGAGAAGCTGTCTATCAGACACAAGTACGCCCAAGTACAAAGACGAATGGCCTTGAGGGTGGCGTGTGCCTACCGCACAGTGTCTACTTGCGCAGTGCTGGTATTGGCCAGTACACCACCTATCGACTTAATAGCCATGGAAAGAAAGAGGACGTACCACGCCTTGAAGGAAGCACAAGCAGACAGTCATCTCCCTCCCAAGCAAATTGGGTGTTAAAGCAGAAGCATGGGAGTTGCTCCTAGAAGAACGGCAAGGAAGATGGGATGGGGATGTGAAAGGCAGACGGACTCATCGGTTGATTACAAACATCGAGAGATGGGTTAGCCGAAGTTTTGGGGAGGTGGGTTATTACCTGTCCCAGGCTCTTACGGGACATGGGGCATTTAATAAATACCTCTACGATTTCAGGATCGTAGAGAGGCCCACATGTAGTATCCGTCACGCAGACATAGATGATGTGGAACACACACTATTTCAGTGCAAGGCATGGGACGCGGAACGAGAGGCTTGTAATGCCAACCTCCAACGAGTAATAAATCCAGACATGGTCGACATGATGCTGAGCTCGCAGGAGAAATGGAAAACCATAGAGAACTTCATAGGTAGTATTATGAAGAAGAAAGAATTAAGAGAGAGGAAGTAGGGCATCTACTACCAGCCAATCTCCTGCGTGAAGTAATGTCTAACGACGGTTTCCGCGTGGGAGAGAATACGGTTTATGAGACGGAGGTTAGGTTTTTAGTCGGTAACCTAGTTGGGAGTCCGACATCACCAGCTTCACTGGTATCCATAAAGGATTTTCCTCATCCTTAAAAGAAATAAACAAAGAGCGTTTGTGAAAATAGTCAACTCATTATTTTAATTAAAATTAAATAAAATAAAATAATAAATAAATAATTAATTTAAAAAATAAATATCAAATTGGTATAATATTATAACAAACATCTATATACTAAAGAATTTAAAAAGTGTAATGAATTGGGAAGAAATGCACGAGAACCATCCTTTGTGCATTTGAAAAAGAAGTTCGTTCAACACATAAAATCGAAATATTTTAAAGAGATGAATGATAGTAAGTAGGTTGAAATATTAATGAAGTGGTTGAGTGCATCATTCAGAATTTTTATAAAAACGTTTAGTTGGGAAACATAAATAATTTTCAAGGTGTTTTTAGTCCCTCAGTTGAAAAATAATTTCAGAAATGATAGATTAATATTCTGGAGATCTATTATATTTTATATTTCTTACTCTAAGAATTCAAAATTAATGATTAGATTTTCCTAATTATTACATGTATACGAAGTTCTTCAATTGACATCATTGCATTGTTCGATTTAATGGGATAAAAGTAGAAATACGGATTTAAACATAATACATACCTTATCTGTATAAGAATGTTTCCAGCTTTGCCTGAAGCGCCTAGGAAACTTATGATACATTGAGATACCAAGAAAATAGTGAAATTTGTGGCGCAGTCCACAGTACAAGGTCCATCAGTTGCAATGCCGCTAGGAATACAGCTGCAGTTGTTGAATAACTGCGCATAAATTTTTATAAGTGATACCGCATTAAAATTAAGAAAGAAATACTTCACAATCTATTTTTAAGATGAAAGTTACAATAAAGTTACATAAAACATAGGGCATAATACGCAGTTTTGTAACTGTGGTTTGTTCCCTTCGAGACAATAAAAGTGGTGTCACACACACAATTTATCATAAACATTTTTGTAAATGATGTTTTGACTGGTACTCAAAGAATTCACTGCTTCTGCTTGGAATGGAAGACGGATCTCCCGGTGTTTGCCGCCCAGTTTCTGAAATTGTTTGAACAAACAAAACATAATTTATAACAATTATCGTACCAGGTAGCTTTGGATTCAAAGTTGGTTAAATATTACTAATCGAGAGACCTACTCCCACGTAATTGTTAAACTTGCAACTGACTAGGTGGTGAAAAGTATAAACTGGTGGTGCTACAACAGAACATACTTTTGCGCAATAATTGGAAAAAGTTACGTAATATTGAAAAATTTCATTTTCTGCGCTACTAACACCTTAGCTGTTGAAAACGTCCCATGTAAACAAAGCGCCTGCGATGCATATCTGCATTCATTTTGATAGTCAGATGCAGTAATAATTTCTTACTATGACAAATAAAACAAACAGGAATCCTGTTGAATGTAAGTTACTTACAGTACCGAACAAATTAATCCGAACACACACTAGAACTTCTCGAACATTTTATTTTCACACTGGAAAACATACCAAACGTAACATTTTCTTGTACTTAATAATTTAAATGTCCTCATTTATACGTTCATTTATTCTCTTAGGCATTGACTCTACTAAAGCTAAACACTGTTATCTGAATTCTTCGTTACGAAATCAGACACTGACAAGTGACTTAAGAAGGATTACTTTGGTATTCTTAACAAAAAAACCTGATTTATTTGATGTGTCACAATTTGATATATGAACAGGTGCGGCGAGAAACATCTGTAGTAGTGTAGTGTGGGCGAGCCAGTATTGTAGATTAGAAGGACGCGAGTTCAAATCCTAGCAACGTTGGCTAATTTTTATCACCATGATGCTATGTTAAGAGTGTTGTGTAATGCTGCAGGAGAAAGTTACGAAATTTCCACCGTAAACAAGTTTTGTATGTCGTTCATTCGAAAAAAGTGGATTGTTTCTTGCTCGTATATTACTATACATAGAGCTGTCAAAATGCTTATGTTTTAAGTGTTTTTGAATCTGAAAAAGTGATTTTCGGAAAACCTCTTTGTCAGTACATTTATTTCATTTATTCCATTTTCCATTAAGAGTAATTCAAGAGTAAACAGGATTTTTACTAAAATGGACATTCATAGAATGATCTGGCTGATGTCACGAATCCTCGAATTTAAAACAGATCTTTAAATGTTAAGGGAACTTAACATCAGGTACCAACATATTATCAAAATTCTCTCAAAAATAGCTCCAATTTGTTTCTTTAAATATTTTGCTCGAATAGAGCAAAATACGTATAAAATGACGCATATCCAATTTTCGGCGACCGATCTGAACTTTCGAAAATTTTAAACAAATATTAACATTGTCAAAATACAATATTGACAATAGAGATTTTTTCATAATGAAATCAGTTTTTAAAAGCAGATATTGAATTAATGTAATTGAAACACTGAATTTTTAAAAATCCCAGCATGGAGTGAACATTTTTTGCTGGAAAGATTTTTTTTACAAATTCTCGTAGTATTGTATATTGCATAGCCATTACAAATAAGGCGTGAAAGTATATGGTGTTGCAGCCCAACACAGTGTCTAAATAGTACGTATAGTAAGAGAAACTTTATTGAAATGGGTGAATTGAGATCATTCACGTTGATTGTATAAAGTCAAAGTTTATGAAATTGAAATCAGTAATATCGTAATAGGAGTGATTACGATCCATGTTTCATTAGTAATAAAAATAATCATTTGTGTAATACTAGTAATAATATAATAAAACCCATGGTATATGTACTCTCATACGTCATCTTTCGCATGACGAAGAGTCAAATTGAAACAAGAAGTATAGTTCATTTGAATTCTGACAAATTGTGTCTAACGTTCTACGATATTCAAATGGTAACATTATATTATAATATTCGATTGTTTATTAACTGAGGCTTAAACGTCTCGTTTGACAGCTCTCGTATTTCGTATTTAATAAGTAGGGGCGGATTTTGATGACCCAAAAATTCGCCAAAAATGATCAGTAAAATGCTCTTAAAATATTTTCAAAATGATCTTAAAGCAAAGAAAAAAGCAAAAACAAATGTGATCAAATCCAATTCGAATGAACATCTCAAGCTGTGACATTTGATACTGATGTAATCAAGGCTTCTTCCATTCGTTCAAGTAAACCCAGTTTGCAAACGTTTGGTTTGGACTATTATATACCCGGGAATGTCTTTCTTTAGTTATCCGAGTTTAGTTTGACCGAAACGGCAAAGGCGCTAGGGTTACGAGAACCTTAGATTATATACAACGGCTGACATTACAATTTCTGAGCGATGAAATCAAATAGGCTACTCAGGAATTCTGTGGTGAACATTTGTAACGCGTAAATATTATTTGAAACAAGTACCATTAAAATAATAATAAAATCAATGAAATCAGCTAAAAATGCATTAAAAGTGACGGAAAAATTAAAAAAATTACAAATTACTCAAAATAAACGCAAAAGTTAAAAAAATGACAAATTACTCAAAATAAACGGAAAATGCAAAAACAAGAATGACGTATAAAAATGGATCATTTCCCGTTGTCATATAAAATTAATATCTATACTAAACAGTATTGTTCTAAAGTAAAAAGAGAAATTGACATTTCATTAATATTCGCCCTTAATAATAATAATAATAATAATAATAATAATAATAATAATAATAATAATAATAATAATAATAATAATAATAATTAAGAACCTAATAACGGCATAAATATAAACCTAGGTACCATATTAACATTACTGACGAAAATGATAGTGACAAAATGCAGTCGTACTTCAAAATAAACGAGAAATTCAACGATTCAGTACAAACATATCAACAACAGACGCAATATTTATAGACCGTCAAAGAATCGAGAAAGCGATTCAATACAACAAGCCCGCCTTCTTGGCTTTTGTAGAACTCAATAAGGCCACGAGAAGTTATCATAATTTTGAGGGACAAATTAAGGCCTAAAAATGTTAGAAATCAATGAAATTATTCCGTGTGGCCCACCTAAGATGTTCCCTTCAATTTTCTCCTGAATCGTTGCAGATACTGAGATGTGGTTTTCACTAAAACTACTACATGCAAGGGGCACATATGGTCATGCATAATATTATTCTATTGCATTTTTTATGGCAGAAATGTTGACCCAACTTCGATTTTTTAAATGCAACCTATAGATGTTTTAGCTCATCATAACAAGCGTGAAGAGACGAGATCATAAATATGCATATCGCCATATGTTACATTACAAAATTTTCGAGAAATTAAGTTATAAAGACGCACGCCGACTGCTGGTTTCCGTAATCTGAACGAGAAATTCCGGGTGATATGCGGCGAGGCCATTCCCTTCCGTTGTGTCGACCCTGCGGTAAATGTTGTGAGGCAAAGTGCAAAGGAGCTCACGAAAACCCGCGGTTTTCTCTGTACGGTAAGACTACACCCTCTCAGTCCTTGAGACAATGTATTCACCCTCAGCCATGTTCTGAGCTAATCTGTACGCCACAAGGTACTATTTTTTAATTAATTATGTACTACAAGATTTGAGAAAATATTTAAATTATTAACCGTAGAAAAAGCAAGGGAGAGTGAGCATTGGAGAGTGAACATGTTCTGAATTAATAAATGCGTGTGCCGTCAGAAACAAAACGTTTACTCTTTGAAAGACTTAAAACCTCAACCGGCACAAAAATATCGTGTAAATAAAAGTAAGAAAAATACTTTAAAATACAGAAACAAAAGGTTAGTTAACAATTCTAGAAATAGCTTAATTAATAAATAACATGTACTCAATATGTGCACCATCAACAGATATAGACATTTGAAGACGCTTGCAAAGAGACCTTGGAACAGAGTTCCATCTGAAATGGCATGACAAGATGCGATTATGCGGCGCCTCAGATCTTCAGATCTTGTTGGTACTTGTGAGTAAACTTCGTTTTTTATCGTTCCCTATAGAAAATAGTCCTGGGGCGTAAAATCAGGTGACCTTACCGGCCAGTTTACTACAGCACCGCGCCCAATCCATCGGCCGGGGAACTTCTTATTCAGCACTTGCCTAGCCACAAGCGCGTTGTGGGCTGGACATCCGTCATGTTGCATCCACATACAATTTCTCATATCCAGGGGAATTTCCTCCAGAAGCAGCGGCAATGTTTCACGAAGAAATCTTGCGTATTTGTTTCCTGTCAAATGTACATCTATGAAATAAGAACCTATGATGGTGACGGTAAGAATACCGCACCAGACATTAATACTCCACTGCTTTTGGTTCTCAACTTCACGAAGCCAGAGAGGATTGTCCACTGCCCAATAGTGCATGTTACGTAGATTCACCTGACTGTACATTTTGCCTCATCGGTAAACATAATCTTCTTAAAAAAGTCCTGATCATCTCGCACGTGTTCCAGATCAAAAACGCAAAACTGAACACGTTTCTGGTAATCACCATCATAAAGCTTCTGGTGCAACGAAATGTGGTAGGGGTGAAACTTGTTAGTCTTTAAGATGCGGAGGGCACTCGAACGACTAATCCTGGAATCTCCGGCAAATGTCTCGAGAGCTGATAAGAGGATTGTTGTGAACAGCTGCAAGAACGGCGGCCTATGCTTCCTCATTCGTTGCCCTTCTGCTCCGCAAACGAGTCTTTGCAAACGGAAACCAGCAGTCGGCGCGCGTCTTTAAAACTCTTAATTTCTCGAAAATTTTGTAATGAAACATATGGCAATATTCATATTTATGAATTCGTCTCTTCTCGCCTGTTATGATGAGCTAAAAAGTCTATAGGGTTCCATTTCAAAAATCGAAATTGGGTCAATATCTCTGCAATAAAAATGCAATAGAATAATATTATGCATAACCATATGTGCCCCTTGCATGTTGTAGTTTTAGTGAAAACCTCATCTCAGTATCTGCACCGGTTCAGGAGAAAATTGAAGGGAACATCTTAGGTAGGTCACACGGTATATACAGTCGTCAAATCTAAAGTAAACGTAATGAAATAGAATGTGCGGGTGGAATAGGCCAGGGTGAATCGTGAAGTCCAATAATTCTTATAATGAATAAACTAAATGACAGCGTAAAAAATGGAAGGGTATATGATGGGCAATAACCAAATAAACAGTCAGATTCGTAGATATCGCTGCATTGCCGACTGATGATAATCTGCAGAGACTATTGTGTAGATTCATAAGGACAGCAAAGTATATAATATGATAGTTTCAACAGAGAAAACCTAATCGATGGCAATATCCAAAGAGCATGTAAGATTCAAGTTAGAAATAAAAGACGATAATCATTTCGGTTAATACTACTTTAATCATATAATAGTAATGTAGCAGCGGAATACGTCGATAATAGAGAAAATGTAGTAATAAAAACCTTAATAATCAAAATTTATTTTAATTAAGCAGTTGTTCTCTTTATCTTTATAATTTGAAATCAGAAAAACCTGAAATTATATTAAAGAACAATAAAGTTATGGAAAAAAGTTGACAAATGCAACCTTTGATGAAAACGTTCATATTGTAAAATTTTAAATTAAAGTGTTCTGCTCGCCTGCAAAGTAAGCTAGCACAAACGCGTCATCGATATTGGTTCAGTACATTCGATTATCACGCCGTAATTCATCGCAGTTGTCTCTTTATAGTATATTAGAATTGTAACCCCTTGCCCGTTTTACCTTATCTGCCACCTAGCTCAGACGGCGGGGGGTACCTGCAATTGAGTGAGATGGATGGGTGCTGTTATTTTATAATGAAATAAGCTATGGAATACGGTAAAATTGAAGTTTAAGTACTAAAAAAAAACAAGCATAGCTAGAAGTGAGTTTCTACCTGAGCTTAGTTTCTCCCAAAACAAAACTTATTCTAGTTAAAATCTATCACACAGGAAAATCTTAAAGCTACACTTAAAGAAAATTAGTTTGCAACTTGAAATTTATTCTTGCTAATGAGCGGCTGATAACCGTTGCTTGAATTACAGAACAAATATTAGAGCAAGAGTCCATTTTTCAATATTGCCTGAAGGAACCATTGGCAGGCTCTGCGATGACATCACCCGTGTTGTTGTTGTGGCGGTCATTCGCCCCTTACAGCTGTTTCGTCCTTTCACCCCGCAGCCTGACCGTCTGTCAAGAAGAGCAACATCCCGACGATTCTGGGACTGCGGCGGAAGTTCCAGCTGCAGGAGGCCGGCGGGCTGAATCGCTACCAACACCGCAGTTCACCACAGTTCCGTCCACAAATACACAATATTCCTCAGCTCTCACTTTCAGATACTATGCAGCAGGCGCTCATAATGCAGTCCATTCTGGTAACTGTGACAAATTTTCGTAATACTTGTCGAAACCTTATGGAATTGTGAAGTTCCGGAAGCCGTGTAGCGTAATTTCAAATTTTCAAATTACGCAAGCAAATATGGGTGAAACTTTACCACACATTGCTTCTAAAGGGCGGATTAACAAACAGTAAAGTTTGAAACGCGCATTCCAGCGTTCGAAAATGAAGTCAAGTACAAGGCGGCTTAACAAGAAATCAAGTGCTGCTGCGGGCGGTGGTCTGACAAGTGTGCCCGGAGGTTTGTAAGGAATTTCCGGCGGTCTCTGTATATTATAATAATAGATAATGGTTATAGAGATATATAGAGATCGACATACAATAGACAATAAGTTCAAGGAAACAGGATTTCTATAGACAGCATTCTGAAATTTCACACTTTTGATTTCAAATAGTTTTTTGGGGTGCTACACAGTTTATAAGCAGCTATATTATGTATTACCCTTGTGCCGTTGGCAAATTGCATTGTGGAATTGCAGCCAGCGTGGCATGGAGAATAGAAGGATGCATCTCGTTCCAAAGAGCAGACGGGTGAAAACTTCACGTCGGGGCCGCATTCACAGTGTGAATTACACTGAGCAGTGAGGTTCCACCTAAAAAGACAGAATGATATTCACGACATTGCCCTTTAATTAATTACACATCGCAACGACAGTTGTTCACAATGCAGTGAAACTTAAAGCCCTTTCACATGCGTCTCCCAGCAGCCCTTACAAGTGGTGCATCTGCTGGCAAGGCAGTCGTTTCCCGACTTGTGAAGGTCACGTAACCAACGTACTAGAGTTTGCGGGCACTGTTTCCTGAGCGCCTGGCGCGAGATTTAGAAGTGAAGGTTGTACAAATTGCTCCGGAGGGGCGGTATTCGTACATCACTGGATACCTGGGCCATGGCCGCCTTTTGGGTGAGTTAGCGCAGTTAGTGATCCAAACTATGTTAATTACCATGTCCTCTACTAAAGTAGAGAAATTATACATTACAATGTAATAATACATCAGTCAAGTTTCAAATGTTCAATTGGGAATAGAATTAACCTTATTGAGTCGGATGTATCTTGATTTCGTAATCAGTTTTCTTAATAGTGCAATAATTGCATTAATTTCATATATTCAGATTAGAAGGTTTAAGAGCTGTCCGTCCATGAGCGAGAATCGGTAACTTGCAAATACTTATTCGTAATATTTCGCATTATTGCTACATACACAAATAACTGGATAATTTAATAAAACATAGCATAATTTGACATTCAAATATATTCCTTTTGCTTGTCAAAAATGTTTATAAAAGGCAGAATTTAAAAGAAAAATGAACATGAAATAATAATAATAATAATAATAATAATAATAATAATAATAATAATAATAATAATAATAATAATAATAATAATAATAATAATAATAATAAATAGTAAAGTTTCTGAAAATAATAGAAATCTTGGTGGTTTGATAGAATAAATCTGGTAAAAATATTTTTGTTTGTGGGCAGAATTCCCCGCTTTGCGCACAACCCTCTTCGGATGCGGAGGGGAAACGCGAGCGGGTCCAGGGGACTCGCTCGTGCTCGCAGAAGCGGCGTTTGCAAGCGGGCAAGCCGACCGCGCGGGCCTCTTTCAGTGGAGGACAGTCGAGCAGCTGTGGCGACTGCTCCAGTCACCGCCAGCAGAACACCGCTCTCAATGGCAGCCTTCACAAAAGACTACTTGGACGCGCCACTGAAATTGCTTTTGCCTGCCTTGCGGCCGGCGGAGCCAATAACGGCGTAACTCACGAATCCTTTCCTTAGGCCTCTTTCACAATGCACACTTAAACGTAAACCTAACGTATTCGCAAAACCTATAAATTACTTATTAAACCTAAAGACCATTAAGAAATAAATGCCAGAATCGGGAAAGTCCTAATGGATGATATGATTGGTAAATGCACTGAGGATCATGTGCTAAATTATAACGAAAAACACTATGCGAGACTTTGCTTGCTCAGTAACCTTAAAGTTATAATAAATACTACTATGGCAAAGCATCAGCGGCCCTGCGGCACACTACAGCGACGGTGGGAGAGGCCGGCCTGTCGAGCGCAGCCCTGACGACGGCCCCGCCGACGGCGCTTGGCAGTATGAGAGTGGCGGCAAAGCGCTGTTGGCCAGGTGTCAGGTCACCCGCGGCGGCCGCGCGAGCAGCAGACGTGAACGTGACGCGGCCATTGAGGAGAGCCGCCTCTTTTGCTACTCGCCCGGGCAAGTTAAGAGAAGGCCAAGACTCGCTCCGCCGGCTTTAGTACTATAAATCCGCGTGCCCTCCAGGCCGGGCAGTGAAAGTGCAATCGCGTTCAGTTGGTGTAAAGTGATAGTGCGACGTTGTCGCCCGGACGGTAGTGATTAATTGTGCGACATTACGTGTGATATCTCAGGGAACTTAGCTACAGTTAGTAACAGGTTATAAAAATAAAGACAGGTGTTAATTATACGAACTGTTCTGCTTTCCTCCCTGATTGTTCCTAAATACACAATAAATACCTTCTTTCCACACAAATAAATACATAAGTACACATGATCAGCGCGTGAACAGAGTAGCAAGTTTGATTACCTCTTAGCGGATGAAAAAAACAAAAATACTTCACTGACGTAAGAGTATATAGAGGATGGGATATATACAGTAACCATTTTGCATTGGTTGGTAAATTGAAACTGAACAATAATTTTTAATTTCTTCACATCAAAACAGATCACAAAAAAATGATACAAATTTTTTCTAATTTTTTAATATTTGAAAATTTGAATTTGACGTCAAAAATAATCCTTGTATGGCAAATTGATATGATTTTCATCCTGAAAAGTCTTTTCAGTAGTATAAATGACTAAAAGAGTTATTATTTTTTCAAAGTGACGGACCAATAAGTCTGAAAAAAATAATAGTAAATAAAACTTTAATGCCAATTGGCATTTTGTGGAGTCATGAACCCACAAATAAAACACAAAAAATCCAAATAATAATTTTTATAATTAAAAAAATTAATTTCGCCCCAAATTGTTTTACAAATGTTCTTCAATACACGTATAGATTCCAACTGTGTCTCGCAATTTTGTTCAGAATTTTATCTCCTAGTTATGCTATGAAAAAAAAAATAAAAAATCGTATTGTTTCTGATATTCTCAAAATAATCAGGCTCTCCTTTCTGAGATTTGGGGAAAATGACTTTCAAAATAATATTAAACATGTGCTTTATTCAAAACTGAATTAAGCTTGGGGGCATTTTTACTTCCCTTGTCCTGTGTAACCTTTAAAGAAACGAAACGACTCTTACACTTTCTAAATGTGTGTTGGAAACATGTGCTTCTGACGCAATAGTGGAAAATTGCAGTACTACGTCCTATCTTTACGAAAGGGGTCCGACCGTCCCGTGAAAATTTAAGAGTAATAAGTCTTACAATATCTATTAAAAATAATCGCCTCCAGAGTAGGTAATATTGCAGAGACCATGTTATTGAAATACCAAAATGGATTCAGAAAGGTTAGGTCTTGCACAAGCAGATAATTGAGAAACTGAGAATTTAATAAAATAACACACATGCTCTTAGTGAATTATTCTAAAGCTTGTGACACCGTAAATAGAATTATTGTACTCTAATGTAGGGCATAGTAAAGGTCTCCCACCACATCTGATTTCGGTGATTAGGAACCTTTGTATAGTAGACCTTTTTATAAGAAAGAGATAATTAACCAAGGAGTAGGACAAGGATGTAGTCTATCCTAAATTCTTTTTAATTTATATTTAGATGAAGCATTAAATATGCGGATATCCAGACTAAAATCTTATAGTCATGTCATGGAACAAGAAAGAAATGTAATGACCATATATTTGCGGACGACCCACATATAATAGCAAATTATGAATATATCTTCCAGAAATCTCTGTCTGAATTACAAAAGGTAACTGAAATGTACAATCTCTGCATATCCTCTAGAAAAACAAAAGTCATGGCCTTTGATGGGATGGAATCGATTAGATCCAAATTAGTTGTATACAATTCACTTAGAGCACGAATTATAGAGCAAGTTTCAAGTTTCAATTTCTTGGGATACAAAATGTCATACAGAGGGGAAATAGATATACAAGGGAAAATTGAAAAACCAAATCGTATTAACGGAACAATTCTGAGAACCCTGAAAATGAAAGTCGGAAAGGACACTATGATTAAATTATAAAGGGTATTAAGTATACCAACATATTTATATGGTAGTGAAAATTGAACAATGACCAAAAAAGATAGCACAAAGCTACAAAGTGCTGAAATTAGATTTCTGAGATCAGTAGTTGGTTATTAGCTG
Organism: Gryllus longicercus; assembly: GCA_038098605.1. Lineage (NCBI taxonomy): Eukaryota > Metazoa > Arthropoda > Insecta > Orthoptera > Gryllidae > Gryllus > Gryllus longicercus. The sequence goes on along the minus strand of JAZDUA010000066.1, from coordinate 2,430,220 downwards.
CTGGACAATAAAATAAAATTCGTAAAGGATTGTAGGTAAGTAATTCGTTAAGGTACGAGTATGTAATCTTCAAGAGAAATCTGATTACTACCGAAATTCCTGGACGCAGCGCATTGAAAGGATGTCAGACAACCGCCCACCGGAAAGAATTCCGCAATACCGCCCACAAGGGCGAAGAAATACTGGCCGCTAGAAGAAGAGATGGAGTGACCAGATGGTAACAGAGGTGTGACAGGCTGTGCCTCTATACCTGAAGGGGAAGAAGAAGCTAACTTATTAAACGAGACCATTTACATCGTCTTGACGTAACCGTAGACGAGTTCACAAGCAACATTTTTTGACGTTGCGTTTATGTCGGTATTCTACCGAAGAGCAATCAGAGAGCAGCATGAAAGAAACAAATGCACAACAAAATCCGCGAGAAGCAAATAAAAGGTTGACTTCAAATTGTGTTAAGGAAGTTTGTGATTATGTCATTTCATTATTGTAATTTACAGAACTAGTTTGCAAACGATTCTGAAGTGTAGTGCAGAGACTAGCACATCTGAAGGTAAATCGCTCCAATCAATAATGGTTCTTTTAACAAAACTGAAGTTTCATATATGCGTTCTTTGTGTTCTGCATTTTATTTTGTGCGTGGTCACCCCTACCTTAGTAACATGACATTTCAAGTCTTTCACTGATAACTGTCTATGCCGCTTTCTTTGTGTATTACATAAATATGGCACACAATCATGTTGCCTTTCTACTTATAACTGACGATTCCCAATTGATATTCTTACCATTGCACCTCTTATCAAATTTAACCACTTTTTTCTGCACTTGGTTTAGCGCTTGAATCTGACCTTCACTATAAGGATCCCAGTACGCTACTCCCTTTTCCATTAAGGGGTGAACCAAAGACATTTAAGTGTTTGTTTTCGTCTTACAAGTAGCTGGTCGAGTTATTACGCCTAGATATTTACAGCTACGTACCTCATGAATTTCGACCCATTGCGTAATAGAGTGCTTCATATTGTCGAGTCTTCGTAAAACTAATTGTTTTGCTTTTATCTAAATGTATCATCGTTCTATTTTCCTGAGACCATTTAAAAAATTCGTCAATTTTGTTTGCAACTGATCAATGTCGGTTTTGACTTAAATTTTTCTACACACGATGCAGTCGTCCGCGAAAAGTCTGATTGTCGATCGAATTAAGAACCGGTGTCATTAATATTCGTTTCAAAAAGCCGCGGTACTGACATGCTTCTCTGAGGAACTCTGGACGACACATTAACCTCGTCGGATAAAAAATCATCAATTCATACTCCCGTAATATTTCTCCAGATGATTAAAGCTCTAATAGCCACCAAAGGTGGCCTGACAACGAATTAAAGATATACATGTGCATGGAGATTTTTTTATGAAAAATAGTTTATATATTATACTGACAGTCATATTTTTGCATATATCTTGTTTGTATCGTAAGTATTCAATTATTACTTATGTATTTCCTTAGAAATAAAAAGAATACATTTTTCGTCACAAAAACGTGATTCTTATTAAAAATTTAGGGTGCGTCTAATAATATGGCCAGGGACTGTATGTGTTTCTTACAGCATTGAGTGTATCTTCAGTGCAATTTACGTTCCAATGGGCACTGGGATTCCACCTCTCTGTAGCCATGTCATTTATGCAGACTGATATTTTCAGAGTATGCTTCTATCGTACTCATTCATGGTATACTATTATTGCCACACCAGCAGTGTGTTTATTATAAATTCCATGAACTATACCTTCGCAAAGTGTTACTGTAGTAGCAAATTAATTTACTGGGTATCGATAATACAACACAATTATACACATATTAGTTCAAGTCACGTCTTCGGAATTACCCTACTGATAAAAACTTCGCAGGAATTCTGTATTTTATTCCATAATTGCAGAGTGTATGTTCACTAGAAATCATACTGGTTCTTCGAGAAGTTATTGATGGTAAATGGTCGAGTTGGTAATTGTAAGAGGGCATTCGCCTGAGCCAGTTCATTGCTAACAAATGTCGGCTCCATCAACCATTGTGGTTGCTTATGCCTGAAACATTTTCACAGACATTAAAGTGCTTCTCAAGTATCACGGAAAATATCCAAAAGTGCGTGTCCTCTCATTGTTGTCTTGACACCACGCCTAAGCTCCCCACTGGTATCCCGGAATGTGTGGCAGTGAAGTGCATGCAAGTGTAAGTGTATGTAAGCAAGGTATGTAGATAGAGCAAGGAATAAGAAGGAAAGATCGCGCGCGGTCTGAGGATGTTTACGGTACGGCTCCGGTATTCGCTGGTGTTGATCGCAGACACCACGGGAAACTCTCGATCAGCGCAGCCGGCCGCTAGAAATGTCCTCCAGACAGTGGCTGAATTCGACCTAGCTCTCTAGTAGTTAGTGTCAAAATCCTGCCACCGCCGGGAGTGGAACCCTAGGACCTCGCACTCGTAGGCACCGTCGTGACATCAATTGATGCCCTGAGTCCACTAGACCGGAGAACTTGCTCAATTTCACAACCTTTTGTGCGCGCGTGGGTGCGTGCGTGTGTATGACAATGCGCGACTACTCACGTGTTATTTTCTCCCCAGCTGCCCTGCAAGTGTCGATCTCCGCAGTCGAGAAATATCCACCCGAACTTGCACAGAGCGTCCAGCACTTCAACTATCACGTTCCACGAGGCGACCAGGCGCGGGCGCGGTTTGTAGCGGGTCATGACGACGCCTGACGCTATCAGCCCTAGCCCCGCCGACGTCAATCCAATGGCACCTGAAAGATTAATGTAGCTTGGTGGCAACGCCAATGTACACTATATATTTTACTGGGAATTAGAATCGCTTCCACTACTACATAAGCGGATTATTAAATGCCCAAATGTTCGCGTAATTCACCTTTTGCAGTTTCGGCGTCTTTCGCCTGTCAAAAGCAACATGAGCTCTGTCCGTAATGAGACCGCAATACATAATTTTGCAAACAAGGAGCTACACATTGGTAAACATCTTTTAAATTTCAATTCGAAAGAAGGTATTACTCGAGCAACATTTCTTGAATGATGGATTTAAGTAATGCAGGTACAGTTGGGGTAGTAGTTACGAAATCGGCCACTAGATTTTATGATGCAATGCCAATCTCTGGTGAATCAGTCATGCCTTTCCAACTTTCTCAATAATTTGCGTTCCAACTTTCTCAGTAGTTCAAGGTATCTCCTGTAATGGATCTTCACCTGCTTCAAGGAAAACAAACGTAATGTTTTGCAACACAAATGAACCTTTAAACCAGCGGTGCTACAATAGCTCAAACTTTCTCAGAACTGAGAAGCAGTTGCATAATGTATAGATATTAATGATTTATTATTCGTGCAGAAATTAATCGAAAAAAAATGCAGCTCCGGCCATACGAGAAGTGTATGGTTTCATTAGATACCCAGAGGCCCGGCAATAATCCAAAAAGAAAAACGAAACAGTTTCGATTTTGACTGAAAAAAATGTAAATATTTTGTGATATTCAGTCCTTTCTCATATTGCGCGAACAGACTAAACTCTCAAATCCAGTACGTTCCTGCTTACGACATACATGAGGTCATACGACAATAAGTCACCAAGAAAGAAGGCGTGCCCAAAACATATTTGCCAAAGTGTTGCGTTATGGAAAATCAACTATTTATATTCTTGGTATGCAATTTATTGTATATTGTCGTGAACCCCGCCCTTACTCTCTCACTCTACTCTTTTATTTACACTGGCCTGCGTTTTAAAAAAAAAGGTTTATGAGGTATACATTTTTCAACCTTTGTTATAGGAAATGACCACGCTGAACTCGAAAATAACATAATTTTTTCTCAGACACAGCTAGTTTTTGTGCTATGGATCCTAAGACTATTACGCATACTGTTTTTACCCATTGGGCGTTTTCGGTTTATAGTGGGTTAATAAATCAATAAAAGACGTTAAAACATCAAAAAATTGGTACCCTCTGTTATTTTTTCTACAATCGCCCCTCCTGATTAATAAATGTGAATTATTAAAATAAATGTAGCGATTTAACCTTTCCTTCAATGTATTTTAAAGTTTTTTACATAAGGTAATTTATTTTAAAGAAATTTTGAGCGCCATTCGTTTATATGTGTCTCCAGGTTCATTTCTTTTCAGTCAGCAACAAAAGTCAGCCATCATGCTGATGTCCAGGCGAACTTGATACATCTCTACCTCCGAAATATAAAATGAAGTCTCTCGACATTAATTGACTTATAATTTCGTCAAGAATTAGTAGTATGTTAAATGATACTTTCCTTCCTTCCACACCATACGTATACCAAAAGTTGCCTTTATAATTCCCTTGTTCCATCATCTAAGGCTACTTCACGCATGTTCGACACCATAGCTGTGGAGCAAAGGTCTCGTCCGGATCTTTCAATTTTATATCAAAATAAGCGGAATATCTAGCGTTCATAATTGCTATATTCGTAATGTCTGATCTTTGGCCTGGCAACATCACTTTACCACGTATGTAGCAAAATATATTTGGGTCATTTTTACATTTTCTACTCATGTAAATTGACGAAATTTAGTTACTTTTAAAGTGTAATTCTGTATTTACGTTGGTGGCTCCTTGATTAGCGTGCTTGCTTCCCACGGTTCAACCCGGGTTCGATTCCTGGTCGGGGCAAACATTAATTGTGTGATTTTCTTGCAGTGTCCCAGTATCTGCTGTTGTGTGATCACTAAAAGATCACTTCTCATTTATTTCATTGTTGTTCGAGCAGGAAATTTCAAAAAGGAATTTCCACAAATTTATATTACATAGATTTGGAAGTCTTGACGTATTGGTAACAAGAAATGTGTAGAAGCTCTTCGTTTCTTGAAGCGATTCTACACAAACTTAAAGAAAGTTTTCTTATAACTACTTTACAAAAATATATCGAGTACCGTGTTTCAAATCTTAAGACTATCTTTTTGAAACTGTATTGCAATGTACACCCTCTTTTTTTAAAGAGAATTTATAAACAAAGCACTCTCGCACACATAAGGGCGTATGTTAAATATATCGATCTAGACTCACAATACCCATGTGGGCCATGCAGATTCGCTAAACTACGTCTACTAGCAAGACGGTCGACACCCGGAACGCCTTTATCTCACTTCTCATAAAAACAATTCTGAAAGAAATATCTTGTGTGCATTCCTCAATGCAGGTGCACCCCAAAGGTTACTAGCTTGGAAACAAACAGTATTTCTATGGAATTTCAGACTAATATGACCTGCGCGTGATGGGGATTTTGATTAGTTTTGCCGTTCTTAACTTATTGAGCTAACCTTGACCAAAGAAAAGAAAGGAAAGGGATGACGTTATTTGAATTATTTCGCCTTTGTTAATTTATCCAGCAAACAAGTCTGAAAGGAAACAAGGGGAAAGGCTGCAAAAGAAGGCAATCAGCCCCCTGTCCGGCTGCCGGGGCAGATGGTGTGTTGAGGGAGAGGAGTGAAAGAAGGATTCCTTTCGCCGACTACCGCCGTCTTATATACACTGAAGAGCGAAAAAACTGGAACACCTGTCTAATGCCCACGAGCACGCAGAAGTGCCGCAACTCGACGAGGCATGGAGTCAACTAATCCCTGAAGTAGTGCTGGAGGTAATTGACACTGTGAATCCTACAGGGATGTCCATAAACTCCTTTAGAGTACGAAGGAGTGGAGATCTTTTCTGAACTGCACGTCTCTAGGTATCCAAGATATGCTCAATAATGTTAATGTCTGGGGATTTTGGTGGGCAGTGGAAGTGATTAAAATAGGAAGAGTGTCCCTGGAGCCACTCTGTAGCAATTCTGGGCGAATGGGCTGTCCTGCTAGAGTTGCCCAAGTCCGTCGCGATGTTCAATGGGTAGGATGCTGAGCTTGTCAGTAATATATAGATGTATCAGGCGTCCCCTAGCACTCCAATTCCACACGCCCCATACCATCACAGAGCCTCCACCAGCTTGAACAGTCACCAGTTGATATGCAGGGCCAATGGATTCGTGGGGATGTCTCCCTACTCATACACGTCCATCCGCTCTAAACAAGGTGAAATGAGACTCGTCTGACCAGGCAACGTGTATCCAGTCATTAACAGTCCAATGTCGGTGTCAATGGGCCCAGACGAGGCGTAAAGCTTTTGGTCGGACATTCATGAAGGGTCCGCGAGTGGGTCTTCGGCTACGAAACTCCATATCGACAGTTTTTCGTTGAATGGGTCGCACGCTGATGGTCCAGAACTAATCTGCAGCAATTTGCGGAAGGGTTACACTTTTGTCACGTGTAATGATACTCCTCAGTTGTCGTCGGTCCCACTCTTGCACAATCTTTTTGCCTCCACAGCGGTGCCGGTTTGATGTTTTACCAATATTCACGGTATACTCGTGAAATGGGCGTACAGAAAAATCCAAATTTCATTGCGACCTCGGAGATGCTATTAATCATATCTCTTGCACCGGTTAACTCTGTATTTTTGAAAATTTCAGAAGTATGAATTTTTTTCACTCGTTTCTTTCTACTACAAAATTAAAGATAGAGATATTTTCTTCAAATGATTCTTGGTGTCCCTAATTAGTTCTTTTATTGAAGGCATGTTCATTTTTTGAACTTTTAAAAGTATTTGCGCAATATTTGTGCAATATTTGTGCAATATTTGCAATTTTAAAAATTAACAAGATTTTCGCGATAACGGCTTTAAGTTTTCACTTTGAACGTTTGGTAAGGATAGTGCTAAATGTACTCTATGAGATGACATAAACATCTGTTTGCTCAATTCTTTTGTTTTTTCAAAAAATACAAAAATAAAAATTTATTTGAATTGTCTCTCGTTGTCTCTTACGTTGTTAATATTTGCATTAGCGGCGATTTGTTCACATTGTTATATCGAGGATTACATGTGATGTAAAGTTGGTTTTGAGATATTTTTTTTTCAAAAATTATACAAATGTAATTTTTTTTAAAGATTACACACACTTTTATTAAGCACATTTTCAGCAATTTGTAAACACTATTGTATTTATGAGTTAAAGTGATACAAATTACTTGTGTGAGGTTTTTCAAAACTCAAAAGCTTTTCGTGAAAAAGAGCTTCATATTTCGACTTTACAGTAGAGTTTAAACGCCATTTTCTTAAAAACTGCTCCGAACGTTTCAACGAAAATTTGCTATTTAGTACGAGGTTTTACAGTTTATTAATATAATTAAAATAATATTTTTCGTTCTACCATTAGGAAACCGAAAAATAAAAAAAATAAAATAAAAAGTAAATGTACTTGGGTAGCGATAGAAGGTAGGTGGCAAAAGTATGTGGGAAGTTCGAATAGCTAGTCGACACCAAAGGTAATAGATTAAAATACGGAAAAGTCTGTGCCGTTCTGTAGAACCATTAGTTATTTCAGTATTCAAGTACTCGCAATGGCGAATTTTTTCATTTTTACTTTCCTGTGTAAGTAGGTATATACGGAATAATATACATACTGTAGGAAAAATTATGTAGTGCTGCTGAAAATCGATTTCGAGATTTTCTGTATTTTCCCAGATTCTGTGGGACCCCAAAAAGCGGACACGTTTTGGGATCCCCTGTTATCGAAGAAGTGTTTGTCTCAAAACGTCTGGCGGTCAACACCTCTAGCGCCTAAATCATGGGTAGGATTTTTTCCAAATTGGAGAAACCCAAGTCCATTTGGCCTGAGTCGAAGCTCAGCTATTTTGAAGAAAAAAAAAAGTTCATAAATATTTGGAAGTTCTTTACATGAAGTTTCCGGACATTATGAAACTTTTCTCAAATATAGCTCCCAATTTTTTCTTTAAATTTCTTGTAAGAATAGAGTAAAATACACTTCTAAAGGTGGCGTAGGTCCGATTTTCACGGTTAACTCTGAATTTTCGAAAATTTCAAGTTTGAATTTTTTAGGGATCTTCCTACAACTAAAAAATTAAAGCTATAATTGTTCCTTTAAATGAAATTTCTTGTCCATAATTTGTTCTTTCATTAAGGTTATGCACATTTTTCTGAATTTTTTTGTTGTCGCACAACACTGAGAAATTTTAAGGAATTACAAAAACAAGATTTTCTCAGATATGGCACCAAATTTGTTCTTTAAATATAAGGCAGGATTGTGCTAAATGCACTTTATAAGATGACATAAACGTCATATTGCTTTATTGTTTTGTTTTTTGAAAAATTACAAAAAATTAATTTTTTGACTTGTTTTTTACGTTGTTAATATTTATATTAGCCGCAATTTGTTCACATTAAAATAATAATAATGTCAGTAATGATAACAATAAAAGAAATGATATTCAGAGTATTTCAGTCCTCGTTGCTAATATGCCAGAAATGTATCCCATATGAAATGTACAAACTTAATTTACCAAAATTGGATACTCTTCGTCGTTTAATTTTGTAAATAATTATTTCATATATAATTTTAATATAATCAATTATAATTCATATATAAATTCATGCAGAGAGATCCCGACCTTTCCATTTCCAGAGGGTGCAGTAGAGACTTGCAACGTCGTTATAAATTCTCGAAGCATTTCCTACGAAAATGCAAGGAAAACCAGAAAGTTCTCAAACCGTTCTTTGGACAGATGAAGTGTGTTTTAAAATAATTGGAAGAATGAATGTGCATTATTTGCATTTGTGAGCTGAAAAAAATTCACATTTGCTCATCGCGTAGTTCACCAAGGGTGATTCTCTGTAACTGTGTAGGTTGGCGTTGTAGATGAAGTTACCGTCGGTCTTCCCTTCTTACCCGAATGTTTCAGAGGCGTTCAGTATCTGAATTTTCTGACTCAGGTACTGCCTAAGCTTTTGGAGGACGTCGCGTTCAATTTGAGGACACAGATGTATCACCAGCATGAAGGCGTACCGCCTTTTATCATGGAGTTCCGGAATACCTAGATATGCAATTTCGAGATGGGTGGATGGGTCGAGGAAGCCCAATAGCACGGCGCCTCCGTTTACGGATTTGAATCTGCTGGACTATTTTTTTCTAGGGGTTAATGAAAGCCCGGGTTTATGCTACTAAAGTCGTGCATTGTGATAGTCTTTCGTGCATTGAACGCGTGGCGGCAGAAATAAAGGGACGACCCGGCAGAATTGCGCGCGTCACGGAGGTCGAGTGGCGCAGATTCCGACCTTGCGTTCACGCAAGAGGAGGTCACTTTGAACCTCTGTAGGTCCCCTGTTACACAAGGTGAAAATGCGAAATTGTGGCTGTATACGCAAATAATAAATTATCCTAAATAACACTTAAATAATATTTTTTCTTTAACCTTTCATATTCATTTGATAAGTACGCGATAATAGCATCAGGGAACTATATTCAATGTAATATTTGGGCTTTGTACAAAAAATGACCAATGACAATTTTTTTTTTCAAACAATTAAATAGGGATCACACTATTTTATTTTGCATACATGAATAACTTAATGTACTCTAACACAGGGTCCTGTATCTGCAACGAGGCTGAATCATCCTGTACATCTATTTATATTAATATATAATAATATAACTGAATGCACAGAACCAATATTGATGAAACTTGTTGCTAACATTTTTTAAAGTTCAGGTGTCTATAGCCCGTAATTTACAACCACAAAACCTTAAAAGAATTCCTTTTGTGGACTTTTTTTTGCCTAGTATTCGCAAGGTTTTTACACGTAGTTTTGATTTCTCGATCTAGGTGCCAAATTTGTAGTAGTTATTATAAAACATCTTTAAATCGACCCAAAATGATAATTATTAGGTTTTGAATTATATTTAACATAAATATTTAGATCTCCTCAATTTACTATACTAAAAACATTGGTTACTCTAAAAGAGTTGAAGTTTGAATGAATAACTGATACGTAGGCAGGCATTCAATACTAAGCAAACAGGCTATCAGGGCAGTACCGGCAACGTTCAGCATCATAACTTCCCTTGTCTTGCTTGTTACAAGTAATAGTGACAGTCCGGAGCAAGTTCTTAATACATTAGACTAGTACAAACAATATTTGTAAGTCATCTGTAGAAAAACACGCGACAAAGGTTTAGTCTAATAAGTTGGACATTAGTGCATATCGGAAGACCGGTCGGGAACTTAGAGCTTGTCCCGGCTGGGGCGGTGCACCGCTGCTGGAAGATTCCGAACGAGGAAAGCCCACAAACGGTCACAATTAAATACAATAGCCGGTCCGGATGGCCGAGATCGTTAACGCAGTTGAGCCGAGGGATCTCGGATCAAAGGATCGCGGACCAAAGGATCGCGGGCTTGAGTCCCGCCTCGGGCATGGTTGTATTTGTGTTCGTCCTTTCACCCCCTATCATCACCATATCATGTCATCTCCAGTAATCATCCGTTAAATTAAATAGTGGTCGCTAATTACCTGGATGATAATACGACCTTAAATAACCAAAAAATGTTCACAAATGAGAAAAATCACTTCAAAACTTTACATATCACGTAGCTCCTACATTCCCAAGTCTTACAATGAGTAGTTCACTATTAAAATCGTCAAGATTTTCAACAAAGTCTCGTCTGTTCAACGATTTATGAAAAGTTACAGGAAGCAAAACAATGGAGACATCCGGCAGAAACGATCGCTATGAAAGATGTAACAGACAGCATGACTTATGGAATACAAATAAATACAGATGGACGTAAGTCAGGTGATAAGGTGGAAGAAGCAGCCATATTTCAAGAGGACAAACAAATCACGGAATTAAAGTACAGACTAAGTGAAAAATTTTCGAATAATCAAATGCTTACAAACCTGCCAGGCAATAACAATACAGTTACAATAAATATAGTCAGTATGGTTGCATTAGCCATTTTGGCAAATAATGCAAGGTATAACCCAATAATAGAATCCATATTAAATGAAATAAAAATCCTTGAAGAATGTGAATGGTAACTATATTTTCGTTGGGTAAAAGCCCATGTGGGCATTAGAGGTAATGACCTAGCAGACATGTGGCAGGAGTGACCAACCAGTTTACCACATTATTTATGTATGTTCACTACTAGTAGAAGAAAGGAAGAAGTTAATACAGAAGATAAAAATGAATTTGGGATACTGCCCGCAACACCTGAGAAATTTGTAAATCAATATTTACGAGCATTTAACAACTTTATTCAGAACATTTAACAATAAGTATTTACATATATAAGTCTTCAATTTTATGGATGTAATTTTATGTTAAATGTTTTAATGTTGATTTATTTTTATTTTAAGTATTGTTTTTGAATATTGATGGATTTCATGTTTTAGGTTTGTGAACATTCTTTACTTTTATAAAACTATACTATATATGCACTTAAAAGCATGTAGTATTGCTTGTAACGGATCATGCGGTAAAATAATTTATTATTAAAAAATAAGACGGACGGACGTTTTGCCGTCAATTGATTTTTCGGTATCAAGAACACACAGAACAGGGATTCTGGCTACACCACGTGTTGTAGGATTTTGTCTTAATTACTCATCGGGATTTATTCACTCTTTCGTTGTTAGGGCCCGGCAATGAATCCGCCCTTTTTGCGCGCAACATTACATAACTTTCCCTTTACTCCGTATGTACGCATGCATGCAGGAAAGTAAAAGGATTTACTTTGCAGCAGACATTTACTTCAAATGTTTTCAAGGTAGTGCGAATTTTTCCAAGAACATCTGTTTACAATACTGAATAAATCTTTATAAAATTTATTGCATATATCAATTGCATTGTTTTAATTTGTATTTGAATTTCTCTAAATCCATCGGAAGGTACCTTTATACATTTTTTAAACAAATAAACATATTTTGTTAACAACTTTTCCCTTTAATATGGAAATGGAAGGTTAAGAAATTGGGTGATGTCTAACATGCGAGAATTCTCGCCAGAGGACACTAGTTTACCATATGAAAAAGCCACTCTCTCGTGTCCAGGGTCCGGCAATAAGAAGATAAAAAATTCTCCGAAGCACAAGTACATAAGTATCTCTTGTTACGAAGTAAGTGCGACTAATGGCACTAAGTGGAGGTAAAGCTACAGTATGCCATGGATTATCATTTTATTATCTTAAGTTTAAAATAGTTTAAAATATATTACGCTTTAATTCAAATTTGAATAATGTAGTAGTGGTTGTGGAAGTGGAATAATAGGCGAAACCATCCAGCGACCAAAGAGTTACAAATATGCAAGGAAGCAACCACAACTAAATCTTCTAAATATAACTATAAGATTTCCCTACAATGACGTCATTAAAAGAAACAAAAGGAAAGCTAGCATCATCAACTTGCTGAAAAGCTATCATCATGGTCCGCGCACGCGCCAGATTAAATACGGCGCGTCTGCGACGTCACAGGTTGACGTCAAATAAGACCCCACCAAGCGGAAAGTACACGGACCAATGGTAAAATTAGTGTGGAAAGGTAAGAAACTGGAAATCGCCATTGGACATCGCATCAAAAGCGAGGGAACTTGCGAGCCAAGTCTCGTTTCCGTTAAATTCAACAGTCTGCTGAAAATTGTTGAAGAGAGTAGTCGAAATGTATACTTCTGGAATTCGTTGAAGAGTTTAGTGAAGCAGTTTGAAGTGTTTTTTTGTGTACAATCCAGCGTATAACAAACTGTTATTTTATACCATTTTGCCGCATAAGTTAAAGGAAGTAATTCTTGCGTAAATACTGGTGTTCGATGTGATGGACAGAAGCTATCGTTTATGAACTGGAATGTGTGCATACACTTCGCTGCTTTTTGGTAGCCGACTAGAACAACTGCGGTGCGAGCGGACGGAGGTTCCGTGCGAGTGAGCAACGTTCACTACGAAGTGTGCATCGTGAGCCATCGCCGGCAGATCTAAAATTTAGCATTGGCGGCCATTTTGGACATATTCGCGCCGCAAACTAAATCTCACTCTATCACGAACAACTTCTAGCATCTCCCGATATAGTTCGACGGCTGCGACGAAGCCTCGAGCACGCGCTGCTCCTAATTGACGCCTTTGAAGAAAAAGGCGAAGTTGAAAGGAAAGAAAGTGTCGCAGGCGCGTGTAGTAGAAGGCGCGTACGCGAAGGTGCTAACTGGCGGTCCTCTTGACAACTGACAGCGACGAGACGTGAGGATGTGCCAATGTAAAGTTAGTGACGGATTACTCCTACGCTGTTGTTAATGGAGGGTTACTCAAAGCGCTCAACGCCTCCCACGTGACTTCGAGACGCGTTACGACAACTGAAGACGCAACAAATTGAAAAAGGAAAAAGAAAAAAAGAACGAGGGACGAGCGCTAGCAACCGAGAAGTGGCGAGCTCAACGCTGGCCCCAGCCGACCGGCACCGCGCTTGGTGGGTGAAGGGAGATTAAACGTAGAGGGCGGGGGGTCTTCGAAAAGGTACTGCCGGCAGCGTGTGGAGGCGGCGCCAATGCGAGCCCTGGGCGGCGGGCAAGCGCGCTCCTGGCGCGCGGGAAGTCACCGAAGAGGGTCACCTGCCAGCCTCGGATTCTGGCGGTGGCTGCGCCAAGACGGCAGATCCTGCCAAGTCCATCCACCCCTACCGTGCTGCAGAAACGTGAGTACTCATGTGAGCGAAGGCAAGAGCAATAAGAATTGAATTAACAAATTATTAATAACAGTTAAATCACAAACTACAGAAGTGATTTAATTAAAGAATTGATTTGAAAGAGAAAGAAACGCAGAATTGGAAGATTGTAAAGTAGACAGGAATTTTTAATGATTTCTCACAATAGTGTGCGTAAATCTATTGTCGACATCATTAATTAAAATTTTTAAACAACTGTTAAATGTAAATAATTCTTAGCTTATGAAGGTGTTTATGTTAGTAAACGTAAATTGGTTAAAAGTAGGTGAAGGTCTTAAGAACCCCGGGCTACTTGAAATACGCACCAGCTGGTAGCTCAGCCAATTAGTATTATTAAAGAAGTAAACTCAGAATTAAAATTAAATAGGGTAATTTTCCTTTTCAACATATATTAATTTGGCTGTGACGTTCGAGTCCAGCACCATTCATGAACACGAGATTCGCGATCATTCATGTACTTCAGTGTTACATTGTTCAAATCTTTTCATTTGTATTGAAGAATATTTCGTCACAAATTTCAACAATTTAAATTTATTTTCGTACGCTTGTGTGTAGTACTCAAAAATCACGTTCTTAGACAGGATATCCTGGAGGAACAAAGTATAACCAACTAGACGGACCTGAAAACGTATTGGCGGTGAAGACATCCAGCGTTGGAGGTTACCCCACGCCGAAGCAATTTCACTTCGAGTTAACACCTCCTAGTCACCGTAAGAGTTGCGTGGTGCCGGATACGTCGCGAACGTGTTCCGTTGCAATATATAGGCAACTAGTATATTTGCTCACATTACAAGCATTATTGTTTGCTCACGGTTTATACTAGTTCACTTCATTGTCTTGCTTGCTATAGCAGCGATAATAACGAAATAAAATTATTTAACTTTTAAAATTTCACTCTCCTGGTGTATATTGCAGCAATTGAAGATCTTCCACACTCGAATTCACAACGATGCATTGCGGCGCTCGAAAAAAAACTGCCAGAGCTGCCGAGAAAATCACTGCACATTGCAGAAGAGGGATAGAAAGTGACTTATGACCGTAAGTCGACACATTGTTGAGGCACATTTAAGTGTTTACTTATTCATTACATTTCGTTACATTTTCAATTCATAGCCGTCACTTAAGTGTTTAATTAAGCATTCACTAATTCTTATAAGTAAGCTTATCTGTACCCTTAAGTGGATCCTTATTTTTGAAAGTCGAATAACATCAAAGGTTTTTGTGAGTTGTTGGAGTTATTGAAATCAATATGGAAGATCGTACACAAAAAAGATATTTGAGAAACCTGAAAAACCCTTTGGAAATGCATAGGCAACAAGAATTTAAGAAGAGATATCGTTTTGAGATCGGTACAGTTGTAAACATTAGTGTCTCTGTTAGCTCACTCACAACGTGGACTTAGAAATAGAGGATAACCATTACCATCAATACTAAAAATGCTAATTGCACTTAGATTTTATGCAACATTATCATTTCAGTTACGTAATTTATTTATTTCAATTGCAGACCACCGGGCGTATTATGTAGGTTATGCTACAAGGACCATGTTTGATAGGTTATCTTACAATGATGATCACAAAGAATCCTGTAAAAAAGTGGTTTTATTTTTTGAGTTGATATGTGCAAATCTCTATAGAATAAGTCAGACTTCAGTTTGTAGAGTTATTACAGAAATATCAAGAAATATTAAATGGTATCAAGAAATATTAAAAACTTCGTAAAATTCCTTTCATGTGTTGTACAAATATCGCACGGCAATAATTATACTACCTAATCACGCAAAATTGGGCAAATTTTGCCAATAGCAATTATCCGCACAGGACTAAACGTATTGTAAGTAACGAAACAAACTTTACAATTTAGTTTCTGTTGATAGTCTGTCGATGAAACCAAATGCTATTCAAACGCTTAAAAAATCCGCCAAAATTGCAAACAAGATTTAAACGGCCTTCTAGATTCGTATCAAGTAGCCAATAAAGCAATGTTGCGAAATATTAGATAGCGAAATAATGCCCGCGGGCGACTCTCGAATAAGTGGGGACTATGAATACGAAACTGTCATAAGGGTTCACTTACTTTAAGTAAATGCTTATTACTTCAGCGTTTACTTATCGTATAAGGGTCGACATCAAAAGAAAATATATTTCCCAAACATCATAAATAATGCATCCAATATCGTTAAGAATTAAATGAGTTTGTGATCTTTCAGTAGCACGTGAATTCATAAGATTAAGTTGCTGTTAGTTTCAGAGGAAGACACTAAATTGGTATTCCCTTTGAACGCCGCGCCACGCTGTGCGGCCAAACCCCCGAAGTTTCTGCGCTGGAAGACGGTGGCTCATGGTGGTGCGAAAGCGAAAGCTCTATGCTGAAGCATAGGACCAAAGGGTAATCTCGGTAAATGAGTTTAAGAAAGTGAAGTGGCACACAATTGTACAGATATTGTTCCAGGGAAAGGACAGTTGTATACAATTGAAGAAAAATGCTCACCTGATATGAGACTTGCCCTTGAAGACGTTTGCTGATACATTGTTTCCATGTATTTTGGCATGAATATCCAGTAACCCACATTTCCAAATATGAAGAACACTGCACTAAAACTATTATACACTAAAATTCTGTTGCTCAGTAAGTGTCGAATGGCAAGAAAGAAATCTGAAAAAATAATACACATTTGATTATTTGACTTGTCATTTTCCATCATTCATGTCAAAATCATTGTATTGTGCTGACACGAAGTAACTAAGTTCTCGTGAAATGTGTAGTAATATTACGTGTTTGACACAATAGGGCATTCTAGTTTTGAGGTATCCCAACGAGTAATAATAAAATATATGCAGTTTTCCATTACACTCATTGGAGATATTACCATATTCATCCTTCGTAGGAGCATGCAAGTTCTTTATCGACCCTTTCCAGGAATAATATTTCTTTTTTATGTTCTCGATATCGTACTCTTTCTTAGTGAAAATGTGAAAATTCAAAGTAAATAATTTAGTGTTTCAAGTTTTCACCTTTCCACATTTTATACAGAAATATTGATGTTGATTTTACAATTATATTCACGTGGATTGAAGATATAAAAAAATCATTTTATGACAAAAATTATTTCCGTTTCTGATTTTGCATACTATTTATTTCCTAATATTGTTGATAAGAAATTGCTGTTGATGTTAAAATTTATTTATTAATATTTTTTTAAATAAGTAAATATTAAATATGTTTTTTAAAATGTTTTTTTCGCGTTTAAATCTTCGCTGAACTGCGCGTAAATGATATGTGCCACCCAATGTGCCAAAATGATACCTGGTAATCATCTATTTTATTTATACAATATATAGATGGGAAAGATTTTATGCTATGAAAGTTTAAACTAATCTTAGTGGAATACGTAAAGAAGTGAATAGACGAGCGCAAACATCAAACTGTGTTCTTAGCTGTCCGGGTCGAGCCGCGACTGTACGGTGCGGCTTCAACAATAATAAAGTACATTTTAAGTATCGAATTTTTAGGAATTTCGAGATGAACATTTGATCACAAATTTGATCATTTTGGCGCTCACAAATACACCTATATTTTTTATGAAGAGACATCATATGAAATCATCTCCAATTTTTTATTGGTATTCTTTCAAATATCAACATTTTTTAAACTATAAAATGTAATACTTACTCTTTGAAGTGGCAGGGGGAATGACAATGCTCTGTTTTAAACGTTCCGCCCGACGACTTGCGGTGCGAGGCAATTGTCTTGGGAATAGGAGCATAATCCAAGACAGGAACACCACGACGCCACCCAAAGGGGCCCATCCTTAAAATGAATGCAACAGTTCTGAGTTGACTACGTTCATTCTATTGAACAGTCTCGCATTATTGACATAAACATTACAGTTTGAAGTAATATTCATCAAAAAATCTTTTTTAGTTGTTTATTGTCAAAAATCAATTAAAACGTAATAAAGTGTATTTACTATCAGAAGGTACAAAAGAAAAGCAACCAGTAAGAATTTGTTCAAAGTATCAAAGGAAACTGAACTAAAAATCCCAATGGAAATGGTTTACATATAAATACAACAATTGTTATCGGATACTCGAAAAATTGAAATACATTGTCGTAACGATTCATATTATGCAGAACAATTATTCACATAGTATGCAGTACAGTTATTCACGTGCAGTACAGTAGTTGCCGACCTGTATGTGCCGTGAAATATTCCCAACAAGTTTTTTGTCTAGAATAATCCGGAAGGATCGAGATAAATAATGTGAATCGATTCGTCTTATCGACAGAAACTGAATGAGCTTTTGGAATATCCTATGTAGGTGCCTTAAAAAGCATTTTAAATACTTAATCTCTTCCACCAGTGCTAAAAGAAACGGGGTTTGACAAAGTTCTAGTTCTAAAATAGTTATAAAATTCACGTGGGAATATCAAATGGTATTTTTAAGTGGTAAGAGTAAAATTTAGTACGGAAACTAGAAACTGGGCAATGGACCAGAGGATGCAAGATGGCGATGGTGACGAATGCAAGGGAGAATAATATGGAATGGATTGGGAATAATCACATCGGTGAAGCGTGCAGACGAGCGCCAAGGAAGTGACGTGCAAAGACATTTTGTTAATTGTAGGAAAAGAAAGTCGTTATAATATGTACATATTTTAACTTTTAGGAAAATAATGAACAAAGAGTACAGAAGCATGGCTGCGCATAGTACAAACAAATGTATGGATGAATTTATGTTAATTTAATGAAAGGTGTGAATGAGAATTGAGTTGTTTAAAAAAATATGTTTCTTGTTTAGATTGCCAGCGTGGGGCAGATAAATTTCATGTCTTTAGCGTAATTCATTGTTAATAGAAAATGCGAGAGTCAAGGAAGCTCCTGTAGTAAAAGCTGTATAATATTCTTGAATAATAACTAAATTCTTAAAACGTCAATGTTATTTTCAACGAAGTAGGTTTTTTCCAAAACCCATTTTCAAGATACTCATTTCTTGAGAGCCCCCTTGTAGCAGGTTTCTATCGCCCCACTATTATAAATTTTCTTAACCTAATAATGCAGTATTAAATATAAACTAAAATTCCAAAATTTTAAATACTACTACGTATTTTTATGATTATGCAGATCATCATATCTTGAATCTCAATACTCGTCACATGACTTCAAAGTTAAATAAATATTATTGTGCCAAAAGTATTAGAAAGAAAACATTATTCTTATGGATGATCGCCTTCTGTTCTACGAACAGCAAAGATGTCAGTTTGATGTAAACCAGCTACTCACCTAGCCACCACGCGCCGATCCATCGGGGATCTGTGTTGTCGATCCGAGGAGTGAGCGTAGGATCCACGAATTTCGATAAGGTGTATGCGGCGAACGTAAATCCTAGTGTAGGACCCAGAAGTCGAATGCACTGAGTAGTAGCTGCAAAACAGAAACAAACTCACGTTATTGGATGTGTAGTCAATAAAGGACGCTTAACAGGGTCTCTATTTTCTCCCTAGTCCACTTGAAACCTTGAAGAAGGAACGCATGGGTATGAAAGATTTCACCTACTCCGTCAATATCCACGTTTGGCGGGTTATGAGAGGCAAGAAACATGACATTTTTGCAGAGAAAATTCTTGGTATAAAAGCACGAGACCTGTTTCCATCTACTTGGAAGCATGCAATTATTCTTCCGGTTCCAAAACCAAATAAAAATTCAGCCAACACCGACAGCTATCGCCCGATAAGCCTTCTACCATATCTGTCTAAAATTTTCGAAAAAATAATACTCCAAAGACTTAAAAAGCACCTACAAATAACAAAAGCAATCCCAAGAGAGCAGTGTGGATTCACTGATCATATGTCCACACAACATCAACTCCTCAGAATCACTGAACATCTCAACACAGCATTTCGGAAAAAACATCATACAATACTCGTATCACTCGACATAACACAGGCAATTGATAGTCTGGTACCAGGCACTAATATATAAATTAATGAAAATAGGCACTCCACACTACATCACCTCAATAATCCAAAACTATTTATTCAACAGAACCTTTGCAGAAATAATCACCAACTATCACTCAAATTCCAGGTTAATCAAAGCAGGATTACCACAAGGATCCCCCAATCACCCATAATGTTTAATCTTTATGTAGCAGACATCCCCATAGATGAAACAGTAAAAACAGCACAGTTTTCAGAAGACACATTTATCTTCTCTTCCAGCCACTCTTTAATCAATATTAAATACCACATACAATTGTATCTAGACAAAATAGACAGTTGGTCATCCGAATTAAAAATAAAATTAAACCCAAAGAAAACTGCAGCTAAAATATTCCCTTTTTATGACCATGCACATTATGAACATTAAATAATGAGCCCATCCTATGGTACCCATCAAATAAACCCATAAAATATCTTGGACTGCACATGGACACCAAAATGAACTGGAAACAGCACATAGACATCACAATAATACAAACTAAAAACAAACTGCATTAATTAAAAACTCTAATAAATATAAATAATTACCTCCCATACTAAACAGCAATAACTTTATACAAAACAATAATCAGACCTACTCTTCTCTACGCTTGCCCATTATGGATCAATGCTGCAAAAACAAACATCAACAAAATTCAAATAGTACAGAACAAATTCCTCCGTACAATCTAATGCACCCTGGTTCATTTCTAATCATCAATTACATATTGAATTCAACCTCGATCCCATCATGCACCACATTACCTACCTATCTGGCAATTTCTTCTCAAATATGCACCATATCCAAACCTTATCTTCATTCAAACTATGCAAAAACCCCATCATCACTCATAAAAATAGACATCCATTCCACATATTTTGTAAATTGTTTTCAGATCTGGAATAGTTCCTATGAGGTGTCATTATGGTTTCCTCAACCTCTGTGGTAGTATTAAGTTACGATAAGTTTAGGATAAGTTAAGTTATAAGTCATCAATACATACGTAAAGTTATCCAAAACTGAACTATCTACAAACCAATCAAATAAATAAGAAGTAAATAAATAAGAAATAAATAAATAAAAAACTTGTCATACGCAGTTTTTAGATCGACTTACTGACTTTCCTCTTTTTTTAATTAAAGTTAAAAATTAATTGGTTACCTTGTTACATTAAGATCAGTTGTAGCTGATGAGACGAAAATATTTTGTTTTCTTTATAGCTTTCCCAGTTCGATCTGCACATTTGAGCGTCGTCTATTTTTAGAAATAGTACTAAAAATTGGAACTTTAGTACGCTGTGCGTAGCCTAAAAGTAATAGCTTTTACTAGTGGCGTCTAAAAAATAATGTACCCAATCAGTAAACGCAACCTATTGGCTAAGGGTACTGAATGGTAATTTCTAATTCTTATAGTAGACCTCTTCAAGCGTGAGCATTTGCCACGCCTGAATCGAATTTTGACGCAATGGTACGAGGTACCAAGGATATAAAAGATAGTAAAACGCCGTACTTGGATAAGTGATATTATTTGCAAATTGTGCCTACCGTGAGCGAGAGGAGCTTTGTCTTTGGTGATGTTGTCGTCGAGGTAGGTGAGGCCCAGCGTCCAGTACACAGAGCAGCCTATTCCTTGAATAAACTGCGCCACGTACATGATAATCGCAGGTACGGACACAGTAGAAGTTGCCTCTGTGCAGTCTGTGGATAACTCCGGAGATCCGCAAACAGGGAGTCCCAAGTTGGAAACTATCGTTAGAAAGGAAGAAAAAATACTCGTGTTATTGAATAATCCTATGTATTCAAACTTCAAAGTTCCAGACAGTGCACAATAAAACTTGCATTAAAACGATTTAAAAACATTTGTAGCGTTGCCCTGATATTGGTGACATTTTTATACTTTCACTCTATATACAATAGTACACTGTAAGGAGTGTATTGGAATAACTTCATCAGTCGTCCGGATGGCCGAGATCGTTAAGGCAGTAGTGCCGTTGAATTGTATTCATCTTTCACCCGTCATCACCATATCACAACAAACTATTAGCCATATCGTTAATCGTATATGTGGTCGCTAACGACTGCATGCGACGTTGATACGACCTTAAATTAAAAAAGAAACCCTCAACAATACGATATAGAACTTTCGGTCGTAAAATTTGTATTTAAAATTCTTTTGTATTGTAATTTCCCACACATGTGAAGGTGTTTCAAATACAATTACGATATTGGAGAGGAAAATACAAATACTTGCGATTTTTAACCACAAAACCAGATTGGAGGAACGGACGGAGGGCGTGACGATTGCATTTGTGGGTAGAAATGCTTCAAATGATTTGTAATAAAGTTTCTCGAAACCCTAATAGTTTTATACAACAACACTCATCAATTTAAAATCCCCGTGTGGGCCACGAATCTGCGATCTCTTGGTTTCAAGTGATGAGCCCGAACATGCCATTTAACAACCTCGGCCAGGGGGACGAGACCTCTATACTTCTATATTATTCAAGACTAAATTGTTTCAGTTCTAGCATTACGGAGCTGAGAAAATGTGAAAAGACAAGGGGGTTAAACGTGGCAAATTCGAAAATCACATGCACACTTCAAACTTATCTTAATTAATTGTATTTGTTATTTTTTGCTAATATTTTTTGCTGGTTAAGTGCTTCAAATAATTTTCAATTAAGTTTCTGCTATTTTCAAGTTTTGTGCAGCTCACAGAATTGTGACAAATAATTATATCTGAGCCAGGCGCGTACAATCCGACCTTGCCTCCGAAACATAGTCAATACAACCTCGGCCACCAGGGTCTTATAGGGATTAGGCACCCCTACAATAGTTATTAGAGCTTCGTGTTTCAGTGGCAGTATTAGGCAGCGGAAGAATTAACAAAATGTAAAATAAATGTCTTTTGGGCAGAAAAAGATTGCAGCTCGGCAGGCAGAACTCAGCGCGATAAATATTTTTTGCTGGTTAAAAGCCACAGAAAATTGTGACAAATAATTATCCCCAAGCCAGCCTCGAAAAAGCGGCCCTTCTACATGAAACGCTGGGACAGAACTCCACATTCAACCACTTAGGCCACCCATATTATAGAGAGAATTAGCACTTCTATAATAGTATCAGCGCCAAAAGACAAAAATAGATTTGATGGTTCATACATTTTACAAATCAAATAAGAGATGAGAAAAATTGTTTAAATGTGAAAAATACGAAAATCACATACAGACATTTCTAGCTTATTTATCTTGATTAATAATATTTGCGATTAGAATTGCTTTAAATGGTTTTCAATAAAGTTTGTGGAATCCTTAATTATTTCCAGTGGCAACCCAGCGTCACAAATATTAATTCCCTGACAAGACTCGCACCAGCCAACCTTCACTCCGACCCGTTCCCGCCAATTTAGTGACCCCGGCCACCCCGTTAGAACATGAAATTTATGCTTCTATTGTAGTAATAAGTGTATGGTGGTTTCTGTTCTAGAATTAAGGAACAGAGTAATTGAGATTATGTGAAAAAAAAATGTTTTTCGGGCGACAAAATAAAAGCAGCTGTGAAGAAAATGAGGCTTGTCGCAAAAGTTAGTCGAGTTAGGCAAAATTTAGTCAACATTGAACTACTATTATGACTAGAAACCCACCGTTAGTGATGTTAAGAAGCGAGTCGCCAGTCCAGTGTTCGTAGGTGAGCTCCAGGACGTCGCTGCCAGGCCCGTAGAGGGCGTGGGGGAGCAGTCGTATGAAGCAGGATGTGGCAACCAGCAACGATCCTACTCCAATGATGCGCATCTTGTTACCTTTCACGCCGAAGTATCCAATGAACAGCACGGATACAAGCGACCCCATGTCCCATGCTCCGGAAATTATGCCTGAAAAGACATCCACACTCACAATACTCGCGTTTATGTACCTCTTTTCAATATACTCCTATGTGCATTGAATAGAAAATAGGTACGTCTGGTTTAAAATTCGGGAAAGGTCACAACAACTGATGTCACTGCTACCCTCTGCTAAAATTTTGGTCCTGAAGGCAGAATTTGCGACACTAGCTAGATTGCTGGGTCAAATTCAGGTGATGTTTGGAGGAGAATTCTAGCAGCCTGCCGCAGTGTTCGGTAGTTTTCCGTGGTTACTCAGATCATCAGGCGAAGTCCCGAACCTTAACAGACTGCTCACGGGCCACGATCGATCTTTCCTTCCTCTTCCATGTCCTTTCCTCATCCCTTACTTTCACACACTTACACTCACTCACAATACAATACCACACATGTCGCGAGACCTGTCCGGGGCTTAGAACTTGTCCCGGCTGAGGTGGGGCCAGACTGGTGAGAGATCCCTTGATGGGGAAAACCTCCGCCAGGCGACGTAGGTCGGCGCGCCATCCAGCGGGGGGTCACCGCCACCTCTCCGCGATAAAGCATGCACTGCACATAGAGGACCAATGACTTCAGCAGTTGACGTGCCTAGAATCAACAATCCAGTTTAAAAAATCTTTCTACAGATGTGCACTCTGCTCTTTTGGCCTAACCGACCTCTTCCTGTAACATACAACACAAAACTGCGTTTTTCACGTCAGTATCGACCTATTTCTCAGGTCGACGGAACAACGATTTTTCTGTATTTGGGACCAAACTGATATTTTACTTTATTACTGAAGTCCTTTTCGAAAAATCTCCCTGGTCTTCGGGTCGGATAGATCTGCACCAATTTTAAGAAAAGTCCAAAATTACATAAATATACTGGTTGCCTAATTTCCTCTTTGGTAATGATCCATTCAAATCAGCAGCATTTTATTTTGTTTGGTTTTCTGATACATCAGCTCGGAATTTGCCTTCGTAACGTCGTTCGATTACTTCATCTTCTGACTATGACGCACGAGCTAATCACTAGTCTGCATGATTCTGGGTTTTTCTTCAAAATACGTCTTCTTTATAAAGTATATCATCCCGATTTCGAAAACACAAACGGTTTTTCTCTATCACGTAACATTTTCTTACAACTACTACTTTTATTATAAATGTACTGGTCATTTTTATTATGTTACTTGTGTTGAAAGGAAGCAAATTTCATGAAATTCGTTTTTGAAATTATTACGTTTGATATCACTTTAGCACGCGACAATACTTCTTACATTTACATCGATTCATGTTGAGTATACTATCAGTTTTCAGATAGTGAGCAGTTACATTTCTGAGTGAACACTTTATTTGCTCGATGTGTGTCTTTTGAAATAATATGCCATCCAGAAAATGTAAAAATTATGCTGATATGTTTTTTCACATTTGTGGGAGTTTTGCGCCAAAGAAAGAAGACATCACAAACTTTGTTAAAACAGCATACCATGCCTACCTTCGAATACAACAAGGAGATCTGGAAAAAATGGGCTACCAAAAAAGTGACATACTTATGTTGAACAATTAAGGAAATGGAGTCCAGCCCGTCTTTTGCTGATCCAATGATTTGGCAAGAGCATCGAAATCATGTAGATGATTGTTATTGTTGTGTAGGAGACGTTGAAGGCTACAATTCAAAAAACCTGAAAAATATTGTTTATCCATATCTGTCAGCAAAAAAGCCCGTTGTTCATCAACCAGGTTTTCCTGTGATTTCTCCGTCAGAAACATGTGGAAACGAATCATCTTCAAACACTGAAGATAATTGGAGTTTAATCAGATCCTGTTCAAGAAGACGACGTCGAGCAGTCAACAGTTCACACAAAATGAACTTAATGATTTGGTAAGGGACTTAGGTCTTTGCAAAGCTGCTGCTCAAATCCTGGAATCAGGAATAAAAGAAAAGAACCTCCTAGCTCCAGAAAGATCATTGTATCAATGCATCGTATACATATCCTGAAGAGTAATTTGCCCTGTACCTCTGCCAAGACGAGAATCTTACATACTGCCATGATATTTCGGTCTAGTGAATTCTTCGGGAGCTGAAAAATACATTACAAGTGATTGAACGATTTTTATAGATTCCTCAAACATCCGTATAAAAGCTGTTCTGTTTTATAATGGGAACAAATATTCTTCAGTTCCAATTGTCCATTCAGTTCTTCTCAAGGAAACATACAAGAACATAAAATTAGCGCTAGAGAAAGTGAAGTAAGAAGAGCATAAGTGCGGAGATCTTAAAGTTATTGGCATTTTTCTTGGTTAACAGTCCGGGTTCACGAAGATGCCGTGTTTCTTATGCGAATGGGACAGCAGAGCTGTTTAACTACTGCTTCTCTCGTCCTTTTTGCGTCAATATTGCGTACTTGGATTGCTGCCAGCATATCCCACGACAAGTCCTTTTCTTTCACCTTCATTCTAGGCAGATCCGGTAGTACCTTTTTTCGTCCCTCACAATATTCGACGTCAAAGTCGAACTGTTGTAACCATAGGGTCACCACAACAACCTTTCTGTCGTGTCATTAAGAATACCAACGTGTTATCGGCCGCTATGATCAGTGTTACCAAAGATACCACGTTTCCGCATTTTCCTCTACATTTCAACGTTCTATCCGCCATCCGCAGCAATCAAATTAAAAAATATTAATAATATACTATTACATTTGTTTAACACTTTAATTTTATATTATTTATTTTATGTTATGTATTTTAAAAACTGCTTTTAAATTAAGTTAAAATATACAATGCCGTATATTTTTAAGTCAAAAGTGTTGCTTAAAGGTGTTCTCACATTTTTCATATCTATTCGTGCTACCCATCCAAAATTTGATTTATGAATATCCGAACAACAAAAATTGAAAATATATTTCCTGATAACCATGATGATACTAAATGTATGCAGAATTGGGACAGATATTACGCAAATATTTGTACATCTGTATGAAATCACACTTTTTACACAACTTTACGACCGTTTCTCGGGTAAAATTTGTATAAGAATGTTGCGAATGGCGGCGGTTAGAGAGAGGCGCATGGTTAGCTAGTGGAATACGCATACGCATTTATATCCGCATTTTTATTTCCCAGCTTCCGCAAAAATCCGCATGGTGGCGCTTGAGATCTCGCATTCGGACAATCTACCTCTGGCAACACTTGCTATGAACGGGCGTCCCAATAAGTGTTTAGAACTTCCGGGTCGCCCAAAGCACAGCAAGAACCTCCAATTCTGTGGTCCCGTACCGAAGTTTCTGTCCCTTTAATGTTCGGCTGTCCAAAGAAACGACTCGTCCGTACTCTCCAATTTAGGACAAAACGGCATCTAACGCAAACCGATAGCTGCCCTTTTGCAGGGACATCCGGTGACGAAAACACGGATATCGTACTACGTACTATCTTCACGCCCTTCGAAGGCCCTCAAACCTCTTAGCATCGTTGACGCGATAGCCAGGTGGCCTTCCCTCAATAAATGCAATATCGCCGCGTCCTGAGTAGAAAAAATCTTCACGAATCTGTATAATGATTAAAATTCCAAACAAGCGTTGTTGTCAACGAATGTTCCGAGGTGGAAGTAGATTTTGATTTAATTCAAGTTTGCTCTTCTGGATTTTCATGCCTTTGCCCGATATTTCGTAACCCTTAAACTCTATTCTTATTCGACAAAATTTACATGTTTTTGTTATTCAAATTCCAAGAATAAGTTTTAAAAATCTTGAACAACTTGTATGATGTATGGAGCTGCTCCTGATTTTTTTTAAATCCAAAGTAGTCTAACGAATGAATAACTAAAAGCGGATGTATTTCTTACAACATGGTTCAACCGCAAACTGCCAATACGCTGATGAAAAATAAAGGGCACTTAATATTTTAGCTCCGCCTAATTCGACGACCAATTCATTCACTGTGGGCGGTGTCTCATAACGGGAAAATGTAACAGCGTTCAAATTCCTAGAATCAAGACAGTCGTATGCTTCAATTCTTCTTAGTTACCGCGACGAGAGAACTGCATGAGGGGTTACTGACTTTTTAATCCGACCTTTCTGCTCCATAATTTTTTGGAAAGTCGACGGAACCCGTTAAACGACAAACATTCGAGTTCGAATAGAAGAGCATACGACCATTTGATACAAAGCAGAACTCCGTACCTTGAGTTTACAGGAAGCGTAAAATATTGAAATCTTTGCTACAATTGCTGCTATTGTTTGTAGGGATTTTCTCCGTAATATTTTTATAATTGAATTTATTTCTACAAAATCTTTCAAATCCGGTCTTTCAGTTCTTTCTCGTTACATCATCGTTTTCGTCGACAAAATACTATATAAACTAGTATTTAAGCTTTTTTTCTAATTAGCGTCCGTCACATTTACCACTTTTCTCAGATTTGGCTCGAGTTAACAACAAAAGGTCTGAGTTTATCCTTGGGAAATCGTGAGGATATTCTATTTGGTTTTGGGTAGTTTTTTCCGAGTTTGAAGTGGGGCGTGGCCGAAGATCCTGAAAGAGTGTCAAAGAACTTGTGAGAAGATTTTAGGATGTGTTCTTGTATTGACTCAATTCGTAATTCTCTGTGAAGTTGTTTGTTACTTATAAACCAGGGAGCCTTAGTTATTTTTCTTAAACATTTATTTTGAATGAATTGTAGTTTTTCGATGTGTGTTTTTGCTACATTACACCAAATTGGTCTAGCATACGAGATTGTTGGTCGTTATATTGATTTATAAATTGTAGTTCCACATTCAATGCTTAAAGCTAATTTAGAGTTTAGAAGAAGATAGAGTTTAGCAATTTTTGCGTACGTTTTGGTTGCAACTGTTGATGTGATCTTTTCAAGTTAATTTTTCGTCTAACATTAGTCCTAAATATTCAACTGCCGTTTGTTTGGGAAGCCATTTTATTATTGAAATTTGAATTTTAAGGGGGGGAGGAGTCGGTGGTCTTCGAAGTGTGTAGATTTTTGCTTGAGATTTGTGCGAGTTTATTTTGATTCTCCACTGTTCAGACCAGGTGATATATGTTGTTAAATCGTTCTGAAGGTTGTCGTAAGCACAGAGTATATCCCCGTGGGCTGTGAATAAAGCGGTATCGTCAGCGAAGAGGGCGATTTCTGAGTCAGCTGGTTTTGGGATATCCGATAAGTATATGCTGAAAAGTAATGGTGATAGGTATGATCCTTGAGGGACACCGGTTCTAGGTTGACATTGATTAGAATAAGTAGAATTGATTCTTACCAGGAAATGGCGATCTGCTAGAAAGATGTCGATAATTTTATAGAGGTAGTTTGGTGAACCCAGACGTTGTAATATAAATAGTAATCCGGGGTGCAACATTTTGTCAAATGCCTCTTCAATGTCTAGAAATATTGCTAAGGTGTGTTTGTGTTGATGGAAAGCATTGGCTATGAATTCTGAAAGTCTCAGGAGTTGGTGCGTTGTTGAGTATATATTTCTAAATCCGAATTGAATATTAGGTATAGCCTTTAATTCTGTAACATATTTATTTATACGCGTATATATTAGCTTCTCGAATAATTTGCCAAGAGTTGGCAGTAAACTTATCGGTCTATAATTGGATGGATTTCGGGGCTTTCCCTGGTTTGTTGAACGGGAAGATAATAGCAGTTTTCCAATTTTTAGGAAAATGGCCTAATCTTAATGCCGAATTGAAAATGGCGGTTAAAGCCGCGATTGCCTTTGTCGTCAGGGCTTTGAGGGCTTTATTGCTAATATTATCATATCCTGTGGCCTTTCTAGATTTTAATTGATTAATTATTTTTCTAACTTCAGAGGGTTATTATTTTATTTTTCCTGGGACAGTTGGAACTTGTTTCGCTGATTCAAGTAAAATGTAATTGTTGAAATGGTTGTTGCTAATTGGATTAGGGGTTTCTGAAAATGTTTGGCTAGTAAATTAACCTTGTTTTTATCTGAGTACGCGATTTCTGTATCGGTTTCTTAAAATTGGGATTTCTGCTTTTTCTTTGATGATTCGTCTGATAGTGGTCCACATTGGTCTGCTATTGGGGTGAATTTGTTTTATTATATTCTGATATTCAGAATAACGAAATTGTTGAAGTCTGTTTTTAATTGTTCTGGAAATTTTATTCAATTTTACTTTAAGGTCTGGTCTCCTGGTTGTTTGCCAATATCGTCTAAGGTTATGTTTAGTTTTTATTAGGTTTACTATTTTCAATGGAACTGGTTTTCTAGTTTTAATACTTGCGGAACATTGTGTTGTTGACTGTTCAATTGTTTTCTGTATGGATTGAGTTATATGCAGCACTTGCATATCTAATTCATCGTTGGTGTGAATTTTACTAGGGTATATTATATTGTTGTCAATTAGCTCCGTAAACTTATTCCAATTAATTCGTCCCAAGGTTTCGTTACGTTGTAATATTTGAGCTAACGGTGAATTGGAGCAGTTTATTTTGATAATTACTGGGGAGTGATCCGAGTCTAATTCCGGCAATACTGTCAAGGGCAAATTGAAAAATTTGGTCAATACCAAATATCTAGTATATCCGGAATCACATTACTGTTATATGAATAGTGTGTTGGAAATTGGGGGGGGGGGCAGAATATGAATATCCTTGGATACTGCGTTGGTAAATAATTTTGTGCCGTGGTTGGAAGTGGTATTTCATCCCCATATTTGATTTTTACTGTTTAAATCGCCAGCTAAGAGAATACTATCGTTATTGTTTTTAAAAATTTCATTATAAGCTTTTAATGGGAATTTTTTATTTGGTGGTTTATATGCCGCAACTATTTCGTAATTATTGCTACCTATATTTATTTTTATTGCTATTGTTTGGAGTTCTGTGGTGTTTGGACTGTGAATCGCTTGATGCTTAAAGTTGTTAGATACTAGTATGGCTACACCTCCTGAAGCTACTTCTGAGGTTCTATCGTTTCTATATATTTTGTAACCTGGTATTTGAAATTTTTCATTTAGTACTAAGTGTGTTTCTGTAACACACGCAATATGTATTATGTGGTGATGCAAAAATTGTTCAACTATTATCTGCTATCTTTTAATAACATTAGCGTTCCAATTTAATATTTTTATTTCTTGTATTTTTTATTTGCCATTTTCAAGAACTGGCCTAACGACTGTACTGTTTTTGATTTGGGGTACTATAACTGAAAATATTTGACCTACTATTGTGTTTACGAGTTGAGTTATGTCTATTTGAGGCTGTGGGTTTGAAGGTAGTCGTTCTGTTTGCCAGGCTGTTAGTTTGCATTGTGAGAGACCGGAAAAGTTTTCATTGTTTAAATTAATAGAAGATTGCTCTTGTGTTTCGGTTACCTGATGCGATTTGTTAGAGTTTTTCGCTGAAAGGAAATCTGCCCGTGACCTACGAGCTTCTTGGTATACACGGCAGCCTCGGTAATTTGATGCGTGACCCTCGCCGCAATTAACACATCGGTTTGGAATTTTTAGGAACAGTACATTTTGAATAGTGATGGTGACCATCACAGCGAACATACCTGGGCTTAACATGACAATTAGCTTGAGAGTGAC
Organism: Gryllus longicercus; assembly: GCA_038098605.1. NCBI lineage: Eukaryota > Metazoa > Arthropoda > Insecta > Orthoptera > Gryllidae > Gryllus > Gryllus longicercus. The sequence goes on along the minus strand of JAZDUA010000066.1, from coordinate 2,399,221 downwards.
CGAATGTTTGACAATTTTTGCATTGTACTAGTGCATTACATTTGATTCTAGGTTGAATTTGAATTATACAATTCATGAATTTGTTTACATTGTATATAGATTTTGCTTCTTCAGTCTCTGTTAAGTCCATGGCACAAGTTAGTAGTGGCTATCTTTGTTTATTATATAGAACCTACATATTTTAATTACTGGGTTTTTGAGCCGTTTGAATTCTTCGAATATTTCACTTTCTTTAAGAGATTCTGGTATTCCCTTAAGCATAACTGAAAAGATTTTCATCGAAGGGTCTCTGTACGTATAAAACGACTCTGATTTACCTTCACAACATTTCTTATAGGTTCTTAAGTCCTCTATATCGGTGAAGAAAAACTTGATTCCAATCTGACATGTTCTAGTGGAAAAATCGTTTTTGGCTACTGATTTGATATCATGTAATATTATTTTGTAGTTTTTACCTAGTACATGTATGGAAGGGATTTTCACTAATGAGGTAGTATTGACTGGTTCATTTGTAGTTTCATCTTCCGTAAATATTTTATATCTATTAGAAACTAGTACGCCATACATATCACTAGAATCATAAGTTCTTTGTCTTTTAGCAGAGTTATTTTCCAAAATATTGAGTCCTTTGCTTACATTTTGTTGAGGGGGTTGGCTGCTTAGCTGCAATTTGTGAAGAATGCTGAAACTGCGGAACCTTTTGAGAATTCTGTTGTTGTTGCAGCTGCGGAATAGTTATGCGTTGCTCGTGAAGATATTGTAGGAACTGTTTTTGTTGGTCTTGCATCATTTTCCATTGTTGCTCTGCCTGAAGTTGGCGGTTTTGTTGAGTTTGAAGATCTAATTGCTGCTGGGTGGATGTATTGCACTCGGTCATTTCAATGTTTGAATTTACACCACTGTTTGTATTATTAAACGCGTCTAGGGCATTTTTAATTGCTTCCGCTGTTGAGTCTGTACTTGTGTCCATGAACACTGTGATAGCGTGGAGGGCAGTAGTCAATGCGCGTTAATCACTGGTAGTTCACTATATAATGCTCTGGCCGAGACCAGAGCATAAACTTTTAAACACTAACTGATCGCACTTATTGAAGTTTTTATATTTAGCACTTTATGAAGAAAAGAGACTGTTCGTTAGATGTTTCACTGCACTAGCCACTCTTGGCACTAGCAAAGAGACCACTGCGAGGTGAACTGCGATAAGAGCTGCCTCGGGCACGGTGCACTCGCCTCGGTGGTTCGAACCGGAATGAAGGGGAGGCTGATGCTACAAGTAAAGGCGCTGCTATATGCATTGACAAACGAGATCTATAACAGGTGAACCAACTCTTCCACGAAATTATAATTTAATGCAAGGCTCCTCGAGGACATCAGTTACATGTTGTGACAAGATAGTGACAGGAAGGAAGAGTCTGGAAAATTTCATTACAGGATGATTTTATCAGAATCGTCGTTTTATCAACAACTTTCTTGTCACAAAACAGTACAACAATGAGCTATTTTCCAGAAGGTCTAGAATAAAATCTTTAGTTAAAATAAGCGCACTCGAAACGTAATAACGAAACTCACTTTAACTAACACTCACCTGACGTGCGACTAGATATTTTGAACTGTTTCTCCATTGTGTTTACAGTTGCAGTAAAGTATGAGCTGAGTGTGAAGTAACACATGCCCGTTACACCGTAAGCCAGCATGTAGGTCTTCTTGCTGAGCAATCGCTGCAACCAGGGTGGATGCCAGCTGCCCAGACCGCAACGCAAGTCGTCATCCGCTGATTTGTCCATGACCCCCATTTCGTCGCCTGGAGGTTGCGTCTATACATATTAATGAATAAGGAATTTGAAATATGAAATATTTTATACCTTGGAAAAATGGATAACTACAGCAAAGTTGAAAAATTTAATTCAATGAATGGACCATGAAAAGAAATTTAGGTAATAAAGTCAGAAATGAAACGTTAATTAAATGTGATAAATTTATGAGTATACCAATGTATTAAATGGATGCGAAAATTGGACCTTCACAAAAAAATAATGAAAATAATCAGATCTCCTGTTTCGTCGGCCAAGAAATACCTCCTTTTTTCGCTAGTTGGGGAAAGGAGCGTAGGGAAATTTGCTTGGTCAGACGGAAGAGCGGGCGTGTTGGCCCGAGTCTCGTCACGTAAAATAAGGCATCAATTCAATTCAACACAATTTACCGCTGTTTTCTGGCAAATACAGCAATCACTCTTGAATCGAGGACCGATGATCATCCAACAATACGTTTTGTGTTTCTTCTCACACCAAGTCCAATTTTCACTGTCATATATCTTACCATCAAAATGACGCACGCAATTCTTCAGTTTTGTGATGATATTTAATGGTTGTCCATCTGCAATGTCCTCCAGTTTTTCCGAATAGGACTTCCGAAAGAACTAAACGGAATTTGAAGAATCCTGTCTAGAGTAAAATGAAACGTTTCACGGTTCCCTGCCACAAATGATCTGGTGGACTCTTCTCTGGCTCAGGAGGCCAGAAACTTCCCGCGACAGGCTCGGGAGTCCGCATAGCTGTGGCGGCAAGGGATGTCGTATCCCTTATGACGGTTTGTGCGGGGATGTCGGTGACGGACGGCAGCACAAGAAACAGAGATGCAACGGCGACGTACAGTGACGTGGTGACGCGGTGACGGCGGCGAGGGACGGCGACGCAGCGGCGACGCACACTGACGCGGTGACGCGGCGGCATCCGTCGACGGCGGCGAGGGCCAGCAACGCGGTGGCGGTGACGACGAACGGCGACAACACCGGACAGCGACGCGGCAACGGTGGTGACAGACGGCGGCATTACAATTAGGAATTACACAGAAGGTGAGTCTCTGATTATTTTGCTGGTTCATTGCAGGAGTATTTACAATAAGACTGTTCATTTCTGGAACACGGTAGAATCTTATAATGTAGATGTCGCGATAGAAACGGAATCAGGGCTCAATGGGGAAATTTTAAACGCTGAAATCTTCAGACAAAAGTTTTTAACATTCAGACGTGAAGAGTAGATCGCACTGGTGGTGGTGGTGGTGGTGGTGGGGGGGAGTTGAAGACAACTTTGAAGCAGTACAGGCGTGGGTGGTCGTGACAAATTTGAAATCATAGGTGTAGACTTTCGAGATAGAAACTCAAAAAATCAATGGGTAATTATAGGCGCATACAGATCACAGCAAGATGGACACAAACAGTTGCAAAGACTTATAGAAGAAACACGCGTAATCAGGAAAAGTGGAAGAAATGTCATTATTGGAGGAGACTTAAATTTACCACTCGCTCCCTGGGAGGGGGATGTGGGCGCTGAAGGCGCCGTCAAATGCCTCAAACGAGCTGATTGGGACAACTGCGCACACTTTCTTGCATTATTTCTAAATTTGCAATTTAAGAAAATTCAGAGTTCAACAAAACTGAAATCCGCCCATTTTTTAAAACACCTTTTCTTCTTTCTACCCGTGGAAAAATATTGAAGAAATATTCGGAGAGCCTTTTTGAAAGATTTTTTTTAAATCGCATAATTTCAAGCTGAAGTTACGCAAAAACTACTAGTTTTGTCCAAATTTGTGCAGGACCTTTTTTAACTCGGGTTGCGACCAAACCTACTCGCGATAATGCTTTACTAGGTGTTTTCCTTATTAGACCAGTGTATATACCTCTTGTCTGTGAAGTAATTCATGGAATTAACGATCGCAAAGGAGTCCTTTTAAAAATGCGTAGAGAGGATATGCGAAATGATCGTGTAAAAGAAAGACAAATATTTCAGTTTTATAGAACAGACGTCACAAACCTGCAATTGTATTTGAAGAGTAATTTTCCAACTTGAGCTTCTAGCTAATGTACAGTAGAACAAATATGGGCAAATTTTAAGAACATAATTTCAGAATGCTTAGCAAAATTCGTGTCTACCAGGAAACTATGGTGCCATTCGGATCCTGTGAACTACAACAAATAAGTGAGGCGACTGAAAAGGCAAGTTAGGAAAGCATATAGTAAACGTAATATAAATGAGGAACAGGAAAGTAATTTTCTACAATTATCTAAAGACCTACTAGCATTAAATTTACATACCCAAGAAATTCTAATACCCTGCAATCAATTCTAAACAATCGATTGAAAATTGTTGACAAAATTTCTTCAAGTATATGAGACATAAGGGAACAAAAAAGCATTCCCGCAATCTGCGGTAAATGGTTCGTTAATTTCAGAGGACAGTGAAAAGGCCGCTTGTTTAAATAGACATTATGCATCTGTTTTTAAGCCGAAAGATCAAGCCCCAGTAAGAAAAGCAACACCTGTATTAGAAACATTTCGAGTCGATGCAGGAATTGTTAGAATTATCCCCAAAATTAGGAGAAATAAATATGTTGGTCCTGATGAAATACGAGGAGAAATACTAAAATTGGGTACGAGGAGAAATACTAAAATTGGGAGGGGAAGCCATGATTTCGTACCTTGCGCGGTTAATGGAAGTTATTATAAATAATAATATTGCCGATTCACAAGGGAGGTGACACGAGGATTGTTAACAATTACAGGCCTTTAAGTTTGACATCAGTCGTTTGCAAGCAGATGGAACATAATTCCGGAGAATATTAGACGAGTTTGGAATAAAACTGATTGGCTTTTTCACAATCAATACGATTTTCGTCCTGGGTATTCGTGCGACAGCGAAGTATTGCTTTTGGTCCGGACATAGCAACCTCACTAGTCGAAGGGAGTAGGGTTGAGGGACTGCAATAGTTTTAGATCTTTTAAGGCTTTTGATCTTGTTTCGCATGGTCTTTTAATTGCCAAATTGTCAGAAACTGGATTTAATCATCGAATAATCTCGTGGATAAAACAATTTCTTACAGGGCGCACTCAAACAGAATAGGTAATAAATATTCATCGAAAGCCGATGTAACCTCTGGGGTCCCCCAGGGGGGGATGTTAGGGCAATTGCTATTCTTAGCGTTCATTAATGACTGCAACTGGAAAAAAATGGAAAGGTAGACTTTTCGCAGAAGATTGCGTAATATATAGAATCATTGGCTAGTCTGTGGATGAAAATATTTTACAGAACGATCTAAACTGTTCATGGGACTGGACGTGCAGAAATAAGATGGAATTAAATTCGGAAAAGGAGTAAATACATTTCTTTTACCAAGTCTGGCTCGAGTGTACACTTCATTATAAGTTAGGAATTAACATTATAAAATATGTAAAAAGCTATAAGTATTTGGGTTTGGTCCTACGAAGCGACTTCGGATGGTCGGATCTTATTGGTCAAAAAATTCTGGACAGCGATGCACTTTGTAATGCGTATTTTAAAAAATAGTCCAAATGCCCGATCCCTAACATATACTACATTTGTTCGTCCTATTTTAGGATACGGAGCGTCATGCTGGGACCCGTACATAAAAGGGCAAATTGAGGCGTTAGATAAAATTCATAAACGGGCCGGAAAACTTGTAAATCATGGGCGCGTTGTTGATGGACGAGAAGACTGGGAGTCCTTATCTAAGAGAAGGGAACGGGTGCGTTTATGCGTAATGTACAAAACATATAGAAGGGACAGAGCATGGGCAGGTATCGGTAGAAGATTACAGAAACTAGACTATAAAAGTAGAGGTAAATTCGATGTAGAAAACAAAGAACCGGTTTGGGCATGTTCTCTTTCGTGAATCGTGGATTGGAACAAACTACCTGCAAAACAAAAGCACTAGAGGTTCTTCCTTCTAATGTCAAATTTAAAAATATTCTTACTTCCATTTAAATCATCACTAATAATATCATTATCCTTATCATTGTCATTGTCATTGTCATTGCCATTGGCATTGGCATTGGCATTGTCGGTGTCGGTGTCGGTGTCGGTGTCGTCGGTGTCGGTGTCGGTGTCGTCGGTGTCGGTGTCGGTGTCGTCGGTGTCGGTGTCGGTGTCGTCGGTGTCGGTGTCGGTGTCGTCGGTGTCGGTGTCGGTGTCGTCGGTGTCGGTGTCGTCGGTGTCGGTGTCGTCGGTGTCGGTGTCGGTGTCGGTGTCGTCGGTGTCGGTGTCGGTGTCGTCGGTGTCGGTGTCGTCGGTGTCGGTGTCGGTGTCGTCGGTGTCGGTGTCGTCGGTGTCGGTGTCGGTGTCGTCGGTGTCGGTGTCGTCGGTGTCGGTGTCGTCGGTGTCGGTGTCGTCGGTGTCGGTGTCGGTGTCGTCGGTGTCGGTGTCGGTGTCGGTGTCGGTCATTACCATGTCCCATGACAGTCCCAGTGTAGTGTAGTGTAGTGAAGTGTTGGATAAACTAGAAGTCAATTTAGAGATAACTAGAAATTAATTATAACTACGATATTAACATTTCTAATTGTAATTTTAATTGTAATTCTAATTGTAAATGTTTGTAATAGTTTTGTAATTGTTCTAATTCTAATTGTAATCATGTGTGCTACCCAGCATTAGCTCTAAGCAAACTTTCTAATCTATCTAACTGGATGAGCTCGCCATGCCGCGTCCTTTCACACACAAACATAAAAACGTTTTCTTTCTCATTACAATTTCGAATTCACGATTCTCTTTAACGTTTGATAGTTAGACAAAGTAATATATTTAATGCACATTAAGTAAGGAACAGCATTTACACTACAATGCGACACGAACACACACGACGAACAAAATAACATCGTACGCACTGTTTCGACTTCAAAGACTATTCCTGTCGTACTGTTTCCTTACATGAAGGGAATGACCTTGTTTTCTCACGTCCGCTAACCCCACATCGAGTTACCCAGCTGTCAGGTTCAAATGTGCATATGCATAGTTGGCAGACTTGCCGTCTGCACTCCGCTCCAAAGATCTTATATCACTAGATACCCTGAAGGAATGAATACTCAGAATTACACCTAAAACGGTTTTAAATAATTTATATCTTTAAAAAAATAAAAAAGTAAAACGAATAATGTTATTTATTTCAACAAAAGCTTAATTGTTACACATTTTTGAAGAGAATGGCACTTAATAACTAGAATTATATTAGCACATTGTTTAATAATACCAACTTTTTCAGTTGATGTCTTTTACTGATAGAGCAAGAACCTTCAGCAAAATGTTTGGTCTGGAAGAAAAGTCTAATTTCTGAGTAATTGTCCACTATTAAATTGATAAGCTGAATTTTATGAGGAACATCAGTTACGGCAGTGGCTTTAGCATACAGATTAGAGCCAGGGAAAAGGTTTTCATTTAATGCACACAACCTCTTTACGCTATACTAAATATGAATAGTGTACTATCTTAACTAAATGAAAATATATGAATATATACTATCTTAACTAAATATGAAGCAGAAGCACCCTTATCTCTGAAATGGAAAGACAACTGCTGCAAATGTTTTACTAGGTGAAAGGCAAAGTAGTTTGCCATTGCTGTCTTTCAGAGAAAATAAATAACTTACATCTTCAATAATTTGCGTTTCACATTGTCAAAGAAGAGGGTTTTTTTGTAGCCCCTGGCAAAGACACTTCTGCTATTGAGGATCGAAGATTCGATCCACGACCTGATTGAAATGAACAGTAGCTTTACAACCCTGAAACTCTATAATTTGGGACATATCTAAAAATGTAAGTGCATCTCCAACTGAAGAACTTAACGTTTGAGCAGCTAACTTTACTTTCATAGGATTACGTTTCCATTCTACATGTTTTCGTGTGACTTTGCTAGCTAAATTCAATCATATGGAAGACTAAAGTTTCTCAATAAAGAACCACTGTATTTCTCTAGATGGGGTATTAAATTTTAAACATGTTCCAAAAGCATTACGAGCCAATTTCAAGTTGTGGCATGCATCAGGAAAAAAATACACACTATGTCCTGCAGTAGGATGCTTAAAATCACATTTGATTGCTTCAAAATTGCTGGTATAAATATCACAACCAAGTGCAATTATTGTTTGTAAATTTGTGTGTGTGCCATCTCATGTTACCTCTTATTTTTACAACAACCTCAAAGCTCATGATCAGAGCAGTTTTCACTAGTTCTGTTTGAACCACTGCATTCGGCTTTTTTACAAAAAATACCCAATTGGCCATTTCCACTTGCTTGTCAATAACACCAGCATGAACGCCAATGACTCAGTAGCAGAAACTTCAGAACCTTCCACAGCAAATTTATTACCATAGTCACAATAACCCACAAACAGACATGCTTTAGGATTCCACACAACATCTTTCCTATAACCATGCTATCAAACACTAAATTACATCCTGCACTCTTCAGTTGTGGTACATTAATATTAGGCCTACATAAAGTCATCTTTAAAATGATCACTGCAAATTCGGTGCTCCTGGAACGAACAAAATCCTTCCTCTTCACGGCAATAATCCACATTTTCAGCTTCTCTTCGTCATTCAGAGGAAACCTGCAAGAGCATAGCTTATTCATTTCCCTCCTTTTACTCGCCGGTTCGTACATCCGTATGCACAGCACGAGTCTGGCATTACGAACTCGCACAAAAACACACAGCACGACACTTACTACCTACACCTTGTCTGTTTGTCGTTTTTGCCCATTTTAAAGATGGCGCACCGGCTTCACTTTGGAGGGTCAGGTTAGCAATATAGTGTAGTCATAACATCTTTGCCCTGCTCCCTTCTTCGGGGGTCCACAATCGCGGCACGAGACTTATGGGATTCCCAAGCTTGCGGCCGAATTCTGACTGCATCAGATGGAGTGGTATGAAAGGTACTTGGGAGGGGATGCACAACTGTCAATGACAACTCGAAGCCTGAGTTGTGAGAGGCCATGCCACATCTCCTGCAGTCGAAACCTCACAGCTTGCTCACCGTGAGGCACACCGTGAAGAATGGCCGTGAGTTCAATGACCTCGCCAACGAAGCGAGGTCATTCAAGTGATGTTTCTCGGCCCGTCACATCCATCGGGGGAGGGGCGGGGCTAATGCGTATTGGACAGAGCACGTAAATGGCAAGAGGGAGAAGAGAAACAAAGAGAGACACTTACGGAAGAAAGTAAAATACTTCACTGAAATTATTTTTAAGGGATGGAAAACTAGAATCACTGACATACATTGAGCCTACGCCACTCATTTCATCAGTACATAGGTATCTACGTCAAACTAAACCATATATACAATCAGATTGTATGTAATACATTCTGTATTGTACAACAAAATGCCTTTCCACGGTTAATTCTGAATTTTTGAAAAATGCAGGAATATCAACGAAAATTAGACTTGCTTCATTCTCTTAAGCGTCTTTAACCCTATCCGAAGACAAAGTTTGATAAAAAATTTTAGTGTCATTTTTTTTAAAGTTTGGAAATATTCTTGAGGCTTCGTGAAAAGTTTCCTCAAAATCAAAATTCTTGTTTGCAACACCCAAAGTCTTGAGTTTGTTCAGATCGATAAAACGATAAACTATCGGCAATAAAATATTTTCTGTCAAAAATTTGCCGTTTTCCGGCGCACGATTACAACACATTCTCTTCTTAGATTTGCAAGGGCGAGAAGGAAACTAAGTGGTGCTTCAACTACGCATTCTTTCTTGCGTTATTTCTAAATTCAGAGAGATCAACGAAAATTGAAACCCGCCCATTTTTTAAACACTTGTTCTTCTGTCCGTGAAAAAAAATTAAAGAAAAAATCGGAGCGCTTTTTTGAAAGACGTTTTTATAAATATTATTAATTTCAAGCACACGTTACGTGAAAAATACTCGTTTCTTCCAAATTTGTGCGGGACCTTTTTTAAAGACCTGATTGTTTAGAACATACTTAGTCTAGTTGAAAAGATCTCTATCTTCAATTTTGTAGTTTTCGAATGTTAACTTTTTGAAATTGGAGCTGCTTTGAAGAAAAAATGTTTTACAAAAATTAAAAATTGCCTTATCTAGCGCAAAATTAGCTTAAATTAACTTGTACATGACCTTCTTTCAAGATGTCTTTAGAGAACAGATTTCACTAAGGAAAATATCTCTTCAACATTCAGTTGTAGTACGTCGAACAAATTAAACGACCCAAAAAAATTGCACTTTTACAATTTTCGAAATATATTAGGTTCCATTCTCTTGGATGCATTCGCTTGGATGATCGAGGATTCCACTAAAGTGGTCAGGATGGCCGGTATGAGGATTGAACCGTGGCCAACGTGATAGAAGGCCTCTGCAATTCGCTGTTACGTCACGTCTCCGTCATCATAGAAAGTGCTATGGCGATTCGTAGTCGGTGAATTTTACAAGTTTTTCGTCGTATTTCGTTGGTTTGAAGTGTTACGAAGTTTACGAGAAATTTTGTGAATTGTGTTTAGTTATAACATTTATTGTGAAATTCAATTTGGGTCAATTTGTAGTTTTCTCGGCAAATCGTGAAGATTCACCATGCCTCATTGTCCTTCTGTGTCAAACTGTAAGAGTAATTTAAGGAATGGATACAGAGTAAGTTTTTCGATTTCCAAGGGATTCAGAACTTTCGCAAGAGTGGATAAGACCACTGCAGGGTAATTTTGTTCCTACAACCGGGTATGTTACATAACTATATTTGTCTTGCTTAACTTTGCATGGCAATTACAGTGGTGATTCAGAGATACTGTGATTAACAAAGAATATTTTATTTTTTAGGTTTGTGAACTACATTTTTCTACTGACCAACTTGAAAGTAGATTCAGTTTGTATAGAGAGTTAACATGAGGACAGTACCATGTTTCCACAAGACAGAATTTGGAAAGTGAAAATAAATTAAGAATACAAACATGTTTCGAAAATTGTTTGGTGACAAACATGGTAGAATAAATATTACTGACATTAATGTGAATGCAGGCCTTGAAATTATGGATGAGAATTTGAATGTTGATGATAATTTACAAATGAGTATAAGTTGAAGTGTCGTTGACCAAGTAATTGATAATCTTCCAGTCATTGTATATATTGTAGGATATGCAGTGTATTCAGTCCTTAAGAAATTTCGGTGTGAAAATTGTAAAAATAACTTAACAGTTAAAAAATAAATTAGTCCTCAAAATGAGGCAATGAAATTCCCTATCAATCTAGAGAGGGAACAACTCATGATCCCTTCTCCAAGGTTTATGGAAATTATTTTATACACATATGTAGTTGTTTCAAAGCTTTTTCAATATGACTGCATTATGAGGCTACATTCAAAGTGCTTAATGCATTAGCAAAAGATGCAATATTTTTAAATGAGTGTGATATTATTATTAATAATTATAATAATAGTATTAACAATAATAATAATAATAATAATAATAATAATAATAATAATAATAATAAATGATGATATGGATATGTACCTATTCATAGTTTTCTTACATAGCAGAAAACTACCATTTTAATTCTGGACTTTGTGAATGTAAACTGTTATACATTATTATTGTAATTATGACTACATAGCTGATGTGTTAACTGATAACTGATAGTTTTGTTCTTGTTGTGTCTTATTATTTGCTAATTTATGCTTTCACATATTCATTACATTGTCAGTGCAATAATGTTTCGGTTCAAAAGTACACCTTCTTAGGCGTTTTAAGCAATTTCACAGTGAAATTCTGTTGTAGTGAAGAGTCGTGGAATTTTAATAGTGTTTCGTATAATGTAGGTTGACATTCGCCTGGCAAGCACGAGAAACGGGCAAGACAGGATGTAGCCACCCGTGATGACGCGACGATCCATTGCAGTGGCCTTCTATCACGGTGTCCACCATTGAACTTGGATTGAAACCTCCCTAATGCGAAGTCAGCGCGCTATGCCCTGAACGACTGGGCTAGGTGGGACTGTGTCTTATTCAACAGAAATATTTCGATTCTTCTCTTAGGAGACCGAATAATTGATAAGATGTGACAAAATTGGCGCCGATAGGTGCCAGCTGGGAAGAGGGTGGCGCAATACCGGAAAGCAAGCCTTGAATAAAAATATTAGAAAACTAACTATTGCGAGAACGTCTGTACCGTTCTTCAGCAGCAAGAGTTTCTTCATAAAACAGAATGAAAATAGTTTAATAATGATTAATGTACGAACCTTAATGAATTGAAAATGCACTTACGTGAGATATGTTGTCTTCACATTCTCGAGTGCCCTCTTCAGACATTTGCTTCAACAACATAAACCAGGAATTTCGAACTCTTTTTTCCTGGCGTCTTTCCAAGAGCGTGGTCCCGGAAGCGGCTTCTTTACCATCTTCCCGCGTATCGGATTCATTTTCACCGGGTTCGAACTCTCTGGAAATTTCTTCTCGCTCCCCCCATTCACTTACATCGCAGTTGGGCTTTCTTCCTTCTGGATTAACGTCGTGAGCATTTAACCTTTGAAGCTGAAGATCATTTATTGTTCGCGAATTCATATCTATTTGCCTTCGAATACTTTTCAGAGACACGCATCCAATCACTAGCGCGCTCAACCCCACCTTATGCCTGTGGTTCTTGAATGTTTAAGAGCGTCTCTCATTTCGTAGCTTTGGTGTCTGGAAGTACCTCGTTTCTTTGCTTACAAGTGAGCTGTGGTCGTAAATTAGGGTTTCAGGCATTGCCGAAATGAAGCGCTGGAATGCTCTCCTTATCAGAAGGCGAAACCGTTGGTGGTAAACAAGTCTCAAACAAGTATCGTGAACATGATTACACCCCGCTGATGTAGCTATCTGGAATTTGCGGAAGTTGTGAACTGACATGGTACACATTAAGCGAAGTAAAAAAGACGTGCTCGTAATTGGGCTCCTTAAGAAATTCCTATTTCTAATAATATATAACTCACTATTATGCCAGTTTCACATTTTTACACTAAAATCTATTTTATAAGATTATCAATATTTTTTTATCATAATCAATCTTAACTGCATGAACCCGAGCGATTACAACGCACATATGAAAGATCTGTAGAAACGTTACTACGGAAAAGTACAGTTATGCATGTTCTTCCCTAGGGATTTTATCCAGCCGACAGGCGGTTGCCCTATACGGATGGGTCGCACATTTGACCATAGACAGGACACCAACACACTTGCGGTCTCCTATGATCTGGGGTCAGCAGAACGCGACGCCCTCCGCGACAACAAGAGGCAACCATGCTCCAGGAGGGACTCGCATCGCGACCCTTAGGACCGAAGCGCTGAGGCGGTACGCGCTCCTAGCTACCTCAGTCATCCAGGTCGGTCATCCATTTGTCTGTCTGTTCTTGACCCAACAGCCTCTAATGGGGCCTAGGTTTACTAGTCGCGTCCCGGCTTTTAGGCCGTGGGTTAAGGGGTACGTGTGGTTAGCACATAAACATCGCTACGCCGTGTTCGAAGTGAGCTTTCTTATCGTCACACAGCAACATATACTGGAACATTGCAAGGAAAGCGCACATTGCGATCTTGCCCGTCGGGAATCGAACCCGGGGACGCGTCATGGAATGCGAGCACGATGACCAATGAACTGCCTGTGAGGGCACAATATTTACATATCACAAAACATCACTATTTTTTAGCGACTTGATATTTTTTTGAGTTCTAGAGTTGAAAATACGTGACACGTATTTTTTTCTTTTTCTTCTAATCCCATCCCTTTCAGAAATATTACCATTACTTTCTCCAAAGAATCGTGCGCGCGCTAATGCTTACAATTTTTTACGCGAATACCGTTTTAAACAGAAAAATTAAATTACACTTCAATTTCACTTAGAAAGATGTACATTCATGTGATGCAAATATAATATTTGTAAATATATAATTTTAATATTTAAAATATATTTTAATTTTCAAAATGCAAATTTTTACTTTAGGTCGGCACTTCAAATAATTATAAAAATACTCGTGTATTTCTACACTAATTTTATATAGATCTGCCAATTTTCAAAGTGGAACACACATAAATAACATTAAAAAATTGTTTGTTCACGCGTAGGCAGCCCACTGTCCGCCGGACTCCCTTCTTGGGGCGTTTATGACGACCATCGTGACGTCCGCACATAAAAGCAGCCGTGAAACTTATGTCATATTATGAATCGCAGAAACACGCACACGGTCTCAATAGTCGCATTTTGTCAGTAGACTTCCATTTAAGTTTTTATAAACAACTGACACTGTTAGGGTCTGCTTGAAACAGAGCAGACTTCTTTCTCAGATGTGAGCCAGATGTGTAAATAGAGGAATCTGCGAAACATGTGCGTTGTTCTGTGAAGTTAATAACCACAGATAGACTTACAATAATATCAATACTATTGTTATTAGTATTTTCTTAATATGAAAATCTATAATTGCAGAAGTGTACGTGTAAGTTATTACAACCAGCATTCTGGAGAAGTTGAAAATTGATCGTTTACGTAAAAAACGTTATATTATTGGAAAAACTAGTTTCCAAAATTCTTTCTCGCGTCAGAGCCTAACAAAGCAATGCGAGTTAAAGCTTCTTCAAAGATGACTTCAATGCGAGTGCTGAATGGCATTTCTTCGCTTCGCAACGCCTTATGAAAAGGGGCTATGAGACGTAGGGAGGGCAATTATAATATTCTCGATAAAAGATAGCATTCAATACCGATAGAAACCTATTAATTTACCAATGAATTATTTAAGTGGGCTGATGATAATGTGAACAACATTTTATTTATATTTTTAGCAACGCTGAACAATACTTGGAAAGAGGACTATTGCAACAATGATATAATCAAAAATAGCGGAAGGCTCAAGGAAAATGCATAATTTCACATCTGTATTGAGCGGTCAATTAATTATATTCTCTGAAAAGTGAAGTAAAAGTATCAAATTAATTCATTGTATCACTTACTCTTATTCCTATAAATAGTCCGTCCGTTTAATACTAACGTGAATCAGTTTGACACTTTTTAATTTAATTTAATCGGCTATGAAGGTCATGTATATATCTGGCACATAGTAAGATGTGAAAGGATACTTCAGTTTACTGCTCTGTGAAAGTATAGTGATGATAATCGTCTGCTTCTGATTCGCACGTGTTTGAACGGCGACGCTCTAGCAGACGTGGCAGCAAAAGAGCAAGTAGACATTTCTATTGTATTTAATTTCTCAGATTCACCTCGGTGTTCCACTTTGTAACTTACCATACTTATGTAAAATTATTTAGAGATTACAATTATATATTTTTCAAAGTCTTTCACAGTCGTTTTTTGAAAAAAATAAAAGATAAAAAAATAGGTCAAAAAATGATTTTTTTAAATTATTGAATTTAATTCATACATCAAACGAAACGGCATTTTTTCTGTAAAATCACAAAATATTAAGTTTCTGTTGCAATTATAACAGGAAATAAAAATGATTAACTTTAGCGATGCGAACATTTGATCGAAAATGAAATTTTGAAAATTGATATAATTTCGAAAAATATTTGAAAAAAATGAAAAACTCCTGTTTCATATTTTGCTCAAAATTCTTCACAGAAAATAGTTTAAAAATCTGGAACATCGCGATCAATTTTTTCTTGAATTTATGCGATTTGACGTGGAATATACGTACGAATTCAAACGTCTAAAAATAAAAAATCTCAAAAATATTAATTTGTGATGTTCTTATTCTCCAAGAGTCATGTAAGAAGTTTTCAAATAAACTGCAAACTTTTCACTGCTATCAGAGGTAAGCATGTTTCTGAAAATAGAATTTAAATGTGTTATATTTACCAACATCTGTACATGTATGTAAACTGGTGTTGTAGTAGAAGAAAATCACTATATAGCAAAAAATCTTCTTATTCTCCTTAACATGAAGTAGATTTCACCTTATCACACTACGTATGTAGTAAATCGTGTAATCGTGCGGAGCATATTAGCAATTTTTCCACAGGAAAAGTTTTATTGTCGGGCCCTGGTAACGAAAAAAAATGATAAATCTTGTTTTTATGTATATTAAATGACATCCTCTAGCACGTCGTGTAGTCAGAATTGAGTCCTTGATAACGAAAATCCCATTTACGGCAAAACCTCTCTTGTCTTATCGGTGTATACGAGCAAGTGATAAGTTAGAGCTCACTACGTTTCATTTAAAGGGAAAATCGCAAAAGTGGACATTGCGTTCCGAGCTTCAGTAGGGGAAGGTTCACTCTCGTGCTCCGCTCGTCGCTATCGCAAGCAGCCGTGTTATCAGCTCAATCTACTCAACGAGTGTTGTCTGTGTTCATAGCTGGGGTCCAATTCATAGCCGAACTTAGCGTTCGACAGAGTCCGTACTCCGTATTCGGAGAAGAAGTGCGTCATGGCAGAATTCTCAGACATTTTACCACTATCATTGAAGCAGTGTTTAGTGCGTTCAGTGACCTTTATAATTTCATGAAAATCCTCCCACACATCTACTGTAAGAGGTTCATCAGCAGCCGAATGTCAAACCTATCACAACTCTAATATGTATATGTCAACAACCCTGAACTGATAAATACCCAAGAGCAACAACCTAACAAACGTCTGAATCATTCCTTGCTCCCTCCAAATCTTCCCCTTCATTCACCCGCAATGTACAACCTCCCTGTACGTAACCGTTTCGAAACCCTAAGCACCCAAGCACCTACAAATCCGGCCTCCTCAGACCCAACAAAAATCAAAATACCCCATATACATCCACGATGCCCAAGATCATTCCAACCTCACATCCATCAAAACAATCCATCACATACTAAAACATAACCAGTTCCAAACCCACAATCAAGCAAAATACATCCAAAAAATTGTTAACAATTAATTGTTAATTGTTACAAAACCTTAAGAGAGAATCTACAAGATAACAACCTGAACTATCTTACCTACCAAGATCTAGGCAAACAATGTCCGTAGTCTTAGGAAATGTACCAGTAGATTACAGTGAGAAAGAAATTGAAGAGGAACTCGTCAAAAGAAACATACCGATCCTAACAACAAACTAGAACCTATGCTAACGTAATCCGCCAACATCCACCTTCCCCCTTATTTACACCTCACAACCATCTCACCCAATCATTTCTCTCCTGCTCCCCCAAATGATCCAATTCGTTTCCCAATTAGTCAAAGAATCCTCACATCCATCCTGAAATGATAACTGTGTGGTGACGCGCTCTGACCCTTGCGCAATTCCATTCGCCCCCTCCTTCCTGACGACTGACGCATCCCGCCGCGCGCCGAAACACGGCGCGGACCCTTGGCCCTTCGACTCACCTTTTCCCTTACGAAAGACTGACGCATCCCGCCGCCCGTCAACCCTCGCACCCTCCCCATGCTCCCGGCAGAAGCGGCGAGTGACACGCCATGACGACTTTCGACCCTTGACCACCACGGCGACCTATATAATCGCCGGCGCCGCTCCACCCGGGCAGTCTCCAGTACTCCTCTCCGAGTGAATAACCCTGGCTGCCTACTGGCACTAGGCGTTCTGGAAAAGTATTGGGACTGTCACGTGGTTCCCCACGATCTGGGAGGTACGCTCGCGCCAAGTGAATAACCTGGCTTCCTAGCGAACTAGGCGCTTCGGTTTGAGCAAGCTGAACAGTCGCGCGGATATTGGGACGCCACCGCCGAGCCGTGCCGACAACCGCCACCCACACCGCCTTCACCGA
Organism: Gryllus longicercus; assembly: GCA_038098605.1. NCBI lineage: Eukaryota > Metazoa > Arthropoda > Insecta > Orthoptera > Gryllidae > Gryllus > Gryllus longicercus. Next base: position 2,381,702 of record JAZDUA010000066.1, on the reverse strand, counting down.
GTGACTTGTCTGCGGCCTTTCATCATGTAAGTCGATGCAGTATTCATTAAATCTTATGTTGTATGTGACATCCTGCAATAAATAGGTAATTCTCTAAAGATACATGCCTTTTACTGGTACGCCTCCCGCTCCCTCCTTATGTCGTCGGCGTCACGACAATTGTTCCTACAATCATCAACACCATAATTAAATCCATATCATTTCTCCTAACTCCACCTTTAAAATGCATGCAAAACCAACATTAGTATCCTATCTTGGAATGCCAATGGAATACGATCAAATATCCTCTTTAGTTAATTTATCCACGCCAATCACATCTCTATAGCCTGTATTAATGAAACTCGCCTAATCCCATCCAATCGAACCCTACATAGGATACATCACCTACCCTGCCGATAGGCCACACAAACGAGGCAGCGGATGTGTTGCCATATTCACTTCGCAAAATCACATTACTAAATTCCTTCTATACCGAAGTCTCCTTTCTAAAATGTTCGAATGACGGTCAATTCATCGTCAGACTTACTTATCAAAATCACATCTATCTACTCGTACAAACCACCAAATCTACCTTACTTACCCGGCGCAATTAATGCTTTCTTCTCTCAAAGTCAACCTACACTCGTTGTTGGTGGCTCTAATGCCAAGCATATAGCTTGCGGTAGAAACCTCATTACTTCTGCAGGCATCAGACTTCTCAATGGCATTAATAACCTAGGCTTACATATTCACGCCACCTTCTCTCCAACTTGCTACCCATCCTTACCAAACCAAACACCTTATATAATTGATTTCCGATTATCGTTATACCTCCAGACAACTATAGCAGCCGAAATCCACATTGTACTACCCTCCGATCATCGCCCATTGAGGCTAGGACTCGAGTCTGAATGTGATTGGGCGATGACTACCCTCGTCTTCTCTCCTAAAAAAATCCAAACCCTAGCAGACAATTTTGCATTATTGCACAATTTTGCTTTATTCCACTTTCTCCCACGAATCCAGAATTTAATCAAACAATAGAGCATGAAGTAAACAATACCACAAATTACCGTGCCTCAGCCCATTAAATTCATTTCGCCATTAGAGGTTGCTTCTATCCTAGCAGAAAATGCACCTAAAAAAAATTGGGCCCTGATAAAATCAACATCTTTATCCTTAATTAACTTCCTTTCAGTGCCATTGTACACATTACCCACATATTCAACTCCTCTCTAAGAATAGCTTTCTTCCCTACAGCCTGGGAATACGCACATGTTATACTTATCCTAAAGGGCGGTAGAGACCCCTCTTCTCCATCTAGTTATAGTCCTATCATATACTACTAATTAAAAGCTTCCTCACGAATAGGCTCCATACGTTTAACTGACGTACATTCTGCCCCCGCTCCTATCTTAGCAGATGTATCTCAAGGCTCTGTCCTAGCTCCAACTCTCTTCAAAATTTTTACTTATGACGCACTGACAACCCCAAACACCTCCCTAGCTGTCTTCGCCGATGAGCCAAGCAGTGTACTTAAACAAAGCACTGGATGACGCAAATCTAGGTATTCAAAACTACCTAAATCAAATCTCTGAATGTGCCAGTAAATGGCGTATCAAATTAAACCCTACCAAATTTCAAGCTAAACTCTTCTCTCTACGCAGACCCCCCTTACCTCCGCCACTAACATACAACTCCACACCCATCCCTTGCTTACCTTCCAACACGCCAGTCAAATACCTCGGAATCCTCTTCGATCGACGACTAATCTGGAAACCCCACATCCACCATAGACTTGCCCTAACCACACAAAGAACTCACCAGCTCTTCCCAACACTACGTCGATCTTCTCCCCTCCAAATTCAAATAGGTACTTACCTTATAAAGCTATGAACTTTACAAATCTCACATCCTTAGACTTCAGACGTTTCAAAATAGTTTCCTAAGTACCATAACCAAAGCACCTTTGTTTTTACCCAATGATCTCCTTCATCACGAGCTCGGCATACTCCCTATAATTACTGACATGAAACAATCCGCCCTCAAGTTTTACAACTTAATCCCTTCAATCCCACTAGCGCTACACTTCCAATTAGGGAAACAAAAATTAAATAGAGCACACAGTAAACCGCCCAGACAATTTTTTGACCCACCCTAAACCCATGGCACAGATATAAATCTAAAGCAATAATGGATTCAAAATCTAACTCAACTCATTAACTCTGCATTGAATGTATTCAAACCCGTTGCCAAAGATGTTTACCAGAAAACAAATAAATTAAAAAAATAACTGTGGATGAGTGTAATTCTGAAACTTCTTTTATATATCCAGGATGTCCAGGGTGGAAACGTCGAAACTTCGAAAATAAGCTCTTGAGACAATTTTAAGCAAATTTTGTCTAATAAACCCTTTGGAAATACCGAATGACTAAGCCGCAATGAGCACTCAAAACTTGGTTTAAAAATATTATTTCTATGCAACAATTAACATTTGCAGAAACATGAACACTCTATAAGCATGTAAATTGTTTATTATTTAATACTCAATTAAATGAAGACATTTATTCAGTGATGCTACAGAATGGCACAGAATTTCTCGTATAGTTTTGTATTTTCTTTGGTCTCGGATAGCTATTCAGACTTGCCTCATACTCTTGTCAGCTGCCATCTATCAACGCCCAATGTACGTTTTTGTACTTTTCTCAGTTTTTCTGTTTCTTAATAGTTGAAACGAAATATTACTTGAAAAGTAAAGAAGAGTAAAACCTCCTCCAAAATGGCAATTTTCATTGAAAAATTTGGAGCAGTTGTTAAGAAAATGACGTTTATGCGTTTCTGTAAATGTAAAATTTGACGTTTTCTCAATTTTTTTTTGAGTTTTCGAAAGACGTCATTGGAAGTGATTTGAAGCACTTCCACTCACAAATGCAATAATGTATACAATTTGCTTGAAATCTAAATATTAACGTTGTGAGGGATAAAAAATATAGTTATGTAATTAAAAAAAGGATTCAGGAAAATGAACTTTGTCATATGAAACTGCACTGCGCGTATTAATAAGCACTATCCGTTGGAAAAGATTGAAAAAAATAGGATCCATTTTTGCGAAAATTGCCTTTGAGCGTTTCTAAAAATGCAGATATTTCAGCTCATTTGTACATAAAACTGTTGAGTTTTCGAGAAACTTTATATGACCTTATTTAATGCACATAAACTCATTAATGTGAACATATTGCCGCTAATATAAATATTAAAAACGTGAGAGATCAGTCAAAAAATTATATTTTTGTAATTTTTGAAAAAAAATAAAAGACAACAATATGGCTTTTATGTCATCTTACAGAGTGTATTTAACACTATCTTTACCAACATTTTAAAGAAAAAAATTGGAGCCGTTTTCGAGCAAATCGTGTGTTTGACATTCTTTGAAAGTACACACATTGCACACAATGTAGTCCAAAAACTACTAAAATTTTCGAAAAATACCGGACTGAAATGAAAGAATTAATTATGGACTACATATTCCATTTGAAGGAGAAATTTATAACTTTAATTTTGTAGTTTTCTGTACCTTCCATTTTGTTCCGAAAAAATAAAACTTTTTGCAATTTTCGAAAATTAAGAGTTAAAAGTGATTAGGCCAGTAACAGTTAAGCGGACCTATGCCACCTTTATAAGTGCATTTCACTATTGTTACAAGAAATTTAAAGAAAAAAATGGAACCTTTTTTGAGATTAAATGTTTTAAATGTCTCTGAGGCTTCATGTAAAGTACTCCCAAAAATTAAGGGATTTTTTTCAAAATCGCAGAACTTGGACTCCGGGTTTGTTCAGTTTGGGGAAAATCGTACGCAGTTTAGACGCTAGTGTGTTCAAATATCTTCCGGACTTTATACATTTAATGATGAAGTCAAATTTTTCTTTCTCTTGAAAATTTTCTCTCATTTGAGATTTTAAATGGTGTCAAGCACTTTCTTTAAAAATATGAGTAGTTGTTGATTAATACACTTAGAGGGGAAAATGTTTCGGTATGTTAGTTTTGGTTAGGAACAAAACGACAATGGATTCGAAAGTCAAAAAAGGAGAAAGATGCTCTCTGAAAGAAACGTAGAGGCTCTGAGAATCGGTTCATAAAATAGTGATATTGTCATTACCGTATATCAGCAAAGGTAGCTCAGGGCATCAAGAAATGTCACTGCAGTTCCTCTTCCGAGGTTCGGGTCCTCATAGTGGCAGACTTTTTGACACTAGCTAGATAACTAGGCCGAATTCCGTCGCTGACTGGAGGAAAATTCTAGCGATTGGCTGCTCTGATCGGTAGTTTTTGTGGTTTCTCCAAACCACCCGAGCGAATGCCGGAGCAGTACAGGGCACGGACCACGCGCGATCTTTCCTTCCTCTTCCTTGTCCTATCCTGTGGCGGTGTTCCGCTGGTAGGAGATACTTGGTTGTGGAAAACCCCACAAGTCGACGTAGGTCGGCGCCGGAACTCGCCTGCCAGCGGGGAAGATCACCGCCATCTCCCAACATGGAATAGACTTACGGGGATAATGACTTTAGCAGTTGGTGCACCCGGAATTCCTTATCAATCAATCATACCTTGCACGGTGAATGGCGGGGGAAGGAGGATGGAGTGCACCCCGTTAACCCGTCCTTGGAGAGTCTGCGTTCAGGAACATCCACGGCCGACTGGCGCAATCTGCCCGACTGTGCCATGCGCGGCCGCTTCGCCGGCGCTTAACTACATAATGGAGCAGGCGCGTGTGAGCGGAATCTGGGATGATTGGGAGCAATAAGAGCGTTAACGGATGTGGTCACAGCTTCCGACCGTTTACATGTTACCATCCTCTTCTAATTCACCAAAATAAATTGGACACCTCAAGTTTGCTTCTTCTAATGCCTCCGCTTTTACAAAAAAACCCTCGTAATGTATCTTAGGTGACTACTTCATTCATGTGCTAAGTGCTTCAGTTCAGGTGCTAAGTAATTCAAACTTAAACCAATTCCAACTGAATGTCAGTAAAAAAATTGCGTAAGTGAAATTCAATCTAAATTCAGTTATTTTTCTTTCGTTAGTTATATAAGATTACTATGAAAATTTGTACATTGCATTGTTCTTTTAAAACAAATATTAAGTGTAAAACGTCATTTAAACGTTTGCGCTGGCTCCACGCCCCTCCTTCCACGGTTAGCCCGTGTTCGACCTTCCGGCTGTCTTCGCAGTATCCCCCCAACGTTCCCTCTTGACTCACACTTAGGGGACATTTTCTACTTTCCACGTTCTTGGGACACTGCCATCCCCTTGGCTTCTGAAATATCTAATACTTCTTCGTTTCATCTAATTACTTGTTCGCCCTTACTTCGTAAGAGAGAAAAGTATTCTAATCGTGCGCCGGAAAACGGCTATTTTTTACAGAACATACTCTAATAGTTGGGTCCTGGTAACGAAACAGTGGGTAAATCATGTTCATAAATTTAGTAAATTAGTTCTCTAACAATTTCTTTAGTCAAAATACATTTTTTGTGAGTCCTTATACAGAAAAATCGATTGACGGCAAAACGTCTGTCTTGACTGTCTCCCGACTTTCGCCTCATAGAGAGACTGAAGATGAGGTCCAGGCCCTCGAAAGCCGTCTCTCTGAATAAATTTGAGATGAAAATTTGACTTCAATTATTTCATCCTTTAATAATATCAACAACACTTCATTACCATTTCCACAATAAATACTAGCGCCTAAATATCTGTAGGTCTTTTTAATTTCTCGATGGTGCTTACACAATAGAGAGAAAGTGGTGTAATGTGCGAAAAAATGGCGAATTTTAGATAGAAAAACTCTTATTACAGGGCACTGGTAACGAAAAAGTAGAAAAATCCATTTGCTGAATTTAAAAAAAAATCCTCTAGCACGTGGCATAGCCAGAATCCTTTTGGGTCATTGGTACCGACAAATCTAATGACGGCAAAACGTCTGTGAACAACGCTAGCGGCTAAAACGTTCAGCCATTTTCTTCAAAATTTATTCCCCAATCGATGTAGTTGATGTCGCCGGCCCTTGAATTTGAAACCGGTATTTTAATTTTAGAAGTATTTTATATGAATCCCCTCGAATATTTTCCAAATTTAAAAAATCTCATTTTCGTAGAAAATTCTTATTTTTCAAAAATTGCAAAAGTTCAAAATTTTTTTTAAGACTTCCAACAACTAAAATATTATGGATAGAGTTTTTTTTCGTTGATAAAATATATTTTTTAAAGATAGATTTTGAAATAATGTCCTGTACCATTTTTCGAAAATTTAGTATTGTTCGTGTAGTTTTGCGTGAAAAAACGGGCGAGAAAGTACGTGCTGTTTTTATCACCACTGATTTCAAAACGAATATTCTCGAACTATCTGGCTCGACTCGTAGCCTTGCGAGTTTAAAAATAATTATTTGAAGTTTTTTAAACATGAATCTCCTGGAATATGACAAATTTTTCGTATGTCAAAATTGTAAGCATGGCTCCATTTTACTTTCTCGTCCTTACTAACGTAAGAGAAAGTATTGTAGTCGTGCGCTGGAAAACTGGGACTTTTCCGACATAAAAACTGTAATTGCCGGATCTTAATAATGGATGGATAAATTCAGTTGCTAAATATAGGAAAAAGTTCTTCTTATACGTGATGTAACCAGAATCCATGTTTTGTACGTCCTTGATACTGAAAAATCGATTTACAGCAAAACGTCTGTCTGTGTACAACGCTAGCACGTAAAAGGTTCAGCTGAATTTCTCCTAAATTGATCCCAATCGTTGTCTGATGTCGCGGCCCCTGGAATTTAAAACCGTTATTTTAGTTTTTGGGGGTACTTTACATGAAGAACCATAGACATTTTCAAAATAAAAAAAGCTTCAAATTTTTTGATTAAATTTTGTTGTTGAATAGTACGAAGGACGTTTAAGAGAATGGTAAAGGTCGTATTTTCGTTGAATTCCTCTATTTTTTGAAACATTGAAAATTTTAAACTACAAAATTGTAGATAGAGATTTTTGTCTCAGATAAAAGGTTTGTTCCAGCAGCAGTCCGAAACAGTCCCGAACTAGTCCGCGCATGCGCAGTGGCGTTCCAGTAGTAGCAGTCAGGGATTGTGGCTGGGAGTTGGGCGTTCCAGCAGGGTTGCTGATTAGTTTGAAACCAGTCCGGAACAGTCCGAAACAGTCCGAATCAGTTCGTGCACTCTCCCTCAAACTAGAAATCCGCGCATGCGTACTTCGGTCCCCGAGTTCCCGCCAACGCCAAACTTCGATGACGCGCCATTTACGTTTCCATAGTTTCCATAGGTTTCTGCATAGTTGTTTTATATATTCTGGTCTGTATATTTTGACCGTGCCTTGTTTTACATTTTATTCATTCTTGGTTTTTGGTGATTTCTCTTTCTTTCGGATTTTTCTCGTGGATATTGGAAATTGACCCTGCTTTATTTTACGTTTCATTGATTTTCTAGTTTTTTTTCCGAGTATTACTAATCCCGCGCTTCTTTAAAATTCTTATTTATTTATTTATTTATTTATAGTTAAAACGATGGGAAAGGATTCTGGAACTCAAGAAAACATGCGCAGATTATCTTCTCCTCCATACGTCACATATACAATTTTTTTACTAAATCAATCATCTAGATTCTTGGATTTTGGTGAGTTAGCTATCTTTCGGATTTTCTTGTGGATATTGGAACTTGATATTTGCTTCTTTTTTTTGGGAAATGGAAGGTAAGTAATTTTAAGGAAGTTCCTTGTACCGTGACTTACTAAATATGTATGTCGTTATTTACCCTTCTGTATTGGTAGCGTTATTTCTCACTTTTAAGAAAAATACAATTAACCGAAATCCAAACGAATAATCAAAAACAATAGCGCAAGTCACAGTTTACCAGGTTCAAAATCTGTAATTGATAGCAAGGTCAAGAAAATAAGCGAGCAATTATGGAAAAACTTAAAGCGCAAGTGAATACCACAGGAATACCAGGAACTAACCAGGGTCATCAGGTCGCTTTAATTTTTACATGCGATACGAAAATTATATCTGGCGGAGAGTTCTGCAACTACCGATTAAACGAAAGCAGCGGCACCTAGAGACTGATTTTTGTACCTACTTGTTCCAGCATATCCCAATCCGGGACTCGTTTCTGACTAGTTTGCACTCGCGCATGCGCAGAGTGAGAGTACGTAAAACAGTCCGTGATTGTTTGCTGGAACTGACCTATAGTCTCTTGTACAAAATTATCTACTTAAAAGGTCATTTACAATTTTTTTGAAAATTCAAGTATTTTTTGCTTAATTTCTGCTTGAATTTAATTATATATATATATATATATATATATATATATATATATATATATATATATATATATATATATACAGGGTGAGGCACCTAAGTTGGCCACAGCAAATATCTCCGAAACGGTTTGAGGTATCGGAATACAGTTTGCGCCAATTTGTAGCAGATGATGGGGGAAATAACACATATCGTTTTCGTGTATGTACCATTTTTAATTGCGAAGATATTGACGCAACTTTATTTTTTTAAATGGAAGTATATATTTTTTTCAACAGCATTATAAAGGTCTCAAAGAGAGGAATACAGTGATATAAATATTGTTAATATTTGAAGAGAGACTTTTGCAAAAATACATTATGTCAAGTAGCACGTAATAGACGCGGATGCACACGTTCCTTAGACTTTTTCCTTGTTTACGGAAAGTGCGTTTGACATTGCTTGTAGCCAGATTCTATCTTTCTAACCTTCAACATCCGACCTCGCGTTCGCGAGTCAACACTGCCCACGGCTGAGGGTCGTGAAGTGATACCGACGTGTAACCGTCCGAAAACCTGCAAGTGACAATTTTTATTAATTAAATTTAATAAAAAAATCAAAAATTAATTTAGTTTGTCACAAATTTATCACGAGAATTGAATATTTTCTTTATTGTACTGTAGATATACTACGTGCGGGGAGTCGTTAGGAGAATCGCGAGGAGAACAGACGTTAGCGGAGCGGCGAAGAGTTCGGACGTGTGGCGAAAATCTCGCCGGTATTGCATGGACAAAGAGAACATGCGGTGTAGTTAATGAACTATTAGCGACTGGAATATAGTAGACATGTGAATGAGATATTGAAAGTATCAGTAGAATAAAAGATTCGCGTTGATAGAACAATCGATCGCGCTTGTAGTAATTAGTGTAGTGGAAACTTTACCGAAATTGTGTGGTACGGAACTGGGACCAGCACGCGTGATCGGCGCGGGTTGAGCAATTGAATCCATCGACGGAAGGCGATTCGAGAGAGGTGCAACGCCGTGGTATCAAGATCGAGTCGGGGAGGAGTTGCAAGGCTACCAGCCCGGGACGACCGCCACGCCACCAGCCGCCGACGGCCCGCCGTTGCTGCCGAGGTCGGCAACCCTGTCGATACGAGTTGTTCTACGAGCATCGAAGGTATCTAGTCGGGGCCCCGAAGGTATGATAAATGCATATTACCTCTAATCTTGGTACCAAGGCAGAGTGTACAGATGTTATCAGATCATGTAATTAACAAATTTGATTTGCAAATAAATCTTGTTCATGATTGTATTTCCATTTTTGATTAACTTCCCCAATATTATACCAACTTATCCAGGGACCTATTCACGGAAAAGATACCCTCCTTTAGTGTTATATAGTGCAGTGAAATACCCGGCATCACCAGGTATGTCACAGCTGGCGCCCGAACAGATGGAAAACGTGTAGTTAAGAAATGTGGCCTTAGGAAAGTTGGTAAAATATTGGAAGGTACTGGGCATGTATTTGATGCATAGCAATGCAGATTAAAGATAATAGGCAGGCAATGTACAGGTTATTATTATAGGGAACAAAAAGTAACAGTACATGTATTAGCAAAGCATGCATAAGTCATGTAAGCATAAGGTATATTTGATAATTACAGAAATTTTGTTGTGTAATTAATTGTGGGCAGATATAGGAAATTATTTGAGAGTAACCAGTATAAAGTTACTACTGCAGATACTGAGTTTATGAAAGCCACACATGTACATATTGTAAATGATATAAGGTAATAGAATTTCAAATTTTGTAAAACATGTTAATAATGCTTGAATTGGTTGGTAGTTTGTAATAACATGGAAATCAAAGAATTTGGAAGCAGTAACAATTCTGGTGGAAATATCAGGGTATTTAATATTACTATATAAATTGTGCACATTACCTGCTGGGAATTTACATTCAGCAGTGCATTGTCCATTGGTAAGGGTAAAGTTTGTGGAATTCAATGGAAAGGATACTAGGTTGGGGAATATATAGCAGCATTGTGAAGGTATATTGTTAATATTTATATGGTACTATTGAGGAAAATTTAGGGAGAAGATATGACATGTAATTGTGAGTGATTATTGTGTACATAATATAGCGATAATTGTGTTGAGAAGTAATCCCAAATTAATAGTGGATTTATAAAAATTTGAGAGTATTGTTGTAACAATGTTAATAAGTTTGTCAGCGGCATATATGTAGTCAAGTGGTAATAATATTACTGATTGTAGAGAATATGTTTATTGTGTTTTTGTGGTGAGTGAGGGTGTGTTCATCATTAATCTGCATGTGAAATATTAGTGCATTACAACAGTTACGTGTAGTACATAGTGCTGGGGCGGACATAGTAAATTCACAGGATAACTGGTGTATCGTTGTTAGGTGAGGCAAAAGGAAAATTTGCGCGAGTATTTTAGTGAAGTGAGAATCGAACGGATAGCTTAAAGCAACAGAATGGAGGCGCGAAATGTAGTGCTGGACCGGGAGGAGAAGGTGGATGAAGCAAGGGAGATAGATGTAGGAATCGATAATAGCACGTCATCGGAAAGCAGGGATAGTGGTATTGAAAGTCGGTTGGATGATACGTCAGGGGACAGCTTCAATAAAGATGTACAAGTTACATCAACGCCGATGAACCAAGCGGTAGGAAATCTAAATCGGGGAGATGGAGAAGATAATAATTCAGGTATTATGCAGATGATGATGAAGATGCTCGAACAACTGAATGGGAAAATGGATGAACAGAGCAGGAAAACAGAAGAGCAGATTAAGGAGTCGGCAGAGGATCAGAAGAAGTCGGCCGAAGAACGGGATAGGAAGATATTGGAAGAACTGAATAGGAAATCAGAGGAGCAGAAAATATTCACAGAGGAGCAGATTAGGAAGTTGGCAGAAGAACAGAGTAGGAAATTAGACGAACAGAAATTATTCACAGAGGAACAGATTAAGAAGCTGGCAGAAGAACAGAATAGGAAATTAGATGCAATAGGGGGGCGAATAGGACGCGCTGAAGAACAAATTGAGTTAACGAAGAATGAGATGACCAAAATCGCGGAGCGGGTGGAAAGTCATGAGCAATGGACTGCCGAAGAATTAGGGAAACAGAAAAAGGAGTTAGAATCTCAAGTAATTAGTATGGGGGGAGAATTAGAGAATAAATTATACCAGCAATTAGATGCTAAAACCGCCAAGCAGGACGAGAAAATTGAAAGGATGCAGTTGGTAGTCAAGGAAGAAATGCAGGAGAATAAGCGGGAATGCGAAGAGAAGGTTGTGTCACTACGAACAGAGATCGAACAAATAAAAGAATGCAAGGCATCCCCAATTGCAGCAAGCGGGACGGTACCATTCACCCCTCCAAGATCACTAAAATTTTCAGGAGACGGTAAAGAAAATCCGTGCATATTCATGAAGGCGGCAGAACGACATTTAGCTGTCATTAATACTTCGGAAAGGTGTAAGATAAATTGTTATATTTAATGCTGGAAGGGAACGCAAGGATATGGGCCGATACATTCGATGAGTTTCCTGAATCAGTAAAAGCATTTAAAGATCGGTTCTTTGAGCGGTACTGGAATGAGGAGATTCAAATTAATTTTAAAATCAGCTTGATGAATAATCACTATAACCAGTCAATGGGAAGCTTGCGGGAATACGCAACAAGGCGTATCATGGAATACAAAACGTTATCCCCACCGATGAGCGATCAAGAAATTATATGTGTACTAACGAGACAATTTCCAATTACGGTGCAGAATCTATTACGTAGTGTGCAGCACACTAACTTGGAGAGATTTCAGAATGTGTTAGGAGGGTACGACCTAACTTTTGCTGGCGCACCAAAGAACAGGAATGAGGGGAACATTAATATGATAAGAACAGAACGGAATCAGGGGCAAGGGAGTGACAGGAGCACTAATTACCAGGGAAATCAACGCGGAAGAGGGGGAGATGGATGGAGACCAGAGCCGAGGAACCAGAGACCGGCCTGGAGCGGACCCAACCCAAACCGCACGGAGTCAAGAGGCGGGGGCGGAAGCGCATCGGACCAACCAGCACAGCCTAGCACAAGTAGAGAACAAGAGCACTATTTAAACCAGTAAAGTCCGTGGTGAAAGGTGGCCCCATTACGGACGCGGAAATTGTGAAAGTTAACGTGGTCTCCATAAATACTATACAGCCAGTAACCCACGATGCCCAACCGTGGCAGAGAAGTAAGAGCTCAGCGATCAAAATCAGGAAATGTCCCACGATTACGATGGAATGTGAGGGAGTAGTTAAAGAAGCGTTAGTAGACACAGGGTGCACGACTACAGTAGTGTCGGAGGAAATGTACGAGGAATTAAAAGCAAAAGGAAAAGAAATAATGTGTTTGCCTATGAATAGGGCGTATGTGATTGGAGCCACTCAGAAGAAGTCAAGCCCCATCACAAAACAAATAATGTTTCGAGCCATGATTGGCGACCAAGTATACGAGATAGTGGCCCTGGTAGTCAAAAAGTTATTACACCCGATAATCATAGGGACGGATTTTCTGGTCGATCACAGAGCAATTATTGATCTAGAACGGCAAGTGGTGGAGTTGGGGAGCCAGGCGATAGGATTCGACTTGGGGATGGACGAAGGATACGAAGCATGTATGGGTGTAGTGGCCGAAGAATCACTAGAAGAACAGCTGAGGCAGCAGACGGAGAAGATAGAGATATTAAATACGCGTCACAAGGAGCAACTGTTGCAGCTGTTGATGGAAAATAAAGAAGTATTCCAGAAGAATCGCGCCCCAATAAAGGGATTCACATTTCGAATCCAACTTACAGATACAACACCATTTCGACAGCGTAACTATCCGATACCAGCAGCGCTGAAGCAAGATGTTTCTGAACTATTAGCATCAATGATAAAGGATGGAATCATAAGAAAGGTACAGACACCCTACACCAACCCAATCGTGATCGTCAAAAAGGAAGATGGAGGAATACGATAATGCCTAGATGCACGAAGACTAAATGCAGTAACACAACCATACAGGGATGCTCCGTTATCGATGGAAGAAGCATTACAGAGGTTTGGAGGGAACATCATTTTCTCTAGTACTGATTTTAGTAAAGCTTATTGGCAAATGCAAGTGGCGGAAGAGGACCAGCAGTATACAGGATTCGCATTTGAGGGAATATGTTATGTGTTTTGTAGAGTGCCATTCGGGTTACGCAATAGCGGAGCTGCGTTGATTCAATGCGTGGACAAGATTCTGCAAGGAAAGCTGCAGAACAGGGTTACAACATATGTGGATGACATAGTGTTACAAGCCAGATCAATAGAACAGCATTTTGAAGACCTACGAGAATTATTTCACATATTAAAGGAAAATAATTTAGTACTGAATGTGAAGAAATCAACTTGGTTCACTAAGAAAATAGAGTTTTTGGGCTACGTAATAACCACAGAAGGAATCAGCATGAAGCCGCAAACCATCGAGGAAATCAAGAAAATACCACCACCGAAAACAGTTAAACAGGTACGCAGATTCATCGGCACCTGTAATTACTACGCCAGATTTTGCCCGCGATTCGCAGAAGCAATGCATCCATTCTACCAACTAACAAAAAAGGACCGAAAATGGAAGTGGGATGAAAAATATCAAGAAGCATTCGAGAAAGTAAAGGACATGTTTTATAACAGTTGCTTCATTGCACATCCGGACTTTTCAAAAAAGTGCGTGGTACAGACAGACAGCAGTGATTTCGGTATGGGAACAATGCTATACCAGGTGATCGACAAACAGGAGAAAATAGTGGCAATAGCTAGCAGAACTTTGAAAGGACCCGAACTCCGATTTTCGGCCACAGAAAAGGAGGCGAACGCCATCATATGGGCAGTAGCAAAATTTAAACCCTACCTAAAAGGAAGACATTTTACAATAAGAACTGATCACCAAGCTCTAACATTTTTAAGCAGATGTCATTTGCAGAACGACAGACTGCATCGATGGGTATTAGCATTACAGGAGTTTTCCTTTGATATAGAACATTGTCGCGGGACTCAAAATTATCTACCAGACCTTTTAAGTAGACACGAACCAGGCAGGGACAGTAAATACGCCAACGCCAGGGAATTCCACGTAATGGCGATTGATCTAGGAATCTCGAGATCACCGGTATTCGACTGGAATGATCTAGTCAAGCTACAGGGAAGTGACGACGAGATTTGCAAAATTAAAAGATTCAAGCAAGGACAGATGGCGGAAGAAGAGGCGGAATTCGCAATGTTACAGCAGAAGGAGGACAGGTGGAAAGTGGTACAGGAAGCAGTACAAATTAAAACCAAAGATAACCCGGAAATATGGAGAATTTGGATACCTCAGGATTGCACTAAGGAATTAATCAGATTTGCACACACATCATTGGCACACTTTGGTGCGGAAAAAATCCATCAAATACTACAGTCCCTGTGTTATTGGAAAGGAATGCGGAAACAAATCCGAAAGGTGATAAACTCATGTATGACATGTTTGAAGGCAAAACATCCGAATCGGAAATATGACGGCCCGATGCAGAACATAATACCAACAGAGAAAAACGATTTGGCTGCACTGGACGTGTACGGACCACTGCCTCGTACAAACCACGGTAATAAATACATATTCGTAATCCTGGATGTATTTTCAAAGTTTGTCCAAGTGTACCCAATCAATAAGGTAAATTCAAGGAACTGCTTAAAACTAGTGGAGAGGTTTATTCAAATCGCCGGATCATATAAAAGGATATTATCCGACCATGGAACGATGTTCACGAGTGAAAGGTGGGAAGAAGGAATACGCAGAATGGGGGCAATTCCCATCCACTCGACGGTGCGACATCCTCAATCTAATCCGTCTGAACGGGTAATGAGAGAGCTATCAAGGTTATTCAGAACTTACTGCAAGAATGACCATACAACATGGAACAAACTAATTCCGGACATTAACCGATGGCTGAACCACATCCCCCACGATAGCACAGGAATCTCCCCGTGGGAAGCACATTTTCAAAATAAACCGCCCCACATCTTATACGCGTTGGAGAGACCCGAGATATCGCAGGAACCAGCTAAAACATCAGAACAGATATACCAAGCATTAGTGAAGTCAGGGAAGGAAAGGAAATCGAAAGTAAAGAAGAAGAGTTACAAGTTCAGTGAAGGACAACTAGTGTTACTACGAGTTCCCAAGGTATCAAACCCAAATTTGAAGCTGCATGCAAAATTTTTCCCATTATATGAGGGACCATATGTAATAGATAAAATTACGGATAAAAATGTGGCTAAGTTAATAAATGACAAACAAGAAGTGGTCGGACACTACAATTTCCATAACCTAAGACCCTGTCCCATAGGTATGGAAAATAGTGAAGTGTAAATAAGTGTAATCTTAGTGTTAATCTAAACAATCAAGTGTTAATTCGATTTTAGGGTATAAGTGTATATAGGATTCTTGTAATATATAACATAGTGCAACCATCGGCAGAGACGATGATGCTAAGGTGAATTTTTCCGAGACGGGAAAAATCCAAAAAAAAGAAAGGAGGGGGGTGATGAAACACAGAATGTGTTCCCTTACACTAATTAAAAACATTAGTGTAAGTAATCAATATATATTTTGGACTGCGCGGTGCGTGCGCCGGGCGCTGCGAGCAGCGAGGGGAGCTAGCGACGGTTGCTACCGCCACCGGTGCCACCGCCGGGAGGCCAGCGTGAGAACGTCGGCGACAAGCGGGGCAGCGAGCACGTGCGGGGAGTCGTTAGGAGAATCGCGAGGAGAACAGACGTTAGCGGAGCGGCGAAGAGTTCGGACGTGTGGCGAAAATCTCGCCGGTATTGCATGGACAAAGAGAACATGCGGTGTAGTTAATGAACTATTAGCGACTGGAATATAGTAGACATGTGAATGAGATATTGAAAGTATCAGTAGAATAAAAGATTCGCGTTGATAGAACAATCGATCGCGCTTGTAGTAATTAGTGTAGTGGAAACTTTACCGAAATTGTGTGGTACGGAACTGGGACCAGCACGCGTGATCGGCGCGGGTTGAGCAATTGAATCCATCGACGGAAGGCGATTCGAGAGAGGTGCAACGCCGTGGTATCAAGATCGAGTCGGGGAGGAGTTGCAAGGCTACCAGCCCGGGACGACCGCCACGCCACCAGCCGCCGACGGCCCGCCGTTGCTGCCGAGGTCGGCAACCCTGTCGATACGAGTTGTTCTACGAGCATCGAAGGTATCTAGTCGGGGCCCCGAAGGTATGATAAATGCATATTACCTCTAATCTTGGTACCAAGGCAGAGTGTACAGATGTTATCAGATCATGTAATTAACAAATTTGATTTGCAAATAAATCTTGTTCATGATTGTATTTCCATTTTTGATTAACTTCCCCAATATTATACCAACTTATCCAGGGACCTATTCACGGA
Organism: Gryllus longicercus; assembly: GCA_038098605.1. NCBI lineage: Eukaryota > Metazoa > Arthropoda > Insecta > Orthoptera > Gryllidae > Gryllus > Gryllus longicercus. The sequence continues at coordinate 2,364,937 of JAZDUA010000066.1, read as the reverse complement.
AAAGATACCCTCCTTTAGTGTTATATAGTGCAGTGAAATACCCGGCATCACCAGGTATGTCACAATGTATATATATATATATATATATATATATATATATATATATATATATATATATATATATATATATATATATATAATTTCGTACAGGTGTTACCACAACTACTGGCCACGAGCAAAATTGAATGAAAGATAAAAAATAATTTTAATTTTAATTTTTTAATTATAAATTACTATAAAAATTTGTTCCAACCAACAAATTGTTTTTGCCAATATTATTTTTAATTTTAAATTCTCGCGCTTTTGCTTTCTACTCTTTTACAGTTTGTATTCTCAGTGTTCTTTAAAGTATTTTTTTCAATCAATCCGCAAAGCTTTATTGAAATTTGCGCAACAATACAGCATTATATTTGAGTTGCGCATTGTTGTTGAACCTCGAGATGGTGGTGGTAATGAAACCTTTCTCTAACTTTATTTTATTGTTAGAGGGTTCACAATGTGATCTGTTTCTTAATCCACAGTAAAACAAAATTGAAATTTTGAAATTATTTTTTTACAGGGTCGTGGATTTTTCCATCTATTCCATTGTCTAAGTAAAGGAAGTACGTTTCCAGAAAATTTCCAAACTCAAATATATTTATTCTCAAACAAACCAAAAACACAAGCACAGTTGCAAAGTTATTGCCAAAGTCACAAACAGTAACATGAATAACATCGGTAGATGGTAAAAGATTTACCATCACATAATTTAACATTAAGATTCAATGTAAAATCACAGAATATTCCCCTCCAAAATTGATCAAATAAATTAAACATGAAAACATTTAAATCAGTGCAATCTCTCGCTACCATAAACTACGGGAAACCGTTTCAGAAGAAAAAAATCGCAATTTCATGCTCTCTGGCATGATTTGAAAATCCCCGAACTGAATATTGTTTAACATCCGCTGTGAGTTTCATTCATAATCCCAAGTTGGTTTTATCATAAGCCACTTAAGTTAGAAAGCGATTAAATTATATTTCTTTCACCCACGAACACATAATAAGATCTTCTCCTTCGTTTTGTACAAATTCCCTCGAAATATCTAATTCACTCTCCGAATTTTCAAAAACCTTTAACCAAGTCCCGTCTTTCCAGCATGTCATTTACGTCCGATTAAACCCATTCGGGTGTTGTTATAACAAAATAATCGTTCGAGAGAGTATTTGTAATCCTCCTTGATGTCGGGTCGAATCACGGTCTCTTCTGGCCACTCGTGTTGGCTACTTCCAATTCAGCGTGTCGAAAAGTGGCCGTTAAATGCCAGAGCGCTCTGACGCGCTGCTTGTTGCCGCAGATCCAAGGCCGAAGGCGTAGCGAGCGGCGCCGACCGCCCGTGGTGCGTTGCTCGTAATCCATAGTTACCCGCAGCATACTACCATACAATTCTTCTAGCTCGCACCGTCAGCCCTAGTTTGAGGTCTGTTATTTTCACTGTTCCGGCAACTCGCGAAACATCATCACTACTTTCATAAGCTTAATCGGTTTTGAGGATAATTTGCCTCACGCAGTCACCACTAAATAAATTCAACTCCTGCGTGCTCTGCCACGCCATGGTAATCTCCTCACACCCCTCGTCTTACGTACGCCCTTCTACTGTCTCCTCTCATTCCCATAACGCTCTCTACCGCGTCGGTCGGCACGGACACCACACTCAAACGTTTCAGAATGTCTATCAATACGGGTTTCCAAACTTGCCCGCGCTACGAGTATTGTACTAAACGAATTTTGGTTTTCAATAATATTACAGCTTGATAATTACAATTTCTTTCTGAATTATTAGTTGATTTCAAATATTTTATATTGTTTAGCGTGCCTCCTATTGTTTCGAGTCTTCGTGTTTAGTGTATCCGATAATATTAGTTGTGGATTGTTTATCACGTTGTTTATTTCAGTCCTTCTGTATGTGAGAAATTTATTCTTAATTTAAGTATTCGTGATAAAAATTCAATTACTTTATTGTTAAAAATTAGCGCACAATATCCACAACTAATTTTATCCACAATTCAATTTCAGGGATCAGTATGTATTTCTTCCAGTGCTATACATATTTTCATGTTCATACTATTTTCAGTGTTTTGAAAAATGCAATATTTATTTAATTATTTTATCATAGAGAAAAAATCATTCATCGTGAAAGAGAATGGTGGTAGTTTTTTAGATGGTTTTGTTGTCAATGCCAACCCCATGCAGAAGTTAAATAATCGAGGGTTACATGTATCATATCACAATTTCATGCAATATTCTATTTCATTTTATTACAGAGATCAACATAGATCCACTTTTACTAATCGAATTAGTAAGAGAAAGGAGGGGATTGTCGGATCCCAGAGAAAAATCCTACAAGGATAGGGATGCCACTAAAGCATTGTGGCGAGAAATTATTTCCTTAATGGACTCAACAAGTTAGTACACATTTTATGATGTTTCCGTTTATAAAACCTCTAACTTTTATAGTTTTACCGGTTGGTAAATGTTTATTCTTCAGTAAACTTTTTAATACCATTATTCAAACTTCTTGTGCAATACAAAATAAATCAATATTTTTATAGTATTTTCAACAACAAATTTAATAAAAGCTTTGGAAAGTAAATTTAGTTATAGTAATAATGACGAATGAGTGATTATGAAAAATATATTTTCTCCTAAGTATCAAACATCATTTTATTCTATCACAATAATGTTAATCTTTCAGTGATAATGTTGAGTCTGATTAGACACACCGCTAGGTAAAAATGGAAGTATTTTAGTTTTATCCCTAATATTTCTTCCTATCAAAGTTCCTGAATTATAATCCTTCTATCATTTATTTACCTTGCATTGTTCGTGTGAAATGCTAGAACGTGCAGTGAGTAGTGATCCAGACACACAATTTGAGCAGTGATTGATAATATCATAATTTTAGTACCTTAATGTTTTAAACTTGTAGTACTTTAGTACTAAGCTTAACAAAATAAAATACTTCTGAGTTAAATATTGCAACTAACTTTTTGATATAAAAATAACGGAATAATAACGAAATGAATTTTTATGTTTTGCATTTCGGGTTTTGGATCCAGCTTTCCCGATGAAGAGTTAATGCAAGCAAGTAACATTAAATTATGTATTTAAATACTGTATTTTATTACTTAAACCATTTGTACCCTTATTTTTTTATGAACTGGATTGTCACGGGAAGAAAACAATTAATTGACTCTACAATATACATGCAAATTGTAGTTTTATAGAATATGACAACTTTGTAATGTCTTGGAGAAAAGTGTCAAAAAAGAAGATGGTTACTGATCAATGTTTGGAGTAGATCATTTTATTTTAATCAGGGCTTCGTCACTGCCCTGAGGAAGCCTGCGAAATGTCAGGCGAAACGTCGGCCTCTCGGCCAACGACGCGGCGTCTCCCGGATAGCCGAGAATTTATGGATTCCAGCCGCGGAAGCTTACGTGTGCATTTTATTTTAAACCATTTACTATTTGGCTCCATTAAAATGGAATTGTAAAAATTAAATTACGATCAATTTGATAATTGGCTATTAAAATGCCTAAATGTGATAATGTGAAAAGTGGGGCAACCTCCGCGATACATGCAGGAGGGAATTGATAAAAAATAAGTCGAAGAGTGGTGACGGTTTCACCGGAAGGGGTGGAAATTCTCAGTAGTCCAACGTTTTCAGAATCAAAGCTGATAAAAAATTATGTACGAAGTACAAGGGCACAAGACCGTCTGAATAATTCCCATATTTTATCAGTTGAGCATAAAAAATCTTATTGAAAATAATACTTCTATTGTTATAGATAGATTTGGAAATGCGAAGAAAAAAAATTGAATTTTAAAGTATGTCATGAAATGACAAAAATTATAATTTATTTTCCATAATAGTTTGTTGTAATAAATGTTTTCACTTCCAAAATTCAGTTATAATCACAAAATAAAAGTAATGAGATGTTTTTAATTAGGGAGCCCCCGTATAATGTCGGTCCTAGGGCCTCCTCTGTTGAAATTACGCATCCTTGTGTATTGATAATCATCGCAAAATTGTGTGATTCCTTACCTTGTTTCTTTTCGGTGGTAGTGACCCCCCCCCCCTCCACGAGCCTGCAGTTGAACGCGTTCACTGGTCAGTTCTTCATATTCAAATATCGCGTTCTTGTCTAACAATACCGTGTAGGCAACTCACTAGTAGCCCCGTAGACATGATTCTCAATATGTGACCCATTGAAATACGAATTGTCCTTGCCTAAGGTCAATTTTTCAAGAGAACGTGGATTGAATTGTCTTTCACATCTATTAAAAATATACGCAATATTTATGCTCCTTGTCAACGGGGAAAGACAATGTACTGTATTTAATGTAATTTAAGGCATGGCGTTTGAAGGTATGGTGTGACACATTTTCTTCCAAAACATGTCATGAAAACATCCTGAAGACTTTACAGGTTGATGTATCTGAAGCCGTTTTACCGTACTGAATAGGCAGTATAGTGTTTGGCGTTTGCTCTATTTCTAATTTGGAATATTGCTTTGCGTTTAATTTATTTTGTAGTTTTTGTGCTATAAGATGCGTTAGTGTGCTGTATACGGTTGCAATAATAATAAAAGTTCTAAAGGAAGTGAGAACGTATTTTGCATTTCCGAAAAAAAAATGTTTTTGCAAAGCATGTTGGCGCAAAGACAATATTAATGAAAAAGTGGTATCATCTGTATAGTTCTTCAAAATTAAAATATTTTAAACTTTGTAATGTCATGGAGATACGAAATGTAATGATATTGTTGAGGAGATTGACGAAAGCATGTTTGGTAGAAGGAAGTGCAATAGAGGCAACTCCGTGAACGGTTCTCGAGTGTTCGGAGGGAGCGACCGTGGATGCAACCGCACGCGTCTCTGGGGAGTTGAGAAACGATTTAAGGACGTACTTCTAGGTATCTTTTTTTTTCTTTTGTCCCCTCCACAGTAACCCTGTGAAGGAGGGGAATTTATTATCATAAATATTTTTAGATTACGCTGCTGCCTTGCGGCTTAAGCAGCTACAGGCGGGGCTTTTTCTTACAACTAACTTACAATCTAGACTTAAAGTTATCTGAATTGCACTTTGGAATTTCTAACTTACACTAAAATCATTATTGTAATTCTATTTATTTATTCTACGTAAATTGTTAGTATGTATTGGAACATTATTATTATTTTTTCTACATTCACACATCATTCATACTATTTTCATTATATACATAACCATTCATTCTTCCCATTCATTCACACTTCACTTCACTACACTCACTGTTCGCCACGGCACTGACTTGACTCAAAGTGTCCGTGGCGCTCGGGCCCATTGGGAGGCGTGGCAGGTGGGCGCGGCGTCGCGTTCCCCGCGCGCCCCTCGGCCGATGGCGAGTCTTCCCCCTCACGCTCGGCTGCCTCCGCTCGCTCGCACAAAGCAGCAAGCGTGTCGTGGGGCAGCGCGCGGAAGGAGAAGGCGACGCGCTTCGGACCTTTCCGGAGGTGGGACCGATGCGCGTCACTGTTTGCCTCACGGCCGGTGTCGCGCAGGATGCGCGGCGCCTTCGGACCCAGAGCCCTTCTAAGCGCCGTCACTGACCGCCTTTGGAGCTCCGGCAAGAACTGGTTTTTTATACCCAGAACTCCGAACACGTCGGTGTTTCTAGGGTATCTATTGGGAATGGGAGGAGGGAGGTGGGGGTACGCCGCGAGACGCGCAGCGCGGTTTTCCGCCGTGCGAATCGGGCGGAGGGTGGAGGGAGGTGCCGCCGCGAATACCTCGCAGGCATACGTCCAAATGGACCGCACGTAGGCGGTGAATAGGCGGCGTTTGAGGGCAGGATGAAGTTCGGGGGCTCGAAGGAGTGGGCGTAGGAGAGTGGTTCGGGCAGTTATTTTTTGGCTAACGTACTTGGCGTGGGCGTGCCAGCGTAGGCCGCTGTCAAGCTTCACACCAAGATACTTCGCCGTCTTTTGCCACGGTAGATGCGTGCCTAACAAGCTCACGACTTCATCGGGGTCGGCCCTCTGTCGAGTGAAGTTGACGGCTACGCACTTGTCAGGGTTGAGGGCAAGCTTTTTATGGCTTAGCCATTTGGGAAGCTCGGCGAGACAATCATTCAGATATCTCACCGATTTCCTTTTGTCCGCCGATTTCGCATAGTAAGCGAAATCATCCGCGAACATTAGGAGCCCGCAATGTTGAATGCCGGTATTTTTTTCAACAGGAAGCGGCGCGTCGTTGACGTACAGGCCGAATAGTGTCGGTGAGAGCACTCTTCCCTGAGGCACGCCGGCTGCGGCTCGCCTTGGGGACGAATGTACGCCATTGACGCGAACCTTGAATCGTCTATCTGTCAAGAAGCTGGCTAATAGTAATTTTAGTAAAGGAGAAGGACTATGGTTTTATGTTTAAAATTACTATTAGACACCACTCCCACACCGCACACCGCCGGGGCGGCACAGTGACAGCGCACCGCACCCAGGCCATTGCCCTCCTCCACCCCACGGCCGGGTACTTAAGCCCCTTGGCTCGCCCGACCCCGCGTAGTCGTTTTGTGGTTTCCATCCTGCAGGTAAGGAGTGGCTCAACTTACTTTTCTATGTTTTCTGTTTAAAAAAAATTTACGTGTCTTATATCTATTCCATTCGCTTTTCTATAGTATTAATGACTTACCCCCCCACTTTTTTCTTTCTTCCAGTTTCTAAAATGTTAAATTTATTTCCAAAAAAATTGAAAATTATTTGTAACCATTATCATAATCTTGTTGTAATATTTTTGTTTTTTTTCTCCTTGTATCAGACAACTGATGATAATGGCTAAGCCATCGAAAGCTGCTATTATATTAAATCCTATTGTTGGCAATGACAACGTCTATAATTATTTTATTTAAGCTATGAAAGCCCAAATTATTCACCGACCCATCAAGAACGGACATACAGAAGTAATTACTGCAATTTGGATATGCATTTGGATATCCAAGAGGAACAAATTCTTACAATTACTAATAACATGAACACTGACACAAATTATACACGCATGTGCAAAGCATTCACTAAAGTTATCACAAAAATATTCACTTGCTGAAAGAATCATGGGACACAGTTTATAACGCTGTTGACACCAATGAAAAATATAATATATTTTTCTCAAAACATTCATTTTACTTTAACGCATGCTTTCCTCTCAAAGAGAAAATTAAATTTTTCACGTAAAAACAATACTTGGGTCACACAAGGTACAAGAACATCCTGTAAAAACAAACGTACGCTTTACTTTATTTCAAAACATCAACGTATCACCCGGTTTCCACGTCTACTTCCGACAATACAAAATAATCTTAAGTAAACTAAAAAACACGACCACATCATCTCGTTACTTAGTAGAGAATGTTGTTTTAAAGGATAATGGACGAGAAGACAGTAGTCCGGGAAAAGTGGCAAATATTTTCAACCAACTCTTTTCTAGAATTGCGGCTGAATTCACGTAGGCACTAAAACCGTCAAATTCAACATCATTACCTTCCCAAAAAATTTCGATACGATTTATTTCCAAAACTGCTTTTAACGACGTCCTGAGAATAGTCAGTAAATATTCATCTAGTTTAGATGAGTTTCCGAATTTTTTATTGAAAATTTGTGTACCTGCCCTTATACACCCGTTAACTCACATTTTCAATGCTGCTTTACGCACAGGAATATTTCCAGATATTTTCAAAACAGCAAAAATTAAACCACTTTTTAAAAATGGGAATTAAAATAAAATTCAAAATTGCCATCCAATTTCTCTTCTGTCAGGTTTTTCTACAATATTACAGAGGCTTTTCTATACGCGAATGGAAACTTTTCTCAGAAAAAACGAAGCGTTTTCAGACTCACAACTCGGGTTTAAAAAATCGAAATCTACGGAAACTGCCATTTTTCCCTTTTCTTTAAGATCTTCAAACAAAATGAAGTACCCATTGGAAAATTTTTAGATCTTTCGAAAGCTTTTAACGTTACTGACCATAACATCTTGCTTCTTATGGAACCCGGTATCGCCCTAGACTGAATAACTTCGTACCTTAAACATTGATCTCAAAGAGTAGAAATTCCGTACTGGTAGGAAGAGACATTATTTACTTACCTTTCTAATTCTTTACCAAATGAATGTGGGGTCCGGCAAGGCTCGATCTTATATCCTATTCTTTCTGTTATACGTAAACGATATGCCCTCGTCTATTAAAAACGGAGGAACGGTTCTGTTTGCCGATGACACTAATGTTCTTTGCAAAAAAGAAACAAAAAATAGTACGATTTTAGAAGTTTCAAATTGGTTTTGAAATAACAAATTAATATTTGGCAGGAAAAACAATTTCCACACATTTTTGCATTTCAAATCAGCAATCGCATGCTCCACTGAAAATTAACAATAAGTCAAACCTCAAATGGAATAATATATTTATTATTTATTTAATGGGTAATTATTACAAACAAATTAGCTTGCTTGATCCTATGTGGCTAGGCCGAAGGCCTTTAAGCCATTACAATACCTACATCCTTTCGCGTTCTAATCTTTCGAATTCTGGTATTCACCCCAAATGGTCTCTCCATCGCATCAAAGCCGCGGAAAAGAGACCATAAGGTACGGCTCAGGAAAAAAACCCTGAAGGGGGAAAAACCTGCCGTCAGAAGCCGAGTACATACTAATCTATCCGGCGTTTATTTTAACTATTTATTTTCTGGCGTGGGCGTCCCGCCATCTCCTTCCTGTGCTTGGCCTCCTCAGCACCTGAAATCAAACAGCGCCACAGAAGATCGTCCGCACCAACGCCTCTGCTCTTATATTTTCGATTCCCCCTTACCTCCCCCCCCCTAATGTGCTTAATACTATGTCATTTTTATTTTATTTATTATAATGACCTGTTACTTACCAATTGACTACGACTTATTCTACGACTACGAGTTATTTGTTAACTGTTTACTAACTTAACATAAAATTACTGATTAACTTACATATTGTTAGCTTATTAACTTATTTATTTCTCTCCAGTCTAGGCTCCGCTCAAGGTAACCGGTGCTGTTTTCCCACTCCCTAATTTCAGTTTCCCTAATGGTCCGAACCTTTCCTAAATATGTTCCTAATTCTTTCATAAATTTAGACCTTTTATCACCTAAAATATTTTATGGTCCTGTTTAGGAAGTAGTAATTTCCCATTCCCATCCATTTTTTTCTCTATGATTCGGTTGCACAGCAAATTAAGAGGATGTGAATCCAGTCTTCCTTGGAATAATATAAGAACATATAAGAAACATATAAGAAAATTGCACTATAAATTAAGTTCATTATGTTCGCGTTCAATGTATTATTCGCATTCAGAATTCTTTTAAATTCTGTCAGCCTTCATGCAGCTCGTGTTTATTTTGAAAATGTACATTCCTGCCTGAGATATGGCATAATATTCTGGGGAAACTCATCATATAGTATTCAGACCATTAGATTGCAAAAGAATAATGAAAAAGCCATCCGCGTGATCCCTGCAAGCCTCTCTTCATGGAGCTTAGAATCTTACCATTTCCTTGCCTATATATTTACAAATCTGTAATATTTGTCAAAACTGACTTTTTTAACGTTGGGAACATATTTTCATGCAATACTGATAATTATAATTACAACACACGTCAAAGGAATCACCTTCATCAAGCGTCAATATCAACAGCACCCTATCAGAAATCCACATACACTACATGTACGTTACTTTACAACGCATTGCCAGATGACATTGAACAATTGAAGTTGGTTCATAAATTTAAGTTAAAAGTAAAATCTTTTCTGCTGCATAACTGTTTCTATACAATTAGTGACTATACTGATTATCAAAATGAAAAATGTTTATTTGAACAAAACAGTGATATATTTAATTAGCTTACATTTGCATTGTATAATTTTTTAAAAAGGCTTAATTTAATGTTTGTAACAAATAATGTACTTCAGCTTCCGGGTCAATGACCCCCATCTCGATGAGGTTTTTGTCCAGTTTCCTTGATCCATTGAGCAAGTACTGAGATGGCCCCTTGCTTTGCTTCTGGACGTAAATGCAGCTTCACTATGCTCACGTTTTGTTGAACTCTCCTTTTGCTTGTAACGGTAGAAGTAGAGGAAAGGGCGAGTTACTACTTTATTAGCAATGCAGAAAAATCATACTTGCAATTCGTTTACCGATGGAAATAAGTTTTCTGTAACCCGGGAAGAAAATGTCTAATTTTATGAAATATTGTTAATCTTGCGCTTTTAAATTTTTTATTGATTTATTTTAAACTTTTACTCATATTTCAACTAATTATAGAGAGATATATGATGGGAAGGGATTCTGGAACTCAAAAAAAAAAAAAACGTGCGCAAATGATCTTCTCCCTCATACGCCACATAAAAGTGTTACTGTTTCTCTTGACTAAATAAATCCAAACCTAAATATTTCTTGAATCTAAAAGTTTGTTGAAAAGTATACGTAGGTATCGACAATGTGCCATTGATAGCAATTTTGTCAAGTAAGTCAGTGATAGTTTAATTACTTCTGATTTTATCTTAGTTGAGCCGAGTACATTTTTAATCATGTACCCAGGACTTGTTCTGGATACCCGCAAAACACGTTTGTAAACGTTAGTTTGTATCTTATAAAGTTATGGTTGCGTAGGTTTCCTCGGCCGGAGTTTGTGTTATCTAGGCTATCCAGCAGTACACTCTGAAGAGCACAGAGTAATCGACCCCATCCCGCCCAACGAAGTGCTACTATGCCCGATTTATGACGACAGAATATGCAGCGCGATAGCCGAATTTAGCCGAAGATTCTCACTAAAAAAGCACCTCTGCAGAGCACACGGGTTGAAGAAGTCACCCTCATATGCGGAGGCTGTGACACCGAGGTGAGAGACTGGAGAGCACATAAGAAGGAGTGTGAAGAAGGTAGAGAAATTGCTCCCCCACCCACGCCGCGGGAAATGATGCCGGCCCGCTGCCCTCCATTTTCGAGTACACGCCACGGAGCAGAGTCAACAAAGGGTGGATGCTAATAAGTTCAAACCGAACACAGCCAGGACAAGAAGTGAGAGGATACTCGAAGCTATAATCGGACTAAAGGGTATGCATCCGACAATTAGTGAGAACGACATAACTGAGGGAGACGATAGAAGCGACTGCAGTAGAGCATCCGGAGAGGAACCCCCTGCCCCTCCACTGGCTGACACGCAGAAGGCCGATCAAGAGAGCACCTTGCGACCACAGCAGAATGCTCAGCAGCAACAAGGTATGGATCCAACTCAAGGCAACACATCAGCAGATGGATACATCCACACACTACATCCCGGCCTAGCAAAAGCCAAACACTAAAGAGAAAGGCGACCAGAAGCAGGCGTACGCCCATCGACGAGTAAAGCTACTAGAACCTTTTTTTAACTCGGCACTCCCCAGAAGAAGTGAACCGAATACAGGACCAACTGACCAACAAGCAATAACAGGCCCCCCAACGTAGCAATAACAGGAAATTGTGCACGCAACCGGGTAGCAAAGAGGAAAGAAGAGCCCAAATGGCCACCGACCCCACTGAGCAGCAGAAGAGTGGAATAAATAATCACAGAGGCAAGGATGCCGCGATACGGATAGAAACAAGGCAGGTTGGACGGAATAACAAAGAAAGAAGAGACATGAGAGGGGACAACACAAGGAAGCCTGACACACGAGCCTCTACTGTCCACTCCGACCCCCTGCTGGCCCAGGGCAGAAGCCGGAGCCGACCTGAATAGAGTCGCACAACAAACTCCCCTGCAGCCACAAGAATGCCTTCGACTACTCAGGAAGCTGACCCCATCTCATCCGGGTCGCAAAGCGCCTACGAGGAGACCGCAGACGCAAACCACTCACATGACTTATACATAACAGAAGATACTAGAAGATCAATATAACCGCCAAGATAAAAATACCCCCGGGCGAAGCTCCGAAGCCAACTACGGCAAGAAACCGCCAACCACCGATCGCCGACAAGCACAGAATTAGAAAAACGTATGCATCCCAAAGACGTAAGGCAATGCGGTGGATTGCACGGAGTGACGGAGAGCAATGCATGCAACCCATTGCTGACATCGAAAAGTACTTCAAGGACATTAACGGCGCAAACAAACTACCGTCTGCTATGACCGAAACATTTATGAGGAAGTCACTGGGAAGGAGCCTGTCGACTGCAGCAACTTTTCTCAAAAAGAAGTGCTTCTAAGACTATCAAAGGCGGAAAACACTGCGCCCGGAGAGGATCGGATCACCTATAACCACCTACGACAAGTGGATTCAGAAGCAAAAACCCTAACTGCAATATTTAATTTGATAAAACGGGCTGGCAAAATTCCTGATGCATGGCACCGGTCACGCACAATCCTGTTATTTAAAGGAGGAGACAGAACAGACTTTGATAACTGGCGGCCATTCACCCTGGCTCCAACAATATACAAGATTTACACCGGTCTCTGGGCGAGACGACTCGGCGCCTGGCTGGAGCAGAATGAAGTGCTCTCTCCAGCGCAGAAGGGATTCCGACCGTTCGATGGGGTACTGGAACATAGATAGATCGGGCGAAGGCAGGCAAGCACGATCTGGCTATAGCACTCGACCTAAAAAACGCTTTGGGTTCAGTGCCCCATGCAGCTATCTGCGACGCCCTGAAAGCGGCGGGAGTTGGATAAGAGTTTATTAGAATTTATATGAACACATTCACCGTAGTTCTGGCGGCACAGGGAACGACCGACTCCATCCCGATAACAAGGGGTATACACCAGGGATGCCCATTAAGCGGGGCACGTTTCAACTTGGCGATCGATGTCTCAATCAGAGCCGCAGCGGCTGCCTCGACCAGTCCCAATCCCATTCTTGCGTATGCTGACGACATCGCAATGACAAACAGCAGGGAAGAACTCCAGCAAACAGTGAATGCCGTCCAGGATAAGCTGAAGAAAACGGACATAGAGGTTAAACCGGCTAAATGTGCTGCGCTAGCGATAGTAAGGAGGAAAAGGCTCGATGCGGAATTGAGGATAGATGGACAACAGAATAAGGACCTCGACATTCATGAGTCCACTAAGTACTTAGGATGCCCGGTGGGGTTTAGGGTAATTACAGACTAGACTGGGCTCAGAGAACAGGAAATCGGTGCGGGTCAAATAGCAGACTCATACGACAGCCAGAAGCTGGACGCCCTCAATTATCTTTTCACTGAGGATGGGAAGGTATGCCAAAAATAAGCTGAATGTAATGAACACGGCGATTAGGGCAAACGTGAAGGAGTTTCTCTCCCTTCCTGAAAGCGCATCAACCTCCTTTATCCTCGGCCACAGGGAACATGGAGCTATCGGAATGCAATGCTTGAGCGCGGAGGCAGACTTCTGGGCAGTCGACTCTGCGTTCAAAATATTGCCTTGTCGAGATACTAACACTAGAGAAGCAGCTCCACAAGACGCAGTTGAGAAAGCGGCGTACTGCCTTGAAAGTAAGCCAGGCATACCTTCCCTCCTACGCTAAACAATGAAACAACAAAACGCAGCTATGGGTCGCTTACATTCTGGTCGCGAGCATGGGAGGCATCCAAACGCCTAAAATAGAATGGAAATTCACAGAAATAGGAAACACCCTCACTCCTGACATCACATTTCCCCTCACCTTCCCCCTACCTGTGTACGACCGGACGAAACCCCCGCTGGGTCCGACTGGGCGTAGCACAGCGGAGCCGCGAGGAGCGACCCCTAGCACGCCCTCTCCTGTCGGGGCCGTCGACCCGGAACTGATACCAACCGTAGGAGCAAGTGCGGGCGGCGTCGCCAGTGTGGCGTCCCAACCCCGAACCTTCTCGACCCGACCGGGCTGCAGCAGCACCGCCGGGGATGGTGGTGCCCTCAGAAACCCCACCATTACCTGCGGTGATGCAGTCACCTGCAGACTGGGGACGAACACGGAGGAGGGGAATGGAGATGAGGATAGAGGGACATTGAGCGCCAAGGTCATCGCTGGTGAGACGCTTACGTGACGCTTTCCATAGGGCACACTCCCAGCGCTGGCTGGAGCAGCCCGCCCAAAGCATATATGCAAGCGTTCTCAAGGGGTTGGGGAAGGAATCTACTTACTTCCTACAGTCTGGCCGGAACATGAAAATTCCCACCTATACGTTTCCGGCCAGGATCAACTCCTCTCCAGCTCTCAGCTGCTGCCCAGGTAACGTGACCAAAAGTTGTAGAATGAAATGTACGTGGAACAACGGCCAACAAGCATCCAAGAACATTGGTCACGTTACCACGGGGTGCCGCTACCTGTCACCTTTATGGAACGCCCGACACAACATCGGGGCCATTTATAAAGAAGCAGCCATTGCAGCGGGGTGGCAGGTGCTCCGGGAGAATCAGGCAGTGGTGGGCAGCAATCGCCCTGATCTCGTACTCGCGCGGGGTAGAATGGCACTCGTGGTGGACTTCGCGGTGGCTGACGCACGAGAGGGCAAACTTGAGAAGAAATTAGAAGAAAAGCGCCAAAAATGCGAAGCCACCCGCGCCCACCTCATTACCGTCGCTCACCACAGCGCCGAAGTACTCCTGCTTGTGATACGGGCACTGGGAGAATGGTGTGCGGGTAGTGACGCCGCACTAAAGAAAGTTGCGGACGGCCACAAGCTAAAAGCCTTAAGGGAAAAAATAGTCACTGAGGCCATTGATGGCAGTGCGGCATGCTACTACACGCACACCGGCAATATACACCTGGTCCCGCGTGAGTACAAAAAGATAGCGCGGGACAGAGTCCGCAGAGGCGCCCATGTCACAGGAAGCTAGCTGCGGAACAAATAAGATCTGCAACAACACCAGACGACAAGCTGGAGCCCCTGCCTTGATATCGAATAAATTTATGTATTATAAAAGTATATATAATAGTCATCTAGAAGAAATATATTTACACTAAGCCAGACGGCAACTGAAATGTATGTATGTATGTATATATATAAATATATATATTAGATTAAAAAATAAATATTTGTGTTTAAAGTTGATTAATGTATATTAGACCCTAGATACGTGAGGTGTATAGCACATTAGATGCTACCTTGGAATCGGAAGGTTTCCTATCAGTCTGTTAACTCGTTTTCCCCTGATTTTAATTTTTTCCAGACTGAACCCAATGCCGTGCTTCCTTTGGTCTGGGCATTGGCAGCTGCGTAATTGAATAACCCTGACGTCTGAATTGGATTCCTAAATAAGTGTACAACTTGACACTTTCTATAATTTCTCCTCTATATTTCACCGGCCTCTCCAATATCATTCTGCTTGACGTTTTGAATTTCATTATTTTAGTTTTTTTAGATTAACTTCCAGGGATTCTGGCTACACCAAGTGTTAGAGGTTTTTGTTTCGAAATTTAGCAACTGTATTTATTCACATTTTAGTTTCCAGGGCCCAATAAGATTTTTCTGCGAAAAATTTGTCGTTTTTTTTCGTGCAGAATTACATAACTTTTTTCTCTTTCTTCTTACGTTACTTCTTAAGTGCGAGAAAATAAAACATATTTTGCACTCCAAAGTTGGTTGGGGAGAGCACGGTGACCAAATACTACCGCGATGTTTAGTTGTTTCATTGAATGGAACCAAGTAGTGGGTTAACAAACAGAGAGAGAGAGAGGGATGGAGTCATGAATGGAAAGGTGATGTAGAAAAACAGAAGAAGAATATTCGATATATTGTTTGAATATGTGTAATATGTTATCGTATGCATTGGAGATTGTTGCATTTTAACATCTAACTCATGGTTTTGTTTAATTTAATGTGTAATGTTTCAGGTACTATTGTATGAAATCTGGTTTCAGTATCAAGAAAGTTAACATTTACAAAATCCAATATATGACCAATGTTTATTCTGTGTGACGTTACTGAGGTCGGTGTGATAGATGGCTCCCTGATGTTCCTCCCATGAAGAAGTGAAAGCGTCCCGAGTCACATTAGCACAGTCTGAAATGTTACTTTAAGAAGAAGAGTAAAACCTCACTCTAAATGGCAATTTTCATTGAAAAACTTGGAGCCATTTTTAAGAAAATGGTGTTTAAGCATCACTGAAAATGCGAACATCCAAGCTCTTTTTCTAAGAAAAGTTTTGTGTTTTCGAAAAGCTTCATTGGAAGTCATTTCAAGTAGTTCCACTCACAAATGCAACGGTGTTTACCAACCGCTGGAAATGTGCAGCCAGAGAAATATTGCAAATTAAATACATTTGTGTATTTTTTTTAAAATAGAGCAAAATTAACTTTATGCCATTTTAAACAGTGCAATTAGATTTAATCATTGGAAAAGTTTGTAGAAACAATTTGGAGCCTTTTTTGAGAAAATAGAGTTTGAGCGTTTTTGAAAATGTGCAATATTGATCTCACTTTTACAAAAAACTGTTGAGTTTCTTTGAAACTTTATATGACAATATTTGAAACACATGTAGTCATAAATATAATGTAAACAAATCGCCGCTAATGTAAATTTTAACAATGTGAGATAAGTCAGAAAAATATTTTTGTGTAATTAAAAAAAAAACAAAGAAATAAAAAAATTGGTGTTTATGTGATCTTATAGAGCACATTTTTCATTATCCCTATCAAAGGTTGAAAAAAGTGGAGCGGTTTTTGAGCAAATATTGTTTTTGTTATTTTTTTAAATTGCTTAGATGGCACGCAATATTCCCCGAAAAATACTAAAATTTTCGAAAAATGTACAAGTCTTTAATGAAAGAACAAAATATGTAGACTAAATTTTACATTGAGGAAAAATCTCTATTTTTAATTTTGTCGTTGTAGGAAGACGCCAAAGAAAATTAAAACTTTGAAATTTTTGAAAATTCAGAGTTATAATACGGATATACACCATATTTATAAGTGATTTTTGACTCTATTCTTTCAAAAATTACAAAGAAACAATTTTGCAGCATTTTTTTGAAAATTTTAAAAGAGTCAGAGGGTTTTATGGAAAGTGCCGCCATATTTTAAACAAAGTTTTTTAAAATCGCAACGCCTCGAGTCGAGCCAAATCGACCTGGTAATATCAATTTTGGAAAAAAATCCTATGTTTAATTTGGGTGTTCACAGACGAACGGACAGAGGGACTGAGAGAGTGACGAACGGACATTTAAAAACCCTTTTCGGTATCAGAGAACCCCAAAACGTGCATTTCCGGTGATATATCGAATTCTATTTTCCGCAGCATTACATAACATTTTCTACAACACGGATAGTTGGAAGATTTTTTACATTTTTCAGTTTTCGATTTTAACATTTATTTGTTCGATTTTCTTAAAACGGAGTGTTTTCTCTCTTCATGTACTATCAATTTAAAGGTGAGCGTTGCTAAGTACCTTAAGAGTAATTTAAATATAGAAAAATCTTGAATAAAATTAATATAGTTTTTAATAGCAGTCAATTGTAACTACCTGTGAGAGTCTACTGTATCAAACCTGGTTTCACTGGAAAGTGAATTCCCCCACAGGTCTTACAACTATTGAAAAAAATATTTTTAAAATACAAATATCTTTAATATAAAAAACTTATTTATGTAACACATTAATATGGTTAAAGTAATTAAATTTAATGCAATTAAAACTGATTTATCACGAAAGGATCCAATTCATTCAGACAAAAATAATTATATACACAAAAAAGAACAGTTGCAGAATACCTGATCCATTATACTGTAACAAGAGAATGCATGATAATATTGGTCCAACTAGGTTCATGGTTAGTTTCGTGACGGAGATTGTTGGAACGAAAAGTTGCATCGCGAAGGGTGCCTTGTTGCAGGTCACAGAATGCTGATTGTTAGAAGTGCACGGCTAGGAGTTGCCAAGCCCAAGCAACCTTTATGGAGGAACAGGCAACCTACTCGGCGTAAGCGAACACCACATGTTGGAGGGTCCAGCCTACCGTCATGACGTATCCGGGCGATACTGATAGGAGGAGTATGCCTGCGGAGTCGGCGCGTAGAGTAATACGGGTTGCAGGATTCAGCCGTCCATGTTGCCTTATTTAAGCACCCTTTATTGGTGTAACTAGCCACTGATTGTTGACAGATTTAGGAATGAATGTCGATAGGAATGGGTTATGCGTAGTACTTGCTATTAATAGTATATTCATTATTTATTTTTTAATCCAACAACAATTTGTATTCTTGCCCACACGAACAGACAACGAAAAAACTGCAAATTTCCTAAAAATGACGCATTTAGTGATAATTTAATTTCACAATAAAATACACGAACTGCATCAAAAAAATTTTAATTTTGCAGTCTGATTGTTTTTAGGGTAGGGATGCATACATCAATAATACCAGCATTGTTGTGGAATAAAACAAGTTATATATAATTATTAGAATTTAATTAGAAATATTAGAATTTAACATTAAAATATTTATTTATTGTAGTAAAATGTGTAAACTATAACATAATTTACAATAAAATGGAATATATTGGCAGAAACTTGATTGCAAACAAATATTAACGTAACATAGACGTATACACTTAATCATTAATCCGATTAGGTGGATTAAATATGTCAGGAGACTAAGCACATGCTTAGGGACACCAGTAATGACTTCAAAAGTACTTTAAAATTGGTTCTTAAATAAATACAATATTAAATATTATTACGAATCCCAATAAAAACAAATATACATTTTTTTATACACACACACACACACACCAAGATTTGCTTAAATTATGGCTAAAAATTTAGATGAAAATTATTTTCAAGGCTACTTTTTTGTTTATTTCTTTCATTGGTTTTTATTTTATTAGATGAGTCAAATAAGTTTTCTTACCACATTAACAACCTGCCATTAACAACCTAACAAGACAAATGTTTCCCATTTTAAGCGATTTTAGTGAACTGTCGCGTTGCTGCGATCGCTTTATTTTTCTAATGAAACTGGTGTAGTACAAACGCGCGTGTCTCACCGACGCTGCGTCGCTCGCTGCCAGATGACCTCGCCGATTTAAGGTTGTTGCCGCTCCAATGTTTCGCCGAATTCTTCACTTGCTGCGTCGACCGTTCGAAGTCCCACGCTGAACCCAGATCCTTCGCACCTACACGCCCTGCCTTCCATCCAAGACCATATCTTTCGCACGTACGCTTGAGCCTTCTTGGAGATGCCTTCTTTTTCTATCTTCACACGCCTCGTTGTATAAATTAATTCGCGCTTCCAGTTTTATCTAATTTACTGCGCCCCTTTCGTTTTCGTGCGCGGCCTAACTACTACACTTTTGGCTGGTGCAGCAATAAGGAGCAATATGACTGTACTGGAATAATTCAGAGTCCTTCTGCGCGAATCTAGGCAATATTAGACTTATTGCTGATTTCAAAATTTGCACCACTTTCTCCTATCACTTCGGTATTCTAATTTCCACTGATGTAGCTCCACACGTATTTAAATAAACTCCTACTCTAGCTCGAGAAAACCTGTCCGCTGACCTTGCTGTGATTCAAGCGCTGCCGGTGCGTTCCCCATCGTTGCTGGAATATTAGAGAGCGCTCCCGAAGTGTGTTACAGTATTTATGGCTCGACGCCTGGGGAAATTTCAAGAGTGGGGTTGCTCCTCCTCTTTCAACCCTCCATGGGAAAAACGTCGCTCGCTAGTTCGAGCGCTCTAGTACGATCAACGGATAACATGTTGCGCGTTTAAGAGCCCCTGCTCCGCCGCGTATGCTATCCTTGCTGCGTGTGGGTGTTCACAGGTGCTAGACGGTTGCGTTATGAGGTAGTACAATCCCGTGACGTCACAATATATATATATAATGTCAATGCATTAATTCATTCATTCATCCTTGCTGCAATCCTAGTAGGTATCATTTAATTCGAGTTCCTTTAAAATCACTAGTAGTGTCTTGTTCACAAAAGTAAATACGAAATTAATCGTCACTTAATTCGAATATCCCGTTCACTCCCAATGAATTAAGACTTTCACTTCGGATACATAACTCAGACTATTAAAGAAATTACCACCAGATTCCAGTTCACACCAAATCGCTGTGAATTGATTGAAGGGTATCTGCAGAAACAGAGCGAGCACTGCTCGCTGCTGCTGGCCCAGCAGGCATGCATTCTCTCTGCTGACAGCCGGCGGCCGGGGACCGGGCGGGTGCCCCTGCCGTCAGCAGAGCCCTTTCCACTTCCTGGCCCCCTGTCATCAACTCAGAGCTCTTCGGGCTCATCTGACAAGATTTCTTGGTGCTGTGACCTGCAACTACTCTGCAACGTGTATAGCCTTGAGGAGGGGAACAGGTCCGTTTATGGAGCATCATCACCTTTCAGCAATCACAGGCCGGTTAGTCCAGCAAGGTTCACTTTTATCTTAGATGTTGTCGCATCCAGGCAAATAAATAACGCAACAATGTTTCAGTTTAGCGCAGCTAGATTTTGTGTAACTATTGAAACCTTGTTGCGATTTATGGGTTCCTTTTTTCAGTATAGGACTATTCCACGAGTGAAATTATGAAAATATTGGAAATATCGTGAAGCATATGTTAAAATCAAAGAAGTTATTTTATAATACATGCGCTGTTCATTGCACATCATCACAGTGATAGATGCATACCGCCTCCTAAGGTAGATTACTCGCAGCTTGTTATTGGCAGTATTGAGGAGCTGTAGGAATAATAGAAAAAGCGATAAACTTTTTGAGACACACAGCCCTATTTATACAATTAGCTAATTAAATGGTAACTGAACATAGCAAATACAAATAAGTTCAATAGCTCAATAAAGGTTAAGGTTTTGTTACAATATAATCCCATTAATCACTAACTACTCCCTACAGCAAATACCTAACGATACGAATATTTTTTTTAGAATGGATAAATTATAAAATGCGAAGATGATTCAAAATATATTCACTGTACTCTCATCTTTAAGAAAGTGTGTATGTATGTATATGTACACACACACACGCATATATATATATATATATATATATATATATATATATATATATATATATATATATAATAAACGTGTTAAAATACAAACGTGACCAACACAAGATGCCAAAATATCTTTC
This sequence comes from Gryllus longicercus, assembly GCA_038098605.1. Lineage (NCBI taxonomy): Eukaryota > Metazoa > Arthropoda > Insecta > Orthoptera > Gryllidae > Gryllus > Gryllus longicercus. The sequence continues at coordinate 2,343,828 of JAZDUA010000066.1, read as the reverse complement.
AAAATATGAGGCATTTTTGTGTGACAGCTAATATTTTTCAGTTCTTTTTTAATGAGAAACAACATACTCCAATATATACAAATTTATTTCTTACTTTTGTTCATGAAAGTTTATAATAAATATTTCACAGATTCTGTTTCCCTCATGAAGTGTAACTGTAAGTGTATTTACAAAATTAGTTGCCACAGAAGAAGCCAAATTGATATTTACAATATTGGATAAATTAAGGAGGACCTTAAAAATTACTAAAGTTAAAAAATGAATAATTTACGTTATACCCAATTTAATGTGAAAGCTCACCTGTTATTTTATATAGTTGAAAATATTGAAAACCAATTCGATTTTATACAAAAAGAACGTTTCTCATCGTAGTTTTTCAGGCTGTTAAGTTTCCATTGTGACAGGCGTGAAAATGTCATAGACTTTCCATTGTGTAAGTTTTTATGGCAGGGGTGTGCAGACTAAAATGACTGGGAATATGTACACTACCTGTGGGCCTCGTTTCAATTAACAATTTTATTTATATATTTTTATTTATTTGCTAGCACAGATCTCTCAGCGTCACACTTTTTAAAACTATTTTCATACTACTCTCATGTTTCCACATTATATGCCAAAACTCATTATTCTCAATTTTTTCAAATATTGAATTACTAATTTAATTTTTTAAGACAGCCTTTTTTGATGATATGTCCCTACTTTAAATGATTATTTGGATGAATATGTAATTGCATAGTTGGAATTTGAAATTTGGAGCTTCATCTAAGAAAATATGAAATTTCCTTTCTTTGATAGTTTGAGTTTTTCTCTACGGATTTGAGTTTTAATTTACAGAACAATTTTGATTGTTCTAATTTCATACCTTTAGAAAAATGTCACTTTCACAATTTACTAGGATTAACAGTTTTTATTTGGGCAAACTTTGTTATGTGTACATAATTGGTATCCCATTTTAACAATGCAAACGGGCTGGGAGGTGAGAATTTTGTTTCTATCATAGGTATTATAGAATATTCGAAACAAACAAATTTTGAAGACTTCTAGCTTTGATTTTCTCATCGATTTTTATTTAAGAAATTATAAATACGCATATTTTTTTTATCCACTTTCAGGGAATATGTGATACTAATGCCCCAGTGCCAACATTAACTTACAATACTACAATAACTAAATTTCAGAAAGAAGAAATGGGGATTGGATTTAGCTTACTTGTGTTAAGATTTAATTACAATGCGCTTTTTTAAAAAAATCTTTTTAATTTGGAAATACTTATTATAGTTTTGGATTGACGCTAAAAAATGGTCACACTTAATGCATTTATAATAAACTACTTTCTTTTGTAATTATTATTTCTTCTTTGAAATTGTTTCCTGACTCACTATTTTTGTTAAAACTTGTTATTTGACTAACTTTCTTGAACTTTCTTGAATTTTCTTGAACTTTCTCAAACGTTCTTGAACGTTCAGGAATATAGACCTGCAAGTAATAATTAGAAGTTAAATAAAATAACTAATGTGCATAATTACAATGGATTTTAATTTGATCTCTTGACTCCATACTCTGAATGAGTAAGGAGCGCGCGTTTTTATTATACGAGGCTATGTGTTCCTTCCAAAATGTTCATATGCACAGACGTCTAGTTTTTAGCAAATTTATAGCATTCTAAGATGCAAAACCGGTATTTTAGTTTTCAGGATCTCTTAAAACTGAGATAACCTAATTAAATGTATTGTTATGTTTCGTTTTTTGTGGTCTAGGACAATTATGAGCAATTACTTGTTCATTACGAAAATGTATAAAAAGAAAATGTAAATAATTATTTCAAATAAAATGAGAAATTTGTAAATGCCTACAAACCCTTCATCATATTAATGTGTTAGAGTTGTTTGTATTAATTTATTCAGACTTTTGTTTCACAGGAGTAATTTTCAACTTGCAGCACATAGCTATCAGTAAGTAAAGGTTAAAACTAATAAATTAGTTTCATTGAAAGTAAAACACTGTAACTTATGTATATTGGTGTTATGGTTGTATGCCATAAGTTGCAAATGATTTATGTGAAACAATGGGCCAAATAAAAAAAATACAAAGAAATGAATTAATAACGACTGTAAAAACTTAAACTTTCGTATATTGCACCACAAGTTGCAAATAGCTTAATAAATTTATTCAATACAACTCGAATAAATCAATACAATGTAACATAAATCAATACGATGTAACAATCTCTGTTTTCAAATTTACATTTACGGGTACGGGTATAAAACAAGGTAAAACTCTCCGAGCAAACATATGGTTTGATGCAAATAATTTCATTGTTTGTATAAATATGTTTGTAGTAACTGTGACGAAGAAATTGGGGTTGTGGAACTACTTGCCGAGAGAGTCAACCATGAATTGCAAGGTTCAGGGTACTATGTAGACAAAGCGACCATCAGAAACAGCGGTGGATTAGGGCTCAATGAAAGTCCACACATGGCGCCTACGGTACGTGAACCACAATAATAGCTGGACCAAATTTTACTATTGATTCTGGTGCGAGAAACCGTATTTCAATGTGCGGCAGCTATTTCTTTTTTGAGTGTACAGAACAAAGGATGGGAACAAGTTGAATGCTCAACGGAAGTCATTAGTAACAATAAATGATTTATGGCTAGTGTGTAGATAACATTTATTGGACCACATACCAACAAGTTGAGTCTCAGTACTGTCTTCGATTCTCATTAACCTCTTCATCTTTATTGGCAATGACAGTTTCTCTGGAGCAACGATTAGAGTTCTCGAAGTCATCTGCATCGTAAATGTTCAATTCTGCGCAATGCCTCCACACAGCAATGTCGAAGGTGACCCCGACAAATAGGAATCCTGCAAAATGTGTAAAATCACAAAAATGTAAATGGGAATACACTGGAATTCTCCACGCTTTGCATCTCACACTGGACACTTCCACAGCGACCGGTCATTGCCCGATATTACACTGTAAAATATCCTTGTCAGAGATCTTTTATAAAAGAAGATATGACAATATCATGGCTAAATTTTATAATAATTTCTTTGATAAAACGTAGTCTCAATTGTCCAAGATTTATCATACATTTGGTAACATGGCGTCCGATAGTTAGAAGTTTTAATTGCAGAGTATGAGCAATTTGAATGTTTATGTAATACTGTTTATCCGGACTACAAAATAAAACCAAACGAATTGACGCGTATGACATTTACCCGAGAAGTGTAAAATGTTCGTTTTGGGTAATATCCAATCCATGAAATTAATTTTTTTAACTTCAAAGTCAGATAACCCAATTTCAAAGGAAGAAAGAAGAACGACAAAGAAAATTGAATGTTTCCGCGACCATCCTCAAATATTTAATTTTTAAGTTCTTTAATTAACGCTTCACAATGTGCAAACCATGGCATGACCCTCAAACACAAAGTTCTTCAAAGGTGTTTGTCAAATAGTTTTTACATTGTGATACCGGCCTTGGCGAGATGATGGGATTTTGGCGGCCCGCACCGCCCTGCGCCCTTCCGCCTTGGTGAAGAGGTTTGGAAGATTAAGGAAACTGCCTTTCTCATAATTATGAGAAATCGTGTAATTTCTTCTTTTTCAATTTTTATTGAGTTGTAAATTATGTTTAACCCTCGTTTAAATGCTTCAAACCATTTCTTTCTTCGTTTCTCAGTTGTACTTAGTTGGTAATTACCTGATCGAGATACTCAGTACTTGTATAAGAAACTATTAAATGAGGATCTCACGCAAAGAGGGACTAAAGAAACAATACAAGAGGAATGGGTTAACATACAAGAAGCTGTACATCAAATATCTTATGAAGACACTGAAAAAAAAGAAAAAAATGTATGAAAAAGAAAGGCCTTATAATATGGACAAAGGAAATAGAGCATACCATTAAAGAGAAAAATGATTCATATAGAAGATATCTTAATAATAAAACAGAAGAAAATAAAGATCTGTATCAACAGACAAAATTTGCAAAAGTTTAGGGAGAAAAAGCATGACTTATTTTCTACACATGACTACTGGTAGGGTCACCCATGCAGGACAGGCCAAAACTGAGGGGCCAGACTAAGCCGTGTCCTACAACGTCCTATCCATCCCAATCTTAACAGTGCATTCTTTCCTATCTTTTGTCCTTCCCCCATAAGGATGTGTTCATATCGTTATGGTTCCTTCATCTACCATTGTGACATCTTTAACTTTCTTGTGCCACAATGCTTTCATCGATTCTATCGGCCTCCCTTGGTCAACTCTTTTTTTCTTTTTTTTATTTATTTATTTTTATTTGCAATTTGTTCATCTGAACAATAGGCAAATCTTTTAGCAAAGTTACAATGGCATGTGAAGGAACTGGGCATTCTCAGTCCTTCGTGAATTCATTTTCAGTAATGATCAAATAAATGGTATAAATCACAAATATAACATAGGACAAATATGATCAAGACAGAAAAACAACAGACAATATATAAATATATTGGCAATCATGAACGTAATTATGTTTATATATATATAAAAATTTAAGCTGTTTTACTTAGTTACAGTGCAATTACTATAACAGTACAATATACATTTTGTTTATTAATGATCGAACCTATTTAAGAGGTCCAGGGGATGAAATCTGCACAATCTTCTTAATTCTTGACTATTGTCAAGTAAGTTTAATGCAAGGTAATTTGGATGGTTTTCTAAGCGCTTATAATATTTTTGGAATCTGAATTGGACTTCTTGGTTTATTGTAGGTATGTGTAAGTCATTGTGTAATGTTGTATTTGAAACAAACCACGGGGCATTGGCAAGCAATCTTAGAGTTTTTGATTGGAATCGTTGCAGTATTTCTAGGTTTGAGTTAGCCGCAGTGCCCCAAAGTTCTATTCCGTAGGTCCAAACAGGTTTTATTGTTGATTTATAAATCAGTACTTTATTAGCCAATGAAAGAGACGATTTTTTGCCTAGAAGCCAATAATATTGCTTGATTTTGATTTCGAGAGCTGTTCTTTTCTTTCTGATGTGTGTCTTCCAAGTCATTTTTCGATCTAGATGTAAACCAAGATATTTTACACAATCTGCCTGTGGTATATCCTTGTTGCTGATTTTAATTGGAGGACATCTATTTGGTCTGAGTGCAAACGTTACATGGACAGATTTACTTTCATTAGTTTTTATACGCCACTTTGTGAACCATTCCTGCAGCACAGTGAGGTATTCTTGAAGATTTTCTGATGCTTCGATGGCATTTTCATGAGAAGTTAAAAACGCTGTGTCGTCAGCAAACATGGCTGACGTGATGTCCGTTGAAACAGGTAGGTCGGCCGTGTATAGTAGATACAGTAGTGGACCGAGAACACTACCTTGCGGTACTCCAGCTGCGACAGGATAGAATGATGATGTTTCTTCCTTAAATTTTATTTGAAAACATCTTTCAGTAAGATAGGAGCGAAGTAGTGCAAAAAACGGATGGGGTAACATATTTTTGATTTTATATAAGAGTCCTGAGTGCCACACCTTGTCAAAAGCTTGGACTACATCCAAAAAGACACCAGAACAATAACGTTTCTTCTCCAGCGCTTCATTAATGACTTTTACTATTCTGTGGATTTGTTCGGTAGGGGCATGTTTCAACCTAAAGCCGAATTGGTAGTCTGGAATGTTGTTTTCTGCTATGATTGGAAGTATCCGCTTGAGGAGAAGCTTTTCAAAGATTTTTGACAAGATTGGTAATAGGCTTATCGGTCTATACGAGGATACTTCGGAAATAGGTTTCCCCGGTTTTGGTATGACAATAATTTGACTGTATTTCCATTGAAAGGGAAAATGTCCAATTCTGATGATGGCGTTGAAAATTGAGGTTACCAATGCTAGTGCTTTTTTTGGCAGGTTTCTTAGAACAATGCCGGTGATGAGATCGTAGCCAGGTGCTTTATGAGGATTAATTTGTTTTATTGCATATGAAACTTCGGTTGTCTTGAAATGCTTTATTGGTAAAGACATTTGATATGGTGCATTAATGAACTGAATAATATTTCTTTCTTGTTCTTCTTCATCTGATGGGAATGGTTGGAAAACTTTTGCAAAATGTTCCGCAAATACTGTTGCTTTTTCGTGGTTGGTTCTAGCCCATTTTCCATGTTTATCACGTATAGGCGGCACAGGTTTGATTGGTCGTTTAATGCGTTTGGTGGCTTTCCATAGGGAGTAGTCGTTGTCTTTGGTTGGTGATAGTCTTTCAAGATACTCCTTGGTTTTATTTTCATGTAGGTCTTGAAGAAATCTTTTAAGATCCTGCGCTGCCCTGTTGAAGTTTCGTTTATCATTTGGATCATGCGTGGTTTGCCAAACTTTCTTAAGTCTCCTCTTATTTCTTTTCATTTCGTCTACTATTTTGGGGTATTTGTGAGAAGCTGTTCCGTACATTTCTGGTGTAGCGTACCATGCTGCTTGTTGGATACTAGTAGTTAAAAATTCAACTGCTTCATCTATATCGAATTCACTTTTTAGAGGAACGTTTGCAGTAATATTTACATTAAGCCATGTTTGAAAGTCACTCCAGTTCGTTTTTTTATTGGAAATACTAGGTTTAAAATTATTTTCTATTATGAGAGCTAATAGTTAATATTACTGGAGAGTGATCGGAAGACAATTCGAGAGAATTTTCAATGGATGTAAAGCTCTGATTTGTTCCTTTCATGATAAAGAAATCAAGTAAGTCCGGCAGCTTATTATAGTCGGTTGGCCAGTACGTTGGCTCTCCTGTCGATAGCGGTTCTGCGTTGAGTGACGTGACTACGTTGAGTAGTGTTTTTCCTCGTAAAGTCGACAGTCTTGACCCCCACTGCGAATGTTTTGAGTTGTAGTCACCTCCAGAGATGAACCTTGCACCCAACGTATCGAAATATTCTCTATACATTTCTTCCGTTATTTTATGCTTTGGAGGGCTATAGACAGCTGACACTGTCAATGAACCGAAACTGTCATAAACTAGTACAGATGTGGCTTGCAGGTAATCATTTTCAAAATTTGATTTCAAAGAATGCTGTATGTTTCTTCTTATTATTATCGCCGTACCTCCATGGGCTGTGCCATCTGGGTGTTTTGTATCATATATTTCATAGTTAGGTAGTTTAAAGAAACTTTTTTCCGTGAAATGAGTTTCTGAGATGAGCATTACGTCAATTTTTTCGTCTTGTAGAAAATTGTTAATTTCTCTGCAATGTTGCGCTAGTCCATTGGCATTCCATACACCAATACGAAATGTCTTCATAATTTGCTTATTACTTTGGTCATGAGGCTTATCAGGTTGGAGATTTGTTCACTTTGCTTGGTTAGTATTGATTCAAATTTTTGAAAAGTTTCTTGAACAGTTGATATTAGTTGTGCAATTTCAGTATTACTATTATCATTTATGACTTGATGTGATGGAGGGTACTTGGCTACGTAGGCCCAAGTGCGGTGTTGCATTTCGCTAGGTACGTTACTACTTAAAAGTTTGTTGCTTCGATGGTGTGAGTGAGAAAGATACGAATTTTGTGTATTCTGGGGATATTTACTTTGTCTTATTTCTTGGTAGACTTCGCATCCCTTGTAGTTTGCTGGGTGGTTTTGCTCACATAGAGCACATTTAGGTGGGTCTTCTTTTCGCTTTTTACAGACTTCGGTCGGATGATTTTCTCCACATTTCACACAGCGATGTCTTCGATGGCAGTATGTCCTTGCATGTCCATATTCTTGACATCTTTTGCATTGTACGATTTCTTTCTTCTTTCGAGGTGCTTCTATTTTGATTTTGCAGTTCAGTAAACTATCTATGTTATAAATATCTTTATTATTTTTGCTAGGTTGTAGATCTATGAAGAAGAGAGGGAGTGGCGCTTTTGTTTGTCTGTGTTGGATATTATAAATTTGGCGAACCTTGTGGCCGTAACTTTCAATTTCCTCTTGCAGTTCCTTAACATCTGCATTTGCGTGAATTTGTTTAAGCACAACCCTAAAAGAACGCTCGTCTTTGAGCTGATATGTATGAAATTGCAATTTTTTATTTTCAAAATGTTTTATGAGCTTTCTATATGCTTCAACTGTACTTAATATGACTTTGACACTGTCACTGTTCAGTAATTTATAGCTGTATTCCTCTTTTTTTAATACTTCTTCAATGCATTGTTTTAAGATATTCACGTCTTTTATTCCTGGTAGAAAAATGGGTGGAATTTTATTACCATTGGTTCGTTCGTTGAATTCAGATTTTTCTATTGTGTTGTTTTCTGGTTCTGTAGAAGAAAGAAGTTCGAATTTGTTGTAATTTGTAATACTTTCTGTAACTGGCATTTTCTTTAGAGCTCTTTGTGAAGGTTCACTATTTTTTCGTTTCCGCCGTCTCGGGACGACTTCTTGCCACTCCAGAGTGTTATCGCACGTACCTTCAACAGATGACATTGTTGATACGTCTGTTGTACTACTGCTTTGTTGTGCTAATCTATCGGTCTTCTGACAATCCGTATCTGCACTGCTTGTTGATAGCGGTAACTGTGGTTGCTGCGTCAGGAGTTGCTGTAGTTGATCTAGTTGCAGAGGCGGTTGTGGAGGCACATGATATTGAGTTAGAAGTTGAGAGAGTTGTATTTCTATCATTTGTTGCTGATATTGGTGATGTTGTAGTTGTTGCTGAAGAAGTTCTTGCTGTTGAAGTATTGCTTGATCTGGGATGGGTTGCACAGATTCACTGTTAAACGAGTTTTCACCACCATTTTCACTATAGGTAGCGTCCATTGCGCTTCGAATTAGTTGCCTCGTAACGGAGCAACTACTTGTGGCCATTCACTAGTCTAAAAATTATTTATTGGTTTTTACTACAACTAAAATAACACTTTTTCTGAACGTGGCACTGTTCGCACCGCTCACACGAACGACACTGGCACTGAGTGTTATCGCACTGATCGCTGCGGGTTCACCACTGCCAGAAAGCGATAAGGCAGAGCTACCTCGGTTACGAAGCGTTCGCCTCGGCGGCTCGGACCGGACTTTTTTTTTTCCGACCCCGGCGCTATTAGGTTTCGAGGGCTAGGAAGTCTTTCCTCATCTTTCTTACTTATTTCTTTAGAGTGTAGTTGACAGACCTTACGCGGGTAGCACCCCAGAAGCATCCAAGTATGAATGGTGCATGATCCAATAGGGGAAGGTGGTATTCACTAATTTTGGGAATTAGTTCATCCCTAAAGAGTGGATCAGGGATAGGCTGAACTCCTTAAGCTACGGTGGAAGCAATCAGCCTAAGGGATGGGAACCCCTGAAATAAAAGCTCCGGTCCTCCAGGTTTGGGGGTTGTGCTATAGGCCAGCGCCTTGTACACGTAAAACATCACATCGCTAAAAATCTCAGATATAGGAATGCCTCAGATATTTCAAAAGGGAAACGACATCGGCAAAGAAAATGGACTCTGAATATTGGTATATGGAATGCACAAAGTATATCGAACAAACAACAAGAAGTAATCCAGGAAATGATGAGAAGACACATAGATATAGCCGTCTGGTCTGAAACAAAAAAGAAAGGCAAGGGAAACGAAACACTGAACAACTCTGTGTACATTTACAGTGGCGTAAACAAACATGAGAAGGCCAAAGACGGAATTTCTATTATTATTGATAAAAGATTCGCTAAATGTATAAAAAGTTGGGAGTATGTAAACGAACGTCTTATTAAAGTAGTGTTAAAAATCAGAGGAAAATACATAAGTGTCATAGGAATATATAATTTGATTGATGATGCTCCAATGGCTAAGAAAGATAATTTTGAAATGACAGTAAAAGAAACCCTTGACGGTATTCCAAAGTCCCGTGCAATAATATTTGCAGGAGATTTTAATGGCAGAGTTGGAAGAGACAAGAACAACAATATTGTGGGTCAACATGGCGAGGAAACTCGCAACGACAAGGGAAAAACTTATTAATATTTGTAAATAGTATGAAATGAAAATTAATAACACTTTCTCCAAAATAAAGATATTCATAAGTACAACTAGTACAAACATACAAAAAAACTAAAATCTATAATAGACCTCTGTGTAACTAAGCAGAAAACTTCACGCAAAGTACAAGATGTTAGAGTGAAACGGGGAGCCCAATGTAGCGATCATTGTTTGGTAATTGCTAAAATATTCATACCATTTACATTGAATAGCACAGATAAAGAATATAAAGAGGAATTTGTCATGAAACCTACCAAATATAATTTAAGCAGTCTTTTCGATGAAAGTACAGTATATCTCTACAGAAAAAGGCTTGAAACTAAACTATTGGTTAAACACAATCCAATAGAAAAAGAATATGAACACATAAAATAATGTATCACCAAGCCGCAGAGGAGGCTTTCGGTACTTGCAAATTAAAACCGAAACAGTATTGGTGGGACATAAGTCTGGAAGAAAAGATTAAGAGGAAAAGAGAACTGTATTTAAAACGGCTTAGTGACAAAAGAACTGAAACTAATTTACAGTACAAAGCAATAAGTAGAGAAGTAAAACAAGAAGTATTATCAAGGAAGAATAAATTATGGCTGGATAAATGCGATTATATAGAACAATTCATAGGTGGTGCACGGAGCTCAGAAGCCTGGAAAGTAATTAAATCTATTAAGTCGAATGAAAAAAACAACATCGCATTATCAAACATTAGAATCAATAAATGGAAGGAATATTTCGGAAGACTGCTTCTGGAAAACAGAAACTTCCAATCACACAAGGAAGTGAAATTTGAGCAAAGGGTAGATCTGACAATTGAAGATTTAGAAAAAGCACTTAATACCATGAAATCCAATAAGACACCTGGTCCGGGAGATACATCGGCAGAATTACTGAAATATGGTCCCTATAAACTGCACCAAATGCTCAAACATGTTTTCAAGGTGCATGAATGGAGAGAATCCGCCTCAGGAGTGGCGAACGTCTTGCCTAACACCAATCCATAAGAAAGGATCTAGAGACAATGAAACAAACTACAGAGGAATAGCAGTTATTGGATCTATAGGTAGACTGTATAGCAAAATAATACGAAATAAAATAGAAGAAGAGATAAAATGAAAAATAGGAAAGGAACAATGTGGTTTAACTGACGGCAGGTCGGTCATAGACAATATATTTACATTAAAACATCTTATAGAAAAGAGAACAAGGAGAGGTAGGGAAGTTCATCTGGGTTTCATTCATCTTCAGAAGGCGTATGACAATGTACCGGTTCTAGAGTATGGGAAGAAATGGATGGACTTCAAATCAGTGAAAACTTCATTGGATCCACACAAAATCTATATAAGAATAATACCTCTCAGATTAAGATCTACAGCAGGCTCGCGGATCCATTCCCAGTCTTCGTCTTCGGTCAGGGTCTTCGTCAGGGTTGCTGTCTTTACCCAACACTGTTTAAAATATATCTGCATCAAATTTTACAGCAGTGGGAGAAACAATGCAGAGTAATGGGAATGACGATCGGACATGATAAATTGTTTACATTATATTTTGCCGATGACCAGGTAGTAATTGCAGAAGATGCGGACGATTTGAGTTTCATGATCCGTAAACTCCATGAACACTTTTTAAAAGCAGGACTTAATATTAATATGGACAAATCTGAATTCCTGACACTTGGTAACAATGAGATAGAAGAGCTTCTTGTGGAAAATGGAGGAAAAATGAAAGGGGTAAACAATAACTTGGTGTACTTTTTAACAATAAGGGAAATAGCCAAGACGAAATTGAGAGACGAATAAGCTTGGGGAGAAACGTGACTCGAAGTATAAACTCTCTTCTGGAACAAAACCATCACTAACACTACTAAAAGACGTCTTTACTCCTCGCTAGTTAAGAGTGTTGCAACATACGGTTCAGACGTTTGGGAGATTGATAAAAGAACAAAATGGAAACTGCTAGCTCTTGAAATGGACTTCTAGTGTAGAAGTTGCTGTTATTGCAGACGTGACAGAATCAGGAACGACAACATAAGAAAGAAAATGGATGCAAAGAAATCTATCCTTGACGAAATAGAGAAAAAACAAATCGTCTGGTACGGTCATGTTATGCGAATGACAGACGAAAGATGGCCAAAACGAGTCCTGAAATGGGTGCCGACAGAAAAACAGAAGAGAGGAAGACCCAGACGTGCATGGCAGCAGGGAGTGCAAGAGACTATGACGGCAAGAGAAATGCAAGATGATCTATGGTCCAATACAGAGGCATGGAGACTGAGAGCGGAGAAACGGCGACAGCTGTAGAGCAACTCCGTACTCTCTCTCTCTCTCTCTCTCTCTCTCTCTCTCTCTATATATATATATATATATATATATATATATATATATATATATATATATATATATATATTCTAACCTCCTTACCTATCGTACACACTTGTACCTTCTTCAGCACACTCAGCATGCACTGTAAGCAAGTCGTTAAGATATTATGCTCGTGAAGCGAGCTTAGAATCTCAGGAAGCAGGATCTTTGGGGTACGAGAAAGGTCTGAACCCTTGACACAATAAAAGTCACACAAATCACACATAAACGAGCATATAATTCACTCAAAATTCTGTGGCATGAATTGATAACAACGAAAAACAAATCAAACATAAAATTACACTTCCAAAAATGATCGAATAAACACAAATAAGCAACTTTCACAGCCTATTCAACAAATGAACACTTAATTTTGTTCAGAACTAATTTTCTGAAGTAATTTCTCTGACCAGTACTGGGAATTCCCTTTGAAAATTCACTACGTCTAAATTTAAATTATTCTAATTACAATTGCATGTGAAACTAAACCTAATTTACAATCTCTTGCCTTTTCAAAATTTTACATACAATAATTAACCTGTGGGCAAGCGCACTACTCTCAATTTATCTTTACATTATAAGTGCTGGTAACAGAATAATGACTGCTACAATAGAATGGTTAAAGGCAAGCAATTACGCATTAAATCTCCCACTCCCAAGCTACAAATTGTTAACATCCGTGTCCTCAATTTTTAACACTTCTGAAACTGTTCTTTCCCTGCCGACGTGAACTTGACCTAATTTCGTAGATCTACAGGTTACCTCGAAACTGTCCGTCTTTCAACCTTGAAACAGCGTGCTGCGTTCCGCACCGCGTTGCTCGATTCCGAAGTTCTGGGTTGCCTTCGATGTCCTCTTGCGTCCTCTCCTCGGTCGTCGTCTTCTCCCGGTCGACCCGCGTATTCTTCCGTTTCCACTAATCGGTTTCTTCTCCTCCCACGGCTGCTACCGCCTTCGATTACGCCCAATTTGCAGAAAATGTCCCTTGCACTTCCCTAACTGCCAGTGCAAGTACTTCGCTCGTTCCTAACTTTTATTCTGTTAATCAAGAACTTTCAGAGCTTTCCTGAGAACGGGCACACTTTTACTTCCCGCATTAGTTAATAGAAGAATATTTCTCTAATTCCTGACTACTGCACGGATGACTAGCTAGACGTTTCTCAACGCCGTACACTCCTATTCTAAACAGTCGTTGCGGCAATTTCTAACTAATCTAACGCTCTGATAAAATCTGCACACTTGCCAAGCGGTGCCTTACATGAAGAACTGCTGACCCGACGCGTGCTAGCAGAAGAGATGGCGACAAAAGAGAGCTCTCGCTTCCGCGTTTGCGTATTTATTGGCGCAGGCTGGGGAAATTCGGCGTGGTGGGGATTATTTCTCCTACTTGTGCCTTCCACCAGCAAAAACGTGGCTTGATAGTTCGCGGCGACTAGTACGAGCAACGGATACCAGGCTGCGCGTTTTGATACTCTGGTTTTCGGCCGCTCTTCTCGCTGCCTGCGAACGTTTATGGCGACGAAACGGTGGTGTAATGGGGTTGTATAATCCCATTTCGCCACAATATATATATATATATATATATATATATATATATATATATATATATATATATTGAAACGCGGAGCGTTTCTATATGCAAATTGTATTTAACATTGAGCATAATCACTGCAACTCATTTTGAACTGCGCGGCATAAGCGGCAGGAGTGAACGACCGGAGACGGGAGGGGACTGTCCGCCGCCGCCGCGAGCACATCGTGGGAACGAGAATTCGGCCGTTACGAGCCGAGCGTCAGTTAGAGAGTTGGGCGGTTGAAGAGAAGTCGGTTGGCTGCGAGCGGGGTAAGACATTGCCGCTGCGCAGGAAATGAAACAGTGCAAGATTATAGTAAAGTTGATCATAAGCCGATAAACTGAAACTTGTGAAAGGTTGGTTGTAGAAAACTATTGTTCGTGTATATGCCATCAAGCACAGTGAAAGGAATAATAAAACTGTGTGTAGTGTAATCGATGCCGGTGCGAGTAGTGACCACGTGCGCCACAGTTACGATAGGAAAGTGAATAGTAATCAAGAAACGGTGCGGAAACGTAATTCGAGCACTCCGCTGGAACGATATGGACGTCACCAAGATGCCGTGTGTGCGTGAGTGAACTGCACGCGGAAACACCAAGGGCTGGAGCCGAGGAACTCTCGTCGCCGCCATCGCAGGCCGACGAGGCACGTGCTTGCAACATCAACCGCCCGGGGGGCGCCAGGCGACGGTGAAGGCCGCCGGCCGCTGTCGCCGTAGACGAGCAGCGACTACAAAGAGGTATTCATAGGGGCCCCACATATGATAAAATCAGATGGTGAATAGATCCTTGGTACCAGGGCAGAGATCATTTGTGTATTTGATCAGGTGTATATTACATTAGTTCATGAATAAATTGTATTTGTGCTGATTCAAACTGATTACCTTGATTATCCAATGCATTATCGATTCCTTCAGGAGACCCATTCACGAGCAAGACACCCGTCCTTTTAGAATCTTTAATTTGCAGTGGAAAGTACCGACAATCAGGTACGTCACAATATATATATATATATATATATATATATATATATATATATATATATATATATATATATATATTAGGGTGTCCGTTATTTACCAAAGTTCTTGTAATCAAAATTGCCCCCCGGATTCTGAATCTGTTAGCTAAAAAAGGAAAATTCCAAAGGGAAACCCATTTTTTGTTGAAATTTCACGTGCCGCCGGACATTCCAAATTTCCCATGTTATTTAAATGGGATTTTATTGGTTTTTGCAATTTTTTTTGCTAGTTCAAACCATTACAATGAAGGTTTTTGGTATTGTATATTGTTTTGTAGACACAGATGTACATTACACAATTTTTCCAAATCATAACATTAGGTTTACACCATTCATCTGATCATTTTTTGATACCGGTTATTAATAAAAAATGTATTATTTTTAATTTTTCATTAATTCCTCTGTATCAATTTAGATCATTCCGACTGAGATTTATTGTATTGTATATCACTGCATAGACGTAAATATACATTGAAAATCCGATTTCAGTCATAATTTGTGTGGTATAGTGTAATTTTTATCGCTTATTAATACTATACTTACTTTAATAAATATTATTTATTAATTTTTTTAGTAAACTTTTTTACACGTATTTGATTGGATGCACTAAAATCATGTACGCCATATTGCAGTTAAATTGCTTGAAACGAATGGAATGCTTAAGTAATAAGTCATTAAATTATAAATTAAATATATATAAAAACATTAATTTTATTTAATATAAGATTTACATTAAAAACACGTTGTATTGTATTGTATAAAATTAGATACTGCTTATAACCAAAAGTTCATATTTTTATATATCGGATTCATTATAAAACAGTTTTTCAGGCATCAGTCATTCTCTTTGTAAGAGTTTTTTTCGTCGAATCGGGATATTGTTTTCTGTAATCTTCCACAACACGTAACAGATATTGCTTTTGACTTTCGTCTTTGGTCAGCACATTAATGTAATCTTGTGTCAAGTGGACAATTCGTTCTGCGCAGTCATTTACGACGTGTAATTTTACAAAAACGCTTAAAGCTTTTAAATAATCTTCATTTTCTGACCAAGTTTCAATATCTTGTTTAAGAAACTCCTTGCTGATATCAAACCTATCAAATAAATGAAGGGACTGGCTGTTAACAAAGTAGTCAAAGTCCTTGTTTTTCAAATCTTGCAAGTTGTCTTTAGAATTGATAAAAAACTTTTTTTGTATATTAGCAATTTCATATTCGGTGCCAGAGTTCATTGCATTAATTATTTCGCGTTTCGTATGACTTGGAATATCATCATCGAAAAGTGAAAGAACACTTAACTCTGGTCCTAAATACCATAAATGGTTTTTGATTTTGTTTAAAGCACAACTTGCAATATTTGAATCAATGTTTTCATACTCGAGGAGATTTTTTACAAATTCAAGGTCAGTTTTTGGTGCCTTAACTGCGAGAGGTGCTGTGATCCAGGGTTTCGCATACTTAAAAACTACAAACAAGCAAACATCAAAAAGTCCATTCTTTTCATTTGGTTTCAAACGAAATTCATCTCTAAACAAGTAGATTTTCAATGTATATATGGCCTTAGCCATCCAGCGGGCATGATGATAAGCTCCTGGCTTACGAAACTTTACTACTGAGTTACCTCCAAGGAAAACATCACAAAGTTCTAACATCTCCTTGTAATCATCACGAATGAATGATTTTTTTAATGTTTGCTGAAGAAAGCTTTTAATTTCTGGTACTTTGCCTGCTAACGTTTGATGAATATCTTTATCTTCCAATCCACTTTTAAATTTAGTTTTATCAATGTTTGGCCAAGCGTTAGAAAACCGTTTGAACAATGGAACATCTGGTCCACTGGTCCCGGGAATTTTCACTTCAAAGCAAGATTTTAAAACAATTTCATAGATATGATGTCGACATGGCAAGTAAAGTAAATCACGATCTAGAAGTTGCTCTAGCAAGGGGGCAGCACCATTTCGAGGACCCAAGTTCGAATACGTCGTGTCGCAACATAAACCTTTGATCGAATCATTTAAACCCCATTTATAAAGAGCATCATAAACAGCAGTTGCCTGCGTTACACCTTTGCCATCATCCAAAGCAGGTACGTCCAATATTTTTTCAGTTTGACCATTAGTTATAACAATTGGTAATCTATCAACTTGTGTGCCACTTGCATTATCCGGCATTACTTTCCCATCCCAATGAATTATGCCAGAAGTTATTTCGGAATTTTGAAATAATTGTTTAGCTTTCTCAGCTCTTTCCTCACGAATCCGATTTCGCCAATCATTAAAAGAAGTTTTGTTCATAATTATGTTGTCAGTATCAACGTCTAACGCCTCTGCTACCGCAGCGATAATGTGCACTGACTTCCGATAAGAGAGCTTACAAGTATCAAAAGCAGCAACAACTTTTTCTGTCATCACATTTATCGTGCCGCGAACATTATTTGTTTCGTAGTAACGACCAGCTGGTTTATAATTAGAGCCAACACTACGTTGTGATACTTGTTGCTCGGAACCCTGGGAATCACTGCTCATTTCTTGACTGAGGGTTCGGTTCAGTTGCTCTGGAAAAATTGATTTATAAATTTGCTAAATTCGAGTGTTTTTTTTTGTATAAGAAATTAATAAAAAATTACCAGATAATTGATCAACTGTTTCATTCTCTGTATCTAGAGAAGGAATATTTTTGGCTCCTTCATTGCTAGTAGCAATTTGTTTGGGAAGTGGGACGTTTTGATCTGCCTTTACTAACTCTGATACTTCATCATCTGTTTTAAAAACAAATAGTGAAAAAATTTTTCGTCCGAAATAGATTGGACTGTATTATTCTTTTTTAAAATGTAATATAATATCGGCATATTAAATTATAATATTAAATTATAATTATTAATTATGTTTCATTTAAATTTTATTGTAGCATAAGATAAAATATATTTTACCTGGAATTGTTTCAGGTGTCAATCCTGGAATTACTTGATGCCTGTGAATAGATCGTTGATCCATTAGATATTGTTTTAACTCTTCTGTCACGGTTTCTAGAACATTACTCGTTGCAATATCGAAAATCACTTCCAAATTCTGTTGAAATAAATTTTCACGTTCTTTGTGACCGGGTTTGTTCAAATCTTTTTGTAAACTGCGGTATTCATTGTGTAATTTAAACATCTTTCTAAGGCATCGGTATTGTCCTTGTATGGGAATTTGTGCTTTTTGCCAATAAAATTTTACTTCCTTGTTTACCTTTTTTATACTTTTTGATAAACTCATGTTTAATCGTCGAGTGTTATAAAAAATTGATTTGAGAACTTGTGCATTGGTTGGAAGTTTATTGCCAGTTATATGAGGTTCAATATAGCCAATCAAATACGCGCGCTCTCTCAGATGATAGCGCGAAGAAGCCATTGTGATAATCTGTTTCTGAAAAATATTACGCTATTGAAATATCTAAAAAAATAGTATGACAAAGTTAGAGATTTATAATCTCTATGTAAACAAAAACAGTAAAAAATACTACAAAAGTAAAATTAAATTCGGAAAATCTTAAATTCTGAAAAGTAATAATTGTCTAAGCAACATAATAATATTAAAATTCTAGTAGTTAATCATATAATTACTGATACAAAATTTCTAAAGGATCGAAAAAGTAACTAATAATTTAATTAATTAATTAATTACATAATTATTAATATTGTAAAATATAATTCAGTTTGATCGACTGAGAAAATAATGTATACGAACCTTTTTACTTTGATTGTTGCCTTTATTCTTTTGTTTATGTAAGCCGCAGACACTCAGCTGTTCCTCGTGTTTAACAAAGACTGAGCGTGCGGCTAATTCTCGGAGATGGGTTCTCGGAAACGAAAACTCGCGCGCTTGGCTGGCGGTCTTGAATGTATAAAACGCCACAGTCCGGTAGTGGCGACAGAGCTAGTCTGAAACTCCCTAGATACTAGTAATTTGTGTTTTGTTAATAAACAGAGAAATAAATTAATTATAGATTAGAAACTCAGTATTAATAAGTGATCAAAATTTTAGTATACCACTCTATATATTTTGATCCGAATTTATTTTTTATTGCGAATTTATGTCTATCCTATAATAGCATACAATACAAAAACCTCATTTCAAACGATCTGGAATGGTACAAAAGAAATTAATAAAAAAGAACGTTTTTCATTCAAAACCACTATAAATAAGCGGACAAAATTATGCGGTCAAAATTACTATATCAATCAAATTATGACTGAAATCGGATTTTCAATGTATATTTACGTCTATGCAGTGATATACAATACAATAAATCTCAGTCGGAATGATCTAAATTGATACAGAGGAATTAATGAAAAATTAAAAATAATACATTTTTTATTAATAACCGGTATCAAAAAATGATCAGATGAATGGTGTAAACCTAATGTTATGATTTGGAAAAATTGTGTAATGTACATCTGTGTCTACAAAACAATATACAATACCAAAAACCTTCATTGTAATGGTTTGAACTAGCAAAAAAAAATTGCAAAAACCAATAAAATCCCATTTAAATAACATGGGAAATTTGGAATGTCCGGCGGCACGTGAAATTTCAACAAAAAATGGGTTTCCCTTTGGAATTTTCCTTTTTTTAGCTAACAGATTCAGAATCCGGGGGGCAATTTTGATTACAAGAACTTTGGTAAATAACGGACACCCTAATATATATATATATATATATATATATATATATATATATATATATATATATATATATATAAAGCCAACGGGAGTCTCGGGATAGATTTATCTCAACCCGACAAACCTTTTCATACAAAGCCCTGAAAATATTGTGCAGCGATAAAAGCGGCCTGACGAAGGCGGCGATATGAGCGGCCTACGTTAGTCATTAGCGATGAAGTAAGGATAGATCACTACAAAAACCTGTTGTATGATGAATCTCCGGAAGAAGTACCATCCCCTATTAGTACACATGATTTCAACAACATCTCAATGGAGGAGGTAACAGAAGCCATTAATGCGTTAAAAAAAATTGAAAGCAACAGGTTTAGATAAAATAAAAGCTTAGTGTTGGATATACGACGGAATCCTTCTACAGCTGAGATTGCTACATTTGATTAACATTTGCTGGAAACAGGGAAAATACCATAAAACTGGTTGAAGTCGAAGGTAATCCCATTATTAAGTAACGGAGAAATCTGTGAGAATTATATAGGCATCAGCTTATTGGATAGTCCGTATGAGATATATGTTAGAACACTTAATCAAAGACTGAAAATAATTTATGATTGCTTAATAGACAAAGATAAGTCGGCATTTAGAAATGGTCGCGGCACGATTGATGCCATATTTAGTATGAAACATCGTAGAAAAACGGCGTGAGTTTAACTTGGAAACTCAGATTGCATTTATTGATTTTGAAAAAGCTTTCGACAGCGTAAATAGGGCGAAGTTGTGGAGCTTACTTATTAAAAAGAGGTTTACTTTCCATTTTTTAATGGTATCATAAGTCTGTACCAAGACATGACAGTTGTTATTGATACCAGTCAAAGGCAGATGGTGGTAATGATGTAGCACACTGGAGACATGTTACAAAGAATGATGTATATATTGCAAAATATATGAGAAGATTATAACCTTAAAATATCTACTAATAAAACTAAAGTGATGGCTTTTCTTGGAAAATATCCTGCCAGATCAAAAATAGTATTGTAGGGGAAGACTCTATAGCAAGTGTCCAGTTTTAATTACTTGGTATGTGAAGTATCTTTTGTATTTGACGGCGATGCCACAAACAAATTAAACAGGTTTAAACATATTTGTGGAACAATTCTTAGATTAGTTTTAAAATGGTTGTCACGATATAATTTTATTTACTTTTTGTTCAGTCCCTTATTTTGAATTATGGACAACCACAATGATAAGTGCCAAAGTTGTATTTTAGTAATTTTGTTTAAATCATTTTGGCTTCATGAATTATAATTAAATGTATGATTCATGATTTAAAATTAAATTTTCAGTTGTACCTGGGAGACAAAACAGTCCCCGAAACGTCGTAACGCAAGTGAATAAAATTATTATGTGAACTTATCATTGTGGTTGTCCACAATTTAAAATAAGGGACTAAACAACAAGTAAACAATTCTGAGAACCCTGAAACCTAAAACAAGAAAGGAAACCAGACTTAAGTTCTATAAGACGATGGCAGTACCAGTAGTGTTATATGGAAGCGCGACCTGAACCCTTCGAAAAGAGAAACAAGTAGAGCGAGAGCCGCAGAAATTAGATTTCTAAATGGTGTACTCAAGATGACAAAATTAGGAGTGAACAAATACGTAAAGAGTTGGAGATATTTAGTCTCGATAAAAAGATCAATGACAACAAAATGAACTGGAGCTGTCATCTGGAGAGAATGATCAGAAGCCGAATTCCTCGAGTGGCAAGGGACTACAAACCAGCTGGCCGTATGGGTCGTCCGAGCAGAAGGTTTCTGGAACAAGCAGCCCTGCCTAATCCATGAAATGAAAGAGAAGTTTCTTAGTTTTGAGCAAATTATTTTTTTCGAAGCGAGTGTCAACTGTCAAGTCCATCTTCAGATGCATTTTTTCTGGATTGAAAATCTTCAACACATTTGGCATGCCAAATATCACAAATCATAAAGCGCAAACGATAATGATATAATTCTTCTTGCAGCTTGCAACCCGTGATTTACTCTAGAGAATGATCTAGAAAAGTTTATGTGTCACTAAATGTTGGAGTTGAATGAACTGAAATGTCCCGAACATACTTTTAAACAATTATTTTTATCAGATAAATCCTGACTCTGATTTTTTTCTTTTTTTCTTTTTCTTTCTTTCTTTTCTTTCTTTCTTTCTTTCTTTTCCTTTCTTTCTTTCTTTCATTTTCTTTCTTTCTTGCTTTTTCCCCCCAGATGGACTGCTCTTGAGGATATCCGCCTCTCGCGCAATCGGGGGCGCCGCGGCCTGCGTTGCGGGTTGCATCTGTTGTGATTTCAGGTGCGCCAGCAGCAGGGCGGTCGGTTGCTGTTTCCAGGAGAATCCGTGCTGACTTGCGCGAAGATCGCTATATGTTGGCGGCCGCAAGGATTTTTATCAAAGACCTTGTTGGTCCAGCGCTTGGAGGGGGTGATACCATGATGATATCCCGTTAACGTAACGGGTCGATCGCTGATCTTTACCAAAGACCCCTAAGTGGGGGCGTATTTGCAATATTTTTGGATGTGAAAAGTCGAACGTTATAGCGCATACACAACAATATTCGAATGACGATTTGACGGAGTCCGATACGCGGAGAGGAGCAGTCAGAGGCTCGGGCGCCTGTCAGGTAAATATGAGCATCCCCAGCGGCCGGCAGTCTCGTCCTAGTCTGGTCTGTAAAATATGTGCATCGCGATGAACAGCAGGGTAGTGGTCAGGGCAGCGGACAATGTATCAGTGCAGAGCAAGTGAGCCTTGTGAAAATAAATAATCAAGCGAGAGTAAACTAAAGAACTGAGATATACAGAAAAATGTGTATGAATCAGTGATAACGTGAGTGCGTAAAGATAATGCGTAAAACAAAAAATAAATAGTGATGCTACTGAATGGGACAGATTTTTTCGTAATAGTTAGTTTTCTAATTTATTTGGTCTAGGTTAAGTTTTTGGTTTTGTCCCACCCTCTTCCCAGTTGCCACTTATCTACGCCGAATCTATAGTTTTCAATTTTTTGGTCTCCAAACGTAGGAAATGAAACATGACCTTAAGAATATTATTAAAGAGTAAACCTTCGGCCCATATGGACATTTTGAGACCATATGTTTGTGTGAAAATGTCGTTTGAGCATTTCTGAAAATGCCCGTCTTTATGCGCATTTCCACCCAAAGCTTTTGAGATTTTGAGAACCTTCATAAAACATATTTTAAGTAATTGTACTCAGAAATACAACCAGCAGTTACATTACCTGCAATTTGTATACAATAGGATATAAATATGGTAATATAAATATCAGCAGCATGAGAGAAATATGAAAAAAGATAGTTTGTATAATTTCTAAAAAAGAGGAATATACGTCATGTTATTCAGTATATACAGCACTATTCGTTCACAAAATTGAAAGAAAAAACGGAACCATTTTTAGAAAATGGCTTTTGAACGTTTCTGAAAATGCGGACATTTGAGCTGATTTTCAAAAATTCTTTAGAGTTTTCGAGAAAGTTTTGTAAGACATTGTTTGAAGCTCATGTACTCATAAATGCAGCAGAGGGTACAAATTGTCGATCATGTTAATATTAACTACATGAGAGACAAGACAAAAATATTACATTTCTGTAATATTAAAAAAACAAAAGAATAGAGTAAAATGACGTTTATGTTATGTTTTACATTACATTTAACATTGTCGCTACCAAAAGCTCAAAGAAGAAATTGTAGCGGTTTTTCAGAAAGTGTTTTTTATATTTTCTAATATAGCACAAATTTCACGCAATATTGCCCTCACACTACCAATTTTTTTTAAAAAAAAATGTTCGTTTCATCGAAAAACTAATTATGGTGATCAAACGTTATTTGGAGAAAAATTATATCTTTCATTTTGTAGATGCAGGAAGCCGACAAAAAAATCAAATTTGGCAATTAAGTTATAAGTTTTAATTTAGAAAACGATCGATTGGCGGCATATACCGTAAGAGGAGGAGTCTAAATGAATTGCTTAACTTTACTGATTTAGAAACAGGGTAACATAAGCTATCGAAGCTGAAAAAATCGTTCTTCTGGAAGATGTAGTTTTTAATCTTATTGTATCACCTAGCACAAAATATTCGAGACAGTGTCGAGTAATTAATATTTCTTAGAATTGCAGATCCTTCAGATTAAAAATATGCCCCCTTTTACCTGGGCCCGCCCGAATTGCGGGACTTGCGAGCCCGAACGTTACGCCAGTACGTACGTATACGAGAAAGTAAAAAAACCTTAAAAATGAACGTTATACGAAATCTTGGAATAATCTCTATGAATTTTATTAAAAATACAGTCTGCATGTTGCGTACAGATTCAAGTTCCACTCGTTCAAAGAAATGAAATCGATTTTTCTCAATTAACGCGACTGGTAATGTGAAGCACTCATACTCCAGGAGATGAGAGTTTGTTATTGACCATTCTGCGGCGTCTCCACGTGTCCTTGGCGACGGCGTACACTGGGCCAATCAGGTGTCGTTACGTTAACATCCGCCGACCAGCGTTGCCGACGAATTGTATACGTTGCCACGTGCCCGGCCAAAGCCGCGATATATTGTAAACGATGAGCGGGATTTCCTACGGAGGTCGTGGTGCCACGTCGTCGAAGTGCCGTAAAATGCTGCCGCGAAGGCGGAAGATACCGCGCGCTTGTACATTAGGAAACAGCGCACCAAGTGCCCGGTAATAGACAGATACTAACTTAAGTTGGATAATACTTTAATTAATTTATTTATTTCTATGACAATGGTTCTATTAACGTGTTACTGATGCGATTAGTTTTACGGGCAGAGAGGGAGGGAGAGGAAGAGACAGGGAGACAGAGAGGGAGGGACAGCAGGTAAGGCGAGCCCTTTTCTGGGCCCATTCGCCCTTTTCTGGGCATCAGGGTACGGCTGGTCGTCCGTCGGGTCGTTCACACTGCACGTTACCATCCGCGTCGCCCGCTCTTCCGCTAGCTTACAAAATTTTGCATTCTCCTTCTCTTGCGCAGATTTACCACCGTGCCTATTTCGCGTATCGTCGTTTCTCGACCACATCAAAGGATTAGTTCGTGATTTTAAAATGTACTACAGAAATTATACACGAGATAATAAGAGTTAAATGCTAAGATCACAGATTTATGAAACCGTGGAATGCGGACAGGCGGTTCACTTTTAGCCGCATTAACTGTCAAACAGTAAAACCTCGTTCTAAATGGCAATTTTCTTTGAAAAATTTGGAGCGGTTTTTAAGAAAATGGCGCTAAAGCGCTACAGTAAATTCAAAATTTGAAGCACTTTTTCAAAGAAAATATTTGAGTTTCCAAAAAACTTAATTTGAAGTTATTTTAAGCCCCTTATCTTACAAAAACAATGAAGTTTGCAAATTCTGGAAATGTGCATATTAAGGGTATGAGAGTTGTTTAAAAAAATTACATTTGTTATTTTTGAAAAAGCTTAAGTACCCCAATATTGACTTTGTCATATTAAAAAGTGCAATTAGCACTATCCTTTCAAAAAGTTTGAAGAAAACATTTGAGGTCGTATTTGAGAAAATCAAGTTTCAGCGTTTCTGAAATGACGAAATTTTGAGGTAGTTTTGACAGAAAACGATTGAGTTTTCGAGAATCTGAATGTAAGATTATTTAAAGCACATATACTCATAAATATAATAATGTGTACAAAGTGACGACGTGAGAGACAAGTCAAAACATATTTTGTAATTTTTGAAAAAAAACAACAAAAGAATAGAGTAACATGCTGTTTATGTCATCTCATAGAGTACATTTAGCACTATATTTTCCAAAAGTTTGCAGTGCTTGGACAGTGGTAGGTGCATCGGACTGGACGATAGTGCAGAAGAAGTAAACAGTGAAAGTAAATAATCAAGATAAGTAAGTTGTGTGTAAGAAAATAACAAAGTGAAGAACACAAGGACTGTGAAACCTATCTGTACATAATCAAGTATGTTTAGTGTATCATTAAGAAATAATATAAACTTTTTTGTTAAAATATTACCTGTTTTAATTCACCACAAGAAACGTTACAGTATAATACAAATCGCGGGTAATATTGGGATTTCGTTTAAGATTGTAAAATTGCGTATTATTATTCTCATGTTACCACATAACTAACGGTGCAGCAAACTAGTGGAACGGGAAAGGTCTTAAGGAATCACTACGCTCTTTCTTGCGTGCCTATTAGATGTCATTCGTATATTATCATGTGGTTTAATTTCTTTAAATCATCATATTTTATATTTTAAAGTATTGGTTATTTACGTCGGTAAACGCACACTTAGCTCCTTAGCAACTAATCATTTAAACAATGCATTAAGAGCGCGTCCATCGCAAAGGATATGCTCGAGAGTATTAAAAATATTTTAGCAGACTCTCTGGTTGAGATTTTTCAAATGATCGTAGATCTTCAGAAAAAATATGTCCGACTTGTCCCTCTTTCCATTTTTGTCCCATTTCGTCCCTTTTGTCATTTTCCATTTACCCATTGGCTCATTTTGTCTCCTTGTCCAATTTTGTCCCCTTGTCCCATTTTGTCCTTGTTACATTTTGCCCCCTACTGCCATTTTGTTCCCTTGATTCATTTTACCCCACAGTCCCATATTGTCCCTTTGATTCATATTGTCCCCCTTTTCTACTTTGTCCCCTTGTACTATTTGGTTCTCTTGTCCCTTTGTGACTACTGCCTAATTTGAATCTCTTTCCCCATTTTGTCCCTTTCTTCCCCTTTACCAATTTTGTCTCCATTGTCCCATTTTGTCTCCATTCCCTCTTGGTCCTCCTTTCCCCGCTTTGTCCCACTTGTTCCCCTTTGTCCTTTTGTCAACATTGTATGTAACACGTCCTCTAATAGTCTTCAAGGACATCTTACAAAAATAATTTTAAAAATATTTGCTTAAACTGTTATTTACATAAGTGAAAAAATAAATGGATCTTAATATTTATTTCTGCTTAAGCAATATTGCAATTTCTTTTCTATAGGGACCAAAAGGACGACACGACGGAAAAGCCGGAATGTGTGAAGCAAGACCAGCTTAAACTCAAGCAATGCATTTGAAAGAACACGGCGTGTATTCGAGAAGCATTTGAACGTCGCTTTGACGTATCCTATCTCAACGCGCGTTGTCAGAATGTAAATGATAGCAGAGCGATCTCAGTAAATAACTACTGATTCGCATTGCGCAACACTCACCGTTCTGGGTACTTGTATTGACTTGGAATTTACCAGCTTGTCCACCACCTTTCAAAACTTTTCCATACAATTTTAAGTGCTATGAAACATTCAAGTTGCGTTTCAGGCAATTAGTGTTGAGACCGTTCGTGCCCTCGCTGCCCGTCGGAGCGCGGAAATGGCCGCGTGCCGCCGGCCCCGCGGCCGCTACTCGTGCGTCCATAATTTAGGCTTCGGCTATTCGCCTACATCCTCGCGAAAAATCAAATGGTAATATTCGATAATGTGAGGATTGTAAAGCTACAATCAATACTCAATTGCATATTGAAAAGTACCTCATTCCTAATCCAGAAGACCTATTCCTAAAATTGGCAAGAGAGAAGTATTTTTCGAAAATCGACCAAAAAGAAGCGTATCTGCAGCTCCCTCTAGATAAGGAGTCAAGAAAGTACCTTACTGTTTATACTCCTATTGATCTGTATTGTAGTAACAACGGCTGCTATTTGGAAAGGCGTCGGTAGCCGCCATCTTCCAGGGACATATCGACCAGATAATCATGCAAATTTAGGGGTGTATAAGCTATGGAATGAAGAATAGAGTTAAAAGTGACATCTGAGGAAGGTTAGTATTACGGAAATTGCAAAATTATATTAATTTGTAGAACGACAAAGTGGGTATTGTTTTGGCTCCACTACCCGATAGTTAATTTTGTATTTGTGATAGAACCCTTTTTCTACCATAATGCATGGTACTATTGTACTTGTATACACGATTATTTGAAGCAATCTTGCCAATTATAAACCAACGTTTCCCTTCCTCTGACGATACCTTCATCTTATGATATTCCTACATTCTAAAATTGTATGTCTCAATAAAAAGAGTCGTGTTAAAATAAAAAGTACTCGAAACCATCCATTACTTAGCAGCAATATATAAATTTCTAGTGTAGAAAGTAATCCAATATTACCTGCTGCAATGAAATTGAGGAGGTATCGCATTTTTACTTTATCGTAAAATAAACAGTTGCCTACACCTCCGCAGCTTGTTTTCCAAATACGGCATGTACTATCTGTAACAAAAAGGATAGGTGATATATTGAAAGTGCTGGAGAAACTGTTCGAGCATGCAAGCTAATATTAAACTAATACATACTAAATTAACACTAAATTATAATTATTTCGACGCGCACATCTATGCAGTCAGGTTTCAGTACAAATCATTTCTGTAAAGCGTTTCAAAACAGTAGTAGCTAGCTTGTTTATGTAGCAAACATCCTCACACAAAAATCATGGTTTTTGGAACTGCAGCCTCGCTTTGAGTTCCCAGAACCAACGGCTCCTCAGGCAAGGCAGTGTCTGGCAACGCTTACGCCACATTACGCAACACTGTCACCTCAATATTTTAAACCTAAAATAGCATTGTAGTTTCCACAGCAAAAATGAAAAATAACTCTATAGTTAATTTAATAGTCAATAACAATAAATTTAGTTCTAAAGTTGTAATGTAATGTAACAACCAATTCCATTCGCTGGAAACAGACAAGCGCCCGAAGCCAGCGACCGCCGCCTCCAAAAACTGAAATCTCTCACCGACCATACACCGTCCTCCGTCCTCAACTCCAAACACTTCATCGAACTCATCCGCTCCATCAGGCCCTGACGATCTTGGTCAGTTTCGACGTTACCTCTCCTTACCATGGTCACGGTTAGTGACGCCATTAAGATCGTGGAAGACAACCTCTTACTACATCAGTTTCCGAGGGCCGTAGGCAGTGGGCCGAACTCACTGAGATCTGCCTAACGACAACCTAACGACTATTTTTCCAATACAGGCAAAATTATTATGCACAGTCAGAAGGCACCGCTATGGGCTCTCCGCATTCTGTTGTCGCAAATTTGTTAGAAAGCGCGCCCAAGACCTTGGAAAACGCGCCCTTAAAATCGTCGCCATGACTGCGCTACGTTGACGATACATTCGTCATCTGGCCCCATGGCACCGAGTCCTTTGAAACCTTCCTCGCGCACTTCAATAACATCCAGCCGCACATTAAATTTGTCATGGAAACAGAACGAAACGGGCAACTCACTTTCCTGGGCGTCCAAGTAACCAGGCGCCATGATGGCACACTCGGTGATTCTGTTCACCGCAAACCCACCCACACTAATCGCTACGTAAACGCCGACTCGTATCACCACCCCGAAACGAAACGTCGTGTTCTTTCCTCATCTACCGGGCCTCTCTCATATGCGACCACAATAGCCTTGAGGCTGAAATGGTGCAATTGAGAGAGACCTTTCTGGCTAATGGCTACAGCGGATCCGCTGTGCATCAAGCCCTATTCAGACTCCAGCTTACTACCTCGAGCGAACGGAACGAGCCTTCGAATTTGCCCCGCAAGACTGGTCGATTACCTCAGAGGAGTCACGGATAAGATTGGTAGATTGCTGCGCAGATCCGATATCCGCCCCGTGTTTCAATGTTCGCAACAAAATCGGATTGAGTCTCAGGTGTAGGATCGCCTGGACCCTCTTCAAGTCGACGGCACATACGAAATCCCATTGGTTGTGAACTTGTTTGTATCGGCCGAACCGGCCGTACGGTAGAAGAGCAGATGCGGGAACACATGCTACGTCATGCCGGCTACAACATATTCACATGTCGGCTCTGGCCCAACATGCCGCGGAAACGGGTCACCTCGTTAATTACCACGAGACCCGTACTATATCCACAGAAGATCGGTGATGGCCTCGTTTAATCAAAGAGGCCTTAGAAATCTCCAGGATACCCACAAACCTCAACAGAGAAGATGGGCTCCGCCTTGCAACACCTGGAGACTGGCCGTCGCTCCTCGCCAATCCCCCCCCCCCACGCGAACGGCCAATGCTTATTGAACCTTTTTTTGGCATTTCCTCCGGTCCCCGACCACGCAGATTCATCTTGTGGATGTCCAACCTGTTCAGTTTTCTATCCTCTTCCCCTTCCGCCCCACCTCCCTCCCTACATTTTATATGGTCTCCTGGTATCGTCCTTATCCCTTTTTCGCCAATGGTGGGCTACCTGCCCTTGTCCTACTGGTCGCCGATGCAGCCAATCGGCCCATGCACCCTCTCCTATACTAATGCGACGTGCAAGCCTCTCGGCAGCAGTATAGCTCTGAAGGCCACAACACGATGGCTGAATCGTCAACTCAATTGACTGAGACGCGGATCGTCACGAACTGCCAAGTATCCAATAAACTGTGAATATAAATTACATAATGATTAAACACGGCATATTTATGCTTACATTCAATCACATCATTTGTACTTCTTTAATTTAATGAAATATGCTTTCATACAGCATACGAGGTTTATCATTTAACTTTTTTGAAATAATTTACTGGTTTAATTACTTGTATTACGTGTAATGCCTCTATTTATTTCCAATTGATGGTGACAAGCACTCAATTAATCAGATTTCAGCTACATGTGAGTTGCACAAGCTTCTAATTATGCTGGTCCTTCGTTCAGGTAAGAATTTAGAGTTATGGAAGGATGAAGGGAAATAGTGTGCAAAAAGGTTACATCTGCCACTTTACAGTCTGCTTCTGCATATCACCTCCGCCGGAAACAAATAAAAAATTAATTGAAAAATGTTACTCACCCAAAATCACACCATAAATGGTTGGTGCCGGAAAAAAGACAAGGACACTCAGTGCAATTTGAGTTAAGGCAATGGAAAAAGATTTATCTTTTTCATCAACACATCTGCAACATAGAGGATTTATTACAAGAAAAAGAAAATTAAGCTTCTTTGTGCATGTACGTGTATTTCAATATTTAATACGTAATAAAACGTTTAATGTATTTAACTAAAATTAAATTAATACGTTAAATAGAACACAATTTCGTGGTACTCGTTGAGGAGAAATCTCCCTAATGCCACCTTTCAGTACCTCATAAATTATGAAAGTTTTCTGTCACTAAACACAAAGCATTTCCATAGAAAATGATAAATTTAAAATATTAACTTCAGGTCGAAATAAATACATAGGCCTGCAAAATTCATTTTCTCTCAAGCAAATGTTGGTGCACTTATTCGAAATTTGCAAATCATGTTTCACGTCATGTTTTATTAACAATGAGCACTTAACGTATTCTGTTATAAAGTTTCTCATTTTTAATCTGCTTGAAGCTCAGTTGCTTGTACGAGGGTTGCCTTTCATATTTCAGGATTAGAGAACAAAAACAAATATTAATCATCGAGCACTTTTGCCATTCTGATTGAGGTATCTCCAAAACCTGCATTCTGAATGCAGCAACCACTTTTTCAGGTGTCGAAAAACGTTGTGGTGCTCAAAAATGCAGTTGTTTGAGCCGATGTGTGAGAGCTCGCATTGTCGTGGGGAAGAGTGATCCGTCTTCGGCGGTTGGTTTTCCTGATCTCTTGGAAGACAGCTGGCAAACAAATCGTTGTGTACCACTCAGAATTGACTGTTCTGCGTTGCTGTGGTTGCGACATGTCCAGTGTTTCCGAAAAAACAAGCGACCATCTGTTTGGAAGTGCTTCGTGCGCGAACAACTTGTGTTGGATTTTGCTCATCTTGAAACACCCATACAGTCGACTGCTGTTTACTTTCGGGCTCATACGCGTAAATCAACGATTCATCACCTGTCACGATGTCATAGACGTGTTTCGAAACACCGCGATCGTATTTTTTGAGCATTTCTTTCGGCCAATCGACACGAGCCTTTTTTTTGAGCGATTGACAAAGTGTGTGGGATCCAACGCGAACAATTTTTTTTGATAGTCAAATGCTCATGCAATATTGAATGTATGCTGGTCGCACTAATGCCTAAGGTTGTCTGAATCTCACGATAGGTCACATGACGATCTTGCAATATCAGTTCACGCACAGTATCTATAGATTTCGGAACAACAACTGATTTTGGACGACCTTCGCGAAATTCGTCTTGGAGTGAACTACGACCACGATTGAATTCACCATACCATCGATAAACACTGGTCCTTGATGGAGCTTCATCGCCAAAAATTGAATTAAGTTCATCCATGCACTGTTGCAGAGTTAATCCACGTCGAAAGTTGTAAAAAATAATCGCACGAAAATGTTCACGATTTAATTCCATTTTTGGGCCAAGATGAATCTTTTAAGTTTCTGTAAACAACACAAATAGCGCTCGTATGTCAAAACGTTCTGAGTTAGTATAACCTCAAAACATCCATCTTTACGACAGAGCTGTCAGTTGCCAGATTGCAACACCAGGGTTGCCAAATCCCGAAACATAAAAGGCAACCTTCGTAATAAAAAACATTATTCTAATTAATCAAAGTTTATAGTAAATTTTCTGATTATCCGCCGCTGTTCAAGTGCTTATGAATATCAAACGTTTATTAACAGACGCAAATTAATAGGCAGAGGATCAACAATGAACTCCGACGTTTTTTTCCAATATCGCTGTATATGGGGTGACCAATCGTCGTCCTTTTGCAGATTCTGTCCTTTCTAGACAAGTATCCTCCTACCTGTCCTCCTTTTTGATATTTTGTATCTCTGTATTCAGAGTTGCCTTGCCTAACTGTTACGCGTCATGTGACGGTACAGTTCGGAGAGACGAGATTAGTGATGCCAGATCGGGGTATTCCCGCCGTTTTCAGCGGAGTTTCAACTCGCACCGCGGGAAAAAAGAACTCTTCCACTGACAGCGGAAGAAAACGATGGAAAATAATGGAGATGGCGGAAAATACGCGGAATTTTAACTATTAATTTTGTTACAAAAAATATCTTGTTCTAAAAATTTTTAATTTTCACGGAAATGTTTTCGAAAACTATTAAAAACATTGATTTTTGTGAAATTTTTGTTTCAGCACGACATTATACCTATTGCTTATACAGATATACTCTCAAAACTTTTGTTCACTATCATTGTTGTGAATATTTTTTTTTATTCTTGGCGTAAACTAGTTAAAGCGACTGTTGTTGTAAATATTTTCTGAACACGCATGTTCTTGTTCCAAAATTTCCAATGTGTTAGAAAATAATATATTGGCAAAAATATTCATTCAAAGGAAAAAATACTCGTTAAATTAATAATTAAAAGGTCTGTAAGTATAATTAGAGTATATGTTTGAATTAATGAAATGTCTCATTTACTTGTATTTATGCTGCACTTTTTACTTTTTCGCACTTACTAATGTAAAACGAGTAAGTATTGTAATCGTGCGCTGGAAAACGGCAAATTTTTGACCCCAAAACACCTATTGCCTGGCCCAAGTAACGAAAAAAGGGGATACCTCCAGTCGCTACATATAGAAACAAATTCCTCTAACACGTGGTGCAGCCAGAACCCATGTTTTGTGCGTCCTTCATAACGAAAAATCAGTTGACGGCCAAAAGGCTCTGTCCGTCCGTCTATGCACAACGCTAGCGCATAAACCGTTCAGCCGAAATGCCCACCGAGTTGTAATCACAGAACCACCAGAACGAATATCCTCCTGCGCAACATGCACACGATGCTCGCCCCCCCCGCCCATTGCGATTACTGAAAATGTCGCGTACATCGATATCAATCGATGTCTCCCTCGCCCCTCTCAAATACGAGAGTTCTTTCTGCCGGATCGTATACAATTAGCGCACGTTTCGTTGAGCTCCAAAACCTTTACCCCATCCTTTTAATCTAAATACGTGTATGATTAATAACATTACCCTCATAGAGAGGTTAGCATGATTTGAAAAACGATAATTTTTCGTTCCCCGGCAACCAATGAATCTTATTTGCATTGACAAACGAATTTGAGATTTGATTTTTTGGTACGACTAACAAAACAGCAATCCTCACCCTGGCTATACACAACTATCCAAAGGAGGGCTCAACAAAACGTGCACCTAGTGAAGCTCCGTTTTTGGGCAGAAGAAAAAATTAAATCATATTAGCATTATTTGCTCAATGGATCAGGGAAACTGGTCGAAAAACCTGCCTTTGAAACAAGCTGAAGTACTTCGCTGGTTAAAGGCATTGGTCTTTTTAAAATTATTCATCACAAATGTTAGTTTATGCATTATATATACTGTTAAAATAAATATTACCATCCTTTTTACAGTCAAATACTGTCTAATTGTATACGTCTATTCGTTACAAAGTTACGCAACAAAAACCGATTGACTTGGCACATTCTTTAATGTCATCTGGCAATGTATTGTTAAGTAACGTTTATTTAAGGGTAGATTTCTTGTAGTGACATGTTGATTCTGACTCCTGAAGAATGATTCCTACGACATGTGTTTAAGTTAATATTTGTATTGCATGAAAATATGTTCCCTCCCTAATGATTTTGGCAAAAAACTTGGATGAGTAAATCAGTAGACAAGACAATGAATGGTAAGATTTGAAGCTAAATAAAGAGAGACTGGCAGGAATCACTTGGGTGGCATCGGGGTATTGTTACATTTTTATGCAATATAAAGTCTGGGTACTTTAGGATATGCTTTCCCAAAATAAATCTCTATACCATATATCAGAATGTACATACGTAAAATACACGCAATGAGCTGCAAGAAGGATGACTAAAATAGAATTTGAAATGCATAGGATAATGAACTTAATTTAGTATTCAATCCAGTCATATGGATATTGCATTTGAGATTTGACTGAATTGAGAAATTCCGAACTTTCGTTACCTTAATATCAGCCAATTGCATGTGACCATTTTCAACGCCTCGTGAGACTACTTGTTTGAAATGCCAAACTGCAATGAAACAGTTTTATACTTTTTATTATTAATTTGTTATGGCAATTTTTACCCTCTGAAATTATACTCTTTATTTTTTCTTTTATGCAAAGAATATTTGTGTAATCAGTAAACTGAACTGTTCTTTTGTTTCTAAAGGACGAGGGCAAATCGTTTACAGATAAAATAAAGAGGACAGCTTTAGATTGAACCCTGTGAAATCTCATTCTCAATACCACCATTTGAGTAAGTCATTTCTGACAGAACCAATCATTCTTAGACAGTCAAGACGCAAGGCAATCGTAGAACTTCTAGCTTAATAAGATGAGCGTTAGAAGAACTACGTGGATGGAATTTGCTTACTATTCGTCCAGTTCTTTTCAGTAATCTAAAATTCTGGGAGATAGAGGATGTCTATTAAAAATATTATGACCTACCTCAGACCGGAATGAATATTTGAGAAATATACGCAACAAGCGGAATGAAGGCTGACTAAATTTAAAAGACTTCTAAACGCGTAGCATAGTGATCTTAATTTTGTATTCCAATTCGAAAAGGACGTACCATTTGTGGTTTAACTGAATATAAAAAACAATTTGGTTACCTCATCAGTCAATGGCATAGAGTACTTGCTCAATGGAGTTTGAAATGGAAAACTGAAAACGTTCTTCCAACTTTTCCACCTGATATTCATTCATTACTCTTTCTTTATTGCGAATATTAGAAAGGGGAGCCGGTGGCAGTCACGTGCCTGTCCGGAGGACGCCGCGACTCAGGCACAGGTGCAGACGTTTCAGCGACCTACGTCAGAGATTTCGCGGCGACTGCCAGCCAGCCAAGTAGCTACCGTCTCCGGCGCGGAAGCGGACGCACTCAAAGGAAACCGTTGCTGTCGTCCCCTTTCGAATCGATGTATAGTTTCCCCTTTCGTTGGTGTATAGTTTTCTTTTTTCTCCTATCTTCCATATATGCGAAGGAGACCCATCTCCGGTTTTCTTGGGATGAATTACTCAGGGTGGTTTCCCGTTGCCTTCCCTGAGTTTACGACGCAGACATCTTTAGAAGCCTACCTTCGGCCCGGGTCTGGGGACCTTAGAGAGCAGGCGCGCCTCGCGGGCAGTCCTCTGATACGCCTGGAATTTGACTCTCACTTTCTCCAGCAATTGTCGCTCTGTTATTATATTTGAACTGTCTGACAGAAAGTGAGATCTCCTCAGGGTGAATGTTGTCAGAGGAACTTAATTTTGCTGGGCATACCGCCAGGGTTATTTTACATGCTACAAGTGTGACATGGCTACAATGGATTTTCCCCCTTCGAAAATCCGGTCCCCTCGACCGGGATCGAAACTGGGGGTTCAGAGGCCAGTAAGCTTACCTCTTACCCACCGAGGACCTTATGTATGTTTAAGTATGACGTAAATTCTCTGTAGAACCTCGTGTACAATTGGCAATCAAAAGTGAATAAACAATGTCCCATCATTCAAGTTCGATATTTCTATTATCTGATATTGTTGCGGTAACAACACCCAATCTAGAGTAATACTATACGATCGTATCGATCGTATCGTATACTTGCTTTCCATACGAAGGTAATTATGAAAGTAAAATGTTAGTACCAATTACGCCAAAACTTGTTGAAAGGTTTTAAATATTTCCGAAAGGTGCTTCATTATAATTCATGGACGAAGCGACATGGAAATAAAATTTGGCTATTTCCGTAGATTTTGATTTTTGAAATCCTTGTTGTCAATCTTAAAACGCTTTATATTTTTTGAGAAAGGTGACCATAAAAATGTAGAATATGTTCTCCAATACTTTTTAGAAAACTGGCAGAAGAGATAATCCCTGATAATTTTGAATTTCATGTTTGTTGCATTTTTTAAGTGGGGACTTATCTTGGCGAAATATCTGGAAATATTCCAGTGCATAAGAATGCATTAAATATATGCGTAAACGGTGGATTATAAGAGTCGCGCAAATTTTAACAAACAATAAGGAAATTTATGAAAAGTGGCTCAATATCTTGTTGTTATTTTACCGATTATTTAGAGAATTTCATGGGAAAAAGTTTCAGAAACAAACACCGTAAGGCATTGTTTGAGAGGAAACGTTTTAGGTTTAATGATGTGGCTTTAGACCCTTTCTGAGATTCGCAATGCTCGTAAAATATTGGTTGAAAGGAGTAACCACTGTTCCTGGGTCGTTTTCTCTGGCGACTTTTAAAACAACATTCTCTAAAAGGTTTCTAGTTAATGTGGTCGTTTTCGTTTCTAAATTTTACATTGCTTTCGTTTTGTTATTTGAGTTCACTATACTCTCATCATCTTATATGATTTAATCTGATTTATATTTTTTCTTAACAATGAGTTGCGTTTTCGGTAGTAGAAGTGGAAATCATGAGATCTGTGTGTTAAAATGAAATAAAGATTCCATCGTGTCACCGGCGAACCATTTCATGATTCCTACAGCAAGTAGTCCACAAATAACTTTATTCTACTTTTAGTATATAATATAAAAATGCATTATTGTATTTAGTAAATAATATAAAAATGCATTATTGCATTTAGTAAATAATATAAAAATACCTATATATTCGCATTTCTTGTAATAAAGCATTGGTGAATCATGGTCTGTTCGTTTCATTTTCATATCAAGTAGTGGCTTTGTTAATTACAATTTTATCGAGTTCTATAAAAACAAGAGTATACTTGGATTTTTATATCTTGGTGCGAGAGGGCCCGTCTTCACAATCGAATATCTCACGGCATTTTGCATCTTTCTCAATCGTGCCGCTAGATGTCACATGATCGCCAGCACTGGTCGATACGGTCGCGATCACGCGAAATCTAGCGGCACGGCAGAGAATGACGCGAAATGCCGTGAGATATTCCATCGTGAAGGAGGTTCTCACGCACCAAGAAATAAAAACCCAAGTATAGTCCTTGGAGGAACATTTATTGTAACATCTAAACTAAAGGAACTAATTAAATTGAGAAACTTTTTTTCGCAAGATTCGGCCAGAAAATCAATTCCAAAATCTTTGCGCACAACAATGAATTCAAAAGAGCGATTAGTGACTGTTTAGTTAACTCGAGATTTTCCAAGAACGAAGTGTAATCTTTACCTGGCTTTCTTGAGTGCCTGCAGATGCAAAATAAGATAATTTTCATGATAGGAATATGTTTAACAGATATTTCAAAATAATTTTCAGTTGAATTAATTTTGAACTGCACTAATTTTCAGCATTTGATTCCGTAATCGACGTAGTGTCTATATATATTCTAATGAAAATCTAAAAGCATACATTTACCGGTCATTTATACGAATGTCTCTGTCCCTCTCTCTCTGTCTCTCTCTCTCTATGCAATAAGGGCTTGCCAAAAAGTTTGGAATTTGAAAAATCCAAAGTTCATTACGTTGCGAAGAATATCTACGTGATTTAAGCAAAGAATATCTACTTGATTTAAATCACTTCATAGAGCAGGCTCAATTAACCCAATTTTATTTCAAAGTTAACGTTATGATGCAGTATGTGGAAGTATTTTTCCCTCTTTCCCCTGGAAGAACCCTTTAAAGAAGGTAAACGTCGTTTTGAGATCAAAAATCGAGTTGTAGGATAAAAGACGTGCGTATACTCCGCTCATTCTTTACGGTATTTGACAAAGGAAGTTGCTAGAGCAAGGTGGGATGATAGCAGAAGACCTTAGAAGTAAAAAATATCTAAAATAAAATGTGAGGAGATGGAATAATGGTGATATTTTCAGAATTAGTTCCTTTTTTAAAAACTGTTCCAAATCGGAATCGATATTTTGAGTAATGTCTCAAACAATTTTACGGTGATATTCGAAGGAAGACGGAAATATGTGAAAAAGATAGTTATGTACTACTATTACAGAACGTTTACCTCGTCTGTAATAGTAGTATAGCATCTCTAGTTTGGGGTCTGTGGAAAAATAGATTGAGATGCAAAGTGACGAAAGCATAAACCGACTGTCTGGCTTGCGAATCCCGCAAGTTCCGCCTGCTCCGCCGGGGCTGGCCGCACGCGGCCGGCCCTGGCCGTGCCGCCGCGCCGACAGAGGGCCCACAACAAACGGGTGGGTGACGCAACGGCGCGGGAAGGGGAGGGGGCAGGTGTTTTCCTAAATTTCACTTTACGACGCTCCTATTCGTCCGATTTGCATGATTGTCACGGCGTTGGATTCAAGAAGCATGTCGCCATCACGCTATAAGCCCACATTTTTTAATTTTTTCTCGGAAGTTTGAGAACTAATCTCAAATTTGAGTTTTTGATAGATGTTTGGAAAAAGGGCTTCGTGGCGTAAATTCTATTTTAAAAAGGCGTCAAATGCCGTTTACAGATCGAAAATAGGACCATTGGTTAAGACGTTATCGGTAAAGTAAATTTTACTTATTGTAGTGCTGCCACGTGGTGGTTACAAATTGTACTAAAGTCAGGACATTTAGCCTTAATTGGTTTTAATTATCGGACGGCGATAAAAAACCCGAGAGCCTTTGGTCTCAGGGCCTGTTTTTGCCCGAGATCATTAGAACTTTTATAACATCCATGGTGTATAAATAACTATTTCATTTCAATGAATTAATACTATAGATCGAACCTAAATGCATATATACGAACCTGAATGCAAGAAGCAAATTGCCGGAATGCCCGGAAGCTTGTAAGAAATTCAAAATGCCCTTTAGAATTATGAATGCTATAAATGTACTGCTGCAATCGGTACCGCAGGGTCCAAGCTCTGCTATTCCGTTGGGTATACAAGCACAATCGCCAAACACCTGTCAACACACAAACAATTGATAAAATGAAAAAATCTCCATATAAATGTTTTGTAACGAAAATTGCATCATTGTCTACGAACATTCGTACAAAATGGTTCAGACAAGTGTGAAGGCAATGGGACAATCAACAATCAACCCCGCGGAGTTGACACAAGAAAGCAAATACGCAACTTGTAGGAGACAATATATGGGCTGAAACAAGCACACTTAAACCTGTCAATTCGGGAGAACATTCGTAAGTAATCCTCAGAACAAAAAAAAATAGTAGACCATTTATTTGCATTATAAGTAGTGAAATGAAGCTTGCCTTGATTTCTTGGAAGAAAGCGCCCAACTTTTGAAATGTTATATTACAATTAGTGACACATTTTTTAGGAAAACAATTTATATAAACTAAACACGCAAAGCTGAAAATGAAATATAATTGAAAATATCGATTTTTTAACAGATATGTTTGTAATTGAATCGTTAGATTTATTGAAAACTGGGCTTTGTCCCAATGTGTGAAGGGTTATCTTCAGTTAGCACTTAGAAAAGGGGGGCCCCGGGGGGTCAACTCTAAGAATAACTTTGCCATTTCTATCAACGTTTTAGCTCCTGCTGTATGAGAACCTTTAAAAGCTTCTTCTTCGTTGGTATCTTCACCATTACAATCGAATATAAATCGAGTTGCATGCATTTCTGTAGGATTCGTTATTCCATAACCACCCAAATAAT
The DNA here is from genome assembly GCA_038098605.1 of Gryllus longicercus. NCBI lineage: Eukaryota > Metazoa > Arthropoda > Insecta > Orthoptera > Gryllidae > Gryllus > Gryllus longicercus. The sequence goes on along the minus strand of JAZDUA010000066.1, from coordinate 2,303,779 downwards.
ATTCTCGAGAATCAGCAACAATCTTTTGTCGAATTTACAACTTTCCTTGATCATCAAAAACGTAACATAGCGTAAACTCATATGTTAACTGAAGAGACGATATTCGAACCTCCTTCACACCCGTGGTGATAGCTTCTGAGCTTCAGACCGCGAGTATCTCGCGGTTGTGAAGGACCATCATCTGTGGTTTTGGATTCTGGAAGTATTGTGATTGTATCAGTGTATCTGTTGACAGTCTGATTATTGAATACCATCCACAATGTCGATAGATTTGACATTGCACAAACTTCTATCGCACTAGCCGCATCAAATACCACTTAGCACAGGCTGGAGAACAGTTTCTGAAGCAAATGCGACACCGTTACCAGCACACAGGCAATTTATTTTAACAAAAAATACTGTTTCGACCACTAGTGCTGGCAATGTGTCTAAAGATTCTGTGGTCGTTGTGTCTTTCAGCCCATGTGACTTTCCTTTCTTCATTCGTTCGTTTACAGATGACTAACTTGTAAATTGCTTCGACGCTTCCTTTTGAGACGAAAAATAGTTCGCCACGAGAAATAATTGAAATTAGGATGTGCAGTGCTATTGTCTCTTCTGTAAAAATTCTTTTTTTATAAACATTTCATTGAATTTACTTTTTGTGTGATAAGTATTATGAGTATGTTTATTTGAAAACCGGGTCTTGAATGTCAGATGCGCACTGGTGCACGTGTTTCTTGCTCCTGTGCGGTAAATTGGCGGAGCTGTGATTGAGGACGTTCCGTGCTTTGCGTTTTATCATTTTTTATATAATTACACGATTGTGAACCATAAGAATCCATGATGTCTTAACGGGAGCCATATACAGACATAAATACTTTGCGAAGAGGAGTGAACAGCTGTTGCGGCGGAGGGATACTTCTCTAAATTACATGTAATGTTCATTTGTTTAGCGAACTGTAATTTTGGCTCATTGTTATGCGGATTCTTTTATAGAGTCTGCTCGTACAGAATGGGAGGAAATTTTAACGGGTAACAAGTTGTCATTACATGATGTTCAGCTCGTACGAAGAATGCCTTGGTACACAGGGACACATTTCTTTAAGTACAATGCCATCAGATTCCTGAGAAACGTTCGCGCTAGCCACCCACGACCAGGGTTCACGGTGTGACCTGTCTTCTGATTTACAAGCCGAGTAGAGAAGTGTGTGACTCCAGCTCTGGTAGACAACACAGAGCTGATGGCTAAGAAAGAAATGAAAAATATTTGTATGGAGGATAAAATCTCCCCTGAGACGCTCCGCAAGAAACATGGAAATAAAAATGGCTACCTTTTTGGGGATCGACCACGATATCTCAATTTCTGTGTTCCCACTCAAATACTCATACAGAATATACAAGTTGAATTATGAATACAAGTGAAAATGCACTCCTTGGCGAGATATGATGAGAAAACATTCGGTTCAGAGTAAATACACTATTTACGAATTCAAAGATAAATCAGCTACATGGAATTTCTTTCGTGGCCTTGCTGACCTACAAATGGCATACTTGTCCCTCCTTGTTTCATTCACGAAGACGTTGATTAACTGCCACGAGAACATAGACTACGACACTTGAATATCAATATTCTTCACTGAACTTTGGAAAATGTGCTTAAATAGTAAAGCTATATTTATGACTAGAAGCAGAACAAGAGACCCTCTCAGTATTAGGGATGGGTAATTATTAAATAATAATCGATTAATATCTAATCGATGATTTTCTTGTTTATATTAATATTCATCGATTAATTGTTCCAAAATAATCGATTAATTTTTTATGTTTTAAGTCATGCATAAAATCGTTAATTTTTAATTTCTAAATTAATTAATTGCTTAGTAGATTTTTAAGTTTTAAAATAAGAGTTTAGTAGTTTTTAGAATCACGGCACGATTTAATTAATAATATTTGTTTATTATTTATTTAAATAATTGTTCGGTCCCACTTAGAAATATTGCATAAGGAATCAATCACACGCAAGGCAAGCGATCATTGTTGCGTAGGCTGTATTCCACTAATCATTCTGTAAATCCGTTACAAGCCTTTGCAGGGAGAAACTGCCACGCGCACAATATTGCGCAACCCGCCAGCCGCCAGCCGGCGCACCGAGACATTCTCAGAAATGAAACCCACACGGGGAGAGTATGTACACACCTTGCCACCGCCTTTGCTCATAGAGAAGAGATACAACTAGAGTGCGCGTAAACCTACTGCGCAGGTTTCAACATGCGGTGGCCGCAAGTCACGTGACTTTGGGACACCGGTAGTTTGTTTTGCGTTGTATTGCGTGTACCTTTGCGTGCTGTTTGTTATTTCTGGAGCTACAGCGTAATTATTTGGGGGCCTACAAGTTTAGCTAGGATCATCTGGAAATGTTTTTCAGCTGCCAACGAAGCAAAGGCGGATTCAACAATAATCCTACTGCTAAGCAATTTGATGGAGCGCTCAAGCGATTACTGGTGCATCACCAGATTTCTTCTTCTGCCTTTGCAAATTGTGTTCCACAGGATGAAACAACTATATTAAATGTTAGTTCACGCCAGTATGCAAGTGTGTCACAAGTGAATGATCCTTAACTGTGCATTGAGGTGCCAATTGACCATATGTACTTGCCATCAGTAGAGGATCTTCAAACTAGATTGTCTCCCTATGTTGTGGACATTGTATATTAGAGGATTTGTAGTAAAAAAATGGGAATTTCACTTGCTTGTGTTGACTGCAAGATAGTTTTTTGCCGGACTGATAGTGACGAAGAATCATATTCCTTCATTCAGAGGAAGGATGACCATTGGCTGAAATACCCTTCTGCAGATGTTCTGCAAAATAACAGAAGTAGAAGTAAGAATACTTGAAGGGAGAGGTGACAGTTTTCAAAGGGCAGCTTATACTACAATTGTAAATAGATGTTTGAGAGAATTTGTAAATAATTCGGTTTTTTGTAATTTAACGTATCATATTATTGGTTAAGAGGCCATACTGAATCCTAGGATGTATTTGATTAAGGCAATATTATTTAAATGTATTGAAATTATATTAAAACGTATAGGAAAAAAAGACTGAAATTTACCAGAAAAATAGAATTAGATCAGTTAATAATAAATTTATTTTATTTAGAGGGCATTAATGTGTATGCATTTATTGGTATTAGTAGTATATATATTATGTATTTACAGGTGAAAGTTATGTTTGTAGTGTTAGTAGTATATTAGTGTTTATAGTTTGTATTATTGTAAGTATTTGATTTTTATTAGTAAATTCTTTGAAAATTATGTATTTCAGCTTCAAAGACCCCTATTTCGATCAGGTTTTTGTCCAATTTCCTTGATCCATTGAGTTTAAATGTAGCTTCACTATGCGCACGTTTGTTGAGCACTCCTTTTACTTGTAGTGGTAGGAGTAAAGCCAATGTTATGATACTGTTTTGTCAGTAATACAAAAAAAATTAAAACGTGCTGATTGTTTATCGATGCAAATAAGTTTTGTATAACTTTGGAGGGAAAATGTCTAATGGCTATAGTTGAAATGTTGGGAAGAGATTTTTGAACTCAAGAAAATGTGTGCAGATGGTACTTCTCCTCCATATGTCACATACAGTATTTAATGTTTTTGACTAAACAAATCAAAATATATATCAAAATAAAAGTTCGTTTCCCTCCCTCTAGAAATCCTTGAAATATTTTGATAACTTGCTGTTATATGTCTGATGTGTATTATCAATAGCAGAATGTCTAGCATTGAGTAGTAACAGAAACTTCGATTAATGCCTCTCATGGAGTTAATTTATTTTATAAATAGTTTTTATTTATTTTCCTATGTAATAGAACTTGTAAAACAGGTGTAGTGGGGTACGCGGTTGAGAGTGACAAGTTGGACAAAAATCGGAATTTTCATGCACTTAATTAAATAGAGCAGAATAACTTAAAGTAACTTTTCTGCTATAAGCAACATTCTTAGGGCTGTGTAATAAATGAGAAAATAACGCTAGAGTGAAGCATGTTAGATACTTATTAAATGAAATCATTTAGTACGAGACGGGTGTATAGCAGATGCCTGCTAGCTGTCCCAAAGTCACGTGACTTGGGCGCGAGAGATGTTGATACCCGGCCGGGCCTTCTGCGCACTCTAGTATGGCCCTGGTGCGCACTCTAGTATATCTCTACTCTATGCTCTTGCTACGCAAACGGGCGAACAATTTAAACACAGTTGTATTCTGATTCAGGATTGGCTAATCGCCATCCCTTTCATGCCCCGAGATCGTGTCGCAACCTGCAAGATACGGTCGCGCTAGTCTCTGAGTAAACACCATTCGAGCCAGACGTTACTCGAACTCCGTGATGAAGATTCACGTTAAACGAATCTTACGAAGCATGTAGCTTCATTTTGTATCTATTGAAGTTAATTGTGCTAATCGCTTGAGAACTACTGGGCGTTAGTGACTCGAACGCATACGCGGGTCGGCCTGGTGACTGCGAAGCAGATTAACAACCTTATTTAATTAGTACTCCAACGTTAAGCTCTTGTGCAACTAAACGTGTCACGCTCGTGTGGGTATTCACGAAAAGACTTACATCTGTTGTGAGCAAGGTGCAACAAGATCACAACGATCTAACTGTTATACTGTACTCCTGTGACTTGCCTTCTGGAATAAACAAAAGGGGAACTGTGTGCCAACTGCTTGTTTTTATGAGATGAGAGGTCCAACCCGTACCAGTCAGTCTCCTTGAGCTAACAAAGGGTTTGAATCTGCTGCACTGTTAAACCCAATTCAATTATCAATCCTTCATACAGTCCACTAATACTTTGACAAGTGCGACAATTCTGAACAATTATATTCATTCCACACACGTGCACGAGTCAAACGACTGTAACACAGTTTAAAATGATAATGGTCGTAGAGTTTATAGAAACAGTAACATCGGCAATCGCAATCTAACAATGTTCTTGCTTGTGGATGGTTCTAGGAAAATAATTTTTCTGTAATTTTGTCTCTTCATTATTTCATACGGAATATATTACCATAACTAAAATATTACAACATACCAAATGACTTAATTTTATTAGTTTTACTAACATGGAATTAATCGCATATGTTTGTCTCTATTATGATTTGTAATTGGAGAGAGATGAACTGACGGGGAGTTCCGTTGCTGAAGTTCAAAAGTCGAGATGTCAAGCCCCCCCCCCCACAATAACTGGCGGGCTTTGACACCCTTCGATCCGGGGGAGGGGCGCTCGCTAGCAGTGATAACCTTGGTGTCTTAGTGATTGATGTGATTGGCGCAAAACCCCAGGGGGCGGGAAAGATGCTGTCCCCCAAGGGGTACGTATACGCCGGACATTTCGCCATCTTTCCCTGCCGAAAGAGCGATTTTGCCTACGCGTGCGCCTTAACCAAAACATATTTCTGAACTGAGGTTTTCTGTCCAGAATTTTTGACAATACATAAGTAAATATTTAGCATTTTGGAACAGTTATACTATCTTTAAGCAGTCAATTTGTAATTGAAAAACTGTTATGTTAGAAATTTCATCTCAAAATTCGCGGATAGTTTCCAGTCGTTCAAGCGCAAATTACGAATTTGTTTATAAAATTGTATATCGTTGCAAAATTGTTAATTCGCGGATTTCGGATCTGAAACATGGGAAGACTCCCCCTCTTTGGATCTGCGAAATTGAAAATTGTTTATACATTTGCTAAAGTTGCAATTTTTTAGTGTCTCCCCTAAATCTCCTTTAAACGCAATACAAAATTTTGTAATCCGATCGGTGCTATCAACTTCCATTCTCGAGATTTTTCATTGTTTATTAAAACTTTGCATCTCATAATCACACCCAATTTTGCACTCATTCCGTTCACTCTCCACAGACAAGCATACTGCAAAGAAAGGTTTACAATGTCTAGCTTCGATTGTTCGCTTCATACGCTCAATGGCAAGTGAAGAGGTGATATCGCGGCCTCGGTATCGCCTCGAAGAGATAGACGGTGCGACGGAAATAAATGTCTTTACAATTTCTTCGAAAAAAAAGCTGTATCGTTTATTGGTAGTTTTGTGGAATCATTGGAGAAACAATTCCTGTCTTACGGCACGTATGACTGTTTTTTAAAGATTCAAACTCTCTTTTTTATTCTAAACATCCATTAAAATTCCCGTTTCAATATTTTAATTCACTGAAGTGTTATTAGTATATAAAGCAATTACCTGGTACTTTCAATAACGCCGAGAGAAGCAGTTTAATGGCGAGTATGAACAGTAGCTATATTATTTATTTTCATTTTCTCTATTCAATAGTACGACTCACATTGCTATATATTTATCGGCTAGGTAGGAAATAAAAGATATATTACAAAGTTCATTATGTCAAAAGGCTGGCTCAAGAAGCAATGATAGTGCCAACGATATTTTCGCTCAAGGGCAAGTGGAGCTATGATTCTGAAATGACCCAAGACGTGAAGCGAAAATCAAAGCTGCGACACCCGCATACAAAGACTCCTCGAAGACGGCAGCTGCGGGTGAAAAGGAGGAGGCCGCCAATATCTGGGAAAACATCGCGAAGACTGCAACTGACCTTATCGGTCTCGCTGTCTCCGAGGAAAAAGATGAGAAAGATAAAATCAATACGTTGTGGGATATTACCGCTAAATTAGCTGACGTGGCCGGCATCGCGCGGAGTCTTCACAACACACAGACCTTCAGACGATTAAGAGGAAAACAAAACTATTCACGACGTTGTCGATTTCAAGAAATTAAAAATATTTAAAATTCTGGAAGATCACAATTGTGTTCTTATAGATTCGTCACAGAAGAAATGTTTGGAACACCGCTTTGCGCTCATCCGACAAATTATCCACGTGCGTCACTTCCTCCGAAGATGAAGCGGAAGCAGAAGCGTACGCCATATCCTGCAGTGATAAGAAGAGGAAACGGTCGTCATGGAAATAAAAGCAAACGAGAGTTTAACAGCAGCACTCATTTCACTTGTGATCGCTGCTCAAGCAACTGTCAAAGTCATCATAGTCGGAGGCCGTCGTGATGTTTCCCATAGTCGTGATATTTTCGAAGATACGCCACTTCATCTCGGCGCGCGAGGTGCTGTCGCCGCGCACGTCTGTGTTAATGCCCTTGACGTTGGTGAGGACTTTACCATTAAAAATAAATTAGGACAGACGTTGCGAGTGATAATCGCATCAGAAAACTATTGACTGGCGTTGGACGACACCGACAAGGACGGACACGATGAGAAGAAGAACATTGAGGAGAACCCCTTCCAAATTTTAACTGAGACATCATCGCTCACATCGCCGCTCGGAAGGGTAATCTGGAGATGTTGGAGACTCTTCTCAATGGTGTCGTGGACATCAGTAAAAAAAATTCGGCAGCGGAAGATGTTGCGGACAATGATCATATGCTATTTGCTGCCGAAAGACTTAATCAACAATAGCTCCAGCAATTGTAATGTGAACTTTTAAGTGATTGTAATTAAAAAATTAGTAAATAAATGTATGTATTCCATGAAATACTTTTATTTGCCCCTACGTCCCCGCCAGTCAGGGCCTCCGCCTCACTCCTCTTCCTCCTCCCTTAGTCGCCCTGATTATTTTACGGGCGCTTGGAGGATATGGTAAGGGCCATTTTCCCCGGAGGTTGGTGGGATATGGTGCTCGAGCAGCTGGCGTGACGTCATAATGTCGCCGCAGCGACCGGGCGACCTCGCGACCTTATGACGTCACACCACGCGGCGACGGGCATCCTCCGGATGCCTCCTTCCGCCCGGAGTCAACAAACCCCGGCGGATGTTTGCACCGGATGCTATGATGCAGGATCGCCCAACGACGGCCGTCGGTGACCCCAGTCTGTTTACACCGGATGTTATAGTACAGACCCAGTCGCTTTCGACCAGAAGTGGTTCTGAATCGGCCATTTACCCCTACTGATTTTCTTGATAAATACGAACAGTCAAAATCAAATATTTGCGAGCTGAGTACATCAATAGAGGCCTCGAGTACATCAATATCTAATCCAACAGCTTGAGATGTTCATCCGAACTGATCACATTTGTTTCATTTTTCTTTACTCTTAGATCTTTATAATATTTTAAGAGGATTTTATTGATAATTTTTGCGAATTTTTAGGTTATTAAAATCCGCCTCTACTTATTACAATACGAAATTGACTAAGAACTATCAAACGATACTTTTATGCCTCAATTGATAACCAATCGAATATTGTAATACAAATACAATTTATACAATAAAATGAACTATAATTCTTGTTTAAATTTGACTCTTCGTCCTGCAAAAAGTAGCATCTGATAGTATTTATGTTGATAGTTCGTGTATCGTAGGTTTGATCTAATATTACCTGCATGACACAAACGATTATTTTAGAATTAATGAAGTATGGATGTATATATCGTAATAACTCTCATTACGATACCGATCTCAGTTTCGATTGACTTTATAGAATCAAAGTGAATGGTTTCAATTTACTCATGTAAATAAAGTTTCGCTTGTTATACATACTATAGCCCTACAACGATTCTTCATAAGGGGGTAAAACATTTGAAATTTTTACCAGAATTTTTATAGATCGCAATTTCGATCTGATCAATTTGTTTGACACACGTAAAAACCCAATTTTTAAAGAAATATTTCTTAACTCCGACCTCAAAGCGTACTCTACGTGTCTGAAATTTCGAGACGTTCTAGAGTGCAAAATGATTCATGATTTGGGCGGCAATTTTTCACAATAATCAGTAAAAGAACTTTCGTTTAATTTTCCTATCAAAGCCACGCAAACCAGAGTCATTGACAAGTTCCCGAATACTGAGCATTTCCATATCTCAACTTGCCCCTAAGAGAAAATGTCTTTGACTATTGACTATTGCTTCCTGAACCAGCATTTTAACATAATGAAATTTGTAACATATCTATATAAACAGTTCCCTTGCTAGCCGATTAATATATAGCAATGAGAGTTGTACTATCGAAGGATAAGATAAAAATAAATAAATAGCGCTTCTGTTCATATTTGCCGTAAAACTGCTTCTCTTGATGTTATTAAATTTATCAGATAGTTTGTTTATATATTAATAACACTTTAGCGAATTAAAATATTGAAACGGGAGTTAATGGCTGTTTAGAATCAAAAAAGAGTTTGAATCTTTATTGTCCATTAAAATTTCCAAGAAAATTGTTCATTACTGGACGATTCTGATAAAAGCGCTTTGTAATGAATTTTACCAACTCCATGGACACCAACTTATGTGCCCACGAAGAACCAAGGAGTATTATATTAAAAGTTTGTGACTTAGTGTTGGTTAACGTGTTATAGATCTCTTTTATCTACACATACAGCGCTCTCTTTTACTTGTGGCACAAGCCACGTCTTGACCTAGCTAAGAAACAAATTACTATCAGCAATTTTCATAGCTGTTCAAAGGTTTCTTGCCAAAATATATTGAGTTACCTTTCAATTCATTCAAAACATGAAATTATCAATCGATATTTTATTTGGAACTATTTACATTAAGTCTAGTTGAACAATTTATTAAAGAGTCGTATTTTCCTCTCATTTCGGAAAAGAATCCGAGAAGGACCCTTCTCGCATCTCGCCACTTACAAATCCGTACATTCTTTCACGTATGTATCTTTTGTTTTTAATAGAAACATGTCAAGAGTCGCGGCTCTTGTTACTTCTAATACATCGGGCGAAGTTTGCATTATTTCCAATTTATCTTCCATTTCAAGATCCATTACATTGATAGAAACTGACATTCTCGTCCTCGAAAACACAAGAACAACGATTAAAAGTATTTTGCCATGCTAGCGGAACAAATGATAGTTATAACCACATTATATATCATGTCAGTGATATTATTTAATTACAAGAAAACGTGAATAAAAAGGGGTCTCGAATAAAATATTGAACATTACACGGCAAAATACACTTTTGATGGCGCGACAGGATTCCCCACTCGGTCTACCGACCTCGCAGGTAAACTTGGCAGGTAAACTCTCCAATCTCGTCATGAAAAGGTAGACGTTCTTGCTTTGAGATGTAAGTTACTATTCTGTAATTTAAAAGTCTGCGAGCTATAAGATGTTGTTCCCCCGAATATTATGCAATATCCCAAGAGGGAATAAACACTTTCAAAATACAGCTCCATTATAAAATGAATGCTCATTTTCTGTGAAAATAGATTTATTGATCGGTCCTGTACAAATGCTTAAAATTCTTCAGTATACTCTCTCCCTGCATCAATATACTTGTGGAGACATGTCGTCCACGACTGGAAGTTACGCTGAAAGTCCTCGACCGGAAAGTCTCTCAGAAATGTTTAACATGCTTTTGGATGTTATCCACGGTCTCCTAGTGCTTTCATCTCTCTCTCTCTCTCTCTCTCTCTCTCTCTCTCTCTCTCTCACTCTCTCTCTCTCTCTCTCTTCTGTCGGGGGCAGAGAAAAGTCTCACGGAGCCAAGACGGGACTGTAAGGGGGATGGAGACCAGAGGAAGTCCGTGGAAAGAAATTCGCATCGCTTTCATATGAGACTTATACATTCGCGCTTTGTTTTGGCGGGGAGGGGGTGATTTTATGTGCCACTTGCTGCTCTGTCTTTTCTATTCTGGGTCGTACTCGAACCTTCAGGGTTCGTCTCCGGTTACGACAGAATTAAGAAAGTCCGGCTCAATTTGAATCAAATCCTACGATTCTTTACAGCGCGAAATTCGAAGTTCTTTCTGATCTTCCATCAAAACGTTCGTCACAAGCTTCGCGCTAACCTTGCGTATTTGCAAATTCTCCATCACTATACTACTTCACGTACCGCAAATGTGGACATGTGCGGATCAATTTCCTGGATTGCTCAATCGACTGTCGGAACGGAAAACTTCACAAACACGATCCACGTTTTCGTCGGTTCTAGCCGTTGTCGGGAGACCAGAACGGGGTTCGTCGGCGACCTCCTCCCGACCCACCTTGAGCCCCTTGTGCCACCTCCCGGACTGTGACCTTGAAATGTAGTCCTCCTTACAGGCCTCTTGCATTCGAGTCCCGTCCACCGAGCCGTTCACATCGCAGAGCGCTCGTAAAAGTCGGAACGCTAGCGTCGGTACGGGCCCGCCCGATACCGACAAACCAGTTTATATTTCAAGTGCTTCTTGTAATAAGTGCAATAAGTGAAACATAGTATTAATCCAGTGCATCGAATAACTCTCACCAATGGCATTTGATGTGAATCAATCAACAGGCAACGTAGTCAGCAATGCTCTTTTCATGCTACACAACTCCAGCGGTATTCCGCATTGCAACTTCATCAATTTACTTACCACACACAGTGAAAGTGCCACGAATGAGGATACAGCCATGGAATCTTCTACATCAGAAACTTCATGTTATCGAGACCCATCGCAAGGTACAACGCTCGTAACCTTAGGCAGCCGGCATGAGGTAGAAGCCAGCATCAACCAAAGAAAAAGGTCGGTAGGCGAGGACGCTTCCAACAGCGATAACAAAAAACAGTGCTAGGGCAAGTGACAGTAACTGTGTTAAAGGTTCTACATCAGATTTAGCCAGTGCACCACCCACAGACGGTTAAGATGTTCCAATAGGCTCCGTAGCCCAAACAATTACAGAAATGATAATATAGACTTGCAATCTTCATACAACGTTCCGGTAGGTAACAGATTTACGGAATTAGCCTCCAAGGAAACCAATTCTCTTTCCCCAGATAACCGCTTCAAGTATCTAAAGGACGATCAATCTTCACAATCTACTACAACCAATAAAAGACCCCCAATTTTTATTGCCGAGATAACTAACATCAACTCATTCGTTAATGAAATTAAAATTAACGTATCAAAAAACTTCGTAGCTGAACAAAAAACAACAAAGTAAAAATAAATCCCGGCTTAGCTGAAGATTTCCGTAAAATCATAAAATACTTAATCAACACAAATAGAAGATTCCACAAAACAAAAACTTTTCGGTAGTATTCAAAAATGTCCACCTTTCTATAACTGACAGTGAAACCATGCGAGATTTAAAACAGTCACCCATCCATTGTTAAAATCACCCGTCTTCAGAAGGACAGCTATCCCATTCCTGTAATAGCAGCCGAGGTCAACGGCAATGAACTACTGGGAACAATACTCAACAATAATCAAATCTGCAACCTCAAAGTTACCACCGAAAAAAGAAGAACCAAAAGGTCTACTGCAGTGCTATAGGTGTTTGGACTTTGGACACTCTAGAAACAATTGCAATCACAAAATTAACTGTGTAATATGTTCTGGTAATCACTATACTGTAACTTGTCCTGAAAGTAAAGAAAACCCCACCTGTATTCTGCAATGGCAATCATCGTGCAGATGTGAGAAATGAGAACTGTTTATACTATAAGGAAATTGTTGAAAAGAAAACCACCCCACCCAACAATACAAGAAATCCATACCAAAGAACACCACCATCATCCCTTAGCATGAACATGAACAATTTCCATCACTACCCCCTACCCAGCCAATACGTAACTTTACTAGGAACAACCACCCTGTAAACCAATCAGAATTCCTTAATAATATGAGATCACAGAGAAACCGTACTCAACAATACAAAAGGATAATAATAATAATAATAATAATAATAATAATAATAATAATAATAATAATCCCCTTTTAAATACAATAATTAATTCTATGTCGTCCTCAATTATTAACTTCATAAACTTCTTAATATCATCAATAATCAATACAATTCAGAATACAGTTACAGCATTCTTTAATAACAATAATGTCAATACAAGCCCATAGAAATATATTGTTAACAAACTGGAATGTAAAAGAGATCACATCTAAAAAATAGAACTTATTCGATATTTACACACATATAACATAGACATTGCTTGCATAACAGAGACGCACCTAAACAATAGTAATAAATGTTACATTCCAGAATACAAAATCTATAGAAATGACAGGATCGAAAATAAAGGAGGTGGTGTACTAATAGCAGTCAGGAATAATATAATCAATCATGAAATTAATACACCAAACATCACAGGAACTGAAACAGTAGCAATAACCCTAACAATGAACAATGATTCATGGAATATAATTACTGCCTATACACCACCATCAATTAAAATACAACCCAAAAATATTCTTAATCTATTCACACCAAACAAAAAAAACATTAATACTAGATGATCTAAACACTAAACACACAAACTGGGGATGTCGCACATGCAATCAAGCAGGAAAAATACTATCACAAATTATAAACAATACCACTATCAATATATTATCTCCTCCTGAACCAACGTACTATCCAAGAGACGTAACTACGCAACCACACATCCTTGACATCGGACTGACTGAACGCTATATTTGAATTTTTACTCAACTCCGTATCAAGAACTCGACTCTGACCATCTTCCGGTAAATATACTTACTCGACAAATCCCATTCCCGCTATTCCCAAACCCGAAAATAAACACACTTAAATTAAACTGGATTAAATTCCAAAATATAACCAGCAATTTAATACCAAAAATTAAAATTTTAAATAATTCTATAGAAATAGACAACGCCGTAATAATACTAAACATCATAATACATACAGCAATAACAGAAACGCAGCCCACAAATACACAAACACATAACAAAATTAATCATTCTGCTCTACCTGCAGAAATCAAAAACATAATCAGAAACAGGAGCAGTAGACTTTGGAACCAAACCAAAAACCTACAAATAAAAAACGAACTAAATATATTAACTAATATAGTTAAGAAATCAATACAAAATCATATAAATCTCAAATTCCAGAACAAGATACAATCTTTAACAGCACAAAACAACTCTATTTGGAAATTCACTAAACAAATACTAGAAAAGAAAACAATAATTCCACCCATCAACGCACCGAAATGCAAGTTATTCACCCCCACCGACAAGGCAGAGGAAGTAGCCAATTACTTTGAGTCGACTTTCACACTCAACCAATCTAAGCCGCACACGGATAAATAAATAAATAAATAAATAAATAAATAAATAAATAAATAAATAAATAAATAAATAAATAAATAAATAAATAAATAAATAAATAAATAAATAAATAAATAAATAAATAAATAAATAAATAAATAAATAAATAAATAAATAAACAAATAAATAAATAAATAAATAAATAATAAATAGGCCCCTTGCGTATTGGGTATCGGGTGCATCCTTCCCACGCTTCACGCAAAACGGGAGAGCGTACGTCGTATCTCTGTTCAAGCGAACGCTCCATCGCCGCGTTACGAAGTCGGAAAATCACTTGGCGCGGAGGCACGTCCTTCCGCCCACGCTGCTCAGAGCAACCAGGCGACGGGCTCGCAATGGTTCTTTTCCTTCATCTGGTGGTATTAAAATGTAATCAAGAGAACGGTGAAGCCGAAGGTGTTGAAAATTGTCAGAATTATTCCTTGTGCCATTTTCTATTATATTGTGGAAAACATTATAACAAATTCATTGCCCTCCAGTCTTTCACCAATATCCTATCACCTCCTAATCCATTAATAATAATCACACTAGAAGGCGTAACAACCTTGTTGTAATCCAGGATACAGCTGAAAAGCTGATCCTGGAAGAATTACACACGTTAATCGTGTAGCGTGGTCAGTAATGGCCTATACGCCAATAATAATAATAATAATAATAATAATAATAATAATAATAATAATAATAATAATATATTATAATAATAATATATTATAATTCCAGTGTCACGATGTTTGTCCGGGATGAACTCCGAAACTACTGAACCGATTTTAATGTTTTTTTTAATGTGTGCTTTCCTCCAACTTAAGAGATAGGGTAGTTTATTTCTCGTATTTGAGATTACAATTTTATTTTTGCGAATTAATTGTTTTTTATCTAACAAAGAAACATAGTTCGGTAAGATTTTAACAGATGTCGGTATAAGATAGTTGACTGAATTGAGTGAGTATCCAACAGATGGCGCTATGTTAAAAGTACTATCACTTTAATTAATAACCTACAATTCATTAATATAACCGACCACGTGTTGCTTAGTCCACAGTATAAGAAACATTTTCATTATAGTAAATGAAATTCGGTGAAATTATTCTTACTTTTTTTTAAATTTTTGGTGCTTTATTGTTTATAACTTTCTTATCAAAATAAATATATGTAAGTATTATCATATCGCATATTTATATTATTATACTGTACTAGCTGATCCAGCAAACGTTGTTTTGACATATAAATTATTTCTAGGAATTTTTTTATTATACTTCATTTTATAATTGTTCTTTATCAAAGTAACAAAAATATATTTAAAATTAGTTATCCGTGTTTCTATTACTAATTATGGCAATTGAAAAATAATTGAATATCAATATTTCAGTGCAAAAAAAATATTATAACTTATATTCAAAAACGTCAGTGCATGATAAAACTTATAATATGTGTATAATATTAAGTGTATAATATTATACGATCGCTTGCATTTGTATTTTAAAGTGAATGTTTTTTTTTGTAATTGACAATTATATACCGATTTTATTTTATTTGTATTGTATTTTTTTTTTTTTTCGTTGATCGGCCAACTAGGACCACGCAGGCAAGCACTCTGCCTTTACCGTGGCCCAGTTTTTATTCATTCTCACGGAGGCAGGTGCTTGCGACAATTCTTTGGGGGGACCAGCATTTAAGCTGGATCCGGTTTTTATCCCCCAAGGTTGTTAGCCCTGGGGGTATGGAAGATGAAATGACGATATATGATGATGATGATGGGGGTGAAAGGACAATACATACAGACATACACAAATACACAAATACATCCATGCCCGAGGCGGGACTCGAACCCGCGATCTTCTGGTCCGAGACCACTCCGGCACTACTGCCTTAGCGATCTCGGCCATCTGATCGGCTATTTGTATTGTATTATTTTAATTACCATTTTCAGTGAATTG
The DNA here is from genome assembly GCA_038098605.1 of Gryllus longicercus. Taxonomy (NCBI): domain Eukaryota; kingdom Metazoa; phylum Arthropoda; class Insecta; order Orthoptera; family Gryllidae; genus Gryllus; species Gryllus longicercus. The sequence goes on along the minus strand of JAZDUA010000066.1, from coordinate 2,287,779 downwards.
CCTCCAAAAAAATCTAACCTCAATAATGCCAGTAGCCGCGAGGTACGACGTAAACGTACTGAGAGAGCCTTCATGTCAACAAATCAACCATATCAGCAAACGCCACTGAAAGGCATAGAGCAGCAGAAAGTCGTATGCGAAGGGCAAGCGAACATCATTATGAACGTCTGCGGCTACAAAGAGAAAGGTCAAGAGCGGCGCGTGAACAACATTTATCCAGATATCGAACACAGGATCAAGAGAGACAGCAAACTAGTCGCGCATTAACGCGTACGTCTTTTGTTCGTCTTGCGATCGAGTATTCTCCAGACATCAATTATTCTGCTCATTCAAAGATCGCCATCGGTTCAATGGATCAAATATGCAGATATTGTCAGACTTTGAAATTCCGCAATGAGCCACCGGGCATGTGTTGTTCATCAGGAAAAGTGGTTTTGTTACCTATTCTTAGTCCGCCGGAGCCCCTACAGTCACTTCTCGCTGGTGAATCAGATGATTCCAAATTATTCTTACATATGACACGCAAATTCAATTCTCGCTTCCAAATGACGTCATTTGGTGCAACTAAAATTTGCGATTTATCATCCGATGGACGTAATTTTGAAAGTACATTTTAAATGCAAGGTCAGGTGTACCATAAAATTGGGTCGTTGATGCCAATACCTAACGAAGAGCCAAAATTTCTTCAAATTTATTTTATGGGCAGTTCTGAAGAACGAGAGACAACTAGATGTCTGTATAATTTTATCGAACAAGCAGTACAAAGAGCTATTGTAAGAGAGTTCTTGGAGATTCTCTATTCTAAGAGTTGTTGGAATTTTTTTTAGAAAATCATAACCAACTTTATTCAATTATTTAAAAGAGTATCACCACAATTACAAAATGACAACTTACAAATTGTCATCAGAGCTGACAAAACACCATCAGGTGAACACGCTGGCAGGTTCAACGCGTCAACCCAGGGCCGGATTTAAGTAGTGCGGGGCCCCAAGCACAAAATTGTGTTGCCCCACCCCCCGAAAAAATAGCTCCATCTTTATTAAATAAAAATGTATTATAGTACAAGTACTTTCTGTACAGATACAAATGAAAACTGATAATTTTTTATTCAAATTTTTACTTGTGCATTTTTTTACATTAAATACATTTTACATCATTTTTTTCTGCTCTTCACTGCAGAATGGGGGGCCCCTGGTGAATGGGGTCCCCAAGCAACTGCTTGTTTTGCTTGTAGGTAAATCCGGCCTTGCGTCAACCGTAGAAAAAGTTGCTATTTTCATGGTCGGTGATCCAGTTGATAACAGAGCTATCAAAATAACGCGTCGTGACAGCACTGTTCATGTGATATCAGAATTACATCGTTCGTACGATGCACTACAATATCCACTGATATTCTGGCAGGGTCAAGATGGATATCACATTAACATTAATTAGGTTAATCCTGCAACTGGTAGGGATTAAATTTTTTAATTTATTAGTGTTACTTTTTTAACATACCACATTTTTAATTTAATTTATTTCTTATTTTGCAGGTAATGAAAGGAATAAAAAAGGTCAGCTCAATGTGTTACTACGCGTACCGGTTGATGATAAGAGATAATCAGGACAATTATATTCTTCGATACCGTCAGCTCTACCATCAATATGTTGTAGACATGTATGCTAAGATCGAGAGTGAACGTTTGCGATACCTTCGTTTCAATCGAGTTAAGCTACGGTCAGAGGATTATATTCATTTACGGGATGCTATTATAGGAAACAACGATGAAAATTTACACATCAACAACATTGGTAATGCATTTATTTTACCCTCTAGCTACATTGGCAGTCCACGGAACATGCAAGAGTACATCCAAGATGAGATGACCTACGTACGTCATTATGGCTGTCCCGATTTATTTATTACATTTACATGTAATCCAAATTGGGAGGAAATACAAACCTTGCTGTTACCAGGCCAACAATCAATACATCGTCATGATATCGTTGCACGTGTGTTTAAGGCTAAATGCACCGAAAAATACTAGTAGGAAAATTCAATAGATCGCAGCACTATCACAGGGGAATTTACTTCACTGATTACGTCTGAACCAATGGTCCGATTGTAGACATGTATGCTAAGATCGAGAGTGAACGTTTGCGATACCTTCGTTTCAATCGAGTTAAGCTACGGTCAGAGGATTATATTCATTTACGGGATGCTATTATAGGAAACAACGATGAAAATTTACACATCAACAACATTGGTAATGCATTTATTTTACCCTCTAGCTACATTGGCAAGCCAAGGAACATGCAAGAGTACATCCAAGATGCGATGACCTACGTACGTCATTATGGCCGTCCCGATTTATTTATTACATTTACATGTAATCAAAATTAGGAGGAAATACAAACCTTGCTGTTACAGGCCAACAATCAATGCATTGTCATGATATCGTTGCACTTGTGTTTAAGCGAAAATTAAAGTCCTTGATTGAATTTATCGTGAAGTTTTCGGTTTTTGGTACGACAATTTGTTGGTTGTATTCGGTTGAATGGCAAAAAAGAGGTTTGCCGCATGCTCACATTTTTATTTGGCTCGAAACTAAAATACGCCCGGAAGAAATTGATCTAATCATTTCCGCTGAAATTCCGGATCCATCAATCGACCCAGAATTGTTTGAAATTGTTACCAGTCACATGATCCATGGACCATGTGGTAGTTTTAACATGACATCACCATGTCATGGCCTCAAAATGGCAAATGTAAGAAACGTTTTCCGAAAGAATGTATCAATTGTACAATGACGGATATTGACGATTATCCACTGTATCGCCGTAGAAACGCCGACAACGATGGCAATGTGTTCACAATGCGAACATCAAATTTTAATCAACTAGAAATTGATAATCAGTGGGTGATTCCATATTCGACATTGCTTTCAAAAACGTATAAGGCCCATATTAATGTTGAGTTTTGCAATTCCGTCAAATCCATTAAATACATTTGTAAATACGTACATAAGGCTGTGATTTGGCTATGTTTGAAGTGCGAGATATTAATACAAATGATGAAAAAACACAATATCAAATGGGCAGATACATCAGCAGTAACGAAGCTATCTAGCGTATTTTTAGTTTTTCCATCCACGATCGAGATCCACCTGTACAGCATCTTGCAGTGCATCTTGAAAATGGTCAGCGTGTATATTTTACTGAAGAAAATGTTATCCAAAGAGCTTTAGAACCACCGAAAACTACACTCACTGATTTTTTTTCCTTACGCCAAAAGCTTCGGCCAATTTGCCAAGTTTTCGGCCAATTTGCCAAAACATTACTATATAACGATGTTCCACGCTATTTTACATGGAACAAATCAGGTAAAAAATGGAACCCACGTAAACGTGGAGTACCACATCCGTCAATCGCAGCATATTCAAATCTAAAACATTGGGACGACTCTACACAGTGCATCCAAAACAACGCGAGTGCTTTTTTTGCGTTTGTTTTGGTAAATGTTCCTGGACCAACATCTTTTGAGTTTTTGCGAACAGTTAATGGTCGAGTATATGATACCTATCAAGAAGCATGTCGCGAGCTACAACTGCTGCAGGATGACAACCATTGGGATTTGGCACTTGCTGATGCAGCTTTAACATCTACGCCAAATAATATTCGTCAACTATTTGCAATTATTCTGACATGGTATCCAACACAATCATTAGCATTGTGGGAAAATATAAAAATTACATGACTGAAGATATTTTGAACCGAGTGAGACAAACAGAACGATGTCCGACTAGATTTCACACCAGAGATGTACAATGAAGCGTTGCTACTACTAGAAGATTTATGTAATTTGATTTCAAACTTTTCACTCAACCACTATGGCATGCCGTCGCCTGATCGTCCAGCAACTGATTTAATGAACACTGATATTCAATGAGAAAAACAATATGACGACGTTGACTTAGCTACACTCATTGCAAATAATGAGCAATTATTGACAGCTGAACAAAGAATTATTTACAATCAAATCATGTTGACTGTTGATGCAAAACAGGGTGGATTTTTTTCTTAGAGGCACCTGGTGGTACCGGTAAGACATTTTTAGTGTCATTAATCCTTGCAAAGATACAGCTACAACAAAAGATTGCATTGGCAATTGCATCGTCAGGCATTGCTGCCACTTTGTTAGATGGTGGACGAACGGCGCATTCAGCTTTGAAGCTGCCATTAGACATTCACAGTAAACCAAACGCAATATGTAATATTAAAAAAAGCGGAATGGCTGCAGTGTTACAAAAAAGTTCAATTATTATCTGGGATGAGTGTACTATGAGTCATAAACATTCTCTTGAAGCTTTTAACAGAACAATGCAAGATATAAACGGCAATAATCGACTCTTCGGAGGTGCTGTTCTACTACTATTTGGTGATTTCCGGCAGACATTACCTGTCATTCCTCGCTCCACTTATGCTGATAAGATTAACGCATGTTTGAAACAATCATTTTTATGGAAAAACGTTGAAACACTGATTGACTATAAATATGCGAGTACATTTACATAATGATTCGATGGAACAAGTATTTTCAAATCAATTACTGGATATTTTAAACGGTACAATCAGACTACATCAAAATACGCAATGTATCCAATTGCCAGACAACATCTGCACAATTGTTCGTTCAAAAAATGAAGAGTATTTCCAGATATTCTTAATAATCACTTAGACCATAATTGGATCAGTAGTCGTGCAATTTTAGCGGCAAAAAATGTTGATGTCGATGAAATTAACTATCAAAAACAAAATTTATTGTCAGGCGATCTAATGACTTTTAAGTCAATTGACACCATTGTTGATGAAAACCAGATCGTTAATTTTCCAATTGAATTTTTAAATTCTTTGGACTTACCAGGAATTCTGCCACACAATCTTCGTCTCAAAATTGGTTCACCGGTCATTCTATTGCGTAATTTAAATCCACCAAAATTATGCACCGGTACACGATTAGTCATCAGAAGAATTACCTGAAACGTGCTAGAAGCAACGATATTGACTCGAAAGTTTAAAGGCAAAGTCGTCCTGTTACCTCGAATACCTATGATACCATCAGAATCTACAATTCCTTTCAAAAGGCTACAATTTCCGATACGTTTGACTTTTGCGATGACAATAAATAAGTCGCAAGGGCAAACAATGGCTATTTGTGGCTTAGACTTGGAGAACCCGTATGTTGCATGCTCCCGTGTTGGATAACCATCGAATTTATTTATTTTGACGAAAGACAGATTAACGAAAAATATTGTTCATCGCTTAGTTCTTAATTACATAAAAGTAATGATTATTAAAAATTAAATTAGGTAAAATAATTATAATTTCAGTTTTAAAAATCAGCATTACCTAACTCATTCATTAAATCAATAAAAATTAAACATTTACTATCCGTTGAAATTTAATTTGCACTTTTTATCAATCTTTATCAAACACTTCCTTAATAATACCAATAGTACCAAATAAACGAAGAACAAGAAAACCGGGCAACGAGCAACGGGCAACGCGTGGCCGGGTCTGCTAGTGTGTGTGTGTGTGTGTGTGTGTGTGTGTGTATATATATATGTGAATATATATATATAGAGAGAGAGAAGAGAGAGAGAGAGAGTGAGAGAGAGAGAGAGAGAGAGAGAGAGAGAGAGAGAGAGAGAAAGTAATTGGGAATACACAATGTTAAATGAAATGTTTTACTAAATGAAACTTTTCAAGTATTTATGATAACTTCAATAATCTTCACGTCAAATCTCTTTGCTACACATTTCAAATTATACGTCGAGGCTCCAACCTTCACAATTTGCATAAAACAACCTTGACTCTAGGAAATGCATAATTTTCAAAGGATTTTAATGTCAAAAATACGTCTGTTTCTCGTCGTAGATTTTCTTTCAATCTTCCTTGTCATTTCTGTATTCATAAGGGACGAGTGGAGATCCTTTAGAAATCGCCTTCTAGTCAAGCATTCTCCATTGTTGTTCTTTGCATAAACATGCAGAGAATTCATTGTAGCGATTTAGATTTTGATGTATTCAGTCAAAAAAGAGTAAAAACTGTATGTGACGTAGGGGTAAGAAGATTATCTACGCAGGTTTTCTTGAGTTCCAGAATCCCTTACCGTCATTTTAACTATAAATACTATAACTATTTCAACTATAAATAGTTGAAAGATGAGTAAAAGTTTAAAATAAATAAATAAAAATAAATTTTATTTTTTTAAAATTTTAATGACGACAGAAACTGAACCACCAGTGGTCGCATTGTAATCTAAGATGTTTCCGGCGCTTATCGTTAGTGCAACAGTTATCACTTAAGTCATATTTCGTTCTAATTCAGTAACTGGATCCTGCTACGAAAGGTACAGAAAAATTCATAACTAGTTTGTACGCGGTGAAATAAGTGAATGAAAACGATTGGATTACAATAGTAATCCACGCGACTATTGAAGTGTTTATCTATAAATGACTTATTTTGGGGACGTTCTATAAAACTTTTGGTGGGTACCTCACCCCGTTGTATGAGTTGTCAATTAAGTTCCATAACAGGATTCAGAAATAAATTATTTTCACTTTAAAATGAGGACTTTCTAAGAGAGGAATTCTCACAGTTTCAATTAGATAATATTACTTTACGTGACTACAAAATACTGCGAGAAAATCTGTACTAGAGTCTCTTTGTGGCACCACAAAAATCAAGTTGCAATTGAGACGTATACTTTAAAGTGCAATCACATCTGTTATTTCTGTGCGGATGTTAAAAATAAAGTAATAAAGATTTTCTTACTTTAGTTTCGTTGTTGAAGGCACCGCAGCCTGCAAAACATGGCGAGTAGAATGTAGTATCTATTTCCCGAGAACAGATTTGTTGAATCAGCGGATTGGAACCGCAATCAATGCTGGTGTTGCAGGACGCCGAATAGATACCACTGAAACCAAAAGTTATTGTTCCTTAGTTCGAAATGAATACTTTCGAAAACAGTTTCTGTACTCAGTAAATGAAAGATAATTTTTCCGTGCCCTAATGGGAAAATTGAAATTAGGCTCTAAGAGTATTACAAAACAGTAAAACATATTTCTGCATGCAAATTTTTATTGAAAAATTTTAACCCGTTTTTTAGAAAATATCGTTTTAGCGTTTCTGAAAATCCGCAATGTTGAGCCCATTTTCATAGAAATGTCTTATTTTGGGGAAACTTCATAAGAATTCATTTGAAACATTTGTGTTAACAAATGTAACAATGTATCGAAAATGTCCGCAGTGTAAATATTAACGACGTAAGAGGTTTCAAACTAGTGGAGCTACAGAATATCAGAATTTCTCGTACTCGTTAGTTTTCTCATTTTTCTTTCTCGGTACCGCTTATGCAATAGAGATAAGATTATGTAAAGTTGCGTGTGGTGTGTGCTCAGCTCACTTTGCAGTTGGCGCGTGCGCCCGGGACGGTACCCGCTCTATACCCAAGCACTCGGAGCAGCGAGGCGCCACCCGCTCCTTCAGACAACTTGACGCGAGAGCGAGTCCGGGGCAGTTGTCTGGCGCCCGGAACAAACAGAGGAGGTGCTGACTGAGATTGCGTGCGCCGGAGAGACGGGTATTGTGACCGATACACGTTGAGTACTACCGCCGGATCGATTGATGAATCGGTACATCCCCTGGTGATACGACATACGGCTAAGAACTTGGTGTTTTCTTTTACTAACAAGTGGTAGACCTGGCATTGTTAATGTATCATTAGATAGAGACTTTTGGATTGCAACGCTTGATAAGAACAATAAACTGATTGTGTAGAAACATCTGTCTCTCTTCTTTTTCATGCATTTAATTGACGAGAGTAAAAAAGGAGAGTGCATCTGTGTTAACGAAAGTGCTTCAATATATGCAGCAGCAGTTGACGCAACAGCACAGGGCCGGATTTAACTTGGTGGGTGCCCATGTGCTGATTTTTGGTGGAGGCCCCCCCCCATATATATTATATGCAGTTGGCGGCTGACAAAATAAAATCTATATGTCAAATATGTTTAATTTAAAAAAATTTTTTGCAAATAATTTTTGCGTACAATATTTTATTTATAAACCGAATATTTACAACACATTACAACTTAATTATAATAACTAAACTACAGGAACTTTTCTTGCTTTTCTGTAAGAAAACTCTACAATTACATCGTCGAAAGATAATTCTTTTAGAATATCAAAATTGATGTTCAAAATAGAAAGATAATTAAGTCGTTCTTCTGTCATACTAGTTCTCAATCTATTTTTTAGAAGTTTTAATTTTGAAAATGATCTCTCCGTTGTACAATTTATCATTAACACAAGATAAATTCTTAAAATAATTTCTACATTCGGAAACGCGTCTTGTATTCCCTTCTCAATTATTATGTTATACATAAAATGTTCCCGACTTAAGGCGCTTATAGATTCCTCATCTTGTATGAATTGATTAATGAATTCTTTGAATTGGATCAACTCAATTCCAAGATTTCCATCGACGTCGTCTACATAAATTTTACTAAGGTTTGTTGCGTGCTTGATTATTTCATCTGAACTAAGAATATAAAACGAATATAAAACAGAAGAAATTCAGGCCACCTCCGTAATGATTACAGAAAACGGAAGACCACTAACCCTAACAGCAGTTTATTGTCCTCCGAAACACAAAATAACGGAAGATCAATTTACTACGTTTCTAAAAACGCTTGGACGAAGATTCATAGCCGGCGGAGACTACAACGCCAAACATCAACAATGGGGCTCACGTCTCAATACCCTAAGGGGGAAGAATCTACTTAAGGCAATAAACAAACTGAATGTTATGACACTATCAACAGGAGAACCTTCATACTGGCCCACTGATATGTACAAAACGCCTGATCTTCTAGACCTTTTCTTAGCAAAAGGAATAATACCTGCAACAATCAAGATTAAAACCAACTACGACCTTAGCTCCGATCATACGCCAGTAGAGATGACCATCTGTTCATCCGTTATTGAGCGCAGATCACCACCTAAACTTTGTAGTAAGTTTACTAACTGGGAAAAATTTAGAATATACGTTAACAACTCGTTAAGCGTAAATATGTCTCTAAAATCAAGTAATGATATAGATACTGCAGTTTTATATGTAACAGAGGTTATACGAAACGCTGCCTGGAGAGCAACACCAAAATCTGAAATAATCAAGAACTTACCGTATCCCAAAGAAATTAGACAAAAAATAACTGAAAAACGCCGACTTCGTAGAATATACACCAGACAGCCTGAAGACAAAAATAAATTTAACGCATCAGCCCAACAACTAAAAAGAGAACTAAAGGAGTACCAAAATACCAAATTTTCCAATTACGTAAACTCCTTGAAACCAACAGCTATAACCAATTACTCACTGTGGAAAGCAACAAAAAAAATCAATCAGCCACAACAACACATCTCGCCTATTAGAAGACAAGATGGCACTTGGGCACGAAGTCCTGAAGAAAAAGCCGAATGTCTTGCAATACACTTTTCCACAGTATTCCAACCAATAGCAAAACGAAGTATTACGGAAAATGAGGTAATAGAAAGTTTACAGGCTCCTCTCCAACAGTCGGCACCCATCAAGGCGTTCAATTTATGCGAAATAGAAGAAACCATTAAAAAGCACATAAATCCTACTAAAAGCCCAGGACATGATCTCATAACTGGTACAATATTACAAGAATTACCCAAGGAAGCGCTATCATTCGTCACATCCATCTTTAATGCCATTATAAGCGAGAGCCACTATCCGACTCTCTGGAAGTATGCACAAGTGATAGCCATAGCGAAACCTGGAAAACCTGCTACAGACGTTGCATCATACAGACCAATAAGTCTTCTCCCAGTTTTATCCAAGGTATTTGAAAAACTACTTTTACAACGGCTCAAACCAATAACCAATAATATAATACCAGACTTTCAATATGGGTTTCGTGAAGGTCACTGAACTATAGATCAGACACACCGAATAGTAAACAAGATATCTCAAAGCCTAGAAGAAAAGAAATATTGCTCAGCTGCTTTCTTGGACGTACAGCAAGCATTTGATAGGGTCTGGCATGCAGGCCTACTATTCAAAATAAAACAATTACTCCCGCACTCATTCTATTCATTTTTTAAAACGTATCTATCCAGCCGCTTTTTTCAAATTAAATACCAAGACGTTTTCTCTGGATTTAAGCCACAAACAGCAGGTGTCCCTCAAGGAAGTATCCTAGGACCAATTCTGTACGTAATCTATACTTCTGACTTACCAACAACAGAACGCACAATGATGGCTACATTTGCTGATGACACAGCTATTTTAGCTGTCGACGAGGACTCAACTCGAGCATCGCAACACCTGCAAGCGCATCTGGACAAGATAGAAGAATGGACGAATCAATGGAGAGTAAATATAAACACAGCAAAATCACAACAGATTACCTTCTCACTTCGAAAAGAACAGTGTCCCAAAGTGAAATTAAACTCGTCAGAACTCTCAGTAACAACTGTTGTGAGATATCTTGGTTTACATCTAGACAGTCACTTAACCTGGAAACCTCACATCTTGAAAAAGAGGAAAGAATCACAACTGAAATTAAGCAAATTATCATGGCTACTTAACCAAAGGTCTAAGCTCTCCTTATACAACAAAATTTTAGTGTACAAGACAATAATCAAGCCAATATGGACTTACGGCATCGAACTCTGGGGAACTGCCAGCAAGTCAAACCTGGAGATCCTGAGAAGATTCGAAACAAAAACACTGAGATATATATGCAACGCTCCATGGTTCGTCACCAACAATAATTTGTACAAAGATTTGAACATCTCAACAATGACAGAGACTATCTCGGAGAGAAGCAAGAGGCATCAGAAGAGACTGGAATGCCACCCGAATCAACACTCAGTGAACATGTTGGACAATAATGAACATGTGTATAGGCTAAAACGTGAACATATTCTAGACTTACCCTTTAGATTCTCTTCATAGCAACTTATATTATGTATACCATTTACTAATTGTTCCAAGTGAACAGATTGTAAATTAGCAGAATTGAAAAAAAAATCTGAACTAAGGTTGCCTAATTTTGATAAAAAAACAAACCGAGAAGAAATTATTTCATACGCAGAGACACGTTGATCTAAAGAAACTAAAAACTGGTCAATTACTGGAAGGTAACTTTTCACTCGAAATTCTTCAGCAGCTGTTAACTGAACGTTTGCAGAATTTCCATAATCTAATGGGACCAAACGAACATTCCGTTGTCCTTTTCTACGTATTACATACTCTGTTGTCCCAGATTTTTCCATTCCTAATTTTTCATAATATTCAAAACTGTCGCGCCTTTCTTGAATAAATAATCTCAACGATTTAATAGCTGCAACAGCAGTATTCAAATCTAACTTGGAATTCTGAAGTACTTTATTTGTGTCATTTACTCTGCTCAAGACATCATTCCAAAATACTGCATAAATTGCGATTTCTAACATATTCATTTTGTTATATAAAGCTTGTGCTTCACTACGAGTTTTAGAATTTTGAGAATCATCTTCGAAGATTTTTAGAAGTGCAGCTTTAATTTCAGAATATCGTCGAACTAAAGCTAATCGGCACATATTAGTAAATGAAGTCAGATAAAATACGATCTCAGTAAAAGTAAAGTTTCAATAAATTTATTGCATTTATAAACTTTCAAATTCAAATATATCTAATCAAAATAAAAGTTACGTTATTCATAGTATAAAATCAGATCGGCTTAGCCAAAAGAGCAAGTCGAAACTGGTGATCATGTTTGAAACACGATATTCGGTTAGATTATGTGCGTTTAATACTGAATAAATCATACATAACTTTGAATACATACTAAATAAGTAGATATTCTTGAGACTAAAAATGCATCATGAAATCTAAATTAAAAAAAATACAAATTACTACATACCAATGAAATTAAAAAGTTTTTGCAGAAAAATAGACCAAAATAAAAAAAAAAAATTATTTGGTGGAGGCCCCTTTTTGGTGGAGTGCCCTGTGCTGCAGCACTGTCAGCACATGCATAAATCCGGCCCTGCAACAGCAACTGCAGTTTCAGGAGCAACAGCAAAAGGCCTTGTTCGAGGCTCTGCAGTCGGTGAGTCGCGCCGTCGGAGAGCGTTTGCAACGTTCCAACCAGACAGAGAAAAGTAGACTGGCTATATAGACAGCTTAGAACAAAATTGGGTTGCAACAATATAGTGAGTAAAGAGAAAAAAGTAGGCCTTTTAAGTGACTTATTCTGTAACACTACCAGCTTGTTAAAGAAACGGTTTGGGGGCATGAAGTAACAAAGTTAGATTGGAAGTAAATTAAGGAAGCACTCGATAAGCATTACGTTAAGAAACTGCATGTGGTGGCAACTGGATATTCTTTTTTCCAAAAACGAAAGAAGGAAGATCAAACGCACAATAATTGGGTAGCTGAGCTAAACGGTCTGGCACAGAAGTGTGGGTTCAAATGTGAAGCGGAGCAATGTAGTTGATCGTGTGCCGAATCTTTAATTAGAGATGTAAAAATCGTCCATACTCCGGAAGAAAAATTGAAGTTGGAGGCTTTTAGGGATACTAGTCCGTCGCTAAAGGATGTTCAGCGCATAGCGGCTACTAGTGAGGCAACGCGAGACACCTCGCGGCCCATCACGGGAGAAGGGCAAGTGTGCAAGATTGAGCGCACTAAAAGGCGTAATAAGAACAGAGAGTATTGGGACGTCAGCTCCGACACCGAGGGCAGCAGTGCTGGCAGGGCCGCGCGCTGGAGGCTCGTGGAGGCGGCCGAAGGCGCCGGCGTCACCGCGGCAGAGGCAGTGAAAGTGAGATCGAGGTCACGGCAAAGGCACGCGTTGATAAAAGATGGGTCACGCGGCACAGGCGCGAGCCTAACAGTGATAGTGACGGCGAAGAAAGGCCTTGAAATCGTGCAGGAATTAGGTTAGGTTTCATAGCGGAGAAAAATGTAAGTTTAGACGTATGAAGTATTTTGGTGTGGGAAAATAGGTCACATTAAGAAAGTATGTAGGTCTAAGCGCAAAAGTGATGTGGAAAACAGAAATAAGAAGTTCGAAGAAATGGAAATTGATGCAATAAACCTTGTGCTAAATGACAAGGGACAACCTAAGCAACTAGCAAACGTAGAGTTAGGAAAACAAGAAGCACAATTTCTTGCTGATACTGATAAATTTGGTTAATACATTTGGACACGTACAAAAAGTTAGGGGCCGCAGTGGTAAGTAAAGTAGGAAAGGCTATTTTTGGTTTACGATAGAGCCCTATTAAAGTGATAAGAAAATTCAAAATAGAAGCAAGTTACAGTGGGAGAAAGGCGAACTTGAACGTAATAGTGGTGGATAGATACGACGTCATTAATGTGTTGGGCCTAGATAGTTTCAACTTCTGTGGTTCGGCTTAGTAGATCAAATTATTACAGAACCTGAAAGCGAAAAATCGGCATTGTAGACAAAACTGAAACAAGACTTTTCGGAAATTGATCTTGGTTTAGGGAAATTCAAGTTTCCAACCACACTTAGAGCTTAAAGAAAAACATAAACCTAAGCTTTAAAAATCCAGACTAGTTCCATTGGCGATTAGGGGCAGCGTACGCAGTTTAGAACAAGAGAACATAATAACCAGAGTAGCAACAAGTGGGCCCTTCCATTAGTAGTGAAAAAGACTAACGGAGGGATACGCCTTAGTGGGGACTTCAAGAGTACCGTAATCAAGGAAATTGAAATCGAGCAGTATCCCATACCAGAGTCGGTATATTGTTTTTTATAATTTGGCTGGTGGAAAACAATTCACTAAAATCGACTTGGAGGATGCTTACTTGTAGATACTGTTAAATGAAGAAACCAGAGGTGCTGGTAGTTAACACGCCATTAGGTTTATACCAGTTTAACAGGTTGTCATTTGGGGTAGAATCCTCCGCAGCCATTTTTCAGAGAGCTTTAAAACAGCTAACGACACAACTGGAAGACTGTATTAATTATTTAGATGGCATTATAGTGTCAGGAAAGAATAGAGAAGAGCAAATAAACAATTTAAACACACTGTTTGCCGTGCTAAACGAAAATGGACTTCAAGTAAATTGGCAGAAGTGTGATTTTTTAGAGAACAGGTAGTTTTTTTGTGGTGACATAGGCTCGATAGCTCGGGCATAGCACCTACACAAGAGCACGTAGAGAAAATCAGGAAACCTCCACCACCTAACAATGTGAGGCAGTTGCAAGCTCTATTAGGCAAAGTAACGGCAAAGAGGTTTTGTTAAGGCCATGTAGAAACTGAAGACGGCAATAATTAATTCGACACAGTTAAATCTCTTTGTCCCCGGCAGGTAGACTCACTCCGGGCAGGAGGAGCCCTGTCGCAAACGATGACAGCGGCGTCGAAGGCCCATAGCATTTGCGTCGAAAACGAACCAACACCAAAGCAACTACCTCCAGGTTGAGAAAGAAGCTTTAGCGGTAGTGTTTGGAGTAAAGCAGGACTATGTCCAACCGCAAGTGTCGAGGAATGTGCACGCTTTCTGCGAAGAACGACGGGTACCACTGCTTCGCTGAACTTCACGTTCGCGTGACATGACGCCCTCGAACATGTTTGGGATATGATCGTTCGACGACTTATTCGTTTTGGTCCTTCTGCAGCCAATGGGGTTACCCAGAGAACGCGCGGCAGTGTGTTCCCCAGCAGCATATCAAGGCTCTCTTTGAATCCACGCCACGACGTCTAGAGACTCTGAAGCAGCGCGTGGCGGCTTTACACCGTACTAAATACTCAAGGTCTTAGTGCATGTATAGTTTTGTATCTCAAATAATTTGTATATTGTGATATCACGAATCTCAAATAAATTTCATTTTAATAGTATGTCTTTCTTCTTGGTATTGTAATTTTCACAGACAGCAATGTGTCTATGTGTATTGGGAATTGTCGGTTTTGGAGAAAACCGGCTGAACAGTTAAACGGTTTAGGCTCTATTGTTGATTACAGAAAGTAAATGGACGGACGGACAGACGTTTTGCCATCAATCAATGTTTCGGTATCAAACATCCAAGAAACATAGATTCTGACTACACAATGTGTTATGGGAAGATTTACTACATAGGGACAAGCTTTATCCACTTTTTCGTTACAAGGGCCCGCAAATAAAAGTTTTTCAGACCAAAATTACCGCCGTGTTTCTACGAAGCATTACAATATTCTTTCTATAATGCGTTAGCAGTATCGATAAAATACAAATCAAAATAATACATTAAAATGGAATACACGTATTGAATGCAATTCATTGTATTTAGCACTATCTTTACAAAATGTTTTAGAGAAACAATTTGGAGAGGGTTTTTGAGAAAATGCAGTTCTAAAATGAGTAATTTAGTATCCGTTTTAACTGAAAATTGTGTTTTCACAAACTTTATAAGAAACCATTTATGCTCTTGTGCTCACAAACACAATAATATATATGAAAACGCGTATAATTTAAATATTAACTACACGAGTGATATATAAAAAAAATACACTTGTGTAATTTTTGAAAAAATGAAATAATAAATAAAAATGACATGTATGTCATTTTTATTTATAATGTCATTTTCATTTATTATTTCATTCAGTGGATGTAGCACTATCCGTACAAGAGCTTAAAGGAAAAATTAGTGCAAATTTGAGAAAAACTTCTTTAATTTTTTGTTACCCCATGTTTCACTCAAAATTTGAAAAAAATGTATATATGTATAAATGTATTATATTTAAATATATAATGTTTTACAACTTAAACGAAAAAATTAAGGAATACAGAGAACAATGGAAAAAACACCTCGAAAGAATGGAAGACGACCGTATTCCAAAGCAAGTGCTTCAGTACATCCCTAAAGGAAGAAGAAGCGTTGGTAGACCCAGGAGAAGATGGTTAGATCAAGGAGGCGCAACGGACCAACCGGTCTAATGCTTGAGGGAGAAGAAGAAGAAAAAAATGTTTAAAAACAGTTATTATTCTGCGGCAAAATCTGTCTTTAATCATGCAGTTGTAGGATGACACCGAAAAAATTTAAAACCTTTAATACTTTCAAAAATTTAAATATTTCAACTAAATTGAGACCTGCGATAGGTTCAAACGCGTCCTCTACATTATACGAGGACATCTTTCATAAAAAAATTGGAGTGATTTTAAAGATAATTTTAAAAATGTTCTTGACGCTTCATGTCAAGTAACCCCAAAAATTAAAATATCGCTTTCAAATTCAAGTGGACGCAGTAGTCATACTGCAGCCACTAACCACACTAGTCGCACTACTCACACTAGTGACACACTATTCACACGAATGGGGTAATATTAATTTTGGTGAAAATCCTGCTTACGTTTTAGCCACTAGAAGTTTTCGAAGACATTTTGCCGTAAACCAATTTTTCGGTATTAAGGACATCTAAAACGTGGACTAACTTCCCAACGCGCGCGATAGAGGAAGTTATGTGCTACAACTAGGAACGAGAAATATCCTCTTTTCGGGATGAGCGATTTACAATTCGATTTTTTCGGCCGAAAAATTGCACTTTTTTCAGTGCCACATTGCACAATTTTCTCTATACTACGTATGTAATATGCGAAAAAGTAAAAATGAGTGAGTGTTACTTTGATATATTCTTTTGTTTGATTATTTTTAAATTAAACAAATGTATTTTTACTTTCCCGCATACGTACGTATATATGGAATAATATACGAAATTTAGGGAAAGTTATGTAATGCTGCGGAAAATCGATTTAGAGATTTCAAGGGAAATACACGTTTTAGGGTCCCCAGATACCGAAAAATTGGTTTTTCAAAACTTCCGTCTGTCTGTTCATCCGTCTGGTGTTTGGGAACACTAGTAGCGTCAAAACCATGCATAGGAAAAATCCAAATTGAAGAAACTCCTGTCCATCTGACTCTGGTCAAAGCTTTGAGATCTGAAAACCACCCTTTAAAATGTATTCCTCTGGACATTTCAAAATTAGATTAATTTTGGCCAAAAAACGCGAATTCTCTCACAAGCAGCAAAAAATTCATTTTATTTGAAGCTCTTTGGAATGAACGTTCAACTGCTTTCAAAAGTGACCAGTAGATCGCACCACCTCATGGCCTGTCGGCGACGAAAAGATAGCACATTGTAGGAATTTCCCGGAATCCAATTTTTTCTACCTAAGACGCGACGAGATCGCATTGTTTGAGAATTTGGAGCCGCGAGCAGTTTCGTAGCAATCGTGTAGAAAAGGTAAGTACTACGCGTATTGGGCTCATTGAAAGTTGGTGGCATGTTAGCAGCAAGCATTACAATGTAGTCCCCGAGAAGCAGCGCTTCGAAACGCGACAAAAACAACACAAAGCGTAAAGAGAACGTAGAATAACCTAAGGAGAACGTTTATGTTCGTCCAGACAAAGGTAACCATGACAATATATTCAATACTTAGTATTCAAATCTATACATTATGAGTTTTACGGCAAAAGTTATCTTGTCAATTATATGTCGTCTTTTCAGAACCTACTCATCTGCCGAGAAAACAGAAATGCGATGCACAGTACACCTCGTCCCAGTTTCTGCTAATGCTCTCTCAATCACCTAAGCAATATTTCGCAGCCTTAACAGCGTTAAACCAATCATGTTACTACTTAAATCTCTTTATTTTTTCTGTATTCCCGGCATCAACCATAAGTCAGTGTGTATAAGGGTACACTAGAGATGTACTGTCCACTGAGATTATTTTTATCAAAATTTTGGTATTATTTATGTTTTCTGTTCAGCGTCTAGAAAGGCAAGCCACTAACTCGTCGGCGGTGGGGGGTTCGTCACTACAATATATGCAATTCTTATACATTATCGAATTTTGAAGAACAATTGATCTAAATAAACTCTTATGAGGCCTCTCGAAAAATGGAAAGTTGTAGGTGAATACGAGTTTCAAATGTTCATTTCCGGATACGCTCAAACGTCATTCTCTTTAAAATGGCTACAATTTTTTCGTTTCTAGTTTTTTACCTGCTATCTGTCGTACCATATACATCCTGTGTAGAACAGCCAAGAAAAGCCCAACTAAAGTGGCCCACCATGTCTGCTACCTCAGTCAATACGTTCCAGGCAGCGATTTTCCGAGGGTGCGGTTTGAATCGCGTGATGAAAATCGCAGCCGCAAATATTCCCGTTCCAGTAAATACCAGGTTCACAGATCCTGTACAGATGAGGATGATGGTAATAATAATGAAAACAAAAATAATAAGAAATAAAATTAATAATTAAAAACTAATATTTTGAGAATGTTTTTAATTCTAAGCAGTTGATAAATAGTATGTAAATAATACTAAATACAGAATAATATTTTTGTTCCTTGTATGATTTCTTGTGTAAATATTCGTAATACTGATCTTAGGTTGGTAGCACCGATTTTGTACAAAATAACAAATGCAAAAGTGTAAAAATAAAATATAATATAATAATAATAATAATAATAATAATAATAATAATAATAATGATAGTAATATGAATAATGATATATTTATATTATGATAATAACAGTGCTTTCGTGGGTCATTGGCGAAGTTGCTTGCCTTTCACTACCGAGGTTCCGGGTTCGATTCCCTTAGAATCCCCGTAGAACCTCATGTGAAATTTGTAACAACAAAATGAGTTTGCCAGTCCTCCCCCTGTGAAGCGCTCTAAACCTTACCCCATCGTTATTTTTCTCCAATTCTGGCCGATGACGCGGGACGCGTGCGAGACGCGAAGTCGCTACCTGTTGGCGATTCCCTTGCTTGACTTGAGTATGACTGACGTGACTAGGCTACACAGCGGCTCCTAGAGGGGGAGTAATAACTGAGGATTACTCTAATGCGCTCAACGCTCCTCAAGGAGTTACGAGTCTCGTTGCATCTATATAGAAGCAACAAATTTTTAAAAAACAGTGCATTTCATCGTAATTACGACAGTTACGGTTATCAAGATATTATCAAAATCATTATTTGAATGATGATGCTGTGATTAAGTGTAGAAAGTGTGAAGCTATAGAAGAAACGACAACATGAGAGAGTTTACATGGGAAGACGTACATGTTTCGAAAACAGGAGTGTAAGGTTTGATCTCAGTCACCCACGAAAGGACGTGCGTGCGATTTATTGTGAAACTGTTAGAATAAGTTGACATTTTGGAAGAGGTTTCTGCATTATGACCAGTATGTTGTATGTCATGGCGTACAGAGACAGGTTCAGGGAACAGAGGGACTTAATAGCCGGGGAGATGGGGAGAGAGATGCGGGAAGGTCGAGTTTGAACGATTCAGGCAAAAGGAGTTCGGAGGAAGAGAAGCGTGATACGTTAGCGGAAACGGAGGATAACTGAAGGCGAGGGCTTCTTCATTATGATGGAAAGGGTAACATCCAGCATTATGAAATGACAGACGAGAAACCTGGGATTTTCTTCAGCAAAATACAACAGTTCTCGTGGCCCAAATAGAGAGAAATTCAAACAAAGGAATAGAAATGTGAGCAGCAGGTGGAAGCAGGTAGGCATATTAGTGACTAGTTAACGGAAATAAACGACCAGAATCGCAATCAACACGAGGCCCTGGATGATAAAATAATCGCGCAGAATAATGTAATAGCCAAGAAATTTGCGACAACAGAGCGTAGGTTAGATGAGAAAGTGAATCAACTAAGACGGAAATTAAGTTAAGATCTAATGAATCAATATAATACGAAGATACAGGGACAAGATACATAACTCCAGGGATTGAAGAATAAAAATGTAGCAATTGAATGTGGGTTCCTTGTTTATACTCTCCTCTCCATATATATATATATATATATATATATATATATATATATATATATGCAATGTATACGCCACGCAATGTATACGCGACGATAAGGCAGTAATTGCAAGAGCGAGCGCACTGCAGGAGTGGCGTGTTGCCACCTGCATTGCGGAGGGAGGCGGCATGGGCGCTGAGGACTACTGGCCGCGAAGCGCTCCTTCCCCGACTCCCCGCTCAAGTGGCTTCGTGCCTCAACAGCCACTCGAGTTGTTTCAAAGTGGATGCGCCATAGTCGGCGAAGTTAATTTGATTAGAGAGGAAAAAAGATGCGAACTGGCAGCCATTTCGTAAATTTTAGTAGGTGATATCGTTAGAATCAGTTAATCTACTACAATAGCATTAATTATTCAACGTGAATTCTGTGGGCAACGAATTCGACCAGGATTTGCGCCGAGGAAGACGACAGTACGAACTGTAAATTTTGTGTAAAGTGGCGGTGATCAGAAAGTGGTAAATGTTACGCCAGAAATTCTATTCCGAAGCGCAGTAAAATCAGTTGCGGAGTGCCCGAGCGGGAAGACCGCAGCCCTGAGCGGCAGGCGGCTGGGTGGGAGGCCAGCGCGCTGGGAGCCGCGCTGCTGGAAGGCCAGGCCGGCGTGAGGGGGGCGATTGCTGCTCTGCTCAAGACGCCGTCGCGAGCTCCCGAATTCAAGGTCGATTAAAGAAAGGGAATGTTTCTACGTGTTACGGAACTATTTTACAAAGTTGCCAATGAATAAGATTTGCTATTAAAGATTGGATATCTAAGAACTGATTAATTATTTTGTACAATTACTTGAGTATTTAATTAAACTTTTCTGTGTAATTTATGATTTTGAGTTGATTGAGAATATTGTTCATGTGATTATGATATGTAGTGCTATTTAAATTCTTTCACTTTTTTAAAATTTCGAGAGCTCACAAGTGTAACCCATTCTTTTTTTATTTAACGTGAGTTGAATCATTTAAAGTAGCATGTGGCGAGAATTCTAGTAAGGTACCAATCGTGCAAGGATCCAATATCATATCAATGATCATTTATAAATGAGAGCAATGTTTTATAAAAACAGTGTATTCCAAGTAAATTCCAGAATTCAGAAGTGTTGTTTGTGCACCGAATAAAAGTGTATAAAAGATTTCGTTACTTTTTGTGTTATAAAAGTGTATTCGCAATTGGCTTTTTAAGAATACATGAGCCACCTTTTCTTGATTTCTGTGTTTGTGTACGGATCCTTTGTCAACACAAAGATCCCACTGCTCTGAGGTATACTAGTCCTGGTGTATACAAGGCGGTTATTTTCCTCCATTAACATTTTTGTAAGTGTGTACTCGTATATATATATAATGTGTGTGTAAGTTTTCTTACTCTAGCGAAATGACAAAACAATCGTAGGCCAATGTAAATCACTGTGAAATTAGGAGTGAGGATCGATTTTTAACTTTGCCCTTTCTTTGTACTGAAATATGGTACTTTAAAGTATACATTGGGCATTCAAACTGAAAATCATTGAAAACTGGTATTTGTGGCAAAAAAATTCATTTAGTCATTTAAAAGAGAGGTGAAATGTTACTATCATAGATATTGCAATGTTATAACATTCCAAACATTACTAACCGTTAAAATTAATGTACTAGTAAGTTTGTCCTGTTGTAGTATCATTAATGAAAAAATAAAATAGATATCGTGTCTCCGTAAAAACATTTTGCATAAAATTCTTGGATTTGAGTTATGTGTTTTGTAAAATTTGTGAAATGTTACCTCAATCATAGTTGTAGTCCTTTCCTGGAGATGTTATAAACTTGCATCATTCATTAATTTTCCCTCATTCTCTTGATGTAAAATCTAATTATTTTGTCAGAAAAAGTTAGTAGTACCTAATAACTTAAATTAATGCGAAAATATTTTTCAAAGCTATATTAGACAATTGCATGCGAACTTATTTTACTAACCTGTAATGAAATTCGCCTCTACTGCCTGCTTCTGAAACTGAATTTCTATGTACTTAGGTAAGAATGTCCAGTAACTTGCATAGCCAAACATAAGGCACATTGTGCTGCAGGTGTTGAATACTAATATCTTGTTCGAAAGAAGTCTCCAGATGGTACATTTCAAATCTAAAACAATGTCCACATTATTATAAAACTTTACTTTTGAACAAAGTTTTTGTCTGGGAGTCGCAGTGATTTTAGATGTATCACGAAACAACAATCAAATAATTTTGTGAGGAAACTAGTGACGCTACAGAATGGCACAGACTTCCTCGTATTAGTTTTCAATTTTCTTAGCTCTGGGCGAACACCACTACTCTTACTTTCTCGCTCTACCAATCTCTTTGTAATAAGAGAAAATAATGTAATCGTGCGCCAGAAAACGGCGACTTTTTGGCAGAAAAACTTGGTTCCGGGCCCTCATAATGAAAAAATTCATATCTCCTGTTGCTAAATTTACAAAAAATGCTCTAACACGTGGTGGAGCCAAAATTAATGTTTTGTGGGTCCTTGTTACCGAAAAATCGATTGACGGAAAAGTCTGTCTTTCTGTCCGTTTGCCCGTGGTGAACGTAAGTACCTACACCGCTCTGCTGATTTTCTTCAAAATTGATATTTACCAATCAATGTAAATGAACTCGTGGCGTTGAGTTCCAAACGGATATTTTGTTTTCTTGGGTATTTCCCATGAAGTCTCAAAACCATTTTAAAACTTTCCTCACAAATAGCACCAAATGGTTTCATCGAACTTTTGTCTTCGGATATCGTAAAGAACGCTTAAGAGAATGGCGGTGGTCTCATGTTCATTGAAACCATAGATTTTTTTGAAAATTGAAAAAGCGCAATTTTTTTAAGGACGTCTTCCTATAACTATAATATTGAAGATAAAGATATTTTCCTTAATGAAATCTGTTCCTT